>BTHU01000012.1:112092285-112799785 GCA_036184795.1 Tokudaia tokunoshimensis | reverse complement strand
AAAGAATTTTGAAATGATTGAAGTCAGTTGATAGAATAAAAAGAAAGTATGTTCTAATAAAAGATAGTTTTTAAATTTAGCAACATTATATTCATTTCCTGTCTGGGACTTTATGCCATGGTCCCTCTACTTTGATTTCTACATCTTTTCAGTATCCTGCTGTTCTTAGATTTGTTCCATTCTTCTGTCTGAAAGTGAGAATATATCACTTTATTCTATTATCTCTTTGAATATTGAAGTTTCATTATATTCTTTTCTAAATTCATATTTTCTACAAATAAAAGTTTGTATTTTTCAATAGAGTTATTTTCTATTATACCTCACATCTACTTTACCAAAAGTAAGTTGTGCATGGTAAATTTTCTTATTTTTTTTACCATATAAATTTCTGTTTAACTTGATCACAGTGATGTGGCACATGTCCTTTCCATCCACAAAACAATTTAGTAAAATGTACTGTTGGTAGTCACTAATCTCAGTGAAGAAAATTCATTGAAAGAACAGAATGGTTGCTAGTCCTGTTAGAAAGTAATCCATGCTGAACAAAGAAAAAAAAAGAAATCAAGTCAAAGAAAAAGGATAAGGACATAATCAAAATATCTATATACATAAGGTAAAATTATGTATAGAGCTTAATAATGATAAGCAAATTTTCAATAAGGTGAATGAGATATGCACAATATCCACAGTTTGGTATGCTGTCAGTAATATTGTTATTTCCTAGACGCGGTCTTAACTAACATCTTTATCATTGAATTGGATGAGGACAAAGAAGACATGTTATCAAATCTGTGACTGACAACAAGATCAAAGACATAACTAATATACAGGATGACAAAGTCAGGATTCAAAAGCATTCTGACAGCATGCAAGAGTGGCTTGAGCTGTAGAAGATGACATTTAATAAAGAAAAATGCAGTTTCTGGCACATGGGTCAAGAAGCATGTGGTTCAAAAGAGTGAATAGGAGGGCAAGCTAGACAGTCACTTAGGTTGAGGTGTTCCTGGCATTTTTGCCAACCGTAAGATTAATGTGAGTTAGAAGGTCACCAGTGAGCTCAACATGAACCTTAGATACATTGATCAAAGTTCGAACATACATCCCAAAAAACATCATTCTACAACTAGAACAGTATTGCAAAATAGTAGATTAGGAGAAATCTCAGAAAAACTCAATGAACAAAATGTTTAGAGAAAATAACAGAAAATTTCAGAACTGTCAATAGACTTGGGAATATTTGCTTTTCAATGATGACTACAATTTGCATATTTGAAGGCCAGTCATGTGGAATAAGTAGAATTTTTAAAGAGAAAATGTTAAATCACAGATCAGAAGATAGAAAACATAAGTGGAAATACAGTGTGGATATTCCAAAGGAATTGCTTATAGTATTGGGCAACCTAAAATTCAATGGGCTGATTTTTATCCAGGTACATCCCTCTTCACTGAAAGCTATGTGGAGAGGTTGTAAAAACCTGCTTTATGGGGAATTTCAAAACAATCTCTGTATGTGCACTACAATATTTAAGAATACTCTCTATTTTAAGCTCCCATTATTTATTAATTTGTTACCAACATTGACTAGCATTTTCTATTATTTATAGTTCAGAATTTTTGCCTACCCACAAGCAAAATGTATTGTCTAGAAACAGAAAACAAACTGCCAAATAGATTATAGTTTATGATTAGCAAGATCATATTTAAAAAGTTTAAGTTCAATTATATTACTGGCCATCTAATAGAATTTGTTGTTTTCCATAAACTTGCTAATTTAGCAGACTAAGACACATGTTGTCTAAGACCTCTCCTGTTATTGGGTTAATGTTTCTTCTCACATGCTGCTTCTAGTATAACTAGCATGTAAAAACTGCATTTATAGAACTCAATTTGAAGTCACTGGTTTGCATAATGGAATCCAACACCTGAGCAGCAAAAATGAGTCTATTTCTTTCATAGTATAGAGTCTTCCTAGACCAATAGCCTGAGAGTCACTTGGGAGCTATAATTCTCTATAACTGTGTGACTTCAAGTCTCAGGTCATTCATTACCAGTGTCTTTGTAGAAGGCTAAAATTAATACAGAATTGAAATTTGTTTCAAGAATATTTGTTTATTTTACTTTCCTTTATTCCAATGACCAACAAACGTAAACAAGTACCTCCTCCAGAGAAGACTGAAAGCAGGGATCGTAAGAGACTGGTGGGTTCTACTTCTCTTCTCATTTTGAAGAAAGTGACGAAAAGCAGGTTAATGTATATCTTGCACCACAGCTCATTTAGCTCTGGGCCTATGTTTTAATGCTTATCTATGATTAACTCACAATTTCTTTAGTTACATCAAAATATCTTTGTCCTTGCTATTCTATCAAGTTTCCATTCTGATTTGAAGTATGTCTCTAACTCATATTTTTTCCTTTATATTACTTTTTTCTTAGAAAACCATTCTTCTATGTTTTGTCTACGGGTTAGATTTTAGGAACATTATATTTAGTTTTATATAAATTGATATTATATCTTAGTAAGCTTATTTTTGTTGCTCTTTGTTTGAGACAGTGTCTTACTCTATACCCTAGAATGACCTTGAACTTGTGCAAATCCATCCCCCAACACAACAACCCAAGTACTGGGATTAGAAGCATGAGCCTTTATACCTAGCTTCGATATTTTGATTAAATACGAATTTATCTTGATACAGAATGCTAAACCCTTTTGACTTAATTTTCCAAAATTGGGTTGGAATTCATCAAACCTTATTAAAATTTGCAATGCAAGGAGTTGGTTGTAGCATATTAAGTTTTAATTAATCAATTTTGTATTTCCTCGTTTCTCATTTTAGAAATGGAAAAAATAAGGTGCAATGCTAAGGTTAAAACTACATAATGGATTTTTTTCCTCATAATTGAAGCCACTGTTTCTATTTAACAACTTGGTCCCTATACGATATGTGATTTTAGGACACATAACTTGTCTGTCTCAATGTGCGTTTCTGGTACAAAGATGAGGATGAAGAATACGGCACTGCACAAGAGTTATTCTTCAGGACATCCAGAATACTTCAAAGTAATTGTATAAATTTTAATTTAATTATAGTCATATAAAAAACTATAATTAGAACTCAAAAATTTTGATAGTGAGTCTACAGTAAAAGAGACAAATATATAGCCAGATTTACAACTCCTTTACATTGCAAAATAATTTTAATACCCTGTTAGATTTTTTATTCATTATATGTATTTATTTTCTATTGATGGTTTGAAGAAATTTCACTAAGAACATATGAGAAAAACCAGTTAATGTTTCAAAATTCTGAACGCCTTGTCTCTCTTGACTGCTTTTAATATGCACCGAAATCCTATGTCCCAGAAATTAATGGGCTCACAGTTCTGAAGCTGAGAAACTTAAATTCAGGGTGCCATGGTGTGAGTAAGTACAGTACTGAAAATGTATGTGTCGAGAATAATTGCTGTCTTGAGACAATTTAAGAGACAGAACCTACAAGAAGTAATTAGACTGGGAGGGGCCACCATCATGCTCAGGGTAGATGCCTATAAAAGGTACAAGGGACTCTGTCTTTTCCCTTATATTTGTTTTCTCCCCTTTCTACCTTTTAGTGTGGTATGGTTCATCAGATACCATCATCTTAATCTTGGATTTTCTAGCTACCACCATCTCAAGAAATGAATCTGTGAAATTTTGTGTATTCTTATACAAAGATGAGGTAAACTATCAAGAAGTGACAAGGGATCTGTTCAATCTAAAGGAATAGGCCTTTGGCTTCTGATAAAATTATTATTATTATTATTATTATTATTATTATTGTTGTTGTTGTTGTTGTTGTTGTTGTAGTATTATCAGTAGTAGTAAAAATTTCAAAACCTCCACTCCAAATTCATTCTTCCTAGGCATGTGTTTATTACATTTCTTCCATTACCAGTTTCTTTCTGTAGGTGCAGCTGTCATAATCAATTCCTGATTAAGTGTGAGCATAAATACTGACTTAGTATCCTTGTTCTGGCCTAGGTTAAAAAATGGCATATTTGCAGAGGGTATTTCTTATTAATACAGCATGAAGAAAGACTTGTCTCTACTTACCATTTAATCTCTGAAGTTTGAAGAAACATTGCTGAAGTCACAGCTGTCTTCCCACCATGACTGGTGGTATCAAGGGAAATGGGTAAACTACATATTGAAGGTGATAGAAGCTGTGTGTAATGGTATACTCTTTTAATCTCAGCATTTTAGAGTCGATGGCAGGTGGATCACTAAGTTTGAAGCCAGCCTGATCTACATAGCTAGTTCCATGAAAGACAGGGCTACACATCAAAGCCCTGTCTTGAGGGGAAAAAAAAGTAATCGTGACTTAGATGTAGCAACTAAATCAAACCTAAATTTCTTACGTTATCTTTTACTATATGAGAAAAAAAGTACAAATCATTTTTGTCTTTAATTTTAATTGAATTGCATTTAAGTTGAATACTCAATTTTGTCTTTAATTTGAATATTGAAAATATAACCTACAAAAAGCTTTGATATAACATTTTGTTATTTTTTCCTTGGACTGCCAGATTCTCTTCATTTCTGTCTAAGAATGTAGTTTTCTTGGAACACTTCTGACCCAGCACAGCCTCCACAGCTGAACTCTTTTGGAGAAATTATTTTCCCTCTTTGCTCTTCATATTGTTGGGTGAATATCATTATCTCTATTGCATTTCTTACCTATGAGCTGAATTCACTGACTTAAAATTTTCTCACCAGATTTACCCTTCTTATTTGAACTTTCAAACCTCAACAACTGTGGGAAAAATATTATTCATTTTAAATTACTTAGTCTATAATATTTGGTTATCAGGTAAATAGCAAAGATGTCTGCATGTAAGAATAAACACCCATTGTGAACCATAAGAGAAGTAGAGGTCTGGATGATTCCTTATGTTGTAGATAAGGTTATCAAGACCATAGCCAAATATGTTGACTGAAATTTTATGGATACCATTTATAATGAAAAACTCAGAATTTTGAATTCTGTTAAATAGATTCAGAGAACTAATGAGAATTTCCCTAGCTTTACTAGGGTCAATTCTTTAGATTCTCCTAGAATCAGCACAGATCTCAGAAATATATAGATCTCTCTCCTCTCTGTTTCCCTAAATTATAAAATATATAGGATTTTAAGGCTTAATTCTAGGCTTTCTACTTCCCTCTCTGTGTAGTTGATTGAAACACTGTATTTCTAACTCTCAGATATTTATTTCTAGATAAGATGATTATTTTTATGTCATTATTGGATGTTGCACCTGTTACCCTAATATTCATCCAAACTTTACTCTTAAGTTTGTTTATGTTTCTGTGTGACTGTAGCATTTGGGTATGTTGATGGGCTCAAGAGGTAGATACATTCCTATCAATTAATTGAAAATCGCCAGGATAAAGCAATGAGTCAGAAGACTCATTTCTATGTGATCTTTTTTTGTTTTTGTTTTGTTTTTAAATCACGGGCCTTTGGATTTAAGCTGATGTAGCCATCTTCTTAGCCTTCAAGCCTGCTTCACTACATCTGGTATTTATGTATTTATAGCATCCATACATTTGGCTCCTAGAACTTCAGAATTTGAAAGTACTGCATTGGCTATCCTTTGTCTACCAAATGCTTACTATAGATCTGGAAAATACTAAGTATTTGAGAGCTTCTAATTGCATATACCTTAGTAAAACATTTCATTGTAATTAATTACCTATTTCAGTCACATTCCACAAATATCTGTAGTTATATCTACCCCTGCACTTTAAATGTATTCCTATTTTTATCTTTGTGTCTCATGTTTCTTTTCCCATTTGGAGAGCACCGTATATTGACAGTGGTTTCTTTTCAAAACTCTAGAATTGAAATGACTTCCTTGGCATAGTCGAATTCACCAGTGAGGTTTCTCAAGTTCAAAACCTAGGATGCAGTTTTATCTGGTTCACACTCACATCAGGTGAGCTCCTGGATCTTCCTCCATCCACAATGGATGTCTCATGTTCCAGCTACATTCGCTCTTTACATCCACCATCAGCTCCTTGACATTGACTGATAGAATCACGTCACTAATTCTTACACAGCCCATTTTGTCCACAGCTAACCTGAGCATTGTTCCAGAAAATATAAGTCAAATGTATTCCACTACTCAACCATGTAACCAATTTGATGGTGTACAATCGGTAGTGTTGATATGACATGGTACACTACAGGCTCTGACACCTGTTTTCAACACATGCCTGCTCTACTATCCTCTTACTTCTCTTCAGTGTTAGCCCAAATTGCACATTGTATATTAGCATCTTTCTCATATTCAAATTATTTCACTTCTGCTTTCCCTTTCTTCATTTTCTTTCTAATATTCTAGATTATCTGTATCTTTCTCAGCCTCAGTTTATTTGAAGGAGATTCTGTGATTTTTGGAGGATATATTAATTTATATAATTCTTTATTCTGCTCATTTTATCATTTCAAGTACTACATGTTAGTATTTACTTTTTTTGTTTTTCTTCTGTGTGCTGAACTTGATTATAAATGTCAAAAATCAAAGCTAATTCTCCCCCTACACTCTGCACTCTGAATCCCCAGTGTAGTTTGTTGCACATAATATACAGCCTTTGCATTTAGGGGTGCATAAGTAGCTGTATTACATTTATTCTCCTTTACCTTTTCTTACCTCAGGTTCCCTGAACTGTTGTTTCCTTAGCAGTCTTCTTGGATCCTTCTTACATCCCTCCTTCCTTCTAGTGGTACTAATTTGATGATTATTAGTGGTGTAAAAAGCAGACAGGGAGCTTTAAGTTGCTGACTCTGTGGCATTGAATAGACTGAGCTCAGTAGCACAGTGCCAGGAGCAATTGCATCATCCTTTGGAAGAGACCCCCTTCAAATCACCTCGGATTAAAACCATCATTGGCTGGTTTGCCTCCCAAGGTTACAACTGAACTTAATCTCATTTCTGTTAATAGTAAATGCCCCTTGTTCTCCTATAATTAGTCACTGTGGAGTTTGAAAAAGGTCATTTAGTTGAAATATGAGGCAGTAATTTGTTTAAAGGGGGAAAAAGGCAGAGAAAATTATCTTTCCACAATTCATTAGCTCAGGTCACAGTTGCCTCGGGCATTCTGAACATGTGTGGTAGACAGTTATAGTTCAGACAGTGTGTTTGACTCAGGAGACAGAAACAAGCTCACAAAGTTGGTGTTAATATAAACCACACAGAAGTAATATTCTTTCATCTCAAAACACTTGATAAAAAAGAAAAAGTTTCTCCACTTGATGACAAATGGAACAAGGCTGATGGCACAGCATGCTTTTTAATAGCTGAGTTGTGCAGATTATAGTTGGCTATACTGGTAGTCTGGGGGAGTGTAGTGGCTATTCCTGGTTGTCAACTTGATTTAATCTGGAATGAACTAATCAAGAATTGGAAGGCTTGGTGGCACACGCCTTTAACCTGGGCCACACCCTCTGCTGGAGACCTATATAAGGACATTGGAAGAAGGAGGATTCACTCTGGCTTTTCCTGGCCTGCTTCATGTGACTGAGCAACTGCTGGATCCTCGGACTTCCATCCACAGCTGCCTCGTGGGACTGAGCAACTGCTAGATCCTTGGACTTCCATCCACAAGTACTGCTGACTATTGTTGGGGAGTTGGACTATAAGCTGTAAGTCACGGACAAATTCCCTAACTATATAGACTACCCATACATTCTGTGACTCTAGAGAACCCTGACTAATACAGGGAGCCAATAAGATGCAATATTTTAGTTTTAGTAGCAACTTAGTGAATATGGGTAAACATTCATCATTTCATTTAAGAAGCAATTCGTTTTTAGAAGACATCCTGGTATTGATTATTAGCTAACAGTAAATATGAGATAATTAAAAAGTTTCTTCACTACAAGACTTAATCAATAATATACTTGTTCAATTGCTTGTAGTATACAATTGCATCATTCTAGTCTGGTAAATTTTTTCATAGAAAAATGTATTTCTTATTCTATTCATACTTACTAAACAGTAATGGGTAAAATTTTACAACAGTTGTCTTTTAGAAATACATTCTATGACACTCTGGAGTACAGTGTTATTGTCATCTGGTTAACGGTGCTCCATAATTGAACATGAGAATGGTAATGTGATTTTTAAAGGTTGCACCTATTTTTTTGTATTTTTATTTCTGCTTTCAATTCCCGAGCTAATGTCTTCAAGGCTCTTCTCTCATTTTTATTGAGATTCCAAAATGTGCAGATATCACTAGCAGATAGCAGTCACAGTCCTTGTGTCTATTTTTGATCATGGTGCAAAAATGTGGGACATTTTGAAGCTTGGATGATTAACAATGAACTTTACACTTAAGCCAGAGGTTTAATGGATGAATAAGACTGGTCACAATGAGCAAGAGATAATTCTTGTGTACTTTGTGATCAATAATTAGTGTATGCATGCTGACAGTTAATGCAGTGACAAGGGCAGAAAATTAAAAATATCTAGAGCCATGAAGACTAAGACAAGAAAGAGAGTTAATTCACAATCTTGTGCCTCCTCCATGATTGTAATAATTCTTAAATCTAGTTTACAAACTCGACTGTAACTAATCTTAAGACAAGGAGCCAGAGGACACTTTTGGTCCTCTTGTGGAAATTCTTAAGACTTAAATTCTTAAGATCTTAAATTCTAAGATCTGATAATGTAAATATAAGCACAATGGGTCTGGCACCTTGAATTTGCAGGGAATCAAAGCAACCTGGAGTGGTTAAGAGGTTAACAGAAGAATTGTATATTTAAAATAGTCTGGGTTAAAAAAGTTTTATGATACATAAATATAATTATTTGATTTTTTTATCCAAATCTTTAGGTAAACAGCCACCACTACTGAGTACTTGGAATCTGACTAATATGATTGCAAACTCTGAACTTCTCTTTTTTTATTAGATATTTTCTTTATTTACATTTCAAATGTTATCCCCTTTCCTAGTTTCCCCTCCAAAAACACCCTATCCTATACCCCCTTCCCCTGCTCACCAACCCACCCACTTCTGCTTCCCTGTCCTGGCATTCACTCTTTTTAATTTTATTTGAAATTGAAATAGTTACATGTAACTTTTGACTACTATCTTAAACAGACTAATGATATACAGATCTTAAAATAATGTCATTGTTTGCATCACTCTAATAAATAATATCAAATGAAGGTATTTTATGCTGAACCTTAACGAAGTTTAACACTATCCATTCCACAGCAAATCCACATACTGGGAAAAAATATGTGTCCATCTCTGAGCAGTGACTACTATGTCCAGCATTATATCTCTGACTCAAACCTTAAAACCTCATACATCTGCTTTGTAACTGAGCTTATGTGTACCTGGAACCAACTCTTCATTTATATAAACTAATATTTTTATGTATTCTTTGAAATTTTATAGATTTATAGAGTGTATTTTGATCATGGTGATCAAAACTGACTTTTTCCCAACTTTTTTAGTTAGCCATTTTCCTCACCCTCTTAATTTCATGAGTTTCTTTTTTGTTATTCATACTACTGGGTCTCAGTAGTATTTCCCATATGTACAGTGAGGTGGGGACATCCTCTCTGGCAGCAGACATATCTATATTCCTAAAAGAGAGTGATTCTCTCTTCTTCAGCAGTTATCAACTAAACATAGACTCTCAGTTGTAGTTGAGAATGAATTTCTTGAATTTCTGAACCATCCCTCGGTTTCATACATCCATCCAATGTTTTGTGATTAAAGCTATGAGTCTCCACACCATGTTTCCACAATGCTTAGAATTAATCCCTGGGCTTCATACATGCTAAGAAAGCATTCTATAAATGGACCTATATTCCCATCTCCCACTTATTCCTTCCTACATTTCCTTCCCATTTGACCATATTTTCCACTATCTTTTAGTCTGACCTTCAATGTCTGACCTTTGGCTCATGATGTCCTATTTTTTTCTTTAACTTTCTATGTGACACTCTGATACCTCAATGTATAATCTTGACCCTTTAAAAAAAAAATCTCACACTGAAACTATAATCCCCTTGACAATGTGGCTAACTCAATTCAATGTGCATCAAGAGTTTATGTTCAGATTTCATTTTTACTCTATAAATTCTTTGGTAGTATCCTTACTTCACTTGCTAATTGGCAGCTCTGAGCACACACAACTTATTTAACTAATGGATGACATTAGTATCTCAGATTCTGACTAAAACAGCAAAGATTTTAATGATAATTATTTAATTAAAATTGTAGAGTTGTAGAAGACATGATTAAGTATAGGTGAAATAACGGAGAATAGTACCATAGTGCCTAAAGTGGAACTACCACAAATCAACTGCTATTGATAATTTGTTTCTGAATTCATTGTACAAACAACAGTAACACACTAGGTCTTGTATAATTTACTATGGAGGTCTTTTTCACAGTTGCAGAGCCACAATAATCACTGCTACAACTTTTTGGCTGGCTGTAAACAACAACCAAATAAATCTCAATCTAGCTTTGGGAATGGACATATAAGTTGGCGACAGTTGGGATTACTCACACTTAAAAGATCTCCCCTAATTTTCTAGAAGTAGGGGGCCTTTGCTGTGGGAGTCCTTTGCATTTCATGCAAATTTTATTCTTCAATATGGTATCCTAGACAAGAGACAACAAATACAACCCTAGATAGCTCATAGTCATTTGTTTTCCAAGCTGATGATTGTATTACATCATTGTTTCTGTTTGCTGAAATGTATCACATATCTGAGTCCAAAACTAGGGGAATGGACCTTACAGGGCAAATTTACAGAATTTGGTTGATTGGACTGAGGAGAGACAATGGAATAATTAACAAAATAAAATTACACAAATTAATACACTATAGCTCAGTCTCCCTGTAGTGATCTCAGGTAATATAGCCCTCCAAAACAAAACAAAATATCACACTTCTAAGATACCCATGAGCCTCACAAAACAAGAGCAAATTCTAAGTCTTATAATTTGTGCAAGGACATCATGAATATCTTCACAGATCAATATCTTCTTTTTTATATGGAAATATATGAACCTAGACAACAACTCTTTCTCCAATCATATCATTTACATTTCTTATGGCTCTGAGTAAACTTCTCACTCTAGACAACTTAAGGGAGAAGAAACTATTTGTGCATACAATTTGACAGGATGTGGCTTTGGTGAAGAAGCAAGACAGTGGGCAAGCTCTGTAGTAAGGATGTTTGGCTTACACTTCTTTTTTTTTTAAAGATTTATTTATTTATTATATGTAAGTATACTGTAACTGTCTTCAGACACTCCAGAAGAGAGCATTATGGATGGTTGTGAGCCACCATGCGGTTGCTGGGATTTGAACTCAGGACCTTCAGAAGAGCAGTCAATGCTCTTAACCGCTGAGCCATCTCTCCAGCCCTGGCTTACACTTCTTAAGTCATTATGTGTCATGTCTTGGAACAGCACGGAGCAGAGAAAGACGAATTACAGCGATCAGTTGATTCTCTCTTCTTTCTTATTTCATTTAGTCCAAAGTCTCTGCCTAAAGGATACTATTGTTGACATTCCAGGCGCACTTTTTCCTCTTAGCTAATCCTGTCTGGAAATTGTATCACTGATACACTCAAAGCTGTGTCCTGATAAAGCTTAAAGCATTTACTAAACTCATTAAATCTGAAGTCAAAATTAACCATCAAAAGACTACCCTGGTCAACTCAAATAAATCACATTAAACTATAACTTTAACATCAGAGCCCCAAGTTCATCTCACAATGGAACATTCACTTAAAAAGTCCTCATAGACTTAAAGATCCCATGCTATCTTATAGTCCAAAATCTAAGTCTCTTTAGAGACTCAGGCCAAACTATTAGCTGTTAGCCTGTATCCAAACAAAGTGAAACATAAAGAAACTCAGTTTTTAAATTGTTATATAATTCTGATACAAAATGACACAGGGTGAATATTTGTATTCCATAAGGAAGAAATGGAGAATATCAAAGAAAGATGAGATTATGAGAACAAACATCAAACATTGGTAGGGTGAACACAGGATCCTACAGTTCCATTTTTAGCATCCAGGTTCTTTACAGCAGCATTTGGACTCCAGTGGACTTGGCAAGAATAGTCTGTGTTTTCATACATTTTACCTGTCATAAGTGTGGCATGCCTTGGGTCCATTTCACTTCATTCCTGAAGCTTCAGTCAATAAATATCTCCCATTTCTTGCATCTTCATTACCCTGATTCTCATGCTACAATTCAGATTTGACCTTCAGGGCTTTACTGAAGGTCCACTTACCTATTGTTCCAAGTACAACTGTGAGACAGAGGCAAGCTATCTATGATAGTCACTTGACTGCCACTAATAAAAGCTGAAAAAGAAGGAGGAGGAGGAGGAGGAGGAAGAGGAGGAGGAGGAGGAGAAATACTTGCGGTTAGTTCAAATCCAAGGAACAAATTTGTGCTTATATCTGTCAAAGTTTAGCTGCCTTAACTCTATGTGCTAATTTATTATCATAGGATTTTATACTGTCCATATCAAAGATATTATAAATATTATAAATATCAAAGCCTATTGGTTTTATCTGTAAAAATACCCCAAAATTTAAAGCTTTAATAATATTTTGGTGGTCGTTGTCATTGGTGTTTCCATTTCTTTACATACAGAAGAATTTCACGCCATCCAGAGTGGCCTTGAATGAAATTGCTATGTACATGGGAGGCAGAGCTTGATCCCTTGGTTCAGCATTCATTTTCCGTGTGTCCAGAATACAGGTGTGCCAAACCATGCTTGACTTTTAATAAAATTTTCTTGTTTGTCAATTCATATTATTTCTTATTACTTTCCAACTTTTCAAATATCTTAAATTAGTCCGGGTTTTCTATTAATCTGATATGACAGACTCTATAAAAAGCAAACCACTCACAGGTGAGTCTATGAACATGCATATGTGCATTCACACAAACACCCATGCAACACATGTGCAAATTCACAGAGAGAGAGGGAAGGGGGGAGAGAGAAGAAGAGGGAGAAGGAAAGGGAGAGGGAGAAGTAAAGGGAGAGGGAGAGAGATTTGTGGGAAGTTAATACTTTCTATAAGGCTATAAATTTCACCAAATTTGTTAACAGTTTATTGATATGAGTATTATATTCTCTGTCTAGAGCAATGGTTCAATGATTAAGAGCACTGGCTGCTCTACCAAAGGTCCCGAGTTCAATCCCCAGGAACCACATGGTGGCTCAAAAGTATTTGAAATGGGATCTGATGTCCTCTTCTCATGTGCATGAAGAGAGAGTAGTTATATACATAACGTAAATACATCTTAAAGAATGTATTACTTCCTGATCCCAGAATTGAATTTAAGATGGTTTACTTAGTCGTAGGACATGGAAGCCAGCTACATAGCATTTATTTTAAATTATGATCATAAATGGTAAACTGTATACCCCTTCCTAGCACTCTCACTGGGCCATTTCTCTGACTATTCTGGAGCTCCTTACACTTTCTGCTATGGGTTAACTAGCATGGTTCATTAAGCTGTCAAAGTATCCAGAAGACTCCTCTTTGATGTATCAAGATAGATAAAGCAAACATAAGTGGCTCTTAAAATATTTTCAATTAATTAGTTGTTCAAGTGATATAAGACTTGGCACCTTTTCAACCAATTTTTTCTTCCACATCACTCCATCAGACAGTTTAGATAATAATAATCTAGAATGTTGAACTTTGTTTCATAGATTTTATGTAAAGGGAGTCATGTAATTATGCCCATGTCTCACTGGTTCATCTCTGTCCTTCTTGATATTAGGCACAATGCTCTACATCCTTCTGTTTTCAAATATAGGATTACATAGTGTAAAGGCATATTCAAAGAAACAAAGAATGTAGATTATTATTATTATAGGACATTGTATCTTAACATCTAAGATATTTAGAATGTAGAGAAAACAGTTTATTATAAATAGTGTCATCATTTATTTTATTTAAAACTATGGGTAGAGAAAATGAGCTATTTCTCTCCTAGCATGGCTTTTTAGATGCTTTTCATTTTAAGCTGTACACTGAACATAAATCGAGCTTCTTTTATTTTCATTACTATGGTAACCAAAATGAAATTGCTTACATAATAATTATTTACCCTTGGTCTTGAATCATAAATTTGATCAATTCTATTAAGATCTAGAAAATGTGATGGCTAAATGCTGATATCCCCATGTACAGAGTCATCTCTTTGACTAAACTGATGGAAAGGAATGCAATACCGGTCTAAATTTATACTGAGGAGAAAGGAGGTTGGTTGGAGATTTTTGTACGTTCTGAAAGCCCATAGAACCCTTTTTAGATGTTAGATACAGTGAGTCTACTGCATTTGAGAGCTGTGCAATTCATTAATAAAATGCCCATATGAGTTATACTTTAAATTAACTATCTACAAAATGCAGATCAAAAAATGAATATCAAGATTATAGTATAAAACATCAATATCAGTGTGTTCTAACAACGTAGGGAAATAAGTGAATATATTAAAAAGGGAAAGACCAGTTCACATGCTCACTATTTTCCTGAAACACTATTCTGTTTTTTTTTTTTTTTTACATTTCACAGACCTTTTTATTTTTTTTCTTTCTTTTTTTTTATTTTTATTTTCTAAGTTTTTTTTTTATTTACATTCAAAATCATTTCCCCTTTCCCGTTTCCTCCCTCCTGAAAGTCCCATAAGCCCCCTTCCCTCCCTCTTTTCCACATTCAACCCCCTCTCCCTTCTCTGTCTAGGCGTTACCCTACATCCAGTCTTTCAAGAACAAGGGGTCTCTCCTTCCATCTTCTTGGAAATCTATTGATATGTGTATTGTGTCTAGGGTATTCTGAGATTCTGGGTTAATGTGATTGGGTTATCTCACTAAGGATGACATTTTCAAGTTCTGACCATTTGCCTAGGAATTTCGTGAATTCATTGTTTTTAATTGCATTGTGTAAATATACCACATCTTCTGAATCCATTCCTCTGTTGAGGGACATCTGGGTTCTTTCCAGCTTCTGGCTATTATAAATAAGGCTGCTATGAACATAGTGGAGCATGTGTCCTTATTGCATGCAGGTAAAGCCTCTGGGTATATGCCCCAGTTTTCTGAGGAACCACCAGACAGCTTTCCAGAGTGGTTGTACCAGCTTGCAATCCCACCAGCAGTGGAGGAGTGTTCCTCTTTCTCCACATCTTCACCAACAACTGCTGTCTCCTGTGTTTTTGATCTTAGCCATTCTGACTGGTGTGAGGTGGAATCTCAGGGTTGTTTTGATTTGCATTTCCCTAATGACTAAGGATGATGAACATCTCTTTAGGTGCTTCTCAGCCATTAGATATTCTTCAGGTGAGAACTCTTTGTTTAGCTCTTTACCCCATTTTTTAATGGGGTTACTTGCCTCTCTGGAGTTTAACTTCTTGAGTTCTTTGTATATATTGGATATTAGCCCTCTGTTGGATGTAGGGTTGGTAAAGATCATTTCCCAGTTAGTTGGTTGCCGCTTTGTCTTTTTGACAGTGTCTTTTGCCTTGCAAAAACTTTGTAATTTAATGAGGTCCCATTTGTTAAATCTTGATCTTAGAGCATAAGCTATTGGAGTTCTATTCAGGAAATTCTCCCCTGTGCCCATATGTTCAAGGTTCTTCCCTAGTTTCCTTTCTATTAGTTTCAGTGTGTCTAGTTTTATGTGGAGGTCCTTGATCCACTTGGAATTGAGCTAGTGCAAGGAGATAAGAATGGGTCAATTTGCATTCTTCTGCATGTTGACCTCCAGCTGAGCCAGCACCATTTGTTGAAAAGGCTATCTTTTTTCCACTGGATGGTTTTAGCTCCTTTGTCAAAGATCAAGTGACCATAGGAGTATGGATTTATTTCTGGGTCTTCAATTCTGTTCCATTGATTTACATGCCTGTCACTGTACCAACACCATGCAGTTTTTAACACTATTGCTCTGTAGTACAGCTTGAGGTCCGAGATACTGATTCCCCCAAAGGTTCTTTTACTCTTGAGAAGAGTTTTAGCTATCCTGGGTTTTCTGTTATTCCAGATGAATTTTTGAATTGCTCTTTCTAACTCTACGAAGAATTGAGTTGGGATTTTGATGGGGATTGCATTGATTCTGTATTTGCTTTTGGCAAGATAGTCATTTTTACTATATTAATCCTGTCAATCCATGAGCATGGCAGATTTTTCCATCTTCTGAGGTCTTCTTCAATTTTTTTCTTCAGAGACTTGAAGTTCTTGTCATACAGATCTTTCACTTATTTGGTAGAGTCACACCAAGATACTTTATATGGTTTGTAGCTATCATGAAGGGTGTCATGTCTCTTACTTCTTTCTCAGCCTGCTTATCCTTTGAGTATAGGAAGGCTACTGACTTGTGTGAGTTGATTTTATATCCGGCCACTTTCTTGAAGTTGTGTATCAGCTATAGGAGTTCTCTGGTGGAGTTCTTTGGGTCGTTTAAGTATACTATCATATCATCTGCAAATAGTGATAATTTGAATTCTTCCTTTCCAATTTGTATCCCTTTGACCTCCTTTTGTTGTCTAATTGCTCTAGCTAGAACTTCAATTACTATTGAAAAGATATGGAGAGAGAGGGCAGCCTTGTCTAGTCCCTGATTTTAGTGGGATTGCTTCAAGTTTCTCTCCATTTAGATTGGTGTTGGCTACCGGTTTGCTGTAAATTGCTTTTGCTATGTTTAGATATGGGCCTCGAAGTCCTGATCTTTACAAGACCTTTAGCATGAAAGGATGCTGAATTTTGTCGAATGCTTTCTCAGCATCTAATGAACTGACCATGTGGTTTTTTTCTTTGAGATTGTTTATATAGTGGATTACATTGATGGATTTCCTTATATTGAACCATCCCTGCATCCCTGGGATGAAGCCTACTTGATC
The DNA here is from genome assembly GCA_036184795.1 of Tokudaia tokunoshimensis. Lineage (NCBI taxonomy): Eukaryota > Metazoa > Chordata > Mammalia > Rodentia > Muridae > Tokudaia > Tokudaia tokunoshimensis. Next base: position 112,782,839 of record BTHU01000012.1, on the reverse strand, counting down.
GTGGTGAATGATCATTTTGATGTGTTCTTGGATTCGGTTGGCAAGAATTTTATTGAGTATTTTTGCATCGATATTCATAAAAAAGATTGGCCTGAGATTCTCTTTCTTTGTCGGATCTTTGTGTGCTTTTGGTATTAGTGTAATTGTGGCTGCATAGTACAAGTTGGGTAGTGTTCCTTCTGTTTCTATTTTGTGGAATAGTTTGAAGAGTATTGGTATTAGGTCTTCTTTGAAGGTCTGATAGAGTTCTGCACTAAAACCATCTGGACCTGTGCTTTTTTTGGTTGGAAGACTTCCAATGACGGCTTCTATTTCTTCAGGGGTTATAGGACGGTTTAGATGGTCTATTTGATCCTGATTTAATTTTGGTATTTGGTATCTGTCAAGAAAATTGTCCAATTCCTCGAGATTTTCTAGTTGTGTTGAATACAGGCTTTTGTAGTAGGATCTGATGATTTTTTGAATTTCCTCAATTTCTGTTGTTATCTCTCCCTTTTCATTTCTGGTTTTATTAATTTGGATACTGTCTCTCTGCCCTCTGCCTAGTCTGGCTGAGGGCTTATCTATCTTGTTGATTTTCTCAAAGAACCTACTCCTCGTTTTGTTGATTCTTTGTATGGTTTTATTTGTTTCCACTTGATTGATTTCAGCCATGAGTTTGATGATTTCCTGACTTCTACTCCTGTTGGGTGTATTTGCTTCTTATTGTTCCAGGGCTTTCAGGTGTGCCTTTAATCTGATAGTGTGTGCTGTCTCCCGTTTCTTTTTGGCGGCACTCAGGGCTATGAATTTCCTCTTAGCACTGCTTTCATTGTGTCCCATAAATTAGGGTATGTTATGCCTTCATTTTCATTAAATTTTAAAAAGTCTTTGATTTCTTTCTTTATTTCCTCCTTGACCAAGTTATTATTGAGTAGAGCATTGTTCAGCCTCCATGTGTATGTGGGTTTTCTGTTGTTTTTGTTGCCATTGAAGACCACCCTTATTCCATAGTGATCTGATAGGAGGCATGGGATTAGTTCTTTCTTCTTATATCTGTTGAGATCTGATTTGTGACCAATTATATGGTCGATTTTGGAGAAGGTACCATGAGGTGCTGAGAAGAAGGTGTATTCTTTTGCTCTAGGATGAAATGTTCTATGCATATATCTGTTAGTTCCATTTGGTCCAAGGCTTCAATTAGATTCACTGTGTCCCTGTTCATTTTCTGCTTTCCTGAACGATCCATTTCAGAGAGCAGGGTGTTGAAGTCACCCACTATTATTGTGTGAGGTGTGATGTGTGCTTTGAGCTTTAGTAAAGTTTCTTTTACGAATGAGGGTGCCCTTGCATTTGGAGCATAGATATCAGAATTGAGAGTTCTTCTTGGTGGATTTTTCCTTTGATCAGTATGTAGTGTCCTTCTGTGTCTTTTTTGATGAGTTTAGGTTGAAAGTCAATTTTATCTGATATTAGGATGGCTACTTCGGCTCGTTTCCTGGGACCATTTGCTTGTAAAATTGTTTTCCAGCCTTTTACTCTGAGGTAGTCTTTGACACTTAGGTGCGTTTCCTGCACGCAGCAAAATGCTGGGTCCTGTTTACATATCCAGTCTGTTAGTCTATGTCTTTTTATTGGGGAATTGAGACCATTGATATTAAGAGAGATTAAGGAATAGTGATTATTGCCACCTGCTATTCTTGACGCTATCTTTATGTTTGAGTTGTTATCTACTTTTGGGTTTGATGCAAGAAGGTTACTATCTCGTTTTTTCCAGGGTGTTGTTTCTGTCCTTGTATTGGTGGTTTCCACCTATTATCCTTTGCAGGGCTGGGTTTGTGGAAAGATATTGTGAAAATTTTGTTTTATAATGGAATATCTTGGTCTCTCCATTTATGGTGATTGAGAGTTTTGCTGGGTATAGTAGTCTAGGGTGGCATTTGTGTTCTCTTAGTGTCTGCATGAGATCTGCCCAGGATCTCCTGGCTTTCATAGTCTCTGGTGAGTAGTCTGATGTGATTCGGATAGGTCTTCATTTGTATGTTACTTGACCCTTTTCTCTTACTGCTTTTAATATTCTTTCTTTGTTTAGTACATTTGATATTTTGATTATTATGTGACGGGAGGTGTTTCTGTTCTGGTCCAGTCTGTTTGGAGTTCTGTAGGCTTCTTGTAGGTTCATTGGCATCTCTCTCTTTAAGTTAGGGAAGTTTTCCTCCGTAATTTTGTTGAAGATGTTTACTGGCTCTTTAAGTTGCAAATCTTCCCTCTCATCTATACCTATAATCCTTAGGTTTGGTCTTCTCATTGTGTCCTAGATTTCCTGGATGTTTTGGGTTACACGTTTTTTGCATTTTGCATTTTCTTTAACTGTTGAGTCGATGCTTTCTATGGTATCTTCAGCACCTGAGATTCTTTCTTCCATCTCTTGTATTCTATTGTTGATGTTTGCATCTATGACTCCTGATTTCTTCCCAAGGTTTTCTATCTCCAAAGTTTTCTCCCTTTGTGATTTCTTAGTTGTTTCTACTTCCTTTTTTAGATCCTGGATGGATTTGCTGAGATTCTTCACTTGTTTGTTTGTATTTTCCTGTATTTCTTTAAGGTATTTTTGCATTTCCTCTTTCAGGATTTCTGCCTGTTGACCCAAGTTCTCCTGTATTTCTCTGAGCGATTTTTGTGTTTCCTCCTCATGGGCTTCCATCTGTTGATCCATCATCTCCTGCATTTCTTTAAGCAATTCTCGTGTTTCCTTTGTAAGGGCATCTATCCGTTGATTCATTTCTTTAAGCAATTTTTGTGTTGCCTCCCTATGGGCATCCATCTGGTGACCCATATTCTTCTGCATTTCTTTATGCAATTTTTGTGATTCCTTTGCAAGGGCTTCTAACCGTTGATTCATGATCTCCTGTAATTCTTTATTAGATTTATTTGTGTCCTTCTTGAAACCCTCTAATAGCATCATGAGAAGTGATTTTAAATTCAGATCTTGTCTTTCGGGTGTGGTGGGGTATCCAGGACTTGCTGCTGTTGGAGAGTTGGGTTCGGATGGTGCCACATTACTTTGATTTCTGTTAGTAACGTTCCTATGTTTGCCTTTTGCCATCTGGTTACCTCTGGTGTTAGTTGGTCCTGCTGTCACTGGCTGTTGGTTTGACCTCCTGTGAGCCTGCAAAGCTATTTCTGACCCCCCCCCCCGATTACTGGGATTCCCCTGGCACCGATTTCTGGGGCCTTCCCTGCTCCTGAGTGACTTTGGAGCCCTGATGTGCCTTGCCCCAAGTGATGTTATATTGGGGAATCCCTACACATCCAAAGGCTCAGCATAGTGGATTCCTGGAGCAGAAGTCACCAAAGGGAGGCTGGTAGGCTCCTGCCCTGTGCAGGGGTGTGTGATCTCTCCCGGGGGGTGGGGGGAAGGCAGGGTCCCTCTGCAGGGCAGAAGTCCCACAGCAGAGCTGGCGCATCGGTTACTGCAGACCTGCCCAGCTCTTGGAAGCAGGGTACACACAAGCTGCCTCAGACCCAAGAGATATTATGCCTGTCTGTCTCTGAGCCTGGAGGTCCCAACTGCCCTGATACTGGAGCAAAGATGGCGGAGTGCACTCTGCACTCTCTCGGCAGTGCAGGTCACCCTGCAGGAGGGATGGCCCACAGCAGAGCTGGCGCCCAGATGACCACAGAGCTGTCTTGCTCTTAGGCGTAGATGGTAGCCCCAACAGACCGTGTCCCAAGAGATGTTATATTGGGGAGAACCTGGGTACCTGTCTCCTCAGTGCAGTCGATCCAGGAACAGAGGTCACCAAAGGGAAGCTGGTAGGCTCCCGCCCAGTGCGGGGGGGGGGGGTCCCTCTGCAAGGCAGAAGTCCCACAACGGAGCTGGCACACCAGTTACTGTAGATCTGCCCAGCTCTTGGGGGCAAGGTACACACAAGCTGCCTGAGACCCAAGCGATATTATGCTGTCTGTCTCTGAGCCTGGCGGTCCCAACTGCCCTGATGCTGGAGCCCTGAAACACTATTCTTACACAAGAGAAAAAAGAACTGAATGAAACCATAAGGCTACAGTGTCAGTGAGCAACACCAGTTGCGTGCTTAATTAAAGAAACTAAAACTGAGTTACATGTTGTATCCACATTAAATTAGTGCATTTTGATAATTATAATAATTATTTATGATTCATCAAGGACTACAGATTTTCTATGTCCTAGGTAAGCATCCTACCACTATGCTGCTTCTTCAGATGGCCATATGCTTATTTTTTCTTAAAGACTGTTGGTAAGAAGACAGGGTAGAGTAAACTGAAGTTGACTCATCATCTGCCTACTTCTGTTTACCTCAAGGATTTTGAGGTTTCCCAGTCAATCTTTTAGCATTAATATTTAGCATTCATCCTAAATAGCATATAATATAAATGATAATATTTAACTAATTTTCTATAGTTATATAGACAGTGATTATACTTGTTAGGCTATTTAGACAGTGTTTCACCATAAAAGCCATAGACCATCTAATAACACCTTAACACCAGGCATGAGAAACTTCTTTTCAAATTATTGGTCAGGAGAGTCCAAGACTCCCAAAACAATATTGAAACAATATTGGCTATTGATATGACTTTACTTGCCTTCCCAAGGTTAAAGGTAAGTACCTATTGCTAAAGACACCACACAATTGAGACACTGGACTCAGAGAATTCAAGTTGTGTCTGACCTGAAAACATTATCCCAAAACTAAGTTTTATAGTACTGAAAGGGATTATAAAGCTATCAAGGGAGGGATGCGAAGGGCAGTCGTATATAGATGTGATACTTATGAATCACACCTATGGCCAGATTGGCAAGATGCTTCTGAAGGTATATTAATGGCACACATAGCTTGCATGTAACCATCAGCTACCTAATTAGATTTATGGGCTACTGCTCAACATAAGAGAAATCATGCCTCACACTGGAAACCTATCCAACTACCCAGGGCTAGTGAGGTCATGAATGTTAGAGGAGTATATACAATTCCTAACTGCATTCTAAGTATTTATCCTTATACTCACAGATAAATGCAACTCTTACTACTCATCAAAGAAGCTTATCTTTGTAGCAGTCCATCATAAAATACAGTCAAAGTACTGGGAGGCCTGACCATGGTGCATCCAGCCCCTGTAGATAAGGCCAGTAGATAACCACAGTACCTAAGGCACAGGAAATACCACATATGAGGAATTGACTACAAGAGCCAGAGGACCAGGAAATCTGCTATGAGATCCTAGAAATAAACACAAAGAAATCAGTCAAGATTTTGCAAAAAAAAAAAAATATTACTACTTAAACAATATTCAACAATAAGAAGAGCTATTATTGAACTTTAGTTGTAGAACTTGTTTCTGAGAGTTCTGGGTCCTGTGGGCTCTGGATTCTGAACAATTCTACCCAAAAACTCTTTTAAACAGCAGGGATTCAAGCTAGAATCATTTTAGAAGGGAACTTTAGTTTATTCTTTGGTATATACCTAGAGTTCTGTTTTGTGATTTGTAATCTCCGCACTTGCTGAAGCAAAATACTTTTGAGAAGAACAGTTGGGGCTAAAAAAGGGGGTGAGGGAGCAGGAGTTTACTTGACTCATTAGCACATGATGGCAGGAAGTCCACGGGAACACTACTCTATTTGTTATTGGTAAAAGACCTACTTTCTTGCTGCAACTTAACTTAGGAGAAGGAATTTTGGAGCAAAGTTGAACAATCACACTCTCCTTTTTTGTTAGTAAGACATCCATATCCTCCAAGATTTAACCCTCAAACCTTCCTGTATTTTGAATTGACATTCAATATCAGCATGTCAAAACTCCTATAAATTTGAGGGGATATTTCAAGCATAAACTTTGGGGTCACATAGTCTGACCTCAACTGTGAGTAAAGTATCTTGTTGATTGATGTGCTGTGCTGATAAGTATTTGGTGTAGATATAAGAAAATCATCTCCCTATCTTCAAATATTTTTTCATGTAAATCCGTAACACTTCAATGCTACTTAGTAGTAGTCACAAATACGTTATGTCTTTCCACCAAAACTCTGGTGTTTTTATGGAGTGGTGCTTTAGATAATCCTCAAGTATCTTTCATTTATCTTCATATGTCTTTCAGATGGAAAGCTAGCCAGATAAAATGGAGTTGTTATGTAAAATAATATTTAAGTGTATATTAAAATGTATTTTATGTTTAGAGAAAAATATACTTATAGTTGTGGGTTTTTTCCCTTATTGTTTTTCATGTAATTTTGTCCAAGAAATCGACATTAAAAATGTATCTATGTCCTAAAAATTTATTCTTTTTAAAAATATTGACAAAATATTGTCATACAGTTGTGTGCAGTTGTAAAGGGACTGTGCGGTGGTCTTTATGACAAAGAATATCAGCACATTTGAAGCAAAAGACTCTCCTTTGAACAAATTAAGAGCAAAATATTTTTTTAGAAATGTTTATGCATTTATAATTTTATGTGTTGATTCTGAAGTAGATTTATAATGCCTCTAAAGGGCATTGAGTAGGATTTTAGAATAAGTTTAGATTAACAGAATTCAGGTTTTATAAACATATTCTATAGAGGAAGAAGCAAAGTGATGTACTGGATCATGTAGCAGTGTCTATGAAAGTTGGCAAATGAAGGGTATAAAACAGAAATGGTAGAGCAGAATATTTAGGAAGAAAGAAAAAAGTAAATGGTAACTGGTTCTGTAGCTATATAATCCTAAAATGTAAAGATGAAAGGGAATGTATGGGGTAATACTGATCATAAGATTAAGAGATATACATATCTGAGTTAATTGGAGATTAAAAAAATAATCTACAGAAGCAAGCATCTAATAGACAGACAGCACCTTGTCACAAGGAATGACTTAACATTCAGCACCATTTATTCATATTCTTCTCATGCTCTAACATGACTTAGCCTCTAGGCAAATATGTGTATTTCTGAGTCACAGTGTGTGTGTGTGTGTGTGTGTGTGTGTGCTACTGTGAACAAAGCTGACAGAATTTTCACTCTTTTGAAACAAAATAAAGCAGAACAATAGAGATTGTAAACACAAGGTGTGACATGTCAAATCATAACAGATGCTATACAGGCTAAGAAGATCACGAAGGTCTTATAAAAAACTATGCTGAATGATAATTGATTGCTTAGAATAAAAATCTTGCAAAGCAGTTTCTTAAACCTAACATAAGAAAAATGATTATATAAATTAATGTATCTTTATCTTAAAATAAATTTTCATTTTCAGCCAGGAAACCAGGGGACTGTATTTACCCACATACTATACTGTAGTTTACCGTACTGCACCCCACTGAATCATCCTATCTTACCATCCTATCCTATCCTATCCTATCCTATCCTATCCTATCCTATCCTATCCTTCATACTGTTTGAAATTCATTAAGTAACTTTAGATGCCTAAATTTACATCTGAGGCAACACAGTTCTAAAACACTAAACCGAAAGTTAAGCATGGCAAACACTCTCATTCTCCTTAAGGAAAACTAAGGGTACAGACAGATGGAAAAAGCACAAATTCTAAAATAAAACATTCACTATTAATGATAGATCTTGTTACCCCATAAGGTTGGGTTCCAACCAGATTTCTCTAAGAGACAAATATCATTTTTCCTTTTTTTCCATAGACAGCCATCTTTAATAGTTCTCTGAAACATGATTGTCAAGATTTAGGGTTGACTTGATTGATTTCTGAAATTATATTTAATCCAAAAGAACCATTGTGATCCAAGCTCACATTATTCTAGGATCTAGAAAATATATAGGCATTTCTTGTAATTTTTCTTAACTTCCCAACAGATATTCAGTTACTCTAAGCAGGTATAAAATATCACTCATATTCTATTTCACATTAACCATTTCATTTATTTTTATTATTCTAATGAAAGTCATATATTCATATACCTTGTAGGATGAATGAGGATGAACTAAGTAGCTTATGGAATTGAACAGAAATTAAACTGCACATTGTGAAGTACTTTGCATTATTAGTTTTGAGCTATGAGTATAAATTATTAATACTGTGGGACCATAATCTGCCAAATGTTTTTAAAGTAACATGTTTATTAATGGTAAAATATAGTCTATTGCCAGAAAAAGTGGAGCAAATAAATGTTTTGTGATATTCATTAGAGAAATCAAAGCTGGTTAAAGCATTATCACTGAACACTTTTGGTTATGAAGAAATATTCTGATTTATAAAAGATTACCATACCTTTAGCATATGTAGAAAGACTGAAGGTGTTTTTGTCCAAATATTCTCAATGTTCTCAATATTATTTCTCCTAAATTCATTTTCCTGGCCAGTGTTTTTGCAAGTGCATGCATGTGTGTGTGTGTGTGTGTGTGTGTGTGTGTGTGTGTGTGTGTGTGTGAGAGAGAGAGAGAGAGAGAGAGAGAGAGAGAGAGAGAGAGAGAGAGAGAGAGAGAGAGGAGGGAGGGAGGATGAGAGGGAGGGAGGGAGGAGGAGAGGGACGAGAGGGAGAGGGAGAGAGAGAGTGCAAGTGATAGGGTGATTCACTGATAAGGTACAAAGTTAGGAGTGAGTCTTCAGGCATTTATGGGAACTGTTATTGAAGCCTAGAAAACTCACAACAACCAAGGCAGAAGATAACTTTGCAATTTTTGAGGATTTCTCATAGATAAAACAATTTTGGGGACTGTGAATCCGCAGTCAAAATACTCTTATTAACTCTAAGAGATCATGTAATAGAGATACATACTACAGGAATACAGGAATGCTTAAAAATATCCATGAAGCACTTTTTCTAGGGAATGTCATTGAGCTACTATGAAGGATTAAACTAAGGAACATATAGCCAGGATGGAAACAACATGAGGCAAGACCCAGAGAGGCTTAAGCACCTGCAAAAACTATTTTAGTATACTCAAAGAAAATGCTATTTTCTTAAAACTGGAAATAAGCTCTTTGAATATCTGTTCTCTGTGTGTAACTTTTATCTTGGGGAATTTACTTGGGTTTTTAAGTAAAGATAAAGTTGGATATTTTTTTTAGAAGAAACAGGTGGAGATGTGTAGAGAGACGAAATAGACAATTTCCCAGACTAAGAAAATTATTTTCTAAATGGTTACATCTACAGGGCAATTGAAGCCACAGAGGATTCATTGGGAGTTATGCTGAACAACCAAGCAAAGTGAATCAGTGATTGGGAAAAATATTGTCAACTCTCCAAGCAATGAATCCCACATAACATCTCATGACCTGTATGGTTAACAGTTCATGTAGAACAAAGGACACATACATAAGCATGAGCGTAAGCATGAATGGACAGCTTGTCAGCATCTTAGAACATTTCACATTTTCAGTTATCTAGACTCAACTATCACCCTCTACTTATCATTCCTGATATTCTCATCAACAACCATGAATGTGGTGAACAGCTTTCTTTGGTCTTGTGTCATTGTTTTTTGTCTTTTACTGTTCAAGTTTCAAATGATAGAAACCAAATACTATGTGAACTGTCATATTGCATACTATAAATCAGTGAAATTGTTCACTCTGAGTTTATTGTATTTTGAACTGACCATTGTTTTGAAACCTTGTCATAACTTAAAGAGCAGCTCTTGAATTTTAAATTTTGCAGTGTGAAATTTCATCAGATGTTTGCAATTGATAGCACATTCTTTAACAATGGAGATAATAGTTATCTTATAGATCACATGTTCAGTAGTGGATGAGACTAGAGGAAGTGAAGCTGACTGAGAATCTGTGGGAATAATACATAAACTGTAATAATTTTGCCAGATTCTGCTTATAACATGATCAGTATCTGCAAAAGACAGTATATGTAGCACACATCATCTCTTTATCTAAACTTCTTAGGACTTGTCTTCAGGAGTGCTGAGTTTAAGAAAACATTATATCATGGGAATTATTAGCTTTATCTTTGTAAATAGTTCTATGTATATTTATATCATTTATATCAAGTTCTCACACTCATGTCACAAACACTGTTCAATATAACAACCTAATCATTGATATTCATATGTTGTGAACATAGGGCTTTAAAGTAACATACCGAAAAATGATTTGATTTCAATTTGTATACATATTGACAGATACTGAGTTTGGGAGTTTAGAAGGTGTATCATTCGAAGAAATTATGAGAGTTAAAGAATTTTGGATTGTGGTATCTTAGTAAATTAAAAATGCATTTTATTTTCTTTAAATGTAAGAACATGGACACGTTTTTTTAATTTCTATCATCCTGGTTTCAAACAGGTTTTAAAGAAAGATTTTTCCTACAGAGAAGATACAGTACTGAATTTAACAAAAGCCACTGGGGTGGGTATATGGGGGAATGGTAACAGAATCTATGATAGAAAATCATTGCAAGTTGAAGCTTGAACTTCAGATAAATACCAGAAAACTTTCTTTCTCATTCTAATTACAGGATTTTTTTTAATGTAAAAAGATATAAAATTGGGGCACGCAAACAGAAAGCCTGAAGAAAAACAAGGAAAGGAGGGGAAAAAAATCCTGAGGCACCACACATCACTCTAGTGTGGACCCTTACATTTACTTATGAAAAAATCATTGCCAACAGATATTTAACTTAAACTGTAGTTCTACCTCAATGAATTCACAGTTGACTCCTTAGGCTAAAACCAGACATGTTGATTGTGGGCATTTTAGTAGCAGTGCCATGCTTTTGTTTATTTGTTGCTATGACATTTTTTCCAACAAGCCTGTGAGCCTTATAAAAGCTACACCAGTTTACCAAACCTCTGGATCTCTCACACCTGAAAAACAAACAAACAAACAAACAAACAAATATTAAGCAAAAATTTGAAAGCATTAGTACTATATTCTTTCAATTTGGGCTCAAAATGTAGGTGTAATATTCTGTTTTCATTTCTTGTGAGCATCAAATATGAGGTTTTTATTATGTGGAATTCCATGATAAATCATGCTTTGAAAAATGCACACATTCTCGAAGAAGCCCATTTTACTGAGCAGTTTGTTGAAAGTGAAAGACAGGGAAGAAATATAAGTTATGTTATATACCTTTGGTAAAGTCAAACATCTGTATGCATTTTGTACAATTAAGTATCCTGTAATTAGTTCTTTTAAATTTCTAAACACAATTTTCAGCAAATCCAACAGGCTCTTCTTCAGAGAGTTATTACTTCCTAACCTGAAGGTAACAAATCAAATCAGTAGTTTGAAGTTTTGAATCTCATTTTGGTACCCAAGTAAAAATGTCAATGCCCAGACACTGTCACTTGACTATGTGTTTCTATGTGCAAACTATCTGGACATTGATTTTATGATATGGATATTTATGGACTCTGTTTCTTTAATGATATTTTAATGACTGATTCTCTTCATAGCACAGTGTTCAAGTCTAGCTTATGAAATGACATTTTTCAAATTAGTTCCTTGGGTACATATTAGTGTTCAGCTCATATTTTTACTATTAGATTATTTGTATATATCTCTGATTCTCTATGGTAAAGTTTTATATTGGTTTTCTTCATACACTGGTTATTTTTTTCCTTGTTGGAATGAAATAACTGACAAGAAACAACTTAAGGAAGGAAAGAGAATGACATATTTAGGCTTATAGGTTAAGAATGAATATACTCCAACCAGAAAAGTATGAGAGGTAGTTTGTCACATGGCATCTGCATTTAGGATGCAGAGAGGTGAAATGCTGATTAGAGACTTAATATCTACTTTTATCTATCTATACAGCACCTGGACTCATGAATGTTGTTGTTTATATTCATGGTGAGGCTTCTCTGTTCTGTCACACCGTCATCAACACACCTAGACACAGGCTTCCATGTAAAGTTCCATTAAAGTACCATAAAAGTTCCATTAAGTTGACAAGAAAGATTAACCACTATACTGTATGTGTTGGCAAACATTTATGTTTCTCCCTCTACCCTATATCCCCTACAAGCCTTGCCATATCTTGGATTTAGTAAAATCTTATCAAAAGACAGATCGTGATTGATCTAAGTCTTAATCTCTCCCACATTCTAGACTTGCACAGACTCCCAATAAGTTCATCAACAACTGTTAACAGAAACCTTGCTGATTGACTGTGCCATACATTGTGGAGGTCACAACACTGGTCAGAGTTGTGTACAACAATTACAGGGTTAAGCTTTAAGTGCCCAAGTGCCACAGGCTACATTCAGTTCTCTAGTTCATTATCCATCATTAAATTCTTTCTAATTCAGTTGCCAGAATTTCCGTAGTTGACAGAAATCAGTTGTCATTACTGGATGTCTAATGCATAAGAAATCAGAATAATTAGACAGACTTACATACAATGACTACATCATGAAGGTATTATCTAATATTACTGTTCTCATATTCAACCAATTTTTTTATTTTTAGTCTGTTCTGAATTAGCATGTACGGTAACAATCTACTATTTCATCTCTTTCTGGTTTAAAAGTTACAGAAGTTCTATATTAGCAGATCTGGATAGTTCTCTTTGAAGGAAAATTTTTCTTCGGGTAAATGAAACTTTTCAAAAACAATAACTATTAAAGACTTTGTACAGGCGTCAGCACAAGATAAAATCATAGACCATTAAAGATAGGATTTTTTTAAACAAATGCCAATGTGTTACCATAGTTCGAAATCACTGTGATCCACGGACTGCTGGATAATCGGTTCCTGTCCTCAAGTGACTGGAATGAACTGTATAAAGATATATAGCGGTCACTTGCGCTCAAATACCTAGAATTCCACACTCTCTTTTTAAAAGGGCAGTAATGACTGTATCTGGGGCATCACATTCATTGTCTCAGCTGCCATGCTGACATGCCTAGCAAGAATTGAGATCTGGGAATTATACGCTCATATATCATATATATGAGAGAGGAATCCTTCCTTACTTTTGCTATGATAAATTATGTAAAAACTTATTTTCTGTTGTACGTAGGTCATGTTTTCATAAACATTATAAAATTACAAAAATTTAAGGAGTGCTTGTTTCTTTTGAATAAATAAAATGTATAACATGAATTTGAAATGACTTCTCTGATATTGTTTCAGCAGAATCCTCTAAGCACAGAAAGATGTATTTGTGTCAAGGAATTCACATATCTTAGTAAGACTCTCTCCCTTACATTTGGAGCATTGAACAAGAATGAGCATATGCTTTGGGAGATGTTAATAGCCAGAGGAATTCTTCTTTTGCAATTGTAAATGGGTAGGAAGCTCTTTCTATTTCAAGTCATAAGTGTGCATGATATATTAAGGACAGTTTGAAAGGCTTGGTATATATCACTCATATATTGTTAAGTGTACTGGTACTTCTTTATGCTCTGTGAATTGTAAAGGTGAGAGACGATGCTGTTCAGTTGTGTCAGCAAAAAGAAGAGAAATTAACAATGTTGAGTTTCTACAAAGACTAAAATAAGGAAGGTAATTTCCAAGGCAAAAATGAAGGTTCATGCTACAGTAAGAATGTCTAGCACTATCTTTATGAGCCTTTTATCCTAGAAAATCTACAACAAAGGTACTGTGATCCCAGGTTAGAGTCTGCCAGATACCTACAAAGCAACACAGAAGTAACAGGTGTCAGGGTAATGGAATATGCCGTTAGAAATCCTCAGGACTATATTTAACAATTTTTGGAATGTGTCTATATCAAAAGCAAAATCATACACATGTATGACAATATCCCATTGATTTAAATTAGTTCTCTCTCTCTCTCTCTCTCTCTCTGTGTGTGTGTGTGTGTGTGTGTGTGTGTGTGTGTGTGTGTGTGTGTGTGTGTGTGTGCAGGGAGCAGAGAATCCAAATGCTGAGACCTATCTATATTTTAAGTTTGATTTTAGCTAATTTATGTGTTTTTATGTGTACATATATATTTATCTTTTAAATTGTCTTGAGATTATAATATAAGCACATTTCTCTTTTCTCAAAACATTTACATGTATTTCCCCAACTTTCCTTCAAATTTATCATCTCTTGTTTCATTAATTATTATATACATTTACATAATTTATATGAGTTCCATATACATATTATTGCCTGTATGTGTGTTTTCAGGGCTGACTCTTTCAATCCAGACAGCCAATATGCATGCTCTCCATATTGTGGAACACCAACTCTCCTGTTCCCGGCTTTCTACCTATAGGTCTTTTGTAGAGTTGAGACATCATGGGCTTTTCCTGTTCTACTTTGGTATGTCCATTTGATGTTAAGTTTTGTTCAGTTCAGATTTGGGCAGTTGCGTTAGTGATCCTTTATGGGTGAACCTTCTAACCTTCATAGGAGGCACCTATAAACTTTTTAAGTTTATTTTCCTGTGTGTGTGTGTGTGTGTGTGTGTGTGTGTGTGTGTGTGTATGTGTGTGTGTATATGTGTATGTGTGTGTGTGTGTTTGCCTGTGTGTCCATACATATGTACAGATGCCTGTGGATGCCAGACAATCAGATCGGAATCTGTGGAGTTGGAATTACAGGAAATTCCAAGCCATCTCCTCTGGAATCTGGAAAGCTGACTGCAGTCCTTTGGATGAACAGCAAGCTCTCCTAACAATTGTGCCAAAATTCAGCCTGTATGTTAACTATAAACCTTAGCAAGTCCTGGTTACATTTGAGGATAGTGATTAACTTTTGGTCTCTATATTTCATGAACATAGAATTGTCTTTAGAAATTCTAGAAACAATCTAAGTTTAACGGAAGGGAGTACCAATGTTTGAAGAAGTAGGCCTTATTTGTCCTAATATTCTGAGAGGTCAGCAAGTTGCCCAAATCACTTAAATTCCTGATCATCCCTAAAATTAAACCTGTAGGACTAGGAAATTCCTGTTTACAAATTCTGTTTTTCCATGTTCTTTCACCCAATTACATTGGCTCTAGAATATTCTTCTTTGTATGGACAGGCCAACTTCTCTTATTTCATTTGATTCCAGAAGCTAGTATCCCTTACTTGTAGCTAATAATAAAAGAGTAAGTATCCTTTTAGATTATTTATTAAAAACAAAAACATGAAGAATTGAGTTGGGATTTTGATGGGGATTGCATTGAATCTGTATATTGCTTTTGGCAAGATGGTCATTTTTACTATATTAATCCTGCCAATCCATGAGCATGGCAGATTTTTCCATCTTCTGAGGTCTTCTTCAATTTCTTTCTTCAGAGACTTAAAGTTCTTGTCTTACAGATCTTTCACTTGTTTGGTTAGAGTCACACCAAGATATTTTATATTGTTTGTGACTATCATGAAGGGTATCATTTCTCTTATTTCTTTCTCAGACTGCTTTCCTTTGAGTATAGGAAGTCTACTGATTTGCTTGAGTTGATTTTATATCCAATCACTTTACTGAAGTTGTTTATAAACTGTAGAAGTTCTCTGGTGGAGTTCTTTGGGTCGCTTAAGTATACTATCATATCGTCTGCAAATAGTGATAGTTTGATTTATTTCCAATTTGTATTCCTTTGACCTCCTTTTGTTGTCTAATTGCTCTAGCTATAACTTCAAGTACTACATTGAAAAGATATGGAGAGAGAGGGCAGCCTTGTCTAGTCCCTGATTTTAGTAGGATTGCTTCAAGTTTCTCTCCATTTAGATTGCTGTTGGCTACTGGTTTGCTGTAAACTGCTTTTACTATGTTTAGATATGGGCCTCAAGTTAGAAAGAACAATTGAAAAATTCATCTAGAATAACAGAAAACCCAGGATAGCTAAAACTATTCTCAAGAGTAAAAGAACTTCTGCGGGAATCAGGATCCCGGACTTCAAGCTGTACTACAGAGCAATAGTGTTAAAAAATGCATGGTATTTGTATAGTGACAGGCATGTAGATCAATGGAACAGATTTGAAGACCCAGAAATGAATCCACACTCCTATGGTCACTTGATCTTTGACAAGGGAGCTAAAACCATCCAGTGGAAAAAAGATAGCCTTTTCAACAAATGGTGCTCGTTCAACTGGAGGTCATCATGCAGAAGAATGCAAATTGATCCATTCTTATCTCCTTGCACTAGCTCAATTCCAAGTAGATCAAGGACCTCCACATAAAACCAGACACACTGAAACTAATAGAAAGGAAACTGGGAAAGAACATTAAACATATGGACACAGGGGAAATTTTCCTGAACAGAACACCAATAGCTTATGCTCTAAGATCAAGAATTGACAAATGGGACGTCATAAAATTACAAAGTTTCTGTAAGGCAAAGAACACTGTCAAAAGGACAAAGCAGCAACCAACAAACTGGGTAAAGATCTTTACCAACCCTACATCCGACAGAGGGCTAATATCCAATATATACAAAGAACTCAAGAAGTTAGACTCCAGAGAGCCAAGTAACTCTATTAAAAAATGGGGTACAGAGCTAAACAAAGAGTTCTCACCTGAAGAATATCTAATGGCTGAGAAGCACCTAAAGAGAAGTTCATCATCCTTAGACATTAGGGAAATGCAAATCAAAACAACCCTGAGATTCCATCTCACACCAGTCAGAATGGCTAAGATCAAAAACACAGGAGACAGCAGTTGTTGGCTAGGATGTGGAGAAAGAGGAATACTCCTCCACTCTGGTGGGATTGCAAGCTGGTACAACCACTCTAGAAAGCTGTCTGGTGATTCCTCAGAAAACTGGGCATGACGCTCCCGGAGGATCCTGCTATTCCACTCCTGGGCATATACCAAGAGGCTTTACCTGCATGCAATAAGGACACATGCTCTACTATGTTCATAGCAGCCTTATTTATAATAGCCAGAAGCTGGAAAGGACCCAGATGTCCCTCAATGGAGGAATGGATTCAGAAGATGTGTTATAGTTACACAATGGAATACTACTCTGCAATTAAAAACAATGAATTCACGAAATTCCTAGGCAAATGGTCAGAACTTGTAAATATCCTTAGTGAGGTAACCCAATCACTAAAGAACACACATGGTATGCAGTCACTGATAAGGGGATATTAACCCAGAATCTCAGAATATCTTAGACACAATTCGCATATCAATAGATTTTAAAGAAGATTGAAGGAGAGACCCCTGGTCCTGGAAAGACTGGATGTAGGGGAATACCAGGACAGAGAAGCTAGAGGGGTTTGAATGGGGAACAGAGGGAGGGAAGGAGGCTTATGGGACTTTTGGGGAGGGAGGAAACGTGAAAGGGGAAATCATTTGGAATGTAAATAAAAAATTATAGAAATAATAAAAAAACCCACAAAAATATGTAAAGAATGAAAGATCTGTCTGTGATACCTAGCTCCTAGAAATAGTGACAGTTATTTTTTTATTTTCAACTGTAAGAAATTTTCAAATTAAAACACCAAAATTTAATACTCAATTGATTTCAACCTGAAATATCATATTGAACATTCATGCATTTGTCTACATGCACATTTACAGTTGAGGTCACATGATGTGTTATTATATGATATGCTAATATTACACTTTCCATATTGTACACAAATTCTATCTCACTTGACAATTCAGATCTTTCTTCACTTGAAGTTTCACTGCACACACATACATACATACAAATACATATACATGCACACATACACACACACACAAACACACACACACTTCTTTCTATGACAAAGTAAGAATTAATAACAAAGGATATCAATAATGTTGCCAATAAAAGATTGATTTGACTTGGAAGTAAGATTGGTGAGTCTACCCAAATGTTTGTGGTTGAAGACGCACTTATCATAGTGTGTTTCTTTAGAGAAAAATTTGTGTGTTCTTGTATGCAGAAAAGAGTTTTTGTTTATAATGCTGAGTTTATGAAATATCCTATTTAATCTATATTATCAAACATGATAGTTTTATATCCTATGTTTGATGTCATTCAAACTGGTAGAAATAGTCTAGGTGCTTTTAACTTTTATGTGACAAAATGAGTAATAAATTAAGGAATTTAAGTCCAAAGGTCTCATTTCACTTACAATTTTCTATGCTTAGGAATTTTTTTTCACAAAACTACAGTTATACAATCACATGCTTAAATGACTTCAAAATGAATGTCAATCAATAGTTATGCCTGAAGCAAATGTGAATATTTTATTGTAGGATTTCAACAGTATTTCTTATAGATATCAATAGAAGGCAAGAAAGGGAATACAGGGTTAGACATCTGGAATTAAGGACAATTTGATGGTAGTGTAGAAACTTAATACACTAAAGCTTCCTGATATATATGTGTGTATTAAGGTTACTTAAATGAAATCATAAAATAACGGGGAAGACAGATCATATGGAGACATCTCTGGTCACCAAATGAAGCTTCAGTACTGGAATACTGAGTTGAATTGTTGGTCATCTAGGGCACATGGGAACCCCAAAGACAACCCAAGCTGTTAACAAGACTCCATGTTGTTCTCAGAAACTAACAGTAAGGCCCCATGCTGAGGACAACACTTACACAAACCACTGAAAATGGAGAAGTTGAGCTGAGGTCTACATAAAGCCTTTACCACTATGTGCTAATATTTTATATACAAGAAAACAGTCCACAAACTACCATAGGAGAAATGTAAACACCATGTTAGACACAAACTCTGTGGTCTACAATGATGTACCAACTGAAATATAGGCTAGGGCAATGATGGTACAAACTTGTGGGAGTAACCAATTAATATCTAATTTAACTTAAGGCCCACTCCATTAGTGGAACCTATACCCTACAGTACTTGGGTGATCAAGAACATGAGACTAGATAGATGACTCAAGGACTTAGGGTAAAATAAAATGTTAGTATTCTACTAAAAGAACATAACAAGTTAGTTCTATAATTAAAGATCAGTGCTCTCCCATTATTGGAGAAGTTTCTTTCTGCAGAAGATGGGAGCAAATAGAGATCTACAACTATATAGTATGCAGAGAGGTACAGACTTTTGAACACTATGTACTAAAAAGATATCTCCATTCAATCACTTTCCACAGGGACAGGAAACACTGTAGAAAAGAGTGTAAGAGCCAGAGGAGAAGGAGAAGACCAAGGAAACAAGACCCTCTAAATCACTAGGATCAATGCAAGTAAAAACTTAGAGAACTTGAAGCCACATTCGTAGGAGCAACCAGATGGGATCCTAGAGCTTAAACAGTAGATACATGACTTCATCCACAACCCAGAAGCAATCACCAACTGATAACTATATACAAAACAGAATTTAGCTTTCTCCAAAGAAGTCTCACTGGGAAACAAATAACTCTTTAGAATAGGCTTCCAGTGAATGGCTAGCAGAAAATGATGAAAATGGAAACTTTGTGAGTTCTTTGTCTCACAATGTTGTTTCAGGGCTTTCTAAAAGATTTCTTCTCATTATATTAGTTTGTTTGAATTTATTTAATATTAAAAATATATTTATATTATATATAATGCACACATACTTCTTTCTTTTTATACTACAAGTCCTTTGTGTGCGTATTCCAGCTTCCAGCTTAGTGTTTTTATGGGATTTCTGAGTGGGTCTCTGCATTTATATCTGCTTACTGTGCTTTTTCTTGTGCACTATTTCTTCTGTTTGTTTTGTTCATTCCAATGTGTTCGTTTTGTTTTATCTTATTACATTAAGTTATGTTGTGTTATGTTCTGTTATGCTATGCTATATAGTACTGTATTGAATTTGACAATACCTTAGAAGCCTGTTTGTTTCTAAGCTGCTTCAGAGAAAGAGTGAATCTGAATGGAAGGGTTGATGAGGAGGAGCTAGGCATTCTAGAGTGAGTAGAAACAATAATCAGGATATATAATTTGAAAAAAAATCTTTATTTTTCAACAAAAGGAAAAAAATGAGCTCATGTATTAAGTTCTGTATATATCAGAAGATTCTATTTGACCCTAGACTCCTGTTTTAGCCTGAAATCTGTTATTTAGTGAAATATACTTTTCATTGAGAAAATATGAGAGATTTTTGATTCAGAAAATTTCTGTTAAATTCATACTATAATTTGAGGATTGTTCCAAAACTCAAAGGCGATTTGTTATATCCAGTGACAATAGTATGTATATACATATTATGAGAAGGATGCCCATTTTAGTATGATTCCACATGATGTCTTTTCCAGGAAAATGCCAGATGTCAAAGTAAAATGAACATGAACAGCAGGACTAAGTTCTTCTTATCTTTTTGGAATGAACATTTTTTTTGTTTTTGTTTTTATTAGATAGTTGCTTTATTTACATTTCAAATGATATCCCCTTTCCTCCTTACCCCTCCGAAAACCACTTCCCCCTGCTCACCAACACCCCTCCCCACTTCCTGACTTGCATTTCCCTATTCTGAAGCATAAAGCCTACACAGGACCAATGGCCTCCCCTCTAATTGATGTCTGAAATGGCCGTCATCTGCTGCATATGTAGCTGGATCCATGGGTCTCTCCATGTGTACTCTTTGGTTGGTGGTTTAGTCCCTGAGAGCTCTGGGGGTACTGGTTGATACATATATTGTTCCTTCTGCAGGGCTACAAACCTCTTCAGCAACTTGGGTCCTTTCTCTAGCTGCTTCATTGGGGACCCTGTGCTCAGGCTACTGGTTGGCTGTGAGTCATAGGTATTATGATTCATCTTCCAATAAGGATCAAAGTATTCACACTTTGATCTTCCTTCTTCTTGAGCTTCATGTGGTCTGTGAGTTGTATCTTTGGTATTACGAGCTTTTGGGCTAATATTCACTTATCAGCATACAAGTGCATACTGTGTCTATTCTTTTGTGACTGGGTTACCTCACTCAGGATGATATTTTCTAGCTCCATTAATTTGCCTAAGAATTTCATGAATTCACTGTTGCTGAGTAGTACTCCATTGTGTAAATGCACCACATTTTCTGTATCCATTCCTCTGTTGAGGGACATCTGGGTTCTTTCCAGCTTCTGGCTATTATAAATAAGGCTGCTATGAACATAGTGGAGCATGTGTCCTTATTACATGCAGGGGAAGCCTCTGGGTATGTGCCCAGGAGTGGTATAGTAGGATCCTCTGGGAGTGTCATGCCCAGTTTTCTGAGGAACCGCCAGACTGCTTTCCAGAGTGGTTAAACCAGCTTGCAATCCCACCAACAGTGGAGGAGAGTTCCTCTTTCTTCACATCCTCACCAACAACGGCTATCTCCTGTGTTTTTGATCTTAGCCATTCTGACTGGTGTGAGGTGGAATCTCAGGGTTGTTTTGATTTGCATTTCCCTAATGACTAGGATGTTGAACATTTCTTTAGGTGCTTCTTAGCCATTAGATATTCTTCAGGTGAGAACTCTTTGTTTAGCTCTGTACCACATATTTTTAATAGGGTTATTTGGCTCTCTGGAGTCTAACTTCTTGTGTTTTTTGTATATATTGAATGTTAGCCCTCTATCAGATGTAGTATGGGTAAATATCTTTTCCAAATATGGTGGCTGCTGCTTTGTCCTATTGACAATGTCCTTTGACGTACAGAAGCTTTTCAATTTTATGAGGTCCCATTTGTCAATTCTTGATCTTAGAGCATGAGCTATTGGTGTTCTATTCAGGAAATTACCCACTCTGCCCATGTGCTCCAGGTTCTTACCCACTATCTCTTCTATTAGATTCAGTTTATCAGGTTTTATGTGGAGGTCCTTGATCCACTTGGACTTAGACTTAGTACAGGGAGATAAGAATGGATCAATTTGCATCCTTCTACATGTTGACTATCAGTTGACCCAGCACCATTTGTTGAAAAAGCTGTCTTTTTTTCACTGGATGGTTTTAGCTCCTTTATCAAAGATCAAGAGACCATAGGTCTGTGGGTTCTTTTCTGGGTCTTCAATTCTATTCCATTGATCTACCTGCCTGTCATTGTACCAATTCCATACAGTTTATCACTATTGCTCTGTATTTAGCTTGAGGTCAGGGATAGTGATTCTGCCAGAAGTTCTTTTATTGTTGAGAATAGTTTTTGCTATCCTGAGTTTTTTGTTATTCCAGATAAACTTTTAAATTGCTTTTTCTAACCCTATGAAGAATTGAGTTGGGATTTTGAACCTGTAGATTTCTTTAGGAAAGATGGCCATTTTTACTATATTAACCCTGCCAGTCCATGAGCATGGGAAATCTTTCCATCTTCTGAGATCTTCAGTTTCTTTCTTTAGAGACTTGCAGTGCTTGTCATACAGATCTTTCACTTGCTTGGTTAGAGTCACTCCAAGGTATTTTATATTAATTGTGACTCTTGTGAAAGGTGTGTGTCTCTCTTCTTTTTGATTTGTTAAAAGATTAATTTCTTGCTTTTTCTAGTGTATAGTTTCCCCCCTATTGTTGGTGTTTTGCATTCATCATCTTTTGAAGGGCTGGGTTTGTGGAAAGATATTGT
The DNA here is from genome assembly GCA_036184795.1 of Tokudaia tokunoshimensis. NCBI lineage: Eukaryota > Metazoa > Chordata > Mammalia > Rodentia > Muridae > Tokudaia > Tokudaia tokunoshimensis. Next base: position 112,760,532 of record BTHU01000012.1, on the reverse strand, counting down.
ATAAATTTGTTTTTGTCATGGAATACCTTGGTTTCTCCATCTACGGTAATTGAGAGTTTTACTGGTATAGTAGACTGTGTTGACATTTGTATTCCCTTAGGGTCTGTATGACATATGACCAAGCTCATCTGGCTTTCATAGTCTCTGGTGAGAAGTCTGGTGTAATTCTGATAGGTCTACCATTATATGTTACTTGACCTTTTTCCATTACTGCTTTTAATATTCTTTCTTTGTTTAGTGTTTTTGGTGTTTTAGTAATTATTTTAGTGCTCTTAGTAGTTATTATGTGAAGGGAGGAATTTCTTTTCTGGTCAAATCTATTTAGAGTTCTGTAGGCTTCTTGTGTGTTCATGGACATCTCTTTCTTTAGGTTAGGGAAGTTTTCTTCTATAATTTTGTTGAAAACATTTACTGGCCCTTTAAGTTGGAAATCTTCTCTCTCTTCTATTCTTATAATCCTTAGGGTTGTTCTATTCATTTTGTCCTGAATTTCCTGAATGTTTTGGGTTAGGAGTTTTTTGCATTTTGCATTTTCTTTGACTGTTGTGTCAATGCTTTCTATGGTATCTTCTGCATCTGAGATTCTCTCTTCGATTTTTTGTATCCTATTGTTGATGCTTGCATCTATGACTCCTGACTTCTTTCCTAGGTTTTCTATGTCCAGAGTTGTTTCCCTTTGTTATTTCTTTATTGTATCTACCTCCATTTTTTATCCTGGATGGTTTTGTTCAATTCCTTCACCTGTTTGTTTGTACTTTCCTATAATTCTTTAAAGGCTTCTACTTGTTTACCTGTGTTCTCCTATATTTCTTTAAAGGAGATATTTATGTCCTTCTTGAAGCCCTCTATCATCATCATGAGCTGTGATTTTAAATCAAAATCTTGATTTTTCCATTGTGTTTGGGTAGCCAGGACTTGTTCTTTTGGGAGAATTGGGTTCAGATGGTGCCATGTTGCCTTCATTTCTGTTAGTAAAGTTCCTATGTTTGCCTTTTGCCATCTGGTTATCTCTGGTGTTAGTTGTTCCTGCTGTCTGTGACTGATGCTTGTCCCTCCTATGGATGTGCAAGTCTGTCTTAGCACCCCTGATTGACCAGATCTCCCCTGGCATAGAGTCCTGTGGCTCAGCCTATCTCCTGGGTGCAGATGATGTCTAGAAGGATGCTGTCTCAACTGCCCTGCCACTCCTGTGTTCCCTGTGCTCCTGGCCATACCTGCCTGCACAGTCACTGGAGAGAAAATGACAGTCTCATCTCCAAACCCAGTAGTCAAAGCATTCCCTGTAGATCAGTTCTCCCCTGGCAGGATCAGTGCACAGAGTGTTGTGAATCAGCCCAGTTCCTGGGTGCATATGAAGCCTGGCCAAACTCTGTCTAAGCTGCTTTGTCACTCCTGTGTTCCCTGTGCTCCTGGCTGTCCAGGACTAAGTTCTTATAAAAGTTATTCATAGCAAATTTTTGGTGTTTGTATCCAGCTTCTCTGAATCATATTCTACAAATCTTTGTGTCCCCTTATCTACAATTATCTTATATATTGTCAATATACACTGAACTCTGCCTAGGTGCTTTTAAAACATCTGGACATTAAAGAATCATTTTTGAAATATAGATAAGCATGATTGTCAAGACCAGAGATTCTCCTTGTTTTGTCTAAAATAGGACATTTTTCAGAAAAGGAGAAATAAATGAAATAATTTTTTTTTTCAAAAATAAGAGGGTAAGGGAAAGTTTCACACAATATGTATGTTGAGTTCCTTTGAAACTGTCTGATTTTCTTTTGATGTAGGAAAAGCTCCATTAGTGGGTGGAAAGACTTTTATCGAAAAAGTAGCATTCTGGGTAGGTTTTCTAAATATTGAGTGTAGGATCATCACCCTGGTGTTCTAAAACTTTTGAAGAAAAGGTAAAATGTTGCAACATGATTATGTAACTGTGTCATATCTTATGGGAGTTGCTTTGAGGAAAAATATTATTTTTTGTACCTTGCAAAGGTGAAAGGCTATCTTTCTGGATTTCATAATTTATGTTAGCCAACTTTTAAAAAGGATTCTCCACAATTCCCTTTGTATTCTCCTGCTCCATTATCTCCTTGGCTAACTGAAGCTTACTAACAGGTAACCAATTAAGATGGTCCTGTGGGCAGAGTTTGTACCTGTTATCTACTTCTGTTCTATACATGGATAAACAGTATTCTAGAAACCATTTGTTCAAAGGACTGTCTTTTTTCCAATGTATATTTTTGTCATATTTGTCAAAAATCAGATGGTAGAAAATGGAGAGAGTGTAAGGTATTTGAAAGTTCATATTACTCTAGCAAAGAACTCATATTTTGTTAGAAGTACCCATGTCTGTAACTCATAACCATCAATAACTTCAACCTCATGATCTGATGCTCTCCTCAGGCTTTCACTGATCCTGAACTCATGTGTACATATGCACACTACAACTGAAAATAAAATAAATCTTTACATTGTCAGGTAGCTTAAGTGCATGGGTTTATATCTGTGTGTTTTGTCCTATTGATCTATGTATGATACATTTGGGCCAGAATTATGTCCTTTTCCTACTCTGTTTCTGTATTATAAACTTGAAGCCAAATGCAGTAATTCTTCCAGAATTATTCTGTTTGCTCAGGATGGCTTTGGTTTCCTGAAGTCTTTTATGTTCTGCGCTAATTCTAAGATGTTGTTTTTTTCTCTTTTTCTCTGTAGAATGGCATTGGAATCTGATATCAATGGCTTTGAATCTGTAGAATGCTTCTGGTAAGATGATCAGCCTCTCAATTCTTCCAATCCAGAAGCATGTGCTCTAGAGCATTAAATATCATCTACAAGTCAGAAAGCTAATATATGTATGTTCTGCTGGCCTAGACATCTTGGTGTGACCACTAAACACTTGGCTAAATGTATCCTCATTAGTCTCATTGGATTTCTATAAATATTAGTTCACCAAGTTTTTTTTTCCTACCCAACTTGTACCTTAAAGCTATTCATTAGCCAAGCAGTAGTGGTGTATGCCTTTAATTCTAGCACTTGAGAGGCAGAGGCAGGTCTATTTCTGAGTTCAAGGCCAGCCTGGTCTACAGAATGAGTTCCAGAACATCCAGGGCTACAAGAAAAAACAAACAAAAAAACAAAGCTGTTCATTTATTTTTCATAAAATATATTTTATTTCCCCTCCCCCAGCTCATTCCAGAACCTCCCAATTGCTGTAACATCCACTTTCATAAGGTCCCTCCCTTCTTCTCTCTCTCCCTCCCTCCTTCTCTCTCTCTCTCTCTCTCTCTCTCTCTCTCTCTCTCTTTCTCTCAGAAGCTATTTAAAATAATATCAACAACAAAAATTTCAGTAAGTCAAAAATTGTCACAACAACAATTACAAAAACCCCCCACATGCTAAATTATCATGAAGTTCACTTTGTGTTGGCCAATTTCTTCTGGTCAGTGATTCTACTTTGGAAAAACTGATTTTCCATTTCCCAGCAGCTATCAATTGCAAATTGCTTCTTGCTTCTGATAGTATTTCGTGTCCTCTTTCATTTTTATTGTTCGGATTTTGTTTGATGGGAATCTGTTTATTCTGTAACAGTTTCTGTGAGTCATGTGTATAAAAGCCCTCTTGTGCATAGAAGAAGTTATTTTCTTGGAGTCTTTTAGAACTCTAAAGGTTTAGGTATAATAATCATCACCACGTTTAATGAATTTGGGTAGTTCTTGTTTGTTCATTTTCTTATGTCATAAAATTTTGATCTTGACTGAAGCTCAGTTGTCATTATGGATTGTAACTTCAATCTAAACACTGAGCATTATTACCACTGCTATCTCCTCTGTGAACATCACCATAACATTTTATCTTGAAGAAGATCCTCTGTGTGATAGTCTGTGTTCTGCATAAGCTAAAAGGAAAAGTTAGTTCTGAAGCACAGGCCAAATCATTTTATCTTCAGTGTAAATTTCTTATTATGTTTTGTTGTACTTAACATAGTACAGAAATTTACTTCTAGCTCCAAAGTAGTCTCTTTCTATTTTCCTTGTTCATCAGAATTCTTCCTTAAGGCATTCTCCCAGATTGCTTTCTTGCCAAATAGATAAAAGTTGAAATGGTGCCAATAAATAAATTAAATGCTTACCCAAAGCTCGATTGATTAGATAATCTAGAGTAGTTTTGACACAATTGGACAGATTTTCAAAGTCCCACCTCACTTGTCCATTTCTGTTGGACCTATCCCTGTGGCCATCCATCATGTAGGGGCATGCCTCAGACTCCAAGTGTTCTGGCTGAACTCCACCCCCACAGTCACCTGGCTACAGTTAGGTAGCCCGGCCCACTATAAAAGGGACTGCATGACCCTTCCTTTCTCTCTCTCATCCCTCTCTTTTGCTGTTTTCCTGTCTATTTTCCGCCCCCGTTCCCCCTCTCTCCCCATTCTCCCTTCTTTCCACATGGTCATGGCCAACTCGCACCCTTCTATCTTTTCTTCCTCTCGTTACTTTTCTATCTCTTTTCTTTCCCCCTACTTTTCTATAATAAAGTTTTAAAACCATGGGCTTTCTTTTCTTACTAAAACCCACTGTGCTGGAGCAATGAGACAGGCTTCACAGCATCTCCAGCAGCCAGACTGGACTAAGGACTCCTTGCCTAGCTGGGCTTTCTCCACAGGTACTCGGGCCTCCGCACCACAGGCCCACACATTTCTAACTGACCATCGTTTACAATTGAAATGCTGTTCTGCTGTTTTCAATAGAATATTCCAGAATACTAAGAAAGCAAACAATACCTTCTCTCAGTGGATAATCTTGGGAATTAATCTTCAACCATGTATTTTTTTGTTTGTTTGTTTCTAATGGTCTTTTGTTAAGTAAGTTATGCTTGACTTAGTTAGAATTAATATCTGTCAAAATATAAAATAGAACTGATATCATAAAACTATACAATTTTGTTTAAATAAAATGTCCTTGAAAAAGTGTCTCTGTCACAGAAAACAAGTATTATTCTTTTTTAAAATTATTTGGCAACACTTACATTGGTAGCACTCAAAGGTAGTGGTTCTTCAGAGAACAGTGTCTCTATTAGAGGCTTCAGTGCTTTTAGGGATTTAGGTGCACAGAAGATTTCACTAATGACCATCAGGAACATAACTTTCTCATAAGCATGGGCAGGTGCATATAACTGGACACATCTTTACATAATGTCTCTCTTCTTAATGTGATTTATTGGGTGATACTCATACATTTATGGCATGCAATCTTTTATTTGGAAGCTTGATCCATTAGAGTTCACTGGAATGATTATACTCCCATGTTTTCTTATGCAGTAGTGATTGAATTTCTTCCTAAAAACTTTTCTGTTTGATCACTGTTTTCTTTTAGCATCCTCTTTCTGGATATTAGTAACGTCAGACTATACAGAGTTGAAGGAAGCTGTTTTGGAGGCTAGGTATCCTCAAGTCATTAAAATCTAAATTTCTTTCAATGAAATGCAGAAGTTTGACAGAGTGAAATATGTCTGTAATCTCAGCACATGAGGAGACATGGGGATTTGGAGTAAGGATGATTTGGAGTTCGAGGCCATTTTGGGCTACAGAAAATATGTGTCATTTTCTTTTTTAATTAAAAGTCACCATCAAATCAAACATCTCAAGTTAGTCTTATTTCAAGACAGATTTACTGTGTAATATAAATGTGTATTGTAGCCGGGCGGTGGTGGCTCACGCCTTTAATCCCAGCACTTGGGAGGCAGAGGCAGGAGGATTTCTGAGTTTGAGGCCAGCCTGGTCTACAAAGTGAGTTCCAGGACAGCCAGGGCTACACAGAGAAACCCTGTCTCGAAAAACCAAAAAAAAAAGGTGTATTGTAACAGATAAATGGTAAGTGCCATTTTTTTCTTCTTTTCTATCCAAAATTTCCTTTATAAGGAAAGAAATATGTATGGAAAAATAATCATAAATCTTCTGAATAATGTAGTTTGGATTTGAGGTGATAACTGCAAACCAAAGAAGATGGCTAAAGGTTTTAGTACAGAGGGAAGGAAGAAGAAAGAAAACAGGGTCATCCTGGGCCGGAAGCAATGTTGTAAGGGTTAGACACAGACCCAGGCCCCTTATATTTCTGTGGTTCTCCTTAATGTTCTCTTTGTTATTTTAATGATAAAGATAATAACAAATTATCTCTTCCTGGTGTTTTAGGAAGGGATAAATGCAGAAGGAAGTGTAGAAATAGGTCACAAAGATTTGAAGTGACATCAAAATCATTCTAATAATTTTTTAAAATTATTATCAACCCCTCTTCCTACTGAAATACAGATTTTGTGTTTCCTGTTTTAAGATATGGCAAGAGAATTAGTCAACCCAAAATTATACAGAAAATATGAGTTCATAATGCATCTTGGTTCAGTAAAAAATAGAATACCCCAAATAATATCTACTGTGATTGGACTTTGAAGAAAAGAAATGCGGAAGAAGCCAAACTAGAAAAATATGTTACCCTAAACAGAGATACTTTGTTCATCTCCAGTCTCTGTAACACCATCTCTCTGTAGCTTGAACTCTATGTGGCAAACACAGTGTTGTGTATTAGGTCCTGGGGCTAAACATATTGTGCCTGGAATTTATTTCCTGATGCAAGTTCCTGAGGGACATAATCTTAAAAGATGATAAAATTTGTATTACCCATGTTTCTATCCTGTAGATTATCTAAGAATTCAAGCAATTTGTTCACATGCAGAACATTTTATCTCTATTTATTTGTTTGCTAGATTCATTTGTCTTTCTCTTTATAGTATACCACAAGTTAAGGATCCTGTATAGTTTCCTGAGCAACACTATATTTGGGTGTTTCTTTTTGATTTAAGAAAGATCCTTCTTAAAATTAATCCAAGGGACAGATATTTTCTCAAGCTAAAAGCTGTTTTGCAAAAGGCAAGTGCATTGAATGAGAAGGCTAGTGGTTATCTCCTCATTCACAGTGTATTAGAGCATGTGTGGTGGGAAGTACAAATGTTCTTATTTGAAAATACACCTTATTTGCTGGTTGTCAAGATATGCAGACTGGGTGTGTTTTTGAGTTTTTCATTTCCATTGGATACATGATGAATTGTAACCTTTGTGAATATTACTAAACCTTCTATTTGTATAACACAATCGATAATTTAAAAATGTTTGCAAATTGTCAGGTTTCATATTATTTGTCATACTCGAGAAAGATATTCAACATGGAATAGAGTCTTTTTAGAAATGTCTCTTAACACTCCCAGGTTATCAACTAATATAATTAGGTTAAGTACCTACTTATTGCCAGGTGCTGTGTAGGACGTTATAAGTATTCTCTTGTTAAGTCTTATAATTATTCCAAAACACAATGTAGTAGTTCTTTCTAATTGGAAAGCTTATCTTAATGATTTTAATGCCAAGGTACTCATTAAGTCTTTACACACAGATGAAGACTTTATATTATTACATTTGCCATAATGACTAAAGTGTGAAAATAAAAACAGATTAAGGCAAACATTGCAATTCACTTGCTTTTACTTGGTAGTTAATCTGGAATTGAATACATGTCCACAAGACTGCAGGAATACCTGTGTTAACTATGAAGAATTATAAAGTTAATAAAAAGTATTGGTGTAGTTTGGATGAGTGTTATAGTCCTAATTTGACATGTCCTCCACAGGTCCATGTGTTTCAACACTAGATATCAAGGAAGTGGTACTGACTTTTAAGGATTGATTTTTATTTTATTTGTATGTGTATGTACTTGCATGCATGTAGGTCAATCACATGAGTGCCTGATGCTAGTAGGCTGCAGAAGAGGGTACTGGTTAACATGATACTAGAGTTACAGGCGGTTTTGTGCCATGTGATATGAGTGCTAGAGATCAAACACAAATCATCTGCAAGAACAACCAGTGTTCTTAATGGCTAAGCCTTTATGCCATCCCTAATACTGTTTTTATATTTTTTTGATGAGGTCATAAAAACTTTAACAGGACAGACTTATCTGGATGAAGTGAGTCACCCATGGAAGGTATGTCTTTAGTGTTAGAATAGGGCCCTTCCTCCTGCCTTGGAATCTGTTTCCTGATATACTCTAAGGTAAGATCCCACACCACAAGATCCCAATGTGACAGAGATCTGCCATCATAATGTGTTCCTTGTCATGATGTACTACATTAAATCACAGGAACTACAGAGTAAATGGAGACTTCCTTCTCTAAGTTGCTTCTATAAGACAGTGTCACAGTATGAAGAAATTAGCTAATATTCTGAGCTTCTTTATACATTGGTACTCATGAACATACCTTCCTTTGAATCTTGAATAAATACATGACCAAGTATTTATGTGAAGAAAATTCTCTTGCAGCTCTCATGTAATATAAATGTTACCCATCAATTTGGGAAACCTGGAAAATAGGAAAGTACTTTCATAAAAGTGAACTTTTTGAATTACAGAGACTTTCAATTAGTAAAAAGGAAGCCCTTTTATTTTTTCATTATGTGAACACTGAGTGCTTCTTACACCGCTGTTTCTTTTCTTTTCTTTTTCTTTTTTTTTTTTTTTTTTGGTTTTTTGAGACAGGGTTTCTCTGTGTAGCCCTGGCTGCCCTGGAACTCACTCTGTATACCAGGCTGGCCTCGAACTCAGAAATACACCTGCCTCTGCCTCCCAAGTGCTGGGATTAAAGGCATGCGCTACCACTGCCCAGCTCACTGAGTGCTTCTTGATGAAGCATTTCTTTTATAGCTGAAAAGAGATTGTACCCCCTTTATTTAGAAGTAATTTTGGATCAGAGATGGATTCAGAACCCATAGCTGGATGCATACACCATTTACACTATTCTGTAAGAAGCATTTGAGGATTACTAATATAAGTCAGAAACATACCTAGTTAGCTTTGGTGTTAACTATAATTCCTGATATTTGTCAAAATATCAATCTGTTCTGTTTCAACAGAGTAGATTTCATCTCTAAAGTGAGTTTGACTGTGCTAAAACAAATAGAAAGAGGAAGCAACAACAAAAACTTGAGAGCAAAATTTTATAATTTCAATCCATAGCTGTAACCCTGAGATCAATCGACTAATTGCCACTTGAAATTGATAGTCAGGAATGGTATAAAGCCAAACAAAAATTATGACAAATTTTGGTGCTGAATTTTTGGAAATAAATGGGAGATTCATAATCCAATGTTAAGTCTCAAATTTTAGCCATCCTAAATTTAAAGGTCGGATTTAATTATTCTACAAATTTGTATTCTCAAGTACACACATATGGTATTCATGGTTGGCCACAGGGGCTTACCGATGAGAAAAATTTATAAGATAATATATTAGAGAATCAATTTATATCATTAGATACACATTCTAATAGTGTAGTTTTTCCATGGCATCTTACCCTCATTGCTTAGTAGAAGACAGTTTAACACTTTGGCAATACGTCTAAGTGTATAGAGCATGCTGAACTTTTATGTGAACCTCTCTGGTTCTTCTTTATTATTTGCTTGATGCTGTTTGGAGAATGGTGTATGGATGCAGAAAAGAGCTGGGTCCATTCGCTACTGCTTTGGAAAGAAATAACTGCCTTACTGACTCCAAAAAAGGCTAATTCTTATTTTTTATTTCTGTAGCCCTTAGGCCCAAAATCAGTCTATCTGGAAATCCAAAGTACAAAATCAGCCTCATTGAAGTAAAATCTATATGTCAACAGGGCGTCATACTTTAGGAGTCTCTGAGGGACACATCCTTACTCTTGTGGCTTTTACCTGTCGGAAGTTCTACTTAATCCTCAGCTCCTAGGTCCTTACTCTCATCATTCCACTCCTTTGCTTTTACCATACTATATACTATTTGTAAATCTAACAATGCTGGATCTCTCTTCTAAAATGTTTCTGATCTCAGTTGGTACCTCTTCATAACATGGAATAATTTCATGCTGAAATCACAAATACAATGGTATATTTTCCAGGTATTAAATAAAGGACATCATGAGAATGACTCTAACTGAGGCTCCTAGCAGTGGCAGATATGGAGCCTGAAGGGGCCACCTGTTGTAGGCAAGCAGGACTCTCAGTGGAAGGTTAAGGACACCAACCCACCCACAAAACCTTCAACCAAAAATTTTGTCCTGCCTACAAGAAGTGCAGGGGTCGAGCCGGGCGGTGGTGGCGCACGCCTTTAATCCCAGCACTTGGGAGGCAGAGGCAGGTGGATTTCTGAGTTGGAGGCCAGCCTGGTCTACAGAGTGAGTTCCAGGACAGCCAAGGCTACGCAGAGAAACCCTGTCTCGAAAAACCAAAAAAAAAAAAAAAAGAAGTGCAGGGGTGAGGATGGAGCAGAAACTGAAGGAATAAGCAACCAATAACTGGTCCAGTTTGAAACCCATCCCATGGGCAAAAACTAATCCCTGACACTATTAATGATATTCTATTATGCTTGCAGACAGCAATGCTTGCACACAACAGCCAACCATAAATGTCCTTTGAGAGGCTCCATCCAGCAGCTGACAGAAACAGATTCAGAAATCTAAGCTAAACATTAGAAGGGGCTTCGTAAGTACTATGGAAGAGTTGTGTGAAGAAGGATTGAGGGATCCAGAAGGTATAAAGAGTCCACAAGAAGGCCAACCGAGTCAACTAACCTGGCCGTTGGGGGCTCCCAGAGACTGAACCACAAAGCAAAGATCATACATGATCTGGACCTAGGCCCCTCCACAAATATGAAGCAGAAGTATAGCTTGTTCTCATGAGAGTCCCCCAACTACTGAAGCATGCGACTTCTGTTGCCTGTTCCTTTAATTGTGCTGATTTGTCTGACTTCAGTAGGAGAGGAAGTGCCTAGTCCTGCAGAGAGTTGATGATTTGATGTAGAAGATTGGGTTCCTACATGGGGCAAGGGGAGCGGGGCTCCTCTTTTAAAAAGGAAGGAGAGGGGTGAGGGCAAAGCTTAGGTAAGGGGGGACTGGCAGGAGAGGGGGCTATGATCAGGATGTAAAGTGAATTAATAAACACATTAATGGAAAAATAGTAAGAAAAGGCAGCTCAGGTCAATTGATGGAACAGAGGTTATACCTAGCCCTATGCAGATGAGATGGTGATGGACCTCAAGTTTGGCCTGTCATGCATTCCAAAAACTCTAGCACATAATCTGAACAACATCACTCTAATCAATTTTAAATAAAATGAAATATGATTGTCAATGTTTTTGTGTAAAGTTTATAGAGAGCTAGATCATAATGTGTATCTATATATTTAAATTTAATGGTTATAATTTTCAATCAGGGTTATATAACATGATATTGCACATTTTCTTGACATATATAGAGTGCTCAAAATTAAAAGATAATTTTAAAAAGGAAACACACCCAAATTCATCATGGGCACTCTCCACAAGCTTTAGGCTACATAGAACAGTCTCTGCTTAGGATGTAGTTCTCGTCTGCTCCCCTGTACAAGATATTTAAAAAATCATCTGTAGGGGTTGTAGAGATGCTTCAGTGTTCTTGTGGAGGACATGTTCAATTCCTAGTACACTTTCATTAGTTCAAAACTGTCTAGAACTGGAGTGACAACCATCTTGCACATACCTGCTGCACATACATACATGCAGACAAAATATTGCTAGACAGAAAATAAACAAAATATTTTTAAAAGTCCTTTTCTTACAAAATGTCATCAGAAATTCAATTCTAAGATCCCATTCTCTACCTCAGTATGCCTCACATTCTTCCCTTAAAAACATTACAAGTTCTTAACTGGATTATAACTACAAATAAAGCCCTAAGTCTTTTCCCTGGAAAAGACTCCCTCATGGAATGAAAGAACCATTAGTAAATCTTATTGTTATTCTCAATGTTTCTAAGATTGTAGACATTCACTTCATTATCTTAGCTCATAACACCATATTGTACTCTATGCAGATAGAGGGAAGCAGGATGATGTCCTTTGCATGTGATGTGTTGCTCACAGGCTCATGTATTTGAAAACTTGATTATTAGCTGTTTGGAAAGAAACTGCATTCTGTATTGCTTGGTCTGGAAACCTCACTGTGGCAATTAGGGATATAAGTAGGACAGACAGGTAATTACATGTACAAAAAGGTAGAATCAGGTGAAGTGTGTTCATTCTGATGAAGCAGCACCTACTATGTAGCAATCCAGGATTTCAATGCATTAATTGTATTTAGGACAGGAGGAAGAGGAGATAGTCTCTATAGGTCGTGTTTGTAGAGGAATAGTCTTAAGCTCTAAACACCTGGGAGGAGGAAGCTGTCATTCATGCTTTCTGTACACACCATCAACATTTGCATAGAGACTAGAGGAACATTCTCCCAATTCCCTCAATCTGATCATGGAAAAGTTTTGTCCAATCTCTATAAGTCTGATGTAGTGGGGTCCTTGACATGAATGTGATCATGGTAATAATACACATTCACTCCAGTCTTCCTTCTTTCCTCATATAAATATTGTGAAACTATAGGAGATAGTCTGGCTGAAGGAAGAGGATCAGTGTGGGTAGGCTTTAAGATTTTATAGCATGGCCCCACTTCCCATTCTAGTTTCTTAACTGCATATGCTGTATGACCCGGAAGTCTCTTGTTCATGGTGCCTTCTCTTCCCCACCATAATGCTATATTCCCCTAGAATTTTAAGCCCAAATAAACCATTCCCTCTTTAGTTGACTTGATAGAAATTTTATCAGAGCAACCTGTAAAGTAATTAACACACACACTCACACACACACATACATACACACCAACTCTAAAACAAATAGAAATGAGGCTTTATCCATGCCATGTCAAGAGGGGTACGTAAACTATTGCTGTGTTGTATGTTCTGAATGGGGTATGGGCAGAGAATCTGTTGAACTGGCTTCAAGCCTGCTCTGGGAACAATGATCTTTAGGTAATTCCTAAGTTTCTTTCCTACAGAGATTTCTTTTTGTTAGCTACAGAGTAAGAACAATATTTTCTTTGCTGAAAGTTTATGAGATTAAGGGATAATCTGGTGATTCTGCAGAGCATAGTTCCTAGAAGTAATAGGCTTTCAATAGAAGATTTATGTCTCCCTCTGCTTTTCTGCTTCTCTTACTCTCCATAAACACAATGAATGTAAATGTGCAGACACCGATTTTCAGCTATTCACTTTAGAAACCACATGAAGAATACGTGGCTGGGCCGAGGTTTCTATGAAACACTGATAACTAAGAATGGTGAGATACGACATTGTTACAAATAGTAGAAAGTAGACCTGACTTATTTAAATATAAAGATACAGGAGTTTTAAGTGAAAAATTAATTTGGTCAAAAATCATTTAAAATATTGACCAAACTGTGTGAAAAAGATGGAAGGGGAATTGCAAGGTGAGATGGTGATTGGGAGAGTAAGTGGGGATGGAAAGGAAAAATGGTAGGTTTGGGAGAACATGCCAACGGGAACAGACATTCCATGCTTGGAACTCAGAAATTACATGTGATGTGATAACAATAGGGGACAGAAGGCCAGATAAGAGAGATGCTTTGGTTAAAATATTGCAATGTTGATTCTGAGATGTCTTTTTGACATTCACAAAGTCAAACTTGTCTAAAGATTAAAAGGGCACCAGAGACATACCTTTAAGCAGTCATCTTAAGTAAGACCAAAATGAATTCACAATCAGCGTGTAACAGATCAGGGCTGCCATCCCATAAACATGCCTGGAAGACCAGCAAAGAGAAACACAGTACTGAACACTTTCCTATTTGTATCTTACAATTGAAAGTTTTAACAAATTCAAGTTTTTCTTGTGCAGTTACCCATGCTGGAAAGATTATACTTCTTGCCACTAGGTATTTCTTGCCTCTGTATAACTAAGGGGGTTAGAGAATGGTAACAGCTCTGAATTCAGCTTCTGGGCATCACTTTTCTTCCTTCTGATCATTAGCACTGTCTAGGGGTTCTCTAATAACTTGTCTGTGAGAAGGAAGCATGCGAGTCTTTACAACGCTCGGCTCCGCAGTACCTAGCATCCCCTTCACTCTTTTCTGTAATTGCTCTGATCTGAGACATCAGCATTTCATGACTTCTGCTATTTTTCTCTTTTGCATACCACTCTGCCTCCCAATTCTCTGTAGTCTTCAGAACCCACTTGACAGGTTGAGAAGTTTGCACCAAATGAATCTTTGCCAACCACATTCTGCAGCGACGAGGTTCAATAATGTGGGTTTCTTTTTCCCCTTGCTGTTGGGAGAGAAGTACATTTTTCTTTTCAAATTGGGATTTCTCTGTTACCATTTTCTGCCGTGAAATATTGAAATAAATCTATAGTTGCTTTCCTTTCTCTGTTGTCTTACTCACCCCTTTTCATAAAGTAAAACCTACTGAATTATGAATTATATTACAACCCCTTCTAGACCCAAAAGAGAGGCATGGTTTCCATTAGAGTTTATTGCCCTTTTATTCCTTTCTTAAAAAATAAAAATAAAATAAAATAACCCCTAAGCCCCTTTAGGCTCAGATCATTCTATTTATAATTATAACCAACCTGGTTTGGGAAATAAGTTGTTTTTTTGTTTTTTTTTTTATTTTTGTTTTTGTTTTTTTTTTTTACCTTTATGTCGTGTTGTTTTAGGGGTAGCTGTGGGATGGGATAGGGGAGAGCTCAAGAATTGTGGGAGTTGTTCCTGTTTATTTTTCTGAGAATCTATGCATAAAAGTCAAGCCTCATCATTGAGATCTTGTAATTTCATGTCATATTAACCATGTGATCAAGCCTTTGTCTAAAGGGTGTGCATTGGATCATGAAATGTTCACTTACTGTTGCCTGAATTATTTATTATTTATTGATGTTTCTCCATTTAGTGGTTTTTTTTTTGACATGTGCTTTTCTATTTGACTTCTGTGGTTAATACTAGCAAAAGCCAAAAACCAGGTTCATAGATTATACTCTGCAGTGACCTTGATTTTCCATAGAAATTAAGAAAACAGAAGAAAGAATTTTTCATCACGTTCCTTTGGGAACATAGTAGGGTTGAAAAACAATTCACACATTTCAGTTGTCCTTAAAGTGAAATTCAATCTGAAAACAGTCTGAAAATTGTAAAGATTAAGATGGTCAGGGTTGATAATGTTTGGATTTATTGTAAACTAGAAGAGGATATTAGAGATCATGATGGAATATATTCATTTTGAAACAACCACACAGCTTCATGAATACTGTGTTATCCTCATGTTTTTAAGATGTATATATTGCTTTTTATGTGTAGAGTGTTTTGCCTGCATGTATATAAGTTTACCATAGATGTGCTTGACTTTGTGGAGGTTAGACCTCCATGGACCTTCAAGAATTGGAATTATGAATGGTTGTGGGAAACCTTGTGAATGATGGGGAAAAAAATCCATATTCTTTTCAAGAGAAACAAGGGTTCTTAACTTTCTTGACTGCTGATCCACCTCTCTAGCCACTTACCTCACTTTTTAAATTGCAAAAGGAAGTGTGTACAATTCTAATGACTCACTGGCACATAATTAATAAATAAGAGGTTTACTCCAGACCCAGGCCATTTCTGTGCAATTAAGTTAGCAATAGACTTGTGTCAGTGTTAAAACTACTGTGCTCTGGTATCTGCATGAATAGCAGCAGATTCCTTCTCAGGTTTAGAGACGATGACATTACTAATGGATCAGTTGAAACATAGAATAGTATTTTTAGGAGCAACAGAATTCTGATGATTACTCTGACCACCAGAGTTGCAGCATCATATTCCTCTCTTTGTGTTGAAGTGGACAGCATGAATGGAGTCCGAGCATCAATCATCCCATAACATTTGAATAATTTTAGAAAGAAAGAATGTGGAACCAGGGGCAATAAAAATGTCCACTTAGGTAGGCTTGCCATGTTGTGTCTTGATCTACAACACAGAAGCTTAGAATTCTTTGTCAATAATTTCACTAATTATCATTATAGTTTAAGAAAAAAAGAACTTTGTCCCAAGGGGATACTAGCTTTCACGAATACTAGATTAGGAGGTCAAATAATGCTTAATATTGACAAATCAGAGTAAATACACATTTTTTCAATAGCTGTATCCTTTTCCTGCCTCTTTGCCAGTTTTCCCTATGGCACAAAGGCAGAGGCTTCATCTTTTGTTTCCAATCTAAGGTCCTCATTAGGATGTAAATGATTTGAGAGGATAGATGGTATCTGACTCATGTTCTTATCTGAAGCATCCACAGGTTCCTGTAATAAAGATTTATTCTCAGCAAATATTTGTTGAAGTGATTTAAAACGAATAAATTATCTCAGTTCAACAAAGAGTTGCAAGTGATTTTTTTTCCTTCTTCATTTCCCATTTGATTTTTAAAGGTTCTGGAGAAGATCCAGGTTTTCAAGAAACTTTCACTCGTGTTTACAATCTAACATTATTAAGGCTCCGTACCAATGCTCCTGATTTTGTTCGTTATTCCAGGAAAAGACTCTGTAACTTGAATTGCTTTTTGCCACCTGACTTCGTGATCTGCACTGACTAAAGAGGCTTAGAGAGGAAGTGGAAAGAAGCAAGAAGACAGGAAAACTAAAATGTCCTTCTTGAGTTGCTCATGCAATCTTCTGAGCTGTCACCCTGCAGTATGGTAGGCAGCCCTCGCCACTCCTCAGTCCGCTGCAGGCTCCAGTGTCTTCTGGCACATACGCACAAGTAACACCTTGTGGTATTTCCTCAGTGCTGACAGCTTAAAATCTGACTCCAGTTTCGCAGGGGCCATTGTTGTATCTGCAAGACTCTTTCTGACATTTTCGCTTGCAGAGAAATTCCAAAAACTCCCCAAGCAGTATCTTTCTGGGTGATTATTGAAAATAGACACACACACACACACACACACACACACACACACACACACACACACACACACACACATATACAGTGCTTTCCAGTGAAGAGAAAAATGAAAACTGAAACTTAATTCATTTTGTTCTGTAAAGAGTTTATTCGACATATAGGCAAGAATGTAACAGGAATGGGAAAGATATTTCAAGAAACTCTTAGGTAGAAAACTCATCCATGAAAAACGAATATTGAATGTTGTGGCATGTTGGGACAGCTTAACATGTGATGCAGTGGAATATTTGATTTAAAAAATCCTCCAAATTGAAAACTTTGGTATGTTGGTTTCTAATGGTAACTCCTTTTTCTAAATATTGAAAGTAGAAATGGCACAGTTATATTGCTCTATTTATTGTTTCCTCAGTTATAGTTCAGACATACCTTTCTAAATATTTCATTTCCATGTAAGTACCTGGATATGCTGTTCTTTGAACCCTGAACTGTGAACAAAATATATATTCACAATTAGACATTACAAGGAATGCTGTTGTTATATTTCTCTTCATATGCACAGTATTTCCCTCCCCCAATGCATAGAATTACTTATGAATTATCTCTGGGTTTTATACACAATTTGAAAATAGATTGTGAACATGAGAACAGGAATTCACAAGGTACATTTTTTTCCTATCTCTGTATTTCTAGCTTATTGTTTTCTGTTACCAGAGAGATCATTTTCCACTGTTTTATCAGATTATTTTTTCTCTCCTTTGACCTAAAAGTCAAGACATGTAATTTCTCAATTTGTAGTACACCTTGGAGGCTTGACCTAAGCAAGAGTCTTTCAGGGTTCCATGTAATTGCCCTGATAGACTTTAGCCTGAAGATGTACAGGAGATGATCATGATATAGCACAGTCTGTGATGTTCTAACTTATTCATTTATTAGCATGGAAAACTACATTGGATAGGAAGTAGTTTTTATGATTCTATACTTTTTATTTAATTTCCATGAGCCCATATGTGATTTTTAGGAAGCTTAATGAAGTCCTGGCTTTCATCTCTTTAAAAATTAAATTCGATATACAAATCTGCTAACATTTTGACATTTTGTCAACTTTCAGTTCTAAGTTTCAGAAAGTTATTTCTTTGAGTTCCTTAAGAACAAGCAAATATTCTTCTGAAAATGAGTTTAATTTACATAGTGAAAATTAAAAAATGTATCATTGATCCCTGAAATCTTTGTGTCATTTGCTTTCGTGTATTTTATTAAGTTTTTTATCATATAAGATAGCATATGAAAACAAGTATTTATAAGTAAAAAATGATAAATGCAAATGAGCACTTCTACTAAAAGTAAAGCATCTGCCTATGAGTCTATGTCCAATGCATTAAGCAATTGACAATATGCCCTTGAACGTTTTTCTTGTGCCAGGATAGAGATAAATAGCTTCACACTCAACTTGTAATGGTCATAAGAAAACTGATATTAGTCGACATACTTATTTATCATAATATGATAGACTTCAAAATGTTCCATAGTTAGTCCTGCAATAACTATGTTTATTCACTTCCTGTTGGGCTTATGCATCAGTAACAGCACTTTGGATGGCAAGGAAGTATGTTTTCTAGGAATTCAGCCTCAGCCTAGACAAAATGTGGAATGTGAGGCTCCCTTTACACACAGTGTGAGAGTCTACATAAAATGAAGCAAAATGAAATGAAACAATAAAAGTATATAAAGTACATCACGCAATGCTTTGTTTAATTTTCAGAAGGATTTAAAAGTAAACAGAATCTTGGTTTCAGTGAGAGTCCAGTTGCAAATGACCACTGATTTTAAGTTTAAGTTTAACTCTGTTAAATGAGTACAAAGTTATTGAAAGGGAGAAGGAAAGGGGGAAGCTGTTTGGGATATGTAAACTAGGGCCTTGGTGGTCATAGTAATAATTTTATAACTTAGCATAAAATTGCAGGGCAAGTGTTAGAGAATGTGTAAAGGCAAGCCACCATAATTGTATCTTAAAAGAATATTAAAAACAGCTGAAGTTAACAAGTGGGCAAATTGCACGAAGTTTGGTTTCCATTTCACAATTACTAAATTGCTTCAACAAACTCTGGGACTGCTAGTCATGGTGACATGTTTGCCACTGGTGAGGTTTTGCAAGTAAATAGAGATGAAAAGAAGACAGCCAGTGATAACCACACCAGTCACCAAGCTCTCTGCAACTACCTAACATCTACTATCTGACATATGTCAGTAAAGGACAAAGCTTGAAAACTGACTGAAGTTATCAAAGTTACAGACCATGAAAAAAAACGCAGAGTTAAGAGCCTCATGCAACTCAATGGAAATCGTCCTGAAGTGGTTGGTATATGTGAATCTCCTGAGTTCCTACGGAAAAATTTACATTCCTGGGTTTTTCAGTGGTGTTACCAGGCAAAAGCTACAGAGGTGCCTCACGGAAGATTTGATTTTTAGCTCTGATTCCAGGTGATAAGTGATTTTTCCTATTCTAATAATACTATATGTTTCCCACTCTATCTACTTTTTGGTAGTGAACATGATGGGGAACAGTCACTGAGAGAAATAAAGTATAGATATGTAGTGCTTATTAATGAGAAAGAAGTCAAGGCTGTGATGAGAAGTGTTTTAATCGTGGAGGGCACATTATGCTTTCGAAAGTCATTAATAAATGTTTGAGATGCAAAAGCAGTGAATGCATCCCATGTCAACCACATTGGGTAATCAACAGGAGAGTATTGTAGTATTAGATGCCACAGTAATTATCGAAAAAAGTGATATTAGGGCTCTAAGAATAATGGCTGTTAGGGCAGCCTTCTTGCTTAAGAGCAAAGGCAACTTACAGTCTTCCCTGATTTATATGGAAGCTAGAGTATTTTAGCAATCGTTTATTTACTTGTTGGTTTATTTTTACACCATGATCACAGTTTCCCCTTCCTCCCTTCCTCCACTCCTCCCGGTCTCTCTCTGTCCACTTCCCTTCTTCCCCCTCCCTCCATCTACTCCTCCTTTCTCTTCAGAAAAGGGCTGGTCTCCCATGGATTTCAACCAGACATGGCATATTAAGTTGCAGTAAGATTATGCACCATCTCTCCTACTAAGACTAGACAAGACAACCCTGTAGGAAGAATGAATCCCAAAAGCAGGTCATAGAGTCAGAGACTGGCCCTGCTCCCTCTTTAGGAGTCCTACAAGAAGACCAAACTACACAACTGGGACATATGTGCAGAGGGCCTAGGCCAGTTCCATCCAATATTCCGAGTTGGTGGTTCAGTCATTGTAATCCCAGAATAGTTGATTCTGCGAATTTTCTTACTGTGTCCTTCAACCCCTCTGCTTCCTACAAAACTTCCTTCCTCTCTTCTTCAGGATTTTTCTAGTTCTGCCTAATGTTATGCTGTGGGTCTCTGCATCTGTTTCTATCAGTGGCTGAATGAAGCTATCAAACATGAGTATAGTAAAATATAACTAAGAATCGTTTAATTGGTTTTTGGTTTTTGCCAGTCATGTTTTTTTCTATCCTATGTCTGTGGACTGTCTATCTTGCCTCTGGATCCTGGCCCTCCAGCCACTGTCAGGGGTGGGTTCCCTTTAATAGCATGGGTCTCAAGCTGAATCAGTCATTGGCTACTCCACAATTTCTGCATCGCATTTATCCCAGAACATCTTGTAGGCAAGATACAATGTAGGTTGAAAGTTTGTGGCTGAATTGTCCCAAATAAATTCTTTTATCTTACAAATTCCAAATTTTTAATCACATTTAAAAACTCATTTATGTTCAAGAAGCAATACATAGCTGCTTGAAAAATCCAAGGTGGATGGAATTGATTGTCCTGGAGTGGTAATAACAGCCTAAAAATCCCCTATTTTCAATTTATGACCAAATAGTAGGCCAAGTAGTCCTTCTAGAATAATTGTTCACTTCAAATTCATGATTGACAACAATATTCTACTTATTCACTCTACTAATTAGGTTAAGCAAAAATAAGTTAAATCTTCAGGATCCATATTTTCTAGCTAGTTATATTTAGAAATAGCCATATAGAGATACAAGTAGCACTAGAAAGAAAAATAAATAAATAAAGCTAAAACAACACTCCTGTGCAATTTCCCAATGTATTATTTCTCCAGAGTTGATATAATTTTAGTTTATTGTTCAATCAATGCTATTGATATTCTTAACAACAAACTAAACTTCATATCATCTGTATGCTAGAATTAAATAATTGGTTAATAGTCGTTCCTTGTGCCTTTGTCCCCACGTTTAATGAATGCTTTTCAGTCAAGTGCCACCTTTGAATTAATTATTTGTATAAAGGCCTCCATGTGAAATTAAGAGGTATCGGTTTCAGAATTATTTCCTTGAGGTCTTAGCAATGTGCAATATTTCAGGCACTTGCATTTGTCTCATTGAATGAAAGCAAATGCTATTGTGTATCAACTAGGTAAGTTATTTAAGGCAGAGAACTATGGAAATGAGTAATTTATCATCCACAGAAAAACCTAACTACTTTGCCTTAAATCAATGTCTAATGTTGGGTTTCATACATTCATGTGCACATACAGCAGTCTTCAAGTCTGTACATGACATGATGGTAGTGTTGTAGTGTTCATGGACTCACACTCGTTTTGGTTACGTGTACAAGATCTATATGATTTTCTAACATAGATGGGAGATACGTTTTCCAGGCTCCATCCCTTCCTGAGGACTTCTTGACTGTTGATAGCTACTGGAAAAGGGATATATAGAAATTGATATATTTCTATTGTTCCTCTCGATAATTGGCCCTATACCATACAATTAGAGGTGGCACCAACTGGACTTCGTGGGTTATCAAAACTATGTCAAATGTGGACATAAATTAGAGAGAGGTATATTAGAGTGGTTCAATTGAAAACAATTGGAAAGACAAAAAAAATAAAGTATCTGTAATGCCACCAAATACATAATTAGGTAGATAAATAAAATTTTAGTTAAAGAAAGTATATTTGCTTGTGTCTGTAACAACAACAACATACCCAAAGCAGGTACATTAACAGAGTAAACATTTTTAGTTTTAGTTCCAGAAAGATTCTTCACTCTCAAAAGGATTGTACATACTAGGCTCCTGACTGAATATGGGACTTTTCCCAGTAAAGTGAAGTTCCTAGTGACTGTGTTCTCAGAGACTGCTGTCAACCATTCTCCTTCACAGAGATAGAAAGTCTTATTAACAAATGATTAATTTAAACCACTGAAGCATCAACACAGTTTTTGCTCTTGCAGACAGCTGAAGCTTCACAATTAACAGGGAAATGCTCACAGTTCTCCAGACACCTTTTATGTGGGCAAAATCTGTAAATATACACTATTACAAGAACATTTTGTTCATTATATTGTTACAGGAGAGGTTAACATTGCAAATGAAAGGTTCTTCAAAATACAGTAAGGCAGAGAGAGCAAGCACATTAGACATGGATAGAGCTCTGATAATCCATTTTAGGGAAATGAGCACTGGAATAAGACTCACAGTAACTGATGTCTGAATAGTGCTCAGCACAATATGACATACCTAACACCAGAGTCATCAGCTAGCATAAAAGTAAAGGATGATGTCTATAGCCCTTGAAATTTAGGATTGATTCCCAGGTAAACACTGTACTCATGATATGACATTTAGAGTATTAACTTCTTTGAACCTCAGCTATAAATGATGAAATCTTTTGCATTTCATATAATTCATAAAAGTAAAATAAATGATAAAGATGAAGATCTCAACACTGTTGGCCGCTCAGTATTGTGAAGACCTTTCCAAGCCTCTATTGCCAAGACCAAATAATACATGGATTAAGTGTTACCAGCAAGTATTTCATGTGTTATATATATATGTTTTTTTGTTTGTTTGTTTTTTTTACAAAGGCTCCAATATGCTGGGCTCATGCTATATGTTCCTTGGTCCCGGTTTATGATCTTTTTCATTTCTCCTTCCATTTATCCTCATCCTCATGCCCTACCTAGGCTTCTGGGAACCAGTGACATGCTTTCTATAATTTTGTGTAAAAAGACCTGCAGTGTAATAGTACTTAAGTGTGACAGTCCTTCATATTTCACTCTCCTCAATTTTTGTGAGGAATTAATATTTTACTATATTTTGGTAGTATGTTGTTTTTTATTGTTGAAATATATTTCATTTTAGGCTATTCCACAGATGAATAATTCACTCATTTATGCACAGGTTATTTCTATTTGTGAGCTTTATATAAATGCATTCGCATAATTCACATACAATTTCATTAGACTATGGAATGGATAGATTGCATCACTGGAAAAAAATCACATTATTTTCCCGGTCTGTCAGATTGTATAATGTATCTATCAAAAGTATGGCAATGTTTTTGTGTCACAACCACAAATGACACCAAATTCTAGGTTTGGGATCAAAACTTTGACTGACCTCAGTTAAATATCTGTGCATTCAAAGATTGAGATTTCCACTGCTCCAGATATGTCCACAAATAAGCAAGAGACTGGCATGAATATTTATATATCAGAATTGAAAATCTTTCTACACAGATTTCCTACACAGGTATAGTTTTTTATTTATTTATTTTTTTATTTTCTAAGTTTTTTAATTTACATTCTAAATGATTTCCCCTTTCCCATTTCCTCCCTCCCTGAAAGTCCCATAAGCCCCCTTCCCTCCCTCTGTTCCCCATTCAACCCCCTCTCACTTCTCTGTCCTGGCATTCCCCTACATCCAGTCTTTCCAGGACCAGGGGTCTCTATTTGCATCATTTCCATTGCTGTATCAACATTTATTGTGTCCCCTCCAATCTTCCTGGTCTCAAATTCATGACCTCTTGCTCTATTTTATGTGTGTGTGTGTGTGTGTGTGTGTGTGTGTGTATGGTGTATTTTAGAATGATGTATATGTGTATGCATATGTATACATAGTATTGAGTTCTATTATTGACTTTATTTGTATGTATTTAGGGATTATCATTGAGGATTGAATTTCCATCTCTGACTAAAACAAACACCAAAACAACAAATCCCATAATGGTTCTCTTTCCATTGCTAACCATAAGGCGACCTGTAAGTTGTCATCTCTGGATGTGGCCTTGTGAAATTTTTCTTCACCCCTATTGGGTTCTTTACTGTAGTGGTCTTTGCAGTTCTTATGCAAATGACCATGTTGAGAGGTCATACGATCAACTTCACTGTCATATAAAGAAGACATTATTGCTGTCAGTCATGCCAGTACACAGGTTCATACAGTTCTTCCATGCCTTCTTCCGTGTAGTTGTCCTCAGTCTTAGATGTAGAGATTGGATCAAAGGGGTCTCCTTAGTGTTTGGGCACAGCACTATTCTCTGTACATTTGACCAGCTGTGGATAATATCTTCTATATCATGCAAAAATAAGCTTCTTTGATAAGAATAGCTGCATTTATATATAGGTATATGGATGATTAATTAGAAATAAATTGAATTTCTTTAGTAATATAATTATATGTTTTTTTTACACGCCTATGACCTATCCAACCATGAGTACTTGCCTAGGTTTACAATATCTCATCCAAATGACAGGGTTGTGGTTACTACCATGCTTAAAGTGGCATACTGCATTGTTGGGGATACCTTTCCAGCCCATCACTGGTGTTGTTTTTAAGGATAATGGCTGGCTAGAGTTGTCGACAACTACTCTCCTTGGTAGCTTATTTGACTTTTGAGATATATGGATTATCCTTCAGGGCAGAGACTATATGTTATGTAGAACTCTTAGTCCCCTTTGACCAACAACCACAAGGGTGGAATCCCCAGCAGGGCACTACACATTTTGCTACATAGTCTGTGGCTCCTAGGGTAGCATCATTATCTCACTGTGGGTGGTAAGTAACTGCACTAAAACATATGTGTGTATGTGTACACATTTATTTATCAATATTATATGAGAGTTTTAAAATAAATTTATAAAATAATGAGTTTCCCTATGGATTTTCTGTGGCATTTATCCAATCTGCAGTTATGAATTCCAAAACTCATTTAGATGATTGATATATGATTTGCATGTTTTTCTCCATCTTCTCTGTTTGGTATTTCTTTCTACACACACACACACACACACACACACACACACACACACACACATAAAATAGAGCAAGAGGTCATGAATTTGAGACCAGGAAGATTGGAGGGGACACAATAAATGTTGATACAGCAATGGAAATGATGCAAATAGAGACCCCTTAGAGATCCACTTTTAAAGTGCACATATTTTTAATGTTAAAGAAATTAAACTTGTTAACCTTTTGTCATATCTAAGAAATATTTGTGTAACTCTAGAATAAAGAATGAGATATGTTCCTCATTTCAGAAATTTTATATTGATGAAATTTAAGAGATAATAATGACCTTTTACAAAGGTCCCATGATTTAACAGAGATCTTCATGCTTGCCTACCAATCAGTTAAGAGACAGAAAACAGTCTCCAGCCTGTTTTATGCAATTAACATGAATTCTACAGTCTCACATGCACACACACACACACACACACACAGAGTCATATATATATATATATGCCATGTATATTTAATATAATGTATATAATATATGCATGATGATTATGTGTCCATATATGTGTCTATATTGGCACAAAATTATTATGTATTACAAACACCTGTGATTTCTGAGTTGGCTTTATATCTAATGCTTGGTGTTCCAACTCCTGCGGCAAGATATGAAATATCCAAACACTTCACACTGAAGTACTGTTTGCAAGTAGTTTTAAGTTTTATTGCTTAGGTGGTCATAAACAAAGAAAGGGTTCTTGAGAGAGATTCCAGACAAGAATGCTCTATCATCTTTAAGTGAAAAATATATATGAGAGAGATGAGCTCAAACTATTAGTTTTTCAAAGTCATATATTTCTGCTTCCAATATGGTGTATAATTGCTGAATTCTCTAAGTTATGTGAATATTGTCCCTGTGAGCAGAAGAAAATGGAATAAGATAGCTCATGTTTCTGCATCATGCCTAATACGTGTAATAGACAGACTTATTCCAATTCATGAAGGATGAAGTCTCATGGCCCATTTATTTTATAATGCCACTACAACAAATTAACAATTAAGTTTCAGTATTTGAGTTCGATGGGGGGGGGTCATATTCAACTCATAGATACATATCTACATATGTATATCATAGGTATATCTGTGTTGAAATGTTTGTGTGTATCATTTTTCAGGTATTTGTTGACAAGGTAGGATATATTCATGCTTGATTTAATCTTTTAATGTGATTCAAGGCAATTCACCCAATTAATCAGAAAGGAGGAAAGCCATTAGTATAGTAGCCCAACAGAAATCACTTAACAAAAGCAAATGTATATTAATTTATTACTTGCAAACTTTCTGAGTAGCTTATCAATAAGGGACAACTGTCTCTGTCTCTCTCTCTCTCTCTCTCTCTCTCTCTCTCTCTCTCTCTCTCTTTCTTTCTGTGGGTGTGTTTCTCTCTCACACACATATTTGTCTTTGTGTACATGTATGAAGTGTGTGTGTGCATGCATGCATGCATTTGTCATTGTGAGTCTAGTACTACACATAAACATTTTTAGCTATTACTACATTTTAAAATTTTTAAATTTTAAAATTTTGTGCTGGAAGACTTAACATAAACTTAGAATTATTTTGTCGTTTACTGTGTTGTAGTAGTTATGAGTAAGCATAACTAATACTAAACTTTTTGTTCATCTTTTTAACTATAACTGCAATTCTTTTTGAGTTTTTTAGAAGATCTAATTCTGATTTGATAAACTTTGATAATTTCTCTGAAAGAATTCCCTGTTTATTTAAGATGCCACTTAAATCTATGGCTAACACATTGTTCATAGTTTTTGTATCTTATCCCTTTAAGGTTTTTAGAGATGCCAGTGATGCCATTTCTCTCATTCTGTATCTCAGAGACATGTGCTTTTGTGTCTAAATAGTTTTATTTTTTGCACAGGAGTTTATAATCTTTAGCATCTAAAAGATTTAGCCTTTCTTCTTTAGCTTTTCTTCCTTTCTTTTTGTTAATGATCATTATTATGTAATTATATACATTACATATATTATATACATTATATTATATACACATACATTATATATATTATATACATTATTATATACATTATTATACATACATACATACATACATACATATATACATGTATGTGCCTGAATTTGTGCATGTATGGATCTGTATTACATTATACACCGTGCAAGAATTGGAGGTACAGGCTGTTTTGAACATCCTTCTGCAGGTAGAAGTAATAAAACTCAGGTTATCTGTAAGAGCAGCAAGCCTTAGTTTTAGTTTTAACTTTTCAGCTTCTCTAACATTGTTGGAAAACAAGCACTTTTTGTTGTTGTTATTCTAAAATTTAAACTGAGTAATCTTTATACATTTACCTATTCACTTGAGTGTGCTTTCCTTAAACATCATGTTTAGAGAACAATCCTCCTCTGATTCAATTACACATGCTTCCTTATCAAAATACCAATAAGAAAGTTAGGTGTATGTTTTACGCTATTAAGATTGACCTTATACGTAATTCTGTGCTATTAGATACATTGTATATATACTTCTAAATAAATAAACCACATAGTTTTTATTTTTTAGCCATCAAATGGATGACAGTACTCCATTTTACATTTCTCATTCATATTGTTTAATGCAAAACTGCTCAGTAAAATGAAAACATTGTTATATTTTTGTTTTTTTTCAATTGATGTATATTCACATTTTTAAAAGTCAGCTTTATATTGTGTGAAGAAAACCTGCCTGTCCTTCCCTTTTGAAGTGATTTTGGGAACAGGTGGCAGAGCTTTAGTGGGAGTCTCTCTCCCCTGAGGCAAGTCTGCTATTGATCAACCCTGAAATGAATTCCGTGCTTCTGACAATCCTCCACATTGATTATCTGCCTGCTCCTCCAATTAAAGTAGGCAGAGAGTTACATGTTTTTCCTTAGGGTTTGTTTTTTTACTATGTTTTCTTTTTAAATTTTCCTTTGATCTGGGAGTCAAATCCCCCCAGGACCCTGCCTTCCTTGGTCTGAGCACACAGAATTTTCCTTACAGAAAATGTTCAAATATTTTTATTGGCTGCCAAATAAATAGAATGGAGAAGGAAACCTACGTGCAGACTTAATAATTTATTTGAGAAATGTTTAAAATAAATGAAAGTGATCCCACATTTACCAACCATGGTACAGAAAATGAAAGTAAATCTTTTTAATTCACTTAACTAATATTTATGATTTGATAGCTTCTAAACATCCCAGCACAAATCACACTAACAAGGAAGCAGTTGTGAAAAATATTGGAATAATCCTGTATGAAAGTTATATCCTCATTACTCAAAATATTTGTGTTAGCTTTCAGCTTATATTTGCTGCCCTTCTTGACGTAGAATTTTGACTGACAATGAGAAACCTGAATTGCCTCTTATTTAGTCATCAAACATTTAGTCAAAGTACGGATGATATTAAGGAAAAAAAGGACAGGATTCTTTCTCTGAAGGGGGTTACAACATTTTGTAGAGTACATGACAGCTTCAGCTGTCAACTTGACACATGCATGGAGTCACCTGAAAGAGGGAACCACAACTGAAGTATTTCTTAGATCACAATGGCCTGTGACCACATTGTGAGGTATTTTTTAATTGATAACTAGTGTAGGAGTTCCTAGACACTGTGAGCGGTGCCATTGCTGGGCAAGTGGGCCTGAGATGTTTAAGAAACATGCCTGAGCAAGTCAGAAGTAGCATTCCATGTAAGCAGAGTCCCTCTGGTCTCTGCCTTACCTCTTGACTCCATTTTCTGATGGAGTTTCTGGTCTCATTTCTTTGATGATGCATTGTAACCTGTATGTTGTATCTTCTTCCCTCTTGAGGTTAGACTACACAGAATTATATGGCCCAAATCCACCCCCCCCCAAAAAAACTCAATCTTTGGAAGAAAAAAAGAAATATTAACCTGTGGCCAATTTTTCATTTTCCTTTCTATATTCCAGAAATTATAGCTGCATGTGCTTCATTCTGCAGAAAATAAGTGGTTAATATGAAAACAATATTTAAATATCTTGTTAATGATTTCAGATTATAAAACATTCTATAATGAATAGGTTTATCCTGGTTCTTTGAAAAGCAAGAATAATCCTGACTAACATGTCAATAAAAAATTTCAAGTTTGAGATCTGCAATTTAAGCAGATCCTAGGCTTTCACAAAGATCACTTGAGTCTCTCATCTTCAAATGGATTGAATAGTAACAGGTCAAACACAATAGATACAAATCTCCTGCTCGAAGAGCATACTGGACAGTTTGGAAAGAGCAAGTATCTCAACAGTTCCTTCCCTAGTGGCATCAAGAGAGATGCACTATGCCCTGTGTTATATTCCTAGTCATTGGATGGAAACTTCACATCATCTGCCTTGGTGGAAGTGTGCTGAAGCAGGTTGTGTTCTGCTAGATTCAGGCCTAAACATGACCTGAGAGTGAAAGTGTGTGTTGATATCCACTGGAGAATATCTCCCTTGCACTCGGACCCTCAATTTTATGGAATTGTTTTCTACAAAACAGATTTGATATGTTTTGTCAACAGAGTTGAAATGAAGTTATATTTGTCTTCACAATAGCCACACATCATCTAACACTCATGCTTCTCTCTCTGAGTCTATCATTAAAATCCAGCCCATTAAATGCTTTTATGATATGAAGAAAATGTTGGGCATTGTCATTGCCTTTGGGAATCATTGATAACTAAGAAATGACATTTTTCCTTTATCTTTATAAAGGAATCAGTGAAAGGCTCATTCTGCCCCCATGGGCTTCCAGATAAGACCTTCTTCTATCATTGCCTCATGATATTCATATTTACCTCCCTTTATAATCTCAGATTTCCTATTTCCTTTACTTGCTATAAGATGTATCTTAATGAGCTTCTTCCTTACTGTAATGGTCTGTATAGGATGGGATGGTCTCAAATCAAGAGCAAATCATTCTTATGAAGATAGGGGAGACTGACTTTATATGTTCCTCCATACCTTTGTTAAGAGTTGAATTTCATGTCTTCAGTTATTGTTATTTCTAACCTTTGATGTCAAGAAACAGTAACAACACTTACAAAGCTGTAACCACCCGTGGTTACATTCGAACAGGTTACTGGGTTCTCTGGAATGAGAGCTGGGGATAGGAACAATGGGGTGACAATAGAAGCATGAAGCCAAGCCTGTATTTACTGCTCAAGGCTCAAAGTTTAATGGGGTTTTCCAAATATATAGGCTGGTAAAAAACCCTCCCCCCTCCCCTGCCCCTAAAGGCTGGAAACAGGTCTTTAGAACTGGTTAGCTTGCTCTGCGGGGTGCTGGCTTCAGATGTCTCTAGGGAAGTTGCAGGTCTATAAAGAACAGAGCTCCGCCCCAGGTGGGAAGCAGTGGCCAGCTCCACCTCCCCCCCATCAGAAACTCCCGCTCAAGGGTTGGGAGGAGGGCACACAAAGCAAAACAAACGAACAACAAAAGAGACCTAAAAAACCATTGCTCTCCTAGAAAATCTTTCAGAAACTTGTGTCTTTTCATACACAGAATAAGTCATCGATTCTTTTTCCTGCATGGTTTTTGTTGCTGGCTGGGCTAGAGGAAAGAAAGTAGATAGTATTATTCTATGTCCATGGACAAGCAAGCAATGAGAGAAAAGAAGTAGACATTAACACATAAAATGTATATATACTAATGCATGAATGTTTATTGAAGGTCATGAGGCAGTTTGTAGTTTCTAGTATGTACAGGGAATGAAAACATTGTACAATTAAGATCACAATGACTTGTATCATCTGTGTGAAAGTTTCCTATGACACAGGAAGCTTGGGTAATTTGGTTTCAATAGTAGTCTTGTTAAATGCTTTTTCTTTTTCTGACTTTTAAACTTGCTTATTTCTGGAGCTTTGATCATAAACTGGCATAATCAGCTGGATGCTATTGGCACCTATTAAAATAAAGGAGAGACATATTTTAAAGACCAAACATAATCTTCCCATTTCTTTTGGTGGGTTCTCAAGAAGAGGAAAATAATGTTGGCAAAGAAAAGGATTACTGTTCAGGGAGATAGAATATGAAACTTAGAAAGGAATATTTAAAACTAAAATTTAAAAGTACCAGGGCTTTCAAAACCTTAAATAAGGTTTCTGTGTGGTCTTTGGCTCAGAACACAAAATCTGGAGGAAGTTACCACTCTGGTAAATAGCAGTAGCTAAAGAGTTTGCAAAGATACAAATTAAAATAGACAACAGATGAAATGACCAGGTTAAATAAAATTGGACCCTTCTTGGGTAGAAATATGATGAAGCCTAAGATGGAACTTAGAGTGTTTTAAGACACATTAGAATACACTTTTGATTGTAATTAAAATTTTTTGTCATGTGTTCTAGTCAACTCTGAAGTGATTAGTTTTGCAATGGAAAATATGGGAATAGAGGAAGAGTGCTAGAGTATAACTTGTACATTAGTCCTTTCTGTAGTGTAGTATTTTGAGCCTTATTTCCAATAAATGAATAGCAATCTATTCTTCATGAAACTATTATGATATAAAATAAAAGTAGTTTAGTCATTCTTTTACTCAACTTCTCATAGATTAATTTCCACCTCCCTAACTCCTCAACCTTGTCTTTCTTTCCTTCTTTCCTTCTTTCTTTCTTTCTTTCTTTCTTTCTTTCTTTCTTTCTTTCTTTCTTTCTTTCTTTTTTTCTTTTCTTTTTTCTTTCTTTCTTTCTTTCTTTTCTTTCTTTCTTCCTTTTTCTTTTTTTCTCTTTCTAATTCCTTTCTTTTTTCTTTCTTCTTTCTTTCTTTCTAATTCCTTTCTTTTTTCTTTCTTCTTTCTTTCCTTTTTCTTTCTTTCTCTTTCTTTCTTTCTTTCTTTCTTTCTTTCTTTCTTTCTTTCTTTCTTTCTTTCTTTCTTTCTCTTTGCATTTGTTTGTATGTGTATGTGTTTATTAACTCATCCAATCCAGTTTGTTTTGCCCAAGCACCACTGGGAATATAGCCTGCTTGTGGTGTGATCAAGCTACCTGGAATCATCCTGCATGTTGACAGTGAGTTAAACCTGAGCTAGCTTGAATAAATACCTAGTGTGATTACATTAGATCGGCTCCTGAGTGGTCCTTCTGGGTACATGAACATTTCCATGGTACAAGAGAGTCTTGTTGGATTATTCTATCCCTGTTGTAAGGCAAATCTATTTAAACTTATTTTGTATTTTATTTAGATAGTTCCTACACCAGTAGAGTTCAATATGGTCTTTTCAAAATACTGTCCTTGTTAGTTATCCATGCCTATTTTCCTACATTTAACCTGCCCTTGCTCTGTCCACCCTATTTATTGCATGGTTATAGAAGTCAATGTGGAGGGACCACAAAACATTGGAAATAGATCTAAAATATGATCTAGCTATACCACTATTGGCCATGTATTTAAAGACTGTGTATCTTACTACAGAAATTCTAGATTAATCATGTTCATTATGTTCTATTCATAATAATTAAGAATTGAAACAGCCTAGATGTCCGCCAATTTATAAATTGGTAATCAAAATGTGTTACATTTACATAGTGGTATATAATATAGCCAGTTGGAGAAAAATGAAATTATAAAATTTACAAACAAAATAATGAGACAGAATGTATATTAAACAGAAAAGGAAAATGATGGAACAATTACTGTTATTAGATAATTTGCCAAAATAAAAGAGGAGTCACTTCATTGAATATTAGTATATTAATTACATATTTGTTCATTACATAAAAATCATAATTCAATGTATCCCTTTATAGACTTTAGTTTTAAAACTTTATTATTTTTAACTGTGTATGTTTATGAGAGAGAGAGAGAGAGAGAGAGAGAGAGAGAGAGAAGGTTTGTGATAGTGTGCCAGAGAGTGGCAGTGCTTGCAGAGGCCAAAGATAACATATCCTTCCACAGCTGAAGCTACAGTAAGTTGTAAAGTGCTCAACACGGGCACTAAGAATTGAACCCATGCATTCTGCAAATCAGTATTGTACACTGAACACTAGAGCCATTGCCCCACCTCTGGCTTACAGATTTGTATAAAATTATTTCTTCTAATTGTGAGTGTATAACATAATAATATCATTTGCCCTTCCCTTTCCTAACCAGAAACTATCCCACATAGACCTATTTGCTGTCATTTAAACTGAGCATCTCTCTTTCTCTCTGTATAATTTTGTAATATATCATATATTATGATTTATATAATAATTACATGAAAACCCTGTTTTCAGTTACTTACAGTTTTTTCATGACTGAACATTTGGTTTTGGATAGTATATTTGGTTGAGGATAGACATCCCAAAATTTTACCAGAAAATTTCTAAAATGATAAACAAGTTCATAGGGGTTGCAGGAAACAAAATCAACTTGAACAAATCAATAGCTCTTTTATAAACCAACAACAAATATACCTAGAAAGATACCACAGAAAATATTCCATTCTCAATAGGATCGAAGTGTCAATATTACAGATTTAATGTTATTCCATTAAATACAACTAAAGTGATATTAAAGTAATAAAGGAAAAAAATTAAGAAGAATCTAATTCATAGACATCTATACATTTTAAAAAGTACCTTTTAACTTGAAATAAAGTCACCTCAGATTTCCCCTCCCCTTTCCTTCCAGAAAACTATAGCTGGACCCAATGTAGAGAATAAGTTTTCTTGGGGACTCCAGTCCCAACAGATAAATCTAAATAATCCCCTTATCTTCTGCTCAAAGAACATTGCAGAAGGCTTGGAAAGATTTTAAAAGTCAGAACATTAGGAAGTAGTATCTCCTAGAAATGGTTGCATAAATAAGACTACAATGGTGCTTATCATTTTTTTTTAATCTAAGAATGTGTGTACTGTCTTATCTGAGTAATACATAAGGGTTATATACTGGTTGTTTTGGTGTCTACTTGAAACAATTTAGAGTCATCAGAGGGGAAAGAGCCACAGTTGAGGAAATTCCTCAATGAGATCCGGCTGTAAGCCATTTTCACTAGTAGTAATTAATGTAGGAGAACACGGCCCATTGACGGTGGTACCATCCTTGAGCTGGTGGTCCTGGGTTCTATAAGAAATCAGACTGAAAAAATCTTGTGAAGCAAGCCAGTAAGCTCTAAAACTTCTGCATCAGCTCCTGCTGTCAAGATCCTGCCCTGTTTAAACTCCACTCATGACTTGCTTTGGTGATTAAACATCAATGTGAAAGTGTAAGCTGAATAAACTCTTTCCTTCTGAACTTAGTTTAAGGTAATGGTCTTTTATTGCAGCAATAGAAATCCTAACTGAGACAGGTTACATAAATATAATTGAAACTATTTTGCTTTAAGAGACAACTAAGAATTGTCTAAATAAACCTCCTTAGATTGTCTGAATTATTTGGAAGATACTTATCAATTCAGTAAATTGTGAATTAAAAATAAAGTTAAATGATGGACTACAGATCTACAAATCCATTCTATCTATACAAGTTCAAGCTTTTCTTTCCTCACGGAAATGTCTGTGTCCATGTAGTTTTCAGTTCATTTCAACAGTCTTTTCTCCAAGTAGAGTAATGACACTTCATTTTTTTTCAATCAATTAAATGGATTAAACAAAACCATTTAACCCATATTCATTTTATAACCATGTTAGAATCACACAGTTGCCAGTTTCTGACAATTAGTCTTTACCAAGCTCACAAGACACTTGAAGAGTCGTGCACATTTGTCTATTTTTCAGCCTAAGGAAGAGGTACTTAATTATTTACACATTTATTACACATTTACTCTTTGTACAGACACAAGCATTTTTCTAGAAAATAAAAGAATAATGAGTGAAATTACAATTTTAGACTATGTAACAAATTGAAAATATTATAGACTAGTGAGATTGAAGTTTCATACAGTATAAAACAAATAAACAAAAAAAAAATAGCCAGTCGATAAAGTGGAATAAGAAGATAAGGAATAAAGAGACGTCAAAGGTGAAGTGTATGACCCAGCTTTTGAAAAATAGGATTTGGATTTGGATCTTAAAATCTTGTTTGAAAATCAGCAGGGAATAAATAGAGTGCAGGGTGACCATGGTGTCAGAGCAATGCAGGCACACTCCACAGCACAAACACACAGAGATCGTAATTCATGACTTCATTTTTCCTGAAAAGAATAGTCTCAGCTTTGACATTTTTATATTATGTATAGTGAACTGTGTAGTGTTTACCTTTACATATGAAAACAACAAATGAGGTAAACGTTTTACATTTTTATTATATATGTGTTTCTATAGACTAGAGTTTCAGAATTTTTCACTCATGATGCAGTATATAGGATAAATCTTTAAGTAGCTGTGCTATGAATATTAAATTTAAAGGTTAGCACTCCTAACATTGACCAAATAGATAGAAGTACAATTACACTCTGAGTAACAATGCACAATTTGCCAAATTCTAATTTCTTTGGATGTAGGAACTATGTTGTTCTAGGATGACGTCCATAGCTATAGACATACAAAAATCAGCTAATAAACAGCAAGATGATTGAACTACCCAATCCCACCCCATGACTTACATTTTCATTCTCTCCTACTTAATGAGTTCACAAATCACCATTTATTAAAAATAGAAAGAACTAGTTTCACATAAAATCTTTTTTTCTTGCAAATCTTCTCTTTAAGAAAGCACTATTGACTTTCCTACACACAGACTTCTAATCCCTCCACTTGTTTTCCTTGATAAAATTATTTCTTTAACACAATTTATTGGCTTTTCTTGAGATGTTTCCAGTTGATTTACTGATTTCTCAAATCTCTTTCCCCACCTATTTACCTGAGTTTGTTACTCCCCTGCTATAAGCCTTATCCTCTTATTCATTCAGATCTCATTAAATCATGAAAATCCCAAGGAATGACTTTTAAAGAAATTAGAGATAAGGCCTAATGATTGTCAATTCCCAAAATATAAGATCAATCTCCTAATAAAGAAAGACAATTTTATTTTAGGAGGAAAAAAAATCACAAATATGATGGTCTTAGTTGTATCTCAAGTAGAGAAAATTAAAGACGGAGCATGCATGGGTGTGGCAAGGGATAAGAGTGTATTGCTGAAAACAGAGCATCAGGGTAATGATCTGATCAGAATCAGAGTGATGACACAGTATTTTAGGATGGGCAAGACGAGATGATAATTGTTTTAAAGAAATGTGTAGAAGTGAAACTGGATGAGTCTGTAGCTTGAGGACATAACCCCTCCTCTAGCACATGCCAGTGAGTCAGGTAAACTTAAGTTAACTGCTTCTTGCTCTCCATAAGCATGGCATTATAAAATACTAAAGAAATGTATGCCTAGTCGACCATAAACTGAATGTTTGTGGGTTCTTCTTATACTCAGTTCCAAAGTCCTAAACCATCTAGTATTGCTTAGACCTTGGAGCTAAGTTCACAGGTTCACTACCCTGTACTGACTTGACTATGCTTATTTTTTATTCTTTTTCGTAGGTGCAGGGGAAGCACAAATCATGTTTCAACACTTCTCAGGTGAAAATGACGGATTATATAGCTTAAAGTCAAAGACAGTAGGTCTTGTTATTGCTGTAGGATTTCTCAAGGGAGAGCATTAAAGCAAAGGGTAGGATGTCTTCTGAAGGTCATAGAAATGTATTCAAATAATGGACCAGAACATAGTCACTTTGGGTATTTGAATGAAAATAACCCATAGGTTTATATATTTAAATGCAGTCACCAGAGAGTGTTACTACTTGGAAGGATTAGGAGGTGTGGCTATATTGGAGGAAGTGTGTGACTGATGGTGGATTTTGAGGTTTCTGATTTTTTTTTTTTTTGGTTTTTTCGAGACAGGGTTTCTCTGTGTAGCCCTGGCTGTCCTGGAACTCACTCTGTAGACCAGGCTGGCCTCGAACTCAGAAATCCACCTACCTCTGCCTCCCAAGTGCTGGGATTAAAGGCGTGCGCCACCACCGCCCGGCTATTTTGAGATTTCAAAAGCAAAAGTCGAGACTGACTGATGGGCTGGGCAGCGAGCAAAATGGTACAGACTCATGGCACCGAGGGGAAAGTCTGTTACTACTACGACGGTGACTTTGGAAACTACTATTATGGACAAGGGCACCCAATGAAGTCTCACGGAATCCGCATGACTCAAAATTTGCTGCTCAACTATGGTCTCTACTGAAAAATGGAAATCTATCATCCTCACAAAGCCAATGCTGAGGAGATGACCAAGTATCACAGTGATGACTACATTAATCGTGCTTTCTATTTGCCCAGATAATATGTCTGAATATAGCAAGCAGATGCAGAGATTCAGTGTTGGTGAGGACTGTGCGATATTTGATGGGTTGTTTGAGTTCTGTCAGTTGTCCATGAGTGGCTATGTTGCAAGTACTATAAAACTTAATAAGCAGCAGACAGACATCCCTGTCAACTGGGCTGAGGGCCTGTACCATGTAAAGAAATCTGAAGCATCTGGTTTCTGTTACGTCAATGATATTGTCTTGGCCATCCTGGAATTGCTAAAGCATCACCAGAAGTTGCTGTACATTGACATTGATATTCACCATGGCGATGGCATGGAAGAAGCCTGCTATACTATTGTGTCCTTTCATAAATACGGAGAGTACGTCTCAGGAACTGGGGACCTACGGGATAATGGAGCTGGCAAAGACAAACACTACGCCGAAACTTCCCA
Organism: Tokudaia tokunoshimensis; assembly: GCA_036184795.1. Taxonomy (NCBI): domain Eukaryota; kingdom Metazoa; phylum Chordata; class Mammalia; order Rodentia; family Muridae; genus Tokudaia; species Tokudaia tokunoshimensis. The sequence continues at coordinate 112,722,964 of BTHU01000012.1, read as the reverse complement.
CTGGAGACAGAATTGATGATGAGTCCTATGAAGCCATCTTCAAGTCAGTCATGTGAAAAGTAATGGAGATGTTTCAGCCTAGTGCAGTAGATGTACAGTGTGGCTCAGATTCCCTGTCTGGGGCTCCGTTAGGTTGATTCAATCTGACCAACAAAGGACCTGCCAAGTGTGTGGAATTCGTGATGGGTTTCAACTTGCCTATGAGAATGCTGGGAGGAGGTGGTTACACCATCCATAATGTCGCTCGGTGCTGGACTTAAGAAAGAGCTGTGACCCTGGACACAGAGATCTCTAATGAGTTGCCATACAATGGAATACTTTGAATACCTTGGACCAGATTTCAAGCTTCACATCAACCCTTCCAATGTGACTAATCAGAACACTAATGAGTGCCTGGAAAAGACCAAGCAGCAGCTCTTTGAGAACTTGAGAATGCTGCCCCATGCCCTTAGGGTCCATATGTAGGCCATACCTGAGGATGTCATCCCAGAAGAGAGCAGTGATGAGGACAAGGAAGACCTTGACAAACGTATTCCCATCTGTTCCTCTGACAAACGCATTGCCTGGGAGGAAGAATTATTGGATTCAGATGAGGAGGAAGAAGGTGGTCGCAAGAACTCTTCTAACTTCAAAAAAGCCAAAAGAGTCAAAACAGTGGATGAGAAAGAGAAAGATCCTGAAGAGAAAAAAAGAAGTCACAGAAGAGGAGAAAACCAAGGAGGAGAAGCCAGAAACCAAAGGGGTCAAAGAAGAGGTTAAGTTGGCCTCAGCAAGGTCTGCAGCTCCATCTTCTCTCTAAGTTCCTCATTTTCCCTCAATTTTTCACATTTTATATTTTTCTATTCCTCTGTGTATTTATATAAAATATAATAAATATAAAGCTCCCAGGGACTAGATAGGAACCAGGGACCAGAGCAGAGGACAATGGTGCTGGGAGACTTTTTCCCAGAGCGACCTTGTCCATTTTGCCCGAGGTCTTAGTTTTGAACCATGTAGAGTCTGAGTGGAAAGAACACAACCAGAAGACAAAATCCTGAACTGCCAAGTGCTTGCTTAGGAGCTGTGTTAAAATGCCCTTATTAAGATTTTTAGAAGGGGTGACTAGGTTTTCTGCGATCCTTTTCAGGCTTGGATAATATCAGCCATTTTTAGATTGGTTCTTTTTATAGCTTCCCACCCATCCAGGGCAAGCAGTAAAAACATACATTGCCCTGTTTCTCCCCAAATTTTGTAGGTGGAGGTTGTTAACCTAGTGTTCTTTTGGAGATATTTCATTTTGCAAGACTCTTTGTAATAGAACAGCACATTTCTATACACCTCCAAAAGCAAAAGCCATGCCCAGTCCCTCTGTCTCTGTCTCTGTCTCTGTCTCTGTTTCTCTCTCTCTCTCTCTCTCTCTCTCTCTCTCTCTCTCTCTGTCCCCCCCTCTGTCTTTCCCTTCCCAATGCCTAAAGACCAATGCCTAAAGATTCAGATGTGGAACTCTCAGCTACTTCTCCAGCACCATGTTTGCCTGTGTGCTGTCATGCTTCCTACCATGATTATAAAGGACTAAACCTTTGAAACTATAAGCTAGCCCCAATTCAATGCTCTCTTTTATGATAGTTGCTGTAGGGATAACTCCTCATAGTAAGAGAATACTGATTGAGACCCTGGTTATTTGATAGTTTTTGTTTGTGTCTTTGTTTTTGTTTTTTGTTCTCAGCAGTACAATTTTGTTTGGTTTTTATATGAGTTCCTCAGGGCATGTGGACAGTCTTTTCTTCTGTGCTGTCATAACACCTGAACCCTTTAGAAACACAGGCAGATGATGTAACATTCTACCTTCTCAGTTAGACGAAAATGTTATCTCTGAAGAATAAACACATTATTTCTGACACATAATATAAAACAGAATCTGATACTTATTGAGCACGTGAATGTTGAACCCATTTTTTTTTGTATTTGATGCTGCCAGGGAATATTATATGTCAGAATTTACATCAAGATTTTAAATTTTATGTAAAAACAATTAATCCATTTTACCTGAATATTTGTGCATAATTCTTTAATTAATTTATGAAGCGTTCTTGTAAAGTAAAGATTTCTTAAAGGAAATGTATATATATGTGTGTATATGTCAAAGAGAGAGAGAGAGAGAGAGAGAGAGAGACAGAGAGAGACATAGAGAGAGAGAGACAGAGACAGAGACAGACAGACAGATAGACAGACAGACAGAGTGGCTCAGAGACAAAGCAATAAAATAAAATATTGAAGGAATGAAAAAATGGAGAGGAACTATACATTTATTTGCTAAACAAAATTCCACGAAACATACTTATTTTCTTCTAAAATGTAACATTTAACTTTCAAATTTTCTGACATACCTAACAGTCGAGATATTCACTGCATATATTTGACAAAAATAGGAAAATTATTCTGTCTTTAAACATTGTCTTAAGACATTGTATATGTTAAACGGTTCTAGAGAACTAGGGTTAAAAATGATGTTGAACATATAAAACTACAAATGATTATAATATGAACTTCTTTTATTCATAGTCTGAAATTTTTCTGCCTTCAAATCTGCACATGAAAGTTCAAGAACTGCTACAGCATCATTACCACATGCGATACTATGGTTTTAGTTTGTATTTAGTCCAGCCGAGCATGATTATTTTGCACTCAACAAATTAAATTAAATTAGAGCCAGAATACATGATGTCATTCACTCTTTTCTTTTAAAGCTTCTCTGTCTCAAAGACATTCTTAGATTAAATTCTTAAAGACTGAGTCTAAAGATGCTAAGGAGGGATAGACTATTCCTGGTCTCACAAGGCTTCCCCTTTTGCCTGATGTTCTTCCTTGTAAGTGTATAGGTGAAGAGTGACTGTTAGGATAGCAGAAGGAGAGTGAGTAGTTCTTGCTGGAAGCCAGCTCTGACTTCAACTGCGAGGGCCCTGCCTCAATCTATGGCAGTATTACAAGGATTATGGAGCTTTACAAGAAGTTACTATGATGTAGAAACCTGAAAAGCTGCTTCCAAACAGCTAGTTCAAAAAGAACTACTTCATGTTTATGGGCCATTGAAAGCTCTTTGTTAGGCTAAAAAAAGAAATATTAAAATGAAACCCAGATGAGGATAAAAGAACAGGGAGGAATTGGATCAAATGCTTCAATACAAAAACGAAATTACAAACCTGAAGGGTGTGGGATAGAACAGGAGTAGAAATCCAAACATAGAAATCGGAGACTTAAGATAAATTGATACAATCAGGGAAAAATAAACTAAATTGTTGGGCCAACTAGAAATAAAGTACCAAAATTGGAGCCATGTGTTTGACGAAAGAGGGAGATGACATAAGAGGCATTACAGAAATGTGGTTCACTCTGGAGGATGCTAAGCTATGCACACGATAGACAGTCTTGCACATCAGCAAAATGAATATAAAACACAGGGCAAGAGACTTTCACATAAATGGGGTATTTAGTGGCTACAGAAGTGCAGGGAGTAGCTTGCTAAAATATAATCAGTCATATAACCCTGGGTCACTTGAGAAGGATGACAGTGGAATGTACAATAGTCCCTCCATGGAAAAGAAGGAAAGACTTATGGACAAAGAGACCACAACTATGTGAGATTTCAACATCTTTTCAAAATTAATTACTGGCTTACTGAGGCACAGACTAGTAAAGGCAAGAATGACCTGAGAAATACGATGACTGACAATTTCTTCAATCGAAACATCACTTATTTGGATCCTCCCAATCTTGATCCTGCCTTACCAAGATGATTTTATCTTACTTTCACTCAAGAGTAAGTGTAGATTCATTCCTTAATTGAGCTTCAATATCTATGAATTAATAATATGTGAAGCAATCCATTATTATCTGAAGACTTTATAAAGAAGACACATAATGGTAAATAGTCTTAGCAATTATGTGAAAATGTTGCTCAAATGAGAAGAAAAGATAAATAAGAACAAAAGACAAAGAGTAATGCAAAGGTATGTATGTGTTTCAATTGGAAAAAGCACAATTATCAATAAAACTATCATGTGTTGGCCATTATAGGGCATAGTTTTAATACCAAGACTTGGGAGATCACACTTGGAACATGATGATGTATGCTGTTTAAAAATGTCAGGAAAGAAAAAAGAAAGAGAAAAAGAAAAAGAAGAGCATAAATCATTATGAAACAAGAAACTTCCAAAAAATGGAGCCAAATTTGCATGGTTTGGGCCATATACTTCTGGGGATGTACCTACAAGTTTAAAATTATATCTCCTTTTATTTTCTCTTTTCACTTTCATTCATGTCCCCACCACCACCAGCTTTTAAAAACTCTATAGGCCCTTCACATATCTATCATGGCTTCTGGTTTTGGGTTTGACAAGATTACTGAATCTGTGAACAAGTGGGTCGTCATGCCTGTATCTGTTTGCTGTGTATGCAGAGGTGCTCTTTGGCTGGCATTTCTTTTTTTTTTCTATTCACTGTGTTTATTTTTCTTTTATTTCATTATTATACCTTAGAGGTCTGTTTGTTTTCTAACTAGAGACAGAAAAGGCATATATTCACATGAGAAGGGAGATTCAGAGGATCTGGAATTAGAGGCAGGGGAAAATATATTCATGATATATATGAAAAATCTATTTTCAATAAAAGAGAAGAAATGCCAGTACTGTTATAAGAATCTTGGACATACAGTAATAATGTGGGGAACAGATAAAGTCTTGAGTGAATGTGTATTATTGACAAAATCTAGCCATGCCTCTTGACCAGAGAATAGTACATTCTTCTCTGGGTCAGTTTCACAGGAATGGCAATGTCTTCCTTAGGTATGAGTAAGGAAGTTTTCAAACACTAGACTTTTAGCAAAAAGCAGTGAATGGAAAAACTATCAAATGCAGCTTCCTACTTCTGAGAATCTCCCGTGCAGAGATCTACTACTCAGATTATCTTATTGCCTCCTCTTTCTTCTGTATACAATGATCATGTTGAGTTTCTAATCATTGGTGTGTCTCAAACACCAATGAGCACATAACCCACCTGATTGTGCCATTTCTGTTTGTGATTGTTGTTTCTTAACTCCCTATTGTACAATACTACTCAATCCCTAAGATCATTCACCTCAAGGCAACATATCATTTAATATATAACTCAGAATGAAATTAGAATGACCTATTGCATCCCAAATCTTGTCATCATGCTGACAAGATTATTATTAAGAATTCTTCTTAATTATCTTTAGTCAGATGTCACAATGGTCACAGTGCCAACTAAGGAAACATTTTTCTCTTTTTTAAAGTTTTTTATTTACATTTCAAATGTTGTCCCCTTTGCCAGTTTCCCCCCTCCAGAAACCCCCTATCCCATCCTCCCTTCCCCTGCTTCTATGACAGTGTTCCTCCACCCACCCAAACACACATACCTCCCCACCCTTGATTCTCCTACATTAGGGCATCTAGTGAACCTTCGTAGAACCAAGGACCTCTCCTTCCATTGATGCTTGATAAGACAATTCTCTGCTATATATGCAGTTGGAGCCATGTGTACTCCTTGGTTGATGGCTTAGTCCTTAGGAGCTCTGAGGTATCTAGTTGGTTGATATTGTTATTTTTCCTATGGGGTTGCAAACCCCTTCAGCTCCTTCAGTCCTTTCTCTAACTCCTCCACTGGGGACCCTGTGCTCAGTCCAATGCTTGGCTGTGAGCATCCACCTCTGTCTTTGTCAGGCTCTGGCAGGGCCTCTCAGGAGACAACCATATCAGGCTCCTTTCAGCAAGCATCCTTTGGCATCCACAATAGTGTCTGGGTTTGTTGATTGTATATGGGATGGATCCCCAGGTGGGACAGTCTCTGGATGGCCTTTGCTTCAATCTTTGTTCTACACTTTATCTCCATATTTGCTCCTGTGAGCATTTCGTTCCCCTTCTCAGAAGAACCAAAGCATCCACACTTCAGTCTTCCTTCTTCTTGAAATTCATGTGGTCTGTGAATTGTATCTTGTTTATTCCAAGCTTTTGGGCTAATATCCACTTGTCAGTGAGTGCATACCATGTGTGTTCTTTTGTGATTGGGTTACCTCACTCAGGATGTTATTTTCTAGTTCCATCCATTTTCCTAAGAATTTCATGAATTCATCATTTTTAATATCTGAGTAGTACTCCATTGTGTAAATATACCACACTTTCTATATCCATTTCTCTGTTGAAGGGAATAAGGGAACATTTTTGATATAGGATGGACAATGGGGTGAATGAGTACCAAGCTGCCTTTTGAAGTAAAAATTTTTCTCCAACTTCAGAGTGCAAGAATCTTTGAGAAATCAACCATAAACAGACAATTCCATTTCATAGCTGCTTATTCCCAAACATGTGATGCCTTGACTAAGATATAGTTATTATTCCAAATATTGACCCAACTGATGAAAATTACTTCTGATGAAATGTAGCCATTCGGTTATCTCATTTAACTTTGATAGTACATCTAAAAAAATCTCATAAATTATCCACCTCTGTCACTAACAGTAAACTGAGACATGCATAGACATGTGTTCTGAAAAGCATTATGGTAATATCTCTCCTACAGTGACAATTCATGTGCTAACAGGTATACTTGATAAGTTGAAAGAAATCTCAGCATATGAAAAATATTGGATTGATCTTGTATGTTATATCAAAAACTTTATATGTGTAACTATGTAGACCTGCTTGGTTTGTTTTTCTCTATACAGACCATGCTGGCTTAGAACACATGAGATCTACTTGTCCTCACCTTCAGAAGACTAAAGACAAATACAGCCATACCTGACACAAAATTTTGTTTTTTAGTCATGAAACCATAAAGTTACTCTAAGAAGAAGCAATTGTGGTTTTCACTTTGATTTTAGAAAAAGAACTAATACTGAGCACGACTTCTACAGCAGAGGCAAAAAAGTATATAAATCAAGCTGATAAACAAATTTTGCATGAAATTCAAAAGATAATGACACAGTGAAAGAAACAATAAAGTGTTCCTGAGACCAGTAAAACATTTCAGCAACATAAAGCTTTAGGTAATATACAAAATATATCAGGAATTTAAGGAATTAATAGTAAGGAAATAACCCAATATACATAGGCATTTACGAAATGACGACCAAGAACAATAGGAAAAACCTCATCCCTAATTATCTTAGTCTTTCCTTGTAACATAAAATATAATCTGTTACTGGTTACTTCCTTAGAAATATAGCTTAGCTGGACTTAGAGTTTGGACGTTGAGTGTCTAAGTGTAGAGTATCCTAGCAATTCATCCTCTTGACTCTGCTTGATTGCTTCTACAGCCATCAGAAACCCTTCCTAAGAGAGATCACATGGCAAGAGAAGAAGCCAGAAGGACAGGGAAGTCATGCCTTAAGTTTCCTTACGACAATCTTCTCTCATTGAAATGAGCCAGAGTCTCATTGGAATTAACCTAACCTCTTCTCAATGACCTGACAACTCCTACCAGGCCTCACCTTTTGTGTGTGTGTGTGTGTGTGTGTGTGTGTGTGTTTGTTTGTTATTTTTTATTGGATGTTTTATTTGTTTACATTTCAAATGTTATCCCCTTTCCTGGTTTCCCTCTGGAAATCCCTATTCCCTACCCCCACCCCCTGCTTCTATGAGGGTGCTCACCCACCCACTCCTGCCTCCCCACCCTGGCATTTCCCTACACTGGGGCATCAAGCCTTCCCAGGACCAAGGGCCTCTCTTCCCATTGATGTCTGACGACAGGCCTCACCTTTTAAAGGTTCCCCATTGAGATACTGAGGACTCAAGCTTCTGATTTATGAATCCCTGGTGAGCAAATTGTATTAGATGAAATATGAAAATGAAAGTCACAGAAGATATCAAGAAACCACATTTATTTTAGAATGGCTAATATGACAAGAGACCATGTTAAATGTTTTAAAATACAGAAAGAAAATGGAATATGCATTAATATAAAAGAAAACAGTAGGTAGATTACATGACTCAAAATTTCTTTTTCTGGTATATACCTAAAACATTTAAATTACAACATGTTTTAGTTACATCTTCTTTGTTGTTATAAAACACTGGACAATCAAGGTGATACATTCTGTAATGAAAGGTGGAAGATGCTGGTCATATTGCAAAAACGGTTAAGAAGGAAAGCATTTCTCAGGAAATGAGACTGGGTTATGATAACTTAAGACCCATACCCAGTGACCCATTTCCTCTAGCAAGTCTTCACATTCAGTGGCTCCAAATATCATCCCCATTTGGCGACCGAGTCTTTAAGCATGTGAGAATATGGGACAGGGATACATTTTGCAACTAAACAACAATGAAATCTTTAGTATAATGCTCATTACACCACTCTGCACCAAGGCATAGAACTAAATGGAGTATTTACCAAAGAAAAGATGGAAAAAGAATACACACACATTCACAATGAAACAAAATTTAAGAATAAGACAGTTCTATTATTTCTGGTCCTATAATTTCTGATGGTATATGTAATGGGAGAGATTATGCTATATGGAATAAGCCAGATATAAGCAGATAAAGTACTTAAATGTTCCTAATATTTTGAGTGTAAATTTTCAAACTTATTGAAGCCTGCTCTATCCATGGGAAATAGAGCCACAGGATGCAAATGGAGAGATGCTGGTCCAAGGCCAGGAATTTAATCAGGAAGAATACTCTCTGGATATCTATTACACAAAATAATGGCTATATTTAATGATATCTTTAAATAATAAAAATTGATATGAAGGTAAATCTTTTTGTTTTAATCATTTTCTTTTTTGAACAGGATCTCACACTTACCCTGTGCTTGTCTTGAACTCACTGTAAACAAGCCAATGTGATCTCAAACTCACACAATTCCCCTTCTACCTAAGTCTCTAGTGTATTGGAATTCCAGGAGGGTATGCCGTGTATTGCTCTAAAGGTTCATCCTAAATGAACCCCACATACTAATGACACCTTGAAGAGCTGATGTTAAAAGGAGCAGTTTGTCTGTGCTGAACCTTTCACAATAGTGAACATTTATCAAAATGTCCCACTGTATACTGAAACTTTATATAATTTTTCCACTGTACTTCAAGAAATCTATGGAAACTTTAAAATAATGTTTGTGTGGTCGATTAAGAATCAAAAAGATCCTGTATCTCCCTTTTCCCTCCCTATCCTCTTTCCCTTACAGGTCCCTACCTTCCTTTATCTCCCATGATTATTTTGTTCCTCCCTTCTCAATAGGATTGAAGCTTCATATGGTTTGGGAGTTGTACTGTGGGTATTCTGAACTTTTGGGCTAATATACACTTATCAGTGAGTACATATTATGTGTGTTCTTTTGTGACTGGATTATCTCACTCAGGATGTTATTTTCTAGTTCCATTCATTTGCCTGTGAGTTTTATGAAGTCATTATTTTTAATAGCTTAGTAATATTCCATTGTGTAAATATACCACATTTTCTGCATCCGTTCTTCCATTGAGGGGCATCTGGGTTGTTTCCAGCTTCTGGCTACTATAAATTAGGCTGCTATAAACATAGTGGATATATGTATCCTTGTTTTATGTTGGAGCATCTATTGCATATATGTTCAGGGGTGGTATAGCTGTGTCTTCAGGCAGAACTATTTCCATTTTTCTGAGGAACTGCCAGATTGATTTCCAGAGTGGTTGTACCAGCTTTCAATCCCACCAGAAATGGAGGAATATTCCTCTTTCTACAAATCCTCTCTAGCATCTTCTGTCACCTGAGCTTTTGATCTTAGCCATTCTGACTGGTGGGAGGTAGAATCTCAGGGTCATTTTGATTTGCATTTACCTGATTGATGACTAAAGATGTTAAACATTTCTTTAGGTGCATCTCAACCATTCAGTATTCCTCAGTTGAGAATTCTTTGTTTAGCTCTGTACAACATTTATAGTAGCGTTATTTGGTTCTCTGGAGTCTAACCTCTTGAGTTCTTTGTATATATTGGATATTATCCCTCTATGGGATATAGGGTTGGTAAAGATATTTTCCCAATCTTTTGGTTGTTGTTTTGTTCTATTGACAGTGTCCTTTGCCTTACAGAATCTTTTCAGGTTTATGAGATCTATTTGTCAGTAGTTGATCTTTGAGCCTAAGTCATTAGTATTCTGTTCAGGAAAATTTCCCCTGTGTTGATGAGACAGGAGAGAAATACTGAGGTCCAGAAAATTGTAAGGAAATATGTAGCAGTGGGGGATGGGAAACTGGGGGGAGCCACTAGAAAGTCCTCGATTCCAGAGAAGCAAGAGGTTCACAGGACCCAACAGGGATAATATTAGCCAAAATACCCAACAATAGAGGGGGTGTAGAACCCATAGAAACCATCTCCAGTAGATAGGTACTGTCCCCAGTTGAGGGATGGGGCTACACTCCCATCTCAAAAAATATAACCCAGAATTGTCCCTTTCTAAAAGAAATGCAGAGACAAAAAGTGGAGTGGAAACTGAAGGAAAGGCCATTGAAAGGCTGCCCCCCCCCCACCTAAGGATGCATCACACCTGCAGACACCAAATCCAGAAACTGTTGCTGATGTCAAGATGTGCTTGCTGATAGGAACATGGTATAGCTGTCCCCTGAGAGGCTTTGCCAGAACCTGACCAATACAGATGCAGATACTCACAGCCAACCATCAGACTGAGCACTGGGACTCCAATGGAGGAGTTAGGGGAAGGACTGAAGGAGCTGAAGGTGATTGCAACCCCATAGGAAGAACAACAATATCAACTAACCAGACCACCCAGAGCTCCAAGGGACTAAACCACCAACTGAAAAACACATGTGGAGGGACCCATGGCTCCAGCCACACATGTATCAGAGAATGGCCTTATCTGAAATCAATGGGAAGGAAGGCCCTTGGCACTGTGGAGACTTCATACCTCTGCTTAAGGTGATGCTAGAGTGGTGAGACAAGAGTGGGGAGATGGGTGGGGGGTACCCTCATAGAAGAAAAGGGGATGGGAAGTGGGGTGGAGGAATCATGGAGAGGAACCTGGGAAGTGGGAATGACATTTGAAATGTAAATAAATAAAATAACCAATAAAAAAGAAAAAGAATCAAAACGAGGTCAAAAGATTTGCTTATGATTAGTAAATGAAAAATGTTGTGCCCTCTAACTAAACTCATTTTGAACTTTCTCATGTGTTTTCTGGGTAGCTCCAAAATTTTTTCAGGAAATTTATGAATGTGGTTTAAACAAATATCAGGGCATCTTTCAAAATTAGTTAATGGAATTGTTTCTAATCATCTTTATGTTTGAATGCTCGATCCCCAGTTTGAAGAAATGGTTTTGAAGAATTAAGAGGTGAGGCCTTGATAGAGTAGGATTTGTCAGTAACAGTGGGCTTTGAGTTTACAAAAGCCCTTGCCAGTTTCTGTGTCTATTTCTGTCTTTATCCTTGTTCCTCCCTCCATTCCTCCTTCTCTACCCCCACCCTCATCTTACAGCCTCCTGATCAGGATGTAAAGCTCTCATCTATTCTTCAGCAGTATACTGGACCAACTGCCAGAATTCTCTCTGACATGATGATAATGGACTAATCCTCTAAGACTCTGTAAGCAAGACCCAGTTAAATGCTTTCTTTTGTAAGAGTTGCCTTCATCATGGTGTGTCATCACAGAAACAGAATGGGAATCAAAATATCATGTATGTGGAAATATATATGTGCAGGAGGGTGTGTGTGTGTATGTGTGTGTTTGTTGAGAATACTTTGGTCCTTCTTAGACAAGCAAACAAAATACCCATTCGAGGAGATACAGAGACAAAGTATGAAGGAAAGACTGAAGAAAGGCCACCCAGAGACTGCCCCCACCTGGACATCCATCCCATACACAGTTACCAAACCTAGACACTGTTGTGGATGCCAAGAAGTGTTTGCTGACAGGGTCTTGATATAGCTGTATCCTGAGAGTCTCTGCCAAAGCCTGACAAATACAGCCAAGGATTGGATTGAGCATAGGGTCCCCAATGGAGGAGTTAGAGAAAGGAATGAAGGAGCTGAAGGGATTTGAAGCCCCATAGGAGGAATAACAATATCAACCAACCAGTACCCCCAGAGATCTCAGGGACTAAACCACCAACCAAGGAGTACACATGGAGGGACCCATGACTCCAGCTACATATGTGGCAGAGGATGGCCTTGTCAAACATCAATGGCAGGAGAGGCCCTTGGTACTGTGATGGCTCGATGTCCCAGTGTAGAGCAATGCCAAGCTGGGGAAGCAGGAGTGGGTGAGTGGGTGGGAGAACACCCTCATAGAAACAAGGGGAGGGGGGAGGGGATAGGAGGTTTTCAGAGGGGAAACCAGAAGAACATTTGAAATGTAACTATAGAAAATATCTAATAAAAAATTTTAAAAAATATTTCACAAAAATGGTAGGTCACCTCTTCATATGTTTCTGGAAATAGATTCTCAGTATCAATCAGTCACTAATTGTTAAAATCAAGGCTTTTGGGGAATACTTTCATTATACACATGATATATATTATATATAACTAAATACATAATATATCATATATATTACATGTATATGTATCTCTCTATATATGTATGTGTATAGTATTTTAAATTTCTCCTACTCTAAAGACAAAACAAGACCAAACAAAATGCAAAAAAAAAAAAAAAAGAAAGAAAAGAAAAGAGAAAACTGTCATCATTTAAGAGCAATTGCTGATTCTGCAGAATATTTGGGTTTGGTTCTCAGTGCAGGTATGATGGCTCATAGTCATCTGAACCTCCAGTTCTAGGCGACCTCACACCATCTTCTGATTCCCTGGGTACCAGTCATGTATACATACATACATACATACATATATATACATACATACATATATATATGTGTGTGTGTGTGTGTGTGTGTGTATGCATATACATACAAAACAGTCACATAAAACAAAAATAAATAAATCCCAATTGCATAGAATCATTCCATTACTCAAATTTATCTTAAACGTGCTCTTTCAATAATCCTGCCTACTACATTCCTTTTTCTGGGAAGTCAGAGCTGTCTGGGTCTCATCAAGGAAGCAGCTGCCCTTCAGCTGTGTCTGATGCCGTCGCTGGTGTGCGGCACCCATGTCTGTTCATGGCTCATGCTGGCCCAGCTGTGAGCAGCTTCAGCATATAGCTACAACATGTGAGCCATTGTTAGGGAATTGCTGGAAAATTCTCTGTAACTGGCAAATATTTTAATGATACATGTGGTAAAATCAGAGCCAGTTAGCCTTTCATCTACTCAATACCAAATCTGTAATGATAGATAAGCCTTTTATTTTTCTTGAGCTAAAACACAGAGTACAAGATGATATCTGCTGAATAAAGGGTTCATTTTTACATGGATTCTACAAGGGGAAAAGAAAGAAAGCCAATTTGAGCTATAACTAACCACATTTTCAACATGGCCTAAACTGGATGAGAACAGACTGATATTATAGCAATGAAGAGAACCATGCATATTCTGTGCTTGCATTAAAATCCTAAACTTTTACCCAAGGCTAAAATACATATTTAATTTCTTCTCAGCTTGTGAAGCTGTTATTCAAGAATAATTGAACTCCTTTTTAAAAGAAAGTCAAATATTGTCCTTTTAGAAGGCTCTCTTACTATGATGCATGCATAGTCTGGGTCACTTTGTGAGAATCATGTGATGTCTGAAACATTTAGGACCGTCTGGGGTTGATAAGGTCTCTTACCTTTATAGGTATCTGCTTATTCATAGCAGGATGTTAAAGCAACAGCAAACAGCTCCTCTTTATCTAAAGAATATTTTCAATCCTATTGTTTCAGAATATTTTTCTTGAAGTATACATGATTATTGATGAAGTGCTAGTATTTCTTCTGTGACCATGAGGTCCAATGGGTCTTCAGGAAAGCCTGGGGCTGATGGTGGGCATATGTGCCTTCTCATTCCTTCCTTCATATTCCCATGTGTAATGTCTGTCTAGTATCCTTCTTTATAGTACCCAAGAAATGAAAGACTTTATATTTGTAATATGATGTAATGGTCAAAAGACCTATCCACATAATTCCTCATAATCCACAAGCTGAAAGTTTACAAGCTAAATGTTTTCCTAAAACCAAATTGAAAGATGAGTTCTGATAATTGTGCTGGACTGTGAGTATTCACCCCTTATTTAGCTTCTGTAAGGCAAAGGACTCTGTCAATAGGCTGCCCACTCTCTCCCTACCTATTCAATACAGTACTCAAAAGTCCTAGACAGAACAATTAGACAACAAAAGGAGGTCAGAGGGATACAAATTAGAAATAAAGAAGTGAAGATGTCACTATTTGCAGATGATATGATAGTACACTTAAATGACCCCAAAAATTCTATCAGAGAACTCTGAAAACTGTTAAACAACTGCAGTAAAGTGGCTGGATATAAAATTAACTCAAACAAATAAGTAGCCTTCCTCTTCTCAAAGGATAAACAGGCTGAGTGTAGGGAAAAATGAGCAGGCTATGTCGGGTCCTGGAAAACAGGCAGGGTCAAGCACCCATATAGAGATGGTGGGTGCCTGTGTATCCTTGGAGGAAATGCCTGGCTAGCAGGGAGGAGATCTTTGTTCAGAAGGCAGGGTCGTTCTTGCAAGGCCCATCCGTGTACCTGTAGAGGAAGCCTGGCTGGGAACAATCTTAGTCCTTTCCTGTGGCTGGAGATGCTGAACCTATTTCACTGCTACTACATGGCGGGTTTTGGATAGAAGAGACAGTCCCTAGTTTCAAAGCTTTATTATAGAAAAGTAGAAAGAGAAAAAGAGATAGAGAAGTAAAGAAAGAAAGAAAAGATAGAGGGATGAGAGCTGGCCATGACCACGTGGAAAGAGGGGGAAAGAATGAGGAGAGAGGGGGAACAGGGAGACAAGATCAAGGTCAAGAGAGAAAAATAAGAGAGCTAGGAAGGGCTAAGAAGTTTCCTTTTAAAGAGGGCTGGGTTACCTGCTGTTGCCAGGTAACTATGGGGTGGGGAAAACCTGGCTGCAGCCAGGTGACTGTAGGGGCGGTGTCCAGCCAGAATGATGTCCAACAGCTGAGAAAGAAATTAGGGCAAGGACACACTTCACAATAGTCACAAATAATATAAAATAACTTGACGTGACTCTAAGCAAGTGAAAAATCTGTATGACAAGAACTTCAAATCTCTGAAGAAGGAAATCCAAGAATATCTCAGAAGATGGAAAGATCTCCCATGCTCATGGATAGACAGGATTATTGTAGTAAAAATGGCCGTCTTGCCAAAAGCAGTCGAAAGATTCAATGCAATCCCCATCAAAAATCCAATTCAATTCTTTATAGAGTTAGAAAGAGCAATTTGCAAATTCATTTGGAATAACAGAAGACGAAGGATAGCAAACACTATTGTCAACAATAAAAAAATTCTGGGAGAATCACCATCCCTGACCTCAAGTTGTATTACAGAGCAAGAGTGGTAAAAACTGCATGGTATTGGTGCAGAGACATGCAATGTCTCAATAGAACAGAATTGAAGACCTAGAAATGATCCCACAAACCTAATGGCCATTTGAAGTTTAACAAAGGACCTAAAAATATCCAGTGGAAAAAAGACAGCTTTTTCAGCATACAGTGCTGGTTCAACTGGCAATCTGCATGTAGAGTAGTGCAAATCAATCCATTCTTATCTCCTTGTACAAAGCTCAAGTCCAAGTGAATCAAGGACATACGCATAAAACCAGATATACTGAAACTAATAGAAGAGAAAGTGGGGAAGAGCATTAAATACATGGTCACAGAGGAAAACTTCCTGAATAGAAAAACAATGGCTTATGCTCTAAAATCAACAAGCAAAAAATGGACCTCACAAAATTACAAAACTTTTGTAAGGCAAAGGACACTGTCAACAGGACAAAATGGCAACCAACAAATTGGGAAAAGATCTTTACCAACCCTACGTCTGATAGAGGGCTAATATCAAATATATGAAAAGATCTCAGGAAGTTAGACTCCAGAGAAACAAATAACCCTATTAAAAATGGAGTACACAGCTAGAAAAAGAATTTTAAACTCAGGAATACTGAATGGCTGAGAAGCACCTAAAAAAAATGTTCAACATCTTTAGTCATCAGGTAAATGCAAATCAAAATAATTCTGAGATTCTACCTCACACCAGTTAGAATGACTAAGATCAAAAACTCAGGTGATAGCAGATGCTGGCGAAGATCTGGAGAAAGAGGAACACTTCTCCACTGCTGATGGGATTGCAAGCTAATACAATCACTGTGGAAATCAGAAAATTGAACATAGTACTATCTGAGAACCCAGCTATTTGGCATATACCCAAAAGATGCTCCAACATACAACAAGGACTCATGCTCTACTATGTTCATAGCAACCTTATTTATAATAACCAGAAACTAGAAAAAACCCAGTTGTCCATCAACAGAGGAATAGATACACAAAATATGGTACATTTACACAATGGTGTTCTCAGTTATTAAAAACAATGAATTCAAGAATTTCTTAAGCAAATGGATGGAAATTGAGTGTATCCTGAGTGAAGTAACCCAGTCACAAAAGAACAAACATAGTATGCACTCACTCCTAGGAGGATATTAGCCCCAAAACATAGAATACCCAAGATACAATTCACAGACTACATGAAGCTCAAGAAGAAGGAAGACCAATATATGGATGCTTCAGCCCTTCTTAGAAGGATAATAAAATACTCAAGGGAGGAAATATGAAGAGAAAGTATGGAGCAGAGACTGAAGGAAAGGCCATCCGGAGACTGCCCCACCTGGGGATCCATCCTATATACAGACACCAAGCCCATACCTGATTACAGATGCCCGGAAGTGCTTGCTGACAGGAACCTGATATAGGAGTCTCCTGAGAGGCTCTGCCAGAGTCTGACAAATACAGAGGCAGATGCTTGCAATCAACCATTGGACTGAGCTTGGGGTTCCCAATGGAAGAGTTAGAGAAGGGACTGACAGAGCTGAAAGGTTTTGCAACCCTTAGGAAGAACAACAATATCAACCAAACAGACCCCCTAGAGCATGCAGAGATTAAACCACTAACCAAAGAGCACACATGGAGGGACCCATGGCTCTGGCTGCATATGTAGCAGAGGATGGCCTTGTTGGGCATCAATGGGAGGAGAGGCCCTTGGAAAGCTGCATGCCCCAGTGTAGGCGAATGCCCAGGCAGGGAGTTGGGAGTGGATGGGTGGACAGGTGGGGGAGCACCCTCATAGAATCAGGGAGAAGGGGTTTCCGGAGGGGACACTGGGAAATGGGATAACATTTGAAAGATAAATCAATAAAATATGCAACAAAAAATGAAAAAAATAGTCTGTTCCTGCAGCCTTCAGCTAAAGTATTAATATTTGCATATAAAAAAGAAATAGGTCAGAACAAAGTCTATTGTTGGCAACTTAACTACTCCTCTGAATAAATCTGGAGAATATAATAAACAAGTCACTGCATATACTGCTTACAAACATTACATTATCTTAAGTCAAAAAATATACTATTTGATACTTTTTCCTTGTTCAGATTCTTGTTTCCATGGGAGGGAAATCTATCAGCATGCAACCTAAAACTCTTGCATTCAGAGTAAGCAAATGGATTTCACAGTTACTTGATTTTTTCACCCACCCCCACCAGTTACAAATTATTTTCTGTTTATTCAGGTTTAAGGCAGCACCTGTGACATTCTAGCTTTGATTTTTTTACTGTGCTAAGTGAACCTGTTATTTCCATGATAAGGGAATGTATTTAAATGTTCAAATCAATAGTCCCCATGGTGGATAGTGTATAACAGTGATTTTTGTTTAATGCAGGAGAAGTTTCTAAATGTGTAACAGGTGTTAGTAGTCAGTAGGTGGCTTGTTTTAAAAATAGCTACTCTCTTTCAATTTGAAAAGCTACAAAACACGGAAAAGCATTTAAACTCTAAAATTTATCTTAGAACATCAACTGAAGTGAAATTATTTTGGAATTATTGTCATTAAAAATTCAAAGATAACCTTATTTAAAATAAAAAAAACAATTTTAAGTCATTGCTTGATTTTGATAGGAATAATTCACTCTTCTGCTGTTCGAAATGAATTAAAATCAACTTAAAAGCAAATAAACACAGTATAAAAGCAATAAAAATAGGAGCCATGCCCAAAGTCTAATGACCCAAAAATTGCTTTAGGAAAGACCAACAAAGACTTAGGGAAGACGAACAAAAGATTAACATCTTTTATTAGAATGATGTTAATCATTAGATTAGATCATTAGATTTAATTAGACCATTCTTATCATTAGAATGATATGGTTCTTTTAAAGTAAGCAAGCATTCTTCAGATGGGTAAAATGAAAAGCAGGATTACAGAAAGAGTCACACAAATCAAAGGGGAGAAAAACAGCAAGGCACAACTTTTAAACATTTGAGAGATTCAAAGAGAAATAATAGCCTATGGGACTCTATGCCAAACATTATAATTAGCACATCTAGTCATTTATTTATATGGGTGATATATTTCCTATAGAACTTGATAATTTTTTGATGATTTTCATAGAAGAGATTTCATTTATATCATCTATACTAAAGACCTGATAATAACTTTAAAACAGTTACAAAAATGAAAGTTAATTATTTTCAGTGTAAATACTTATTCATGTAAATCTTTTAATTTTCTGATTTGTCTATACATTTAATACTTCACTTTCAAATATGATGATTTCACACTCTTCAATCTAATTCAAAAGAACAATTTGAAAAAAGATACTGAACCAATCTGAAAAGTTTAAAGCTTCGTGGGAAATAATCTGAGAGCATAAAAAGATACATGATTTCAGATATTAAAACTATCTATTTTTAATACCATAAAAGTATTTTGAATAAAAGTATAGCGTTAATAGTGCATATCAGTCTTAGAAATGAGATTCAACCAGTCTATGCAGCCATCTCCAGTGGTCTACCCCCTCTATGGTCCAGTATGAATTCTCGTTTGAACAGTTTTAACTGTGAGAAATATTGTAAAGTCCCAAGTAAAAATTATAATGATACTCAGCATTTTATGACATGTACAATTTATCAAAGAATATGAACTTGAATAGAGACAGAAAATATCAAATATTTAAAAATAGTTTACAACACAAGACAGTTGACAGAGACTAGAGTAAACATCCTCTTACTAAATGAATGATAAGTACATCAGCAACCAGCTGAATAATAAGTGAAAAATTATGACATGTCTTAGCAAAAGGAAAGCAAATGTTGCTTGCACATGTGAATGGACACTTTTCTTCACTTGCTGGACATACACATTGTGAATATGATTAAATGTTGTATTTCGACCTATTGAACTAGAAATGACCAAAATATTCGGCCATACCCTTTGTCAGCTACTATACAAAGGCAGTAGACACACCGAGTCCAAACAAGGGGAGTGGAGTTTGCTATATCTGACCAACTAACTGCAAAGCCCCAAGACAGTTCATAATGGTTGTATTTTCTTTAATTATTGAAGATATATTCCATAAATACAAACATGAATGTCCATATTCAATGTCTGTTAAACTACACGTGTGTGTGAATATATCAGCATATGCATTTTGCTTAAGAGATAATGAAAATCATAGCCTGTCATGGTATACAGAAAGGAGACACAGTTTTCAAGGACACCATTGTGTTAACATATACAAGCTTTCAAAACTCCAGTTCATTGAAACAGTTATCTTACTTGAAATTGTTAATGCTTACAAATAATGTTGCAATTTTTTTTTTGCTATGTTGAAATCAAGCAGAAAAAGTCCATACAATGAATTCCAAGAAATTAATTTCTGGAATTAGGAATTAGAGTTAGGAAGATAGGGACAATTTGAGGGAGAGCACCTGGGAAACCAGAGAGTGGAAAAGGAAGCTAAAAGGATATAGTTCTAGTTCAATTAAAAACGTTAAAAGAAAACTTGACAAATAATTTGTAAGTCTGTTAAGATCTTTAAAAAGTATATAATAATGTGAAAAAACATTGCAGTGAAAGGTATTTAAAGGAGACATGACCACAATGTAAAGTTGATTCTAGCTGAGATCCTAGATCACAAAAGGAGTGTGGCTAAAACTACAGACAGAAAAATGTCCAAACCCCACTGAATAAAAAGTATAAAAACTATAAAAAGTATTTGATAATTGAGACACAAAATTCAAATTTTATTTAGTAATAGAAAAAATAAGCTGTGAACACTGTAGGCATTTTTCATTGGTTTTATAATTTGCTTTAATAAAGGTAAAATTATTCTAAAATAATGTTAACTAACACAAAGTTATCTGCTTTGACTATAGTTCCTATGGTTTCTTCAAATACCATTCTAGATCTAAATAAGAAAGTATTTTCCTTTGTATAATACACAAATTTTATTAAATATATGTCCAACATATATTTAATATATAATGTATATTTAATATATAATGAATGTACAGACATTCATTATAGTAACTGACTTTGAATATATGTAGACTAAATAGTCTGTACTGTTTGGCATTGAGCCATAGAGATTAGTTGGTTAGAGAAAGATTATAAGGTCCAGGCATTTATGCAAATCATGACAAAAAGAAGTTACAGACAAGATGCAGCTAACATAAGGTTAGGAGTGCCATAGACATGACCATTCCATGTGTTATCTTCTTTTTTCTTTTATTGAAAACCATTATGTTCACAAGGCTTTATTTATAATAGCCAGAAACTGGAAACAACCCAAGTGTTCCTCAACTGAAGAATGGATATAGAAAATGTGGTTCATTTACACAATGGAATACTTTTAAACTATTAGAAGCAAGGCCATAATGAATTTTGCAGGCAAATGGAAGAAATCAGAAAATATCATTCTGAAGAAGTCAGGTAACCCAGACCCAAAAGAATGTGCATGATATGTACTCATTGATAAGTAGATATTGTCTAAAAAGTAAGAATACCCATGATGAAATCCACAGATCCAAAAAGGATAAACACAAAGGACCAAGCAAGAATGCTTGAATCTCAATTAGATGGGGGAATGAAATAGTTATAGGAGGCAAAGGGAGGAGGGAATTGGGTAGAAGAGAATATGGGGAGGGGAGGTGGAGTGGCTGTCAGAATCAGGTGTGGAGATAGAGTGGAGAGAGGACCAGAGCCAGAAAAATAAATGGAAATATGCTGCTGGCCAGGCTGGGGGCAGAGGAGGCTCTGGGGGAATCTCTAGGGAGACTAGAGAGCCTTCCAGGAATCAATGTGGGTGACCTTAGCTAAGACTCACAGCAGTGGGGATATGGAACCTGAAGAGGCCACTTCATATACACACACATACACACAAACCAACAACAACCCCCAGGAATACACAGAGACACACTCTTTTGCACCCTTATGAATCCCATAAACAATACAAAACCTGCAGGGTTAAAAAGAAGAATATGTTTAAATTTCCAAAATAAGTGGATTTAAATAAAGCACATGGATTCAAATAATAATAAAAGAGTTGCAGGGTAGCCATATCAAACCAATTGAAGTCATGATTAGAAAAGACTGTAATCTCCATAAAAATAAAAATGGTTTCTAGTCTACATTTGATTTGATGTTGAGAACATGATAGCAGCTCTCCATATAAATTCCAACCTGCTGCCTTGCTCTGCACACCTTCCAAAGCTCACAGTTGTATGAGCCAATTCCCTAAAATCTCTCCATATATACATATTCATTACATAGTAAGCAATATATGTACTGTATTTATACAAAAACATCTCTGGGGCACCATGAATAACATGGATGAGAGAAGTCTATGCCAAAAGAACAAAGAAAAAAATGAATGGGATATTTTAAAGTTTATCTTTTCAAGAAATATTCTACAAAAAACACTTGAGTCAATTAATCAAAGCTAAAATAAGGAGAAACTGTGAAATTTGAATTGCATGTCCTTCTGATATTGTTTACAACTCCCAAGCCATTGCCTTCTTTCTCTTCTTAATCCTGTAGGTGTACAGAATTCTGATTGTCTATGCTTGACCTAATTGAAAGGATGGGTAAGCAGCACAAGTTTTCACAGGAAGACACTGGAGAACCTGTGCTAACTTTTTCTGAGAGAGCATCAGCTGGTCTCAGCAACACCTATCACTGGAGTTTCTGTACTGAATTCTTACCAGATTTCCTCAGCTGTTATGAGCAAACATCAATTCCCTGTACATAAGTAATGTTTTTTTCTTTTGTCTTATCCATAAAAAGAGTTCAAAAGTCCTTGAGTCAGCAATGATCTGTGAAAAATTTAAGATTAAAACAATAATAGATAGATAGATAGATAGATAGATAGATAGATAGATAGATAGATAGATAGATAGATAGATAGATAGATGGTAGATGTTCAAATGTTAATATTCCTCCAAAAACAAGAGCCTGTGTCATATCAATTTGTACTTTGCATTAGAGACCAAAGTTACACACCTATGCCCTAGGAAAATTTCTGAAGTGTTGGTCCAAGATATAGGGCAGATTTTTTTCTTTTTCATTTATTTTGCCATCTTCCTTTGACTTATTTTTACATGCATTATATATTTTGAGAATTTCAAACAAAAGTACCATATGTACATAATCTTTACCCTTCTAGGTCTCCCTTTCCGTATACCTCCCCATCTCCCATTCATTCTTATATAAATGAAGTATTTTCTTTAATTATTATTGGTGTATAAATACACACACACACACACACACACACACACACACAGAGAGAGAGAGAGAGAGAGAGAGAGAGAGAGAGAGAGAGAGAGAGAGAAATGTGTGTTCATATATATACACACACAGAATCTCAATTAATTTATCATTGCTTATATGTATTTATGTTTAGGATCAACCATTTGTTGAATTGAATACCTATCAGGGGGCTAATCCCTGGAGAAGCCTTACTCTCCCTGCCTTAATAAGAAATATTTTCAATTTTTCATTTGAAACTGGGAATTATGAATTCAGTCCTGTGAGCCTTTAAATATGACGGTAATATTAAATGTATAGTGATCATAGTGGCGATAGACATCCAGAGCACATATAATGACTGATAGGTTGTGGAAAGTAACATATTCCTAACCTTTTTATAATAAATGTCTATTGGAGGAAAAAAATGACCCATTTGGAATGTGTAGACTATGTGCAAGTCTTTCTATTTAATTACAGGATGTTGGTGCACAGAAAAAGTATATACTCTGAAGTTGAAGGAATTCAAAATGGGGGAGGGGACTGAAGATCTAAAATCCATGGATCTCTCTTACATAATTTTTTATTGAAAAAGGAAGTAAAATCATTTTAAGATAAAATTAAAGATTTACATGGAAAATGTTTCTGACAAAATTGAAGAAGCATATAAAAAAACACATTAAGATTGACAATTTTCATGGAAAATTAAAGAGTAAAATGGTAGACACAAAACACATTGCCAAATTAATTGAAAAGGGAAATAGAAATATTTTATGATAGAATTGAAGATTTGCATGGGAAATATTTCTAATAAAAATGTAAGAAAATATAAAATAACATTAAAATTGAAGATTATCATGGAAAATTACAGATAAAATGGTAGGCACAAAATATTTCTAAGTTGATTGAAAGTGGAATTATAAACATTTTCTGATAAAATTGAAGATCTACCAGGAAAACATTTCTGATAAAATTCATGAAATATATAGAAAACACGTTAAAATTGACTATTTCATGGAAAATTATACAGATAAAATGGTAGGAATAAAAATATTCCTAAGTTGATTGAAAGTAGAATTATAAACATTTTTTGATAAAATTGATGATTTGCATGGAAAATATTTCTGATAAAACTGAAAAAATATATAGAAAAATATTAAAATTGATTATTATGGAAAATTATACAGATAAAATGGAAGGCATAAAAATATTCCTAAGTAGATTGAAAGTGGAATTATACACATTTTCTGACAAAATTGAAGATTTACATGGATAATATTTCTGATAAAATTGAAGAAATATATAGAAAACATGCTAAAATTAAAGATTATCATGGAAAATAATACAGTTAAAATGGTAGATATAAAAAAACATTACTAAATAGATTGAAAGAGGAATTACAAACATTTTTCTGATAAAATTGAAGATTTGTATGAAAAATATTTCGGTTAGACTATGTTTTTTGTTGGGGAATTGAGTCCATTTATGTTATAAGATATTAAGGAATATTGATTGTTGCTTCCTGTTATTTTTGATGCTATTTTTATGTTTGTGTGGTTACTTTCCTTTGGGTTTGTTGGGAAAAGATTACTTTCTTACTTTTTCTATGGTGTAGTTTCCCTCCTTTTATTGGCGTTTTCCATCTATTATCCTTTGTATGGCTGGATGTGTGGAAAGATATTGTGTAAATTTGGTTTTATCATGGAATATCTTGTTTTCTCCATCTATGGTAATTGAGAGTTTTGCTGGGTATAGTAGTTGGGGCTGTCATTTGTGCTCTCTTAGGGTCTGTATGAGATCTTTCCAGGATATTCTAGCTTTCATTGTCTCACGGGAGAAGTCTGATGTAATTCTGATAGGTCTGCCTTTATAGGTTACTGAAGGAGCTGAAGGGGTTTGCAGCCTCATGGGAAGAACAACGTTGCCAGTCAACTAGACCCCACAGGGTTCCTAGGGATTAAGCTATCAACTAAAGGGTACACATGCTTCCAGCTGCATTTGTGGTAGAGGAATGCCTTGTTGGACATCGGTGGGAGGAGAGGTCCTTGGTCCTATGAGGGCTCGATAGATGCCCCAGCTTGGGGAAATCGAGGAGTGGTAGATGAGAGTATGTTGGGTGGAGGGGCATCCTCATGGAGGCAGGGGGAGGGAGGATGGGTTTGGGGTTTTCTGGGAGGGGGGACACTGGGAAAGGGAGTAACATTTGAAATGTAAATGAATATATTCAATTAAAAAAAAGGAGGAGAAGGAGGAGGAGGAGTAAGAGGAGGAGGAGGAGGAGGAGAAGGTAACGGCAAGTTAAGTGGCCACATGCAGTCCTTCTAATCCACTAAATCTTGATGAGTAGCAGTGGTTGTTTTCAGTGCCCAAAACATTTACACTAGGGAGGCTTATAATGAACATTTCTTAATGGGAAAAAAAATCTGATTTTACATTTTCAAGAGAAGATCAGCTAAGATGACACAAGCTGAAATTGTGATTTTTGATATCCAGCAATATTACTTTAAGTCACTGGGGAAATATTTGTTTACAAAGCATGAGATATGATACAGGCTATTTGAAAGTATAATAAAGCATGACCTTTGGATGAATTGTAGGTCAGGTGACTTCACAAAGGGATGAAGAATAGAGTTTTGCCAGTTCCTATTATGAAGTACGGAGACATGGAATTCAAATGCATTACACATAGTGACTCCCTTATAAGATGAAGGTAGATCAATGATTTCTGAACTAGGAGGGTTGAGAAAAACTAAGCAGAAGAAAAACTAAGAGTAGCTTCCTCTGAGAGGCCCGCAGCAGATTATGTTTAAAATATGCTGATATAGACACAGGTGTCTGAATCTCATGTTAAAAAAAAACACTTTATTACAGGTGAGATTACATGACAAAATAGAAGCAGAGGTTATGAATAGGTATATATCTGTACAAGAGTAACAGTGGGCAATTTCCATGAGACCAGAGAAAGAGGCTGTTGGACTCAGGGTTGACAAAGTACAGTTTCTAGGGGTCACACAGGCAGAAGTATATTTAAAGCAAGACTATAAAGCTTCACAACCCAAAATATGGAATAGGGAATTATATACTAAGCCACACCACTATGGGCTGAACCTTCAGAAAGATGCATGAACCTTCTTAAAATCTATTAACCTATCTAGACGCTTTTAAACTATGTTATTCATAAACTATCAATCATTGTCACACAAGGCCAGAAACTTGTGATGACCTTTATGTCTTAAGATATGTGGTGTGGTTACATGATGGACTAAAGGTCCATGTGGCTGTAAGCATGGTCAGCCTGGATGTCATCC
Source organism: Tokudaia tokunoshimensis (assembly GCA_036184795.1). NCBI lineage: Eukaryota > Metazoa > Chordata > Mammalia > Rodentia > Muridae > Tokudaia > Tokudaia tokunoshimensis. Next base: position 112,696,978 of record BTHU01000012.1, on the reverse strand, counting down.
TATTACATTATTACTATCTCTGGGTTCAAAGGGAGGAGAATGGTTATGTGTGTCAGGCATGTTTAATGTGACAAGCAATTGTTTCATGGTCAGTTACTGTTTACACATCCTCGAATTTTCCTCAGGAAAGCACCATCAAGTAGATTTTGATGCACTTTCAGTGTAGGTGGGGAAGATGACACAGATTTGGGAGAAATTAAATGATATTGACCCAAATGACTACAAGATCCATATCCCTTCTTTCCTGCCCATTGACCTTACTGTGACCTCATATGAAGCAATCATATCCAGAAGCAACATAGTACATTTCTCACTAGGGACATGACTTTGTCAGCTCAGTTTGAACTATCCAGATCACGAGATGATTCAGAACTTTCCTGGTGTTCTTACATTCATAACCTGCTGGAAGTCTCTGCTATTGTAGCAGAACTACAAGGAAGTTTTGTTCAGAAATAAATAACTCAGTTTAGAAACAACTCTCAAGGCATTTGAGCACAAGTTGTTGGGATATAACTGAGAAATGAACAATCACAGTGTAATACTTGTAGAGAGTAAATTTTCAGGTTTTCACTATTACTGTTTAGTGTTTTGACTGATATAGCCACTCACTCCTAAATTCAATCCTTTCAAAGAAAATATATAGACTTAACTCCATCTAACATAAATTTAACTAGAGGACATTTATTCAATACCTGGTATGTTCAAGGCATTGATGATATAGAGGAAGAAGAAGAAATTCATACATGTGAGAAAAATTTCATCCATAATCATGGCTCTTAGTGAAAAATGTATTTCAATACAAAACTAGAGGCAAACCAGGTATGATTAAAAGCAATAATGTTTGAGGTGGAAAAGTGATGTATTAGCAAAACTATTATTTATGTTCTGTTCAAACTTCATGCTTAAAACTGTGAATTCATCCATCTTGGAAAATGCTTATGTTCCTAATAAGAAGGAAATTTATGACCATTAGCTTTTTCACAGATAAAAAACATTGCATCTACTAACAATCACAAGAATGTAATATGACTTTATTTTGGCAAGCTAAGCTTATTTCTTTCCTTGTTTTCTAAACTACTTTTATATGAGGTTTGCAACTGAGTTAATTATATAAGTGATATCCTCTTGCTTCATGCCATCCTTATGTTAGGCAGCAGTGAACAAAAACACTGTTGTTGTTGATAAATCTCCTCATGAGCTTCATCAGTTTTATTTTTGCTGACATCAACATTTTGCAAGAACATACAGGGCATTTTGTGACCTCTTCCTTTCTGCCCACTGAGCAGCAGGCTGAGCACAAGAGTTTTATTCCCATCTCTTTGACTCTGTTTGTACAGCTCTTCTCTGTACTCTTCTCTTACTGCATAGAGAAGGAGCCACATCCCTATTACCCTGCTTTCAACTTCTTCTCTCTCACTCAGCATTGTCTCACTGAAACTTGTTAGGACCCTTTGAAAATCATGTTTGTCTTACAGACTATATCTAAAAGAACCCAATTTGTAATATTTGCAAAATCTCAACTCCTGTCTTTCAGGAGTGTAACAGGTTACATCTGAGATGTCTTCAACACATCCAAGTTTTGAACACTCAATCTCCAGCAAGTGGTATAGTTTAGGAAGGGTCCAGCGTTGCCTATGCCCTTGACTGCTTGCCACCTGACCTTACCTGCTCTTGGGGGTTGGCGGTGAGGTGGCTCAGAATCAATGCCACAGACTCTGGGAGCAGGTGAGCAGTAAGCTTATCTGAACACTGCTACAAGCTCCTTTAATACCCTCCACTCAATTCGCATATCAATAGATTTCCAAGAAGATGGAAAGAGAGACCCCTGGTCCTGGAAAGACTGGATGTAGGAGAATGCCAGGACAGAGAAGCAAGAGGGGGTTGAATGGGGAAAAGAGGGAGGGAAGGGGGCTTATGGGACTTTCGGGGAGGGAGGAAACGGGAAAGGGGAAATGATTTTGAATGTAAATAAAAAAAAAAACTTAGGAAACAAAATTTAAAAAAAAATACCCTCCACTCCGTGCCCTATTGGTCTCAAGAAAGCAAGTCTTCTAAACAGCAGTTCCTGATTGGCTGCAGGAGATGTTTTGCAGCTGTGCAAGTCCCAGTGTTTACATAGAGACAGTTTGCCATTCCTGCTCCAGTTTAGGAATTGTAAGATTTGGATCCTAGCTGAGGAATATAGACTAATGAGAGTAATATTTGGAAGTAATAGACACTCCCTTCCTATCTCTCTGTGTCAAACTTTTTTTGTTTGATGTGAGCAGACGACTTTTACTCTAAGTTGCCTCTATCATGATATCTTGCTCAAGTACATGAAATAAGTAACTATGGATTGAGTCTCCTGAAACAATGAGCCAAAATAAACCTGCACTTCCTTAGGTTATTTCTGTTAGGTGTGCAGATGTAATTATTGTGAATTATTTACAGGGTGAAGTAGAAGCAATAACAAGAAAATAAAGAGAAGATTAGAAGCTATTTCAATGAGAAGAGTTTGTGCCGAAAATAAAAGAAAAAAAATCAATGAATTTGAAAAATCTTAGTAGAAATTAAATGGCAACAGTTACAGCTTATAAGAGAATTGTATTATTATTAACAGCATATAAAGGACAGGAGCCTAGCATAACTGTCCTTTGAGAGACTCTATCCGACAGCTGATTTACAGCCAATCATTGGACAGCGGTCAGGAATCCATATGGAAGAATTGGGAAATTGAAGGAAGGCCCTGAAGGGAATAGGAAACCCACAAGAAGACCTACAGTGTCAATTAACCTAAACCTCTGGAAGCTCTCAGAGTGACCCACCAAATGTAGTGTACACACTGGCTGGTCCGAGGTCCTGGCACGTATGTAGCTGAGGGCTGTCTTGCCCTGCCTCAGTGGGAGAGGGTGTGCCTAATTCTGCAGAGACTTGGTGTATGAGGATGGGGGGTAAGGAAAGGTACCCACTATCTCAGAGGTGAAGAGGAAGGGGGATGAGGGGAAGAACTCTGTGAGATGAGAACTGGGAGAGGTGGAAGCATATGGGATGTAAATAAATAAATAAAGTGAAAAAACGTAGGACAAAATATGGTTGAACGCTAATAAAACACTGCTTGATTATTTTCCTTTTTTTGCATATGATATTTTTTGTGCTCCTTGTCAGAATCCATGTGGAACCATGAACTGTTATTTAAATAATGAGTTTAAATATTTGCATATTCAGATGTGAAAAGTCAGCAATTTGTCTACATAAGGATATATTTATATTTTTACTGATTTTTATTAAGTTGCTTAATTGTATGAGAATATTCCTATGATATCAGCACATTTTACCTATTTTATTCCTTAGTTATTTGAAATTCATAGAAGTTAGAATAGTATACTCTCCTGTTATATTCAGAACACTTAAACACTATATCATTTTAACCAGTATATTAAGAATCACAAAATTTTCTTATCTATACTATACATAATTTTTGGTCACTTTTAGCTAGGCCTTATACATATTATTTAGTCAAATTTTAATAAATGTTAGCTGCAAACATAATATAATGGCCTCAATTGTTAGCTATATTTTTCCTTTTAATTTTATGTAATCTGATAAATTATAAACTGGACATGGTAACACGGAACAGCTAGATTTTAGTAATCCTGTATAACTGAATACACGATAGTGATGGGCAGTTAGAGATACAGAGATGGAGAAAGATGGAGTGACATATTCCACCTACCGACATGATTAGGAAAATATCTTTTTTCTTCAAATATTTGCAGCAGGGCCTCAGTCTCTTACTTGGAACAACACACATTCTTTGTTGTTCTAGTATATATAATCTAAGACATCATAAACATTGTTAGAATATATGAAGGAAAAATATTTAATATATAACAGACAGACAGTTCCACTCAGATATTTACTAATAGTTAAATGCTGGAAAAAAGCAACCCAAGATTTTATAATACAAACAAGCAAACCATTAATGTTTCTAAACACAGGGGTAGATTTTGACTAATGTTCATGGAAGCAGCTTCTGGGTGACATTTATTGAGACACTGACTGTGAAATGACACAGTTTGACTATGGCACACATTTAAGGAATTAACATGAATTGACAGGAGGCTGCTTCACATGAAGTCATCCCACAGGAACTTTTGCCTGATACTACAGGGAAACCCTGAAGAATTCTAGAAGTCTAGCTCTTGGAGTCTATATTCTTTGTCTCTAGCATAAAAGTGACTCCTTTCTTTCTTTCTTTCTTTCTTTCTTTCTTTCTTTCTTTCTTTCTTTCCTTCTTTCTGTCTGTCTGTCTGTCTGTCTGTCTGTCTGTCTGTCTACTTTATATGAAATACCACCTTCTAGTATTTTAGGGAAATTTGATATATATTTTTTTTAATTTTTCATTTTTTATTCATTATTTTATTTATTTACATTACAAATCCTGCCTCCCTTCTATGAATTCTTCACCCATTCCCCACCCCTTTGCTTCTGAAAGGGTGCTCACTCACCCACTGACACCTCACCCCACTAGCATCCCTCTTCCCTAGGACATCAAGTTTCTATAGGATTAAGTACATCCTGTCCCACTGAGACCAGATAAGGCAGTCCTCTGCTACATATGTAGCAGGGGCCATGGACCAGCCTAAGTATTCTTTGATTAGTGGCTTAGCCTCTGGGAGCTCTGAGTGGTCTGGGTTATTTGATACTGATGTTCTTCCTATGGGGTTGCCATCACCTGTGGCTACTTCAGTCCTTCCCCTAATTCTTCCATAGGGGTCCCAGACCTCAGTCCAATCATTAGCTGTAAGTATCTGCATTTGTCTCAGTCAGCTACTGGTAGAGCCTCTCAGAGGACAGTCATGCCAGGCTCCTGTCTGCAAGCACAACATGGCATCAGCAGTAGTGTTGGGTTTGGTGCCTGCATATAGAATGAATCCCAAGGTGGGGCAGTCTCTGCAGAGCCTTTTCCTCAGTCTTTGCTCATTTTTGTTGTTGCATTTCCTTTAGAGAGGAACAATTCTGGGTCAAGAAATTTGAAGATAGGTGAATAGCCCCATACAACAAATGGGAACAATGTCAATCTACTGGAGGTGGTCTTTTTAGGTTCTATCTCTACACTGTTGGGCACTTCTGCTCATATATATATATATACATATATATACATATATATATATGGAGAGAGAGAGAGAGAGAGACTGTGTCTGCATGCATAAAAGTTAGTGCTTTGTGTTTACAGGATTTTTCACTTAACACGTTATTCACTAATTTCACTTGACTAGACCAGCTTTCTAGCAAGTGCTAGGGATCGGCTAACAATACCTCCACAGCAGGTAAATTATTGGTGCACACCAAGCTTTCTTACATGGGCTATCTAGACTCTTGCCCAAGTCTTTGGGCTTGTGTGGAAAACTTTCCTAACTGAGTCTTCTCTCTGGCCTGAGACCCTGTCTCTTAAATTAATTAACTCATCTTCTCTACTCTCAGTCTTGTGACCAAAAAGGTCACATAGATATCAATATCTGTGGAAACAAAGCAACTCATTAACTGAAATTCCTCGAAGTGACTTTATCAATAGGACTACTATTTCCAGCCAGATAATCTCAATGAGATTATCAGCTTCACAAAATTTCTACTATGCTAATTAATGAAAATAGAATGGACTTGATATTTTGGTGGGAGACCTGCTGCCTAAAATACTAGTTCACCAAATGACTTAGAAAGGTTTTTCTTGTTGCTAGTTTAAAAACCATGGTGTATGAAAGAAAAACAAAGGGAAGAAAATACTGTACCTGTGGACCCCCAAAATCTGATTTTAAAGTCCAGTTTCTATTTTTCTTTCTTTTTCGTTTTGAAAAGGCAAACTTGAGATGTGTTTGATTAAGAAAAACAGTTTGCAAAGCCTCAATGCACTCTGAGTGATTATATAAGAAATAACCTGGAAATGTCATTAATTCTGACACTTAATTGCATTTCAATTTATTTCACAGTTCCTAGTCTGGAAGGATTTATAATTTAAGTCTCTTATCTAAGGGAAGAATGCATAATTTGCTTCAATTGTCTGTTGTTTCAATTAGCCTCTGGTGATCATTTCATATTTAAAGGGTTCATTTGGGAAGATTTGTTTCTGCCTCCCGAATAAAAGGGGGGAGCAGGGGGAACAGAGATTCTCTGCAGCTGGCACATTCTCCTGGGGCCCACACTGAAAAGATACACCTTTAGTAGACAGAATTTCTTGATGAAACATATTTTTGTGTGCTACTTTATTACAGAATGGCTCAATGAAACTAAAATTAAAGTCTGTATTTCCACTGCTCACTTTCTAACCTTGCTTTTTATTTAGGTATATTACAGTGAAGTTAATGGGTTTTGACACTTTCATCATGACAGCAAAGTTATGCTTGGCTCCTATAGGTTCTAGGATGCTTCCTGAAAAAGAAAAAAAAAAAGAAACAAACAAAACCCTATTGTTTACATGGACTTTTCTACTTGCTATTGAGAGCCTCATTAATCAGAGATTTTCTTCTTCTAATAACTGTGCATTTGAACATGCTCATGCTAATAAACAGATAGCAACACTGTATCATAGATAATTGATGTTTCTTGAAAGATGTAAGATGTAAGATGCCTGTCTTGCAAGGTTTATTGTGTTGCTGGACAATTAGCTAAAGAACCACAGAGACAGCTATCACTGATGTTTATTGTCAGTTTAAGAACCTGGATTTTCGATGCATGTTAGAATGGAGGTTTAATCACTGGTTAGTGGTGTAGTATTGAGAAACGAGGTAAATCTCCTCATTGTTTTCTTTTATTTTCGTTTTATTTGAAAATTAATGGATATAATATCTTCCTCTTGAGAGCTTCCAGAGTGGGAAGCTTATGATATAATAAATCAAATCTGTATGATATGGCATGCAAAATTAGAAAACAAAACTCTTAATTTCTTTTGAATTTCAATGTTTCCCTCATGGTCATCAAAACCTTCTGGGTTAACTCATTTCTCTTGGAGTGCTTTTATTTATTTATCTCTAAAAAGCAAGTTTCCTACAGCTTCATACAAATGATGGCCTATAGATCTATATAACACAGGGGTTTTTATTGTTTGTTTTTTTCTTTCCATTAAGAGGTACTTATTTCCTTTTACCATTCTTGTTTGCACGTTACTTATTGTGGCAATATACATATTAAAAGATCTGTGTGCTACTGGCTACTTCCTTATATTATTACAGTGCTGCAATGAAAACTTCCTACAGGATGATGCCAATTTGTGCTTTTCCAATCTCCCAAGGATTACAGTCAAGCAATCACCAGACACATGCAGAAACCCAAGTAGAGGCCAGAAAACACAACAAAGTCCAATCTAGCACCACTGTCTAAACAGTGACCTCAGATACATACTTGAGTTTACACATGACTGACAGAACCACACAATGACCTAACAGCTGCCTTACCAGAATAAATATAATTTCAGCCTAGGAGGTAAGGCTATTTACTATGTGGTAATAAATTGCTGATGCAATATTTTAAGGGCAGGAATATTATGTCAAACTGGGCTATACTGCCCACCGTGAAATTTGTTAGGAAATAGGAATACAATTGTGCTAATTATTCATAGTAATTGCAGAAGATATGAAAATAGTATTAACTAAAATGTCTTACTAGGAGAATTATATGGAATAATAAATTTTTCTGTAGTTAAATAATATTTCTAAAATAATACAATTTTTATTTCCAAATATTTCATGTCTATTATTTCAATTGTTTTATTTCATTAGTTCATGATACACTGATTGAATTACACATATAAAATATGTCTAATATTTTAAAATGGTCTTTGGAAATATGGAAATGAGAAGTGGTTTTGCAGATGGGGAAATCTCAGTTTGTTGCATTAAGAGGTCCACAAAAGTACACGCTGCAATAATGTGAATGTGAGAGCCAAAGCCAGTACAACAAACTCTCTGTAGAAAGAAGACCTACGAAAGGCCAAATGGTGAAATGTTAGAGGTCCAAGACAGAGCTTTCGAAGCATGAAATAGAGTAGAACAAAATGTGTGTCTGATAACTTAGGATGGTTGTGTTCAGTTTAGAAAGATTTTTATCAATAAAAAGCATTTCAATTAAAAGAAAATAATTACAGATTGTTCCACAGAAAAGTAACCAGAAAAGCATCTATGAGTTTTATGGATTTACTGAAGAAAAAAGGTAGGAGCGGTTCTGAAAAGCAAGTAGGCATGAGCTGGTTAGGCCCCTTTGTGTAGCTGGAAAGATGTTAGCAGGATTTCTCCACATCTACATTCAAGGGACACATCCAAGTCAGTATTTTCAAAAGGGAAGACCAACACTGACGAATTCTGTTACAAATCATGATAGGTAATTTTTAACTACATTTACCTTTGGCCTTGCTAATATTTTTTTCCTTCTTGTTGCTATTGTTGATATAAAACAGATATTTTATATTTGTTAGTAGTAATAGATATTTTGATGGTGTTCTTCTTGAATTTAAATATGTAGTCATACCTAATTTTGTTTTTAATTTATGTTTCCCTGATGGAACATGGTGTCAAGTATCTTTTCATGTACTTATAGCTCATGTACGATGTCTATGCCTTAAGATTATTTTCAAATATTGGTCATTATGCTTGTTTTTTATGGATCAGTATTAAGAGATTGTTGCAAAGATCAAGAGTGCATTACCTGTCATATGTAGATGGAAAGTATGTTTGGGTGTCCTTTCTTTCATTTTCTGAATTGGGTTATTCAGCAAGATACAAGAAGTTTATTTCCTAAAGTGTTTTGTAGCTCTGTATTTTACATATAAGCCCAGCCTCTAAGAGATCCAAATTCCATTTTCTTTCCCTGTGGATTTCCAGTTGTTTCCAAACCATTTACTAAAACAGCTATTCATCCTCCAGTGGGAGTTTTTGCAGCTTTGTCAAACATAACTCCCATTTCAACTATACAAATATCTCTTAATACTGAACCATAAGGAAATAAGACATAATAAATAACAATATTAGAGGATGATCATAAGCCAGAATATACTGAGTGAACTACAAGTACATGAAGGGAAACTCAACACTATAATCCACCAAAGAAATGCAAATTAAAAGCACAATAAGATATGACTATCTAAATTTTCAAACAGTGTCTACAGAAGCAAACCTCAAATTAAATATCACCACAACACATGCAAAACAGCAGTAAAACTAGTGGTAACATCAAATATTTATAGAAATATAATGAACCAATTAGCCAAACAACTTATGGTGGTTAGGATGCAGAATGGTGTAGGTAATGTAAACAATAGTCTGACAGTTTCTTAAGTATATTTAAGCCACTCATAAAACTCAGCAACTGCAGAGTTAATTTTTTGTAAGGTATATCTTCATATGCAGTGGATTACATCCTCATGAGGACATGCACAAATGAATGTTGGGTTGCAAAAATTGTAAAGGTCTTAAGATGATTGTAAATATGTTAAGGCCCAATCCAGATTCAAAGCATTCGGAGAAGACCTGTTTTTCTTTTCTTTTTCTTTTTGTTTCCTGTGGCCCAAAAGGCACCAAAACAGAGATGTCCTTTATAAATTACATTCCTAAACAAAGGACTACATCAAGATTATAGAATGCCTCTCTCATCCCTCTTAATCAGCACTCTCTATTATAAATAAATGAACCATTCATTAGTGCAACACATAGATACTTGCTTCAATCTCTATGGAATCAGGCTGGAGGAAAATAGAAAGGCAATCACAATGGGTGACAAAATATGAGATGTCATTTGAGCTTATTTTGAAATGATACAGTTTTTGAAATGGAGAACATATCAATGGTGTAAGTGATGGAATCAAAGTGTAAAAAATATATGTGTTACTAAAGAACCTAGGGGTCTTTGTAGTAAATTTTTCTGTCTCTTAACTGGGATTATGGTGAAAAATAAAAAAAAATATGTATAAAATACCCCAAAAGCAAACACAGACTCAACGACTCACACATAAACACACACACACACACACACACACACACACACACACACAGAGAGAGAGAGAGAGAGAGAGAGAGAGAGAGAGAGATGGTACAGAAGTAGAATCTATCACACATTTAGAATCAAATATCCAAATGACAGTTAGAAACCTCCTTTGGTTTGAGGGAAAATTGTGGTTATATTGGAGAATAACCAACACAGAGGTTAATATGTGCCTTGACAGTTCAGTAGTTCTGGACCCTTGTCAAGGTGTGTCTCTTTTCCAAGAAAATGATTCTAGAACTTTGTTGCTGGTAACTTGGGACATGGCCTGTAGATCAGTTTCTGTGAGTAAGAGAGAAGGTATCTAGGCCCATTTGAGACTAAACCTTAGATTCCTTTTTACAGGAAAACATTGTGTAGATTTGTAGTTTTGTTCAAGAAAATCACAGGGTTTTAGTTTCCTACTCATCATGATTATATAATGTACAGTGACTGAAAAAGCAGGTTCATGATTCTTCTCCCAAGTGAATTCTAGAACACTAATGACTTTTAATATCTACCTGGAAATGCTTAATAACAGCCATTACAAATTATATTTTTTGCTTCTTATTATTTTCATTGTAGCATAATTATAGTGACAATTTATTGTGGATAAGAACATTCTATGTGTATTGTCTATTTTCATAGCTCGTTTGAAGAGTTAGTCTATCTTTATTTCAAAAAATGTGAAAGTGCTGACCTGATCATTTCCTTTCTTAGTTTGACAAGAGATCTCAGGACTGTGAAATAAAAGTGTAGATTGTGAAGATTACATATCCCTTGGGAGGATTACACTTTTATGATCCATTAATTAATTAGAATAAATCATAGGTGTAAAGTTATGACAAAATAGAGTATCATTAAATTACCTTTCTTGCATTTTCCTTGGTGTTTGCTATATGTCACTGAGCTTTTCATCAGAGAAATACACATAACAGCTTTGTTGAATGTGCATCTTAGTTTGTGCTATTGAACTACAGATTGCTTTCACTAATGACTTTTTCTTCTTCTCTTCCTCCTTGTTCTTTATCTCCTCTGTGTCTTCCTTCTTCATAAAATTAGTGTATTGTTAAGTATTTGCAAATATAAATCTTGACATAGCTAAATTAATGTATTCACTCAAACAAGGACTTGTCAGACCTAAAGTCAGCTTAATGAACAACTAGAATGGTAATTCCAAAGGCATAGAGCTTTACTTGGGATTTTACACATTTACTATCAATTATATTTTCATTTTATTTTTTATTGGTTATTTGATTTATTTACATTTCAAATATTATCCCCTTCCCATTTTTACCTCCACAACATCCTATCTCCTCCCTCTGCCTCTATGAGGGTGCCCCACTGCCCACCCAAACACTTCTGCCTCAGCACCCTAGCATTACCATACACTGGGTCATCCAACTTTCACAGGTCAAAGGGGCTTCCATTTCTACTGATGTCAGATAAGGCAATCCTCTGCTACAAATCCAGCTGGAGCCATGGTACCCCAATCCCCAATGTGTACTCTTTTTGTTGGTGGTTTAGTCCCTGGGAGCTCTGGGAGGTCTGCTTGGTTAATATTGTTGTTCTTCCTATGGGGTTGCAAATCCCTTCATCTCCTTCAGTCCTTTCTCTAAATCCTCCATTGAGGACCCCATGCTCAGCATGATGTTCTGCTGCATGCATCCACATATGTATTCCTCAGGCTCTGGCAGAGTTTCTCAGGGGGATTGCCATATCAGGCTCCTGTCAGCATGTTCTTCTTGGCATCAGCAATAGTGTCTGAGTTTGGTGTCTGCAGGTGGCATGGATCCATAGGTGGGGCAGACTCTGGATGGCCTTTCCTTCAGACTTGACTCCACTCTTTGTCTATGCATTTCCTTTTGACAGGAGGAATTCTATATTATTATTTTTGAGGTGGGTGCGTGGACCCATTCCTCAAATAGGGGGCCACGTTTATCTACTGGATATGGTCTCTACGGGTTCTATCTCGCCTTTGTTGGTTATTTCAGCTAATGCCCTCCCTGTTGGGTCCTAGGAACCTCCCCTACTGCTACACACCTCCTTTCAAATTCCTGACCCTCTGTACTTCTCCCCAATCTCCTCCCATATCTGAACTTCTCCCCTATTTCTCTTCCTCACTTCTCTCCTTCCCAGATCCTCCTTTCCCTCTATCTCCCCAAATAATTTTCTTTCTCTTTCTGAGTAGAATTTTAGCATACACACTTTGGTGTGGCCTTTCTACTTCTCGGGTTTCATATGGACTGTGAGTTGTATGGTGGGTATTTTGAGCTATTTTTTTGGCTAATATCCACTTATTAATGAGTACATGCCATCTGTGTTCTTTTGTGACTGTGTTACCTCACTCAGGATGATATTTTCTAGTTCCATCCATTTGCCTAAGAATTTCATGAAGTCATTGTTTTTAATAGCTGAGTAGTACTGCATTGTATAAATGTACCACATTTTCTGTATCCATTCCTCTGTTGAGGGACACCTGGGTTCTTTCCAACTTCTGGTTATTGTAAATAAGTCTGCTATGAACATAGTGGAGCATGTGTCCTTGGTATATGTTGAAGCATCTTTTGGGTATATGCTCAGGAGTGGTATAGCTGGGTCCTGAGGTAGAACTATTTCCAATTTCCTGAGAAAATTCTAGAATGGTTGCACCAGCTTACAATCCCACCAGCAGTGGAGGAGTGTTCCTCTTTCTCCATATCCTCACCAGCATCTTCTGTCACCTAAGTTTTTGATCTTAGCTATTCTAATTGGTGTGAAGTGGAATCTCAGGGTTGTTTTATTTGCATTTCTTTGATGACTAAGGATGTTGAACATTTCTTTAGGTGCTCCTCAGCTATTTGAAGTTCCTCAGTTGGGAATTCTCTGTTTAGCTCTGTACCTCATTTCTAATAGAACTATTTGTTTCTCTGGAGTCTAAATTCCTGAGTTTTTTGTATATTTTGTATATTAGTCTTCCATCAGATGTAGAGTTGGTAAAGATCTTTTCTCAATCTATGGGTTGATGTTTTGTCCTACTGACAGTGTCCTTTGCCTTACAGAAACTTTTCAATTTTATGAGATCCCATGGTTTTCTGTTCAGGAAATTTTTAGTACATACACACACACACACACATACACACAATCTGTGGCAGAGTTAAAACTAGAAAATTTATATTATATTTTACAAGACATATATCCTTAACCTGCACCACATCCTGTTCTTCTTGCGTTTCAGTCCTGCAGACAATCAAGAACAAAAATCAGTGATGACAACAGCATTCCAGAGACTAATAAGTCAATATACACAACAGCAACCTGCCAGATTCTTGTGACAAATTCATAGTTTTTACATTTAATATATTTGGTAGCCATATATAGCACAATACTAATATATACAGGTAATTATAATAATTTTATTTATTATATATAGAAAACAAATACCCAGGCACATGAATTGTTTCTATTAGGGTAATTGCTAATACATTGCTAAATAAAATTACATTTTTAATTAAAATTACATTTTAAGTTTAAAGAACTTAAAATTTTACTGAAGATATATTCATTAGTTAAAGCAAATGAAATACTTATATAACATTCACCTTTTTAATATAGTCTGAATAGTAAAAGAATTAATAAATCTTCTATTATATAAATACTTCAAAGATAATTATTAAAATGTATACATTTCTTACATTAAAATTATGAACATATAAGGTTTTCTAAATGTAATCAATTTTTTGAGATGAGATTATCATTTTAATAACTATATTTTCTAATGTAAATGTTAATTTCTTATGCTGTGTACATGTAGAAAGCTTTAAAATATTGATGAATGCATTTGAAAGTCAACAGTATATCAGAGATAATATTTTAGAGCAAAGATAATAGAAAATAATAACAAAACAAAATAATAAATTCAGACTCTAATACAGGAAGATGAATGGAGTGGTTGGTATTTTAAAAATGACTGTCAGTATAATTATGAAATACTTGCATACTATCATATTGAAGATGTCATGGACAATTTAAGATACAATATTTCACACTAAATCTTGACTATAGTGTCCAAAATCCCTAATACTATTGTTTTAGTATTATTCTGGATAATAAAGTAGCATTTTGTTTTTGTAATTTAATCATGACATGGGAATCTAATGCAGTTTTAAAGAAGTCAACATTAGAATTATTCACTAACTGTTATCTGGTTATCTATACGCCACCAAAGTATTGTCTGAAAATGATGAAACCACAGACAATTGTGAAAAAATGTGATAATGTATATGTAGATACCCATTACAAGATTACTCATGAAAATAAAAAATAGTTAAGACATGAAACAATAACTATTGAAAAGTAGTCACAATAATTATATGTTATATATAAAGCTAACAATCCTACAACTATTGCTAGGTATTTTAATATAATTATTTAATTTCATATAAATATTTATCCAATAATGTTATAACTAAAATAATATAAAATAATAGAAAACTATTTAAATACTGAAAAGGAAATGTAAAAAATAATAACTTCCAAGAAAATTCACTTTAGTCTTTTTCTTGATACTTCATTAATGCTTCAGTGTATCAACCATACGCAAAAACAACTTTAAATATTGATTGGAAAATGAGATATTGGGTAAATTGTCCCTTCAAACTTCAAAAAATATTTGAGACAGCAGTAATGATATATGCAATAATGTGTTGTCTTGTACTGGCAGGATTTAGAAGTGCAATCAAGAAAATGCAGTATTTATTGAAACCACTGAGTAGCTAACAGCTAGCTATCAGTCAGAGCTAACAGGCAGTCTGTATCCTGGTCACACATGAATTTTATTAACAAAGCTATGGAGGGATTAGACAATGTTCCCTCTCAGTGTTTTACTCTAGTGTTTCATATGCTTAATCTCAGATTCAATTGCCCAGAATCTTCTAAAAACAGTCTTCAAGCAGATGCCTTGAGAGATAATGTTTTTGTTGCCCTTCCTTATTCTGACTCCTTGGATTAGATAACTGATGTGGAAGAAAGGGGAACTTTCTGATTGAAAATAACACAAAGGTCTCTACATAAAGTAATGTCTACTGAGAAGCTATTTCTAAGGCACAGGTTGTATGCACATGGAAATTTATAACCTTGCCTAGACTAAGTCCAGTCAATTAATATAGATAATTTAGTAAAAATATAATCTGGAAGGATCAGTTTCCTCTGTTCAGTTATATTTGCAAATATGTTGACTATCTCAACAGATGGCATGTGTTTTTGGCATCTATGTCTAATCTTTCCAAAGAATCTTCAGCTAAACTCTGATCTGATAGTTCCACTATAGTTTCCTATGATAAAAGGCTAGACATTTTAGTTCCAGATGTAAGGTATTGGACACTTAATTTCCCCATGTTAAAAATGCGTAAATATTTTATAAGCATGAGAGTGAGGATGTCCTAATTTTGTCCTTTTGCCTCTGTTCCAACGTTTATGACATTTGTCATCCTTTATAAATAACGTTGTATTAGTGTTCTTATGTATTAACAACTTCTCATCACTTTCTGTTGAAAACATAATGAGAATTAATGTGTGCATTGATGCTGCTAGAGAGCCTATGTTCAGCTAGACAGTATTTCTCTGTAACTCTAACATTGTTGGATTTCTTGGCCCTTCCTTATTCTGACTCCTTGGATTAGATAACTGATGTGGAAGAAAGGGGAACTTTCTGAGTGAAAATAACACAAAGGTCTCAACATAAAGTAATGTCTGCTGAGAAGCTATTTCTAAGGCACAGGTTGTATGCACATGGAAATTTATAGCCTTGCCTAGACTTGGATTTGATTTGACACGTTTCTAAGTGACTTTTAGCAGTTTTCCATTTCATTTTTTACAGTCTGACAACTGAGGATTTAAAAATTCAGGGCTTATTGTAAAAGTAAATTGTTTAAAAACGATTTCAAGTTTTGGAAATAATGGTTTTGGCATGCAAAAATATTTTGGGAAAAATGAAATAGACAGGTGAAGATTCCTTTCTAGAATACAATTCCTCAGGGAGGAGTTTGGGTTTATACACCAGGGCTTCCTGAAGCTTGAATTTACTGCTTAGAGTACAATTTCAAATACACCGTCAATTTTCTCCTCTTTAAGATTTTACAATAAGAAGGGATTCAGCAAAAGTGCTTCTTTATGTCATTTTATCTATTATTTGTTGTGGGTTTTGATATTCAGTATGTTAGCTCTTCAAAAAGTCACAATTTCTTGTTACACCAAGGTATGTGTGCAAGTCATGTGTCTTTGTGTGTATTTTTTTGTGTGTGTTTGTGTGTGTGTGTGTGTGTGTGTGTGTGATATATGTGGATGGTGTATTTATATGGGCATTATATGTGTGTAAGAGAGTTTCTATGGAAAGTCTCTGAAAGTGAGATGATAATTTTAAATGCCAGTTCTCGCCTTCCTCTATTTTAGGCAGTCTCTCTGATTGATTTTGCATTGTATATCCTTTAAGTTACCTGACAATAGGGCTTCTGGATGATTCTACTATTTTCACTTCCCATTATGCTTTTGGAGTGCTAAGATTACAGATGTGTGCTACCATATTCAGCTTTTCATTAGGTTGATTCTGGGACTCTCAAACCAAGTCATCAGGCTGAGAGGCCAGGCCCTTTAATGCACCAAATCATCTTCCTAGCACTAGATAATCTATCTCAGTAAAGTGAAGCTCCTTTATGAGCTGTTAAATTTACTCCTCATATAGTTTGAGAAAATGGAGGAACAGTGTAGCTAGAATGACTATGTTCTAACCATCAGTGATATCTGCTCTTGAGTCTTTATCTATTTGGTCTTTTAGTAAACATATCCCCTTTATTCTATAAGTCAAGGATGCTGTTACTTAGCAATATGTGCATGAGTTTTAAAATCCCCTGATGAAATGTCAAAGTAATTCAATAAAGCCACGTGAGACTTTAGATTGCTCATGCCTTACATTCACTTGCTTTTTCTCCTCTTTGTAAATTGCAGTCTACATTTGAGAAAAAAGTGAATGATGCTGTGGTTTTCTTTTGAAGAATGAAAGATAATAACTGAGATTCAAGAAGAGAAAATTAAAAATGTATAAATTAGTAGTCACAGTCGATTGGTTCCTCATGCATATTTTATGTCTTTCTGGACTTTGCTAATTTTGTACACTTCTCTTGCCTATGGCAAATACCTTCAAATATACCTTTAACTCACTTCCCATTTTCCTTTGGGGGATGAATCAGAAAAATAAATCTTGATATCAGGCTCATTTCAAGATTCTCTTTCTTGCTGAACCCAGCAGTTTATAGAATTGGGGTTCAGATCTATTGAGCATATGTGAAACTACTTTGATCGAAATTTCAGTGCAGTGAAATCAATCAAGGATGAAAACCTATGCCTGGAATCTTTTCTTTGGAAAAAGGAGCATACTAGTACATTCCATTTAAGAAATTTAATTATTCTGACTGGAGAAATGGCTTGGCAGCTAAGACCTCATTCTTTTCTAGTAAAGGACCCAGGTTAAATTCCCAGTTCTCACAGCATGGCTCACAACCTTCTGTATTTACAGTTCAGGAGGATCCAACTCTTCTGCAGGCACCATTAGACACTCATACTCACATGCTGACAAACACTCTTATGCATTAATTAATTAGTTAATTATTTTTTATTAATCATTTTATTTGTTTACATTTCAAATGATATCCCCCTTTCCAGTTACTCCTCCAAAATCTCCCCATTCCATCCCCCCTCTATCCCCTCCCCTTGAACTCCATGAGAGTACTCTCCACCCACTCACCTACTCCTGCCTCAACTCCTCTAGTATCCCCTTATATTAGGGCATCAAACCTCCACAGGATTAAGGGCCTCCCCTCCCACTGATGTCAGATAAGGGCATCCTCTACTAGTACTGTATCTGTAGCCATGAATCCCTTCTTGTATACTCTTTGGTTGGTGGTTTTGTCTTTGGGAGATCTGGGTGGTCTGGTTAGTTAATATTGTTCTTCCTATGGGATTGCAAGTCTCTTCAGCTCCTTCAGTCCTTCCCCTAGCTCTTCTATTTTGGTCCCTGGGCTCAGTCCTATGGTTAGCTGTGAGTACCTGCAACTGTTTTGGTCAGGTACTGGTAGAACCTCTCAGGGAACAGTCATACTAGGTTCCTGTCAAGAAGCCTTTCTTGGCATCAGCAATAGTGTCAGGGTTTGAAGTATGCAGATGGGATGGATTCTGAGGTAGAGTGGTCTCTGGATGGCCTTTCTTTCAGTCTCTGTTCCAGTTTTGTTCCTGTCTTTCCTTTGGAAAGGAACATTTCTGGGCTAAAAATTTTGAGATGGGTGGGTGTCCCCATCCCATAACTGGGGGCCATGCCTAGGTACTAGAGGTGGTATCTACAGGTTATATATCCCCCTTTCTGTGTATTTCTGCTAAAGTCATCACCTTTGGATCCTACGAGGCTCTTGCTTCCCTGGAGAATGGGACTTGCTAGTAGATATACTCAGTTCTCCATCCCCCACTGCTATGTGTTTCTATTCAATTTCCTGTCCCTCTGTCTTTCTCTCCTGCCATTTACAATGAAAAATCCTGCCCTCCTTTTCCCCTATGTGTCCTCTCTCCCTCCCATGTCCCACCCTCACTATACATTCTTTTATTGTTTTGCTCCCCATTCAATGTAGTATTGAAGCTGCTATACTTTTGTCTTCCTTCTTCTTAAGCTCCATATGATTTGTGGGTTGTATCATGGGTATTCTGAGCTTTTGGGCTAAAATCCAATTATCAATGAGTACATACCATGTTCCTTCATTTTACATCTGGATTATCACACTAAGGATATTTTCTAGAACCAACCATTCACATGCAGATTTCATGAAGTTATTGTTTTTAATAGCTAAGTCCATTGTATAAATGAACCACATTTACTGTATCCATTCTTCTGTTTAAGAACATCTGGGATGTTTCCAGCTTCTTGCTGTTATAAATAAGGTTGCTATGAACATAGTGGAACATGTGTCCTTATTACATGCTAGAGAGATGTGACAATGTGTTCAAGAACCTTTCCCACTTTCTCTTCTATTAGGTTCAGTATATCTGGTTTTATGTGGAGAATCTTAGTCCACTTGGACTTGA
Organism: Tokudaia tokunoshimensis; assembly: GCA_036184795.1. Taxonomy (NCBI): domain Eukaryota; kingdom Metazoa; phylum Chordata; class Mammalia; order Rodentia; family Muridae; genus Tokudaia; species Tokudaia tokunoshimensis. Next base: position 112,677,892 of record BTHU01000012.1, on the reverse strand, counting down.
GCTTTTTACAAGGAGATAAGAATGGATGAATTTGCATTCTTCTACATGCTGACCACCAGTTGAAACAGCACCACTAGTTGAAAATGATGTCTTTTTTTCCACTGAATGGTTTTGGTTTCTTTGTCAAAGAACAAGTGACAATAGGTGTGTATGTGTGTGTGTGTGTGTGTGTGTGTGTGTGTGTTTATTTCTGGGTCTTCAGTGCTCTTTCTGTGATGATCTACCTGCCTGTCTCTGTACCATTCGCATGCAGTATTTTTTTTTTAATCACTATTGCTTGGTAATACAGCTTGAGGTCAGGGATGTTGATTCCCCCAGTTCTTTTATAGTTGAGAATGGTTTTTCCTATCCTGGATTTTTGTTTATTTGTTGATTGTTTGCTTGGTTTTGGTTTTTTTTTGTTTGCTTGTTTTTTTTTTGTGATTTCAGATGAATTTGAGAATTTCTCTTTCTGTCTCTGTGAAGAACTGAGCTAGAATTTTGATGGGGATTGCATTGAATCTGTAGATTGATTTTTGGTAAGATGGCCATTTTTGCTGTTATTCTTGTTGATCCATGAGCATAGGAGATCTTTCCATCTTTGAGGTCTTCTTTGATTTCTTTCTCCAGAGACTTGGAGTTCTTGTCTTAAAGATCTTTTACTTGCTTGGTTTGAGTCACATCAAGATACTGTATTTTATTTGTGACTATTGTGAAGGGTATCATTTCCCTAATTTCTTTCTCAGCCCTTTTAATCTTTGAGTAGAGGAAGGCTACTTAATTGTTTGTGTTAATTTTATAGTTAGTCACTTTGTTGTTTATCAGCTGTAGGATTTCTCTGGTGGAATTTTTTGGGGTCACTTGTGTATACTGTCATATCATCTGCAAATAGTGATATCTTAACTTCTTCCTCCTTTACAAATTGTATCCCTTTGATCTCCTTTTGTTGACTAATTGTTATGGCTGGAATTTTGAGTACTATATTTAATAGATAGGGAGAGAGTGGGCAGCCTTGTCTTATACCTGATTTTAGTGAGATTGCTTCAACTTCCTCTCCATTTAGGTTGATGTTGGCTATTTGTTTGCTGTATATTGCTTTTACTATGTTTAGGTATGGGCCTTAGAATCCTGATCTTTCCAAGACTTTTAACATGAAAGAGTGTTGTATTTTACCAAAGACTTTTTCAGCATCTGAGATGATCATGTGTTTTTTTTTCCTTTGAGTTTGTTTATATAGTAGATTATGTTGATGGATTTTCATATATTGAACCATCCCTGCATCCTTGGGAAGATACCTACTTGATCATGGTGAATGATCATTTTGATGACTTCTTGGATTCTGTTTTCAAGATTTTGTTGAGTATTTTTGAATCAATATTCATAAAGGAAATTGGCCTGAAGGGAAGTTCTCTTTATTTTGTTGGGTCTTTGTATGCATTACATATCAGTGTAACTGTGGCTTCATAAAAAGAATTGCTTAGTGTTCCTTCTGTTTCTCTTTTGTGGAATAGTTTGAGAAATATTGGTATTGGGTCTTCTTTGAAGGTCTGATAAAACTCTGCGCTAAAACCTGTCCCTGAACTTTGTTTTGATTGAGAGATATCTAATAACTGCTTCTACTTCCTTAGGGGTTATGGGAATATTTACATGGTTTATCTGATCCTTATTTAACTTTGGTACCTGATATCTGTCTAGAAAATCTTCCATTTCATCTAGATTTTCCAGTTTTGTTGATTCTTTGTATAAGTCTCTTTGTTTCTACTTGGTTGATTTCAGCCCTGAGTTTGGTTATTTTCTAACATCTACTCCTCTTGGGAGTATTTTCTTCTTTTTGTTCTAGAACTTTTAGATGTGTTGTTAAGCTGCTAGTGTATCATCTCTAATTTCTTCATTAAGGCACTCAGAGCTATTAGTTTTCCTTTTAGCAATGCTTTCATCTATCCCGTAAGTTTGTGTATGTGGTACCTTCATTTTCGTTAAATTCTAAAAAGTCATTGATTTCTTTCTGTATTTATTCCCTGCCAAATTTTCAAGTAGAGTGTTGTTCAGCTTCCACGTGTATGTAGGCTTTCTGTTGTTTTTGTTGTTTTTGAAAACCAGCCTGTCAGGCAGTGGTGGCTCATGCCTTTAATCCCAGCACTTGGGAGGCAGAGGCAGGTGGATTTCTGAGTTCAAGGCCAGCTTGGTCTACAGAGTGAGTTCCAGGACAGTCAGGGATATACAGAGAAACCCTGTCTCAAAAATCCCCCCCCAAAAAAATAAATAAATAAATAAAATAAAAAATAAAAATGAAAATCAGCCTTAGTCCCTGGTAGTTGAATAGAAGACATGGGATTATTTCAATGTTCTTGCATCTATTGAGGCAATCTGTGTCAGATTATATGATCAAATTTGGAAATGATACCATGAGATTCTGAGAAACAGTTGTATGTTTTGGTTGTAGGATGAAATGTTCTGTAGATAGCTGTTAAGTCAATTTGTTTCATAACTTCTGTTAGTTTTACTCTCTCTGCTTAGTTTCTGTTTCCATGAACTGTCCATTGGTAAGAGTGGGGTGTTGAAGTCTCCCAGTATTATTGTGTGAGGCTCAATGTGTGCTTTGAGCTTTAGCAATTTTTTTATCTTATTTTATTTTATTTTTTTACAAATATAGGTGCCCTTTTATTTGATTCATAGGTGTTTACAACTGAGAATGCATCTTGGTGGATTTTTCCTTTGATGAGTATGCAATGTCCTTCCACATCTTTCTTTCTTTCTTTCTTTCTTTCTTTCTTTCTTTCTTTCTTTCTTTCTTTCTTTCTTTCTTTCTTTTTTGATAAATTTTGGTTGAATGTCCATTTTATTGGATATTAAAATTGTTAGTGTCCTTCTGCATCTTTTTTGATAACCTTAGGTTGAAAGTCTATTTTATGGAATATTAGAATTGTTACTCCAGCTTGTTTCTTGGAACTGCTTGCTTAGAAATATTTTTCCAACCTTTTGCTTTGAGGTAGTATCTGTCTTTGTTACTGAGGTGTGTTTCCTATATTCAGCAAATGCTGGATCCTGTTTATGCATCCAGTCTGTTAGCCTATGTCTTTTAATGGGGGAATTGAGTCCATTGATGTTAAGAGGCATTAAGTACCAATGATTGTTGCTTCCTGTTATTTTTGTTGTTAGAGGTGAAATTATGTTTGTTTGGTTCTCTTCTTTTCGGTCTGTTATGAGAAGATTAAATTATTTCTTTTCTTGGGTGTAGTTTCCCTCCTTGTGTTGGAGTTTTCCTTCTATTGTCCTCTATAGGGATGGATTAGTGGAAAGATATTGTTTAAATTTGGTTTTCTCATGGAATATCTTGGTTTGTCCATTCAAGGTAATTGAGAGTTTGGCTGGGTATAGTAGCCTGGGCTGACATTTTTATTCTCTTAGGATCTATATGACATTTGCCCAAGATCTTCTGGATTTTAGAGTCTCTGTTGAGAAGTCTCGTATGATTCTGATAGGTCTGCCTTTATATGTTACTTGACATTTACCCCTTATTGCTTTTAATTTTCTTTCTTTGTTCCATGCATTTGGTGTTTTGATTATTATGTGACCAGAAGAATTTCTTTTCTGGTCAAATGGGTTGTGTGTTCTGTAGACTTCTGTATGCTTTTTTTTTTAATTGTTTCTTAGATATATTCTTTATTTACATTTCAAATGATTTCCCCTTTCCTGTTTCCCCCCTCCCTGAAAGTCTTATAAACCCTCCCCTCCCCTCCCCTGTCCCCAATCAACCCCCTCTCCCTTCCCTGTCCTGGTATTCGATTACACTGCTGCATTGAGCCTTTCCAGGACCAGGGGCCTCTCCTTCCTTCTTCTTGGGCATCATTTGATATATGAATTGTGTCGGGGGTATTCTGAGCTTCTGGGCTAATATCCACTTATCAGTGAGTACATACCATGTGTGTTCTTTTGTGATTGGGTTACCTCACTTAGGTTGATATTTTCCAGTTCCACCCATTTGCCTAAGAATTTCATGAATTCACTGTTTTTAATAACTGAGTAGTATTCCATTGTGTAAATATACCACATTTTCTGTATCCATTCCTCCGTTGAAGGATATCTGGGTTGTTTCCAGCTTCTGGATATTATAAATAGGGCTGCTATGAATATAGGGGAGCATGTGTCCTTAATACATGCTAGGGAATCCTCTGGGTATATGCCCAGGGTGCTGGCGAGGATGTGGAGAAAGGAGAACATTCCTCCACTGCTGGTGGGATTACAAGCTGGTACAACCACTCTGGAAATCAGTCTGGCAGTTCTTCAGAAAACTGGGCTTTTGCATTTTCTTTGACTGTTTTGTCAATGTCTTCCATGGTATCTTCTATGCCTGACATTCTCTTCTATCTCTTGTATTTTGTTGGTGATGTTTGCTTCTCTGACTCCTGTTCCCTTTCCTAGGTTTTACATCTCCAGGGTTGTCTTCCTTTGTGTTTTCTTTAATGTTTCAATTTCTGTATTTAGATCCTAGATGGTTTTTGTCAATTCCTCCACCTGTTTGATTGTGTTTTCCTGTATTTCTTTAAGAGATTTAAATGTTTCCTCTTTAAGGGCTTCTACTTGTTTATGTATGTTCTCCTGTAGTTCTGTGAGTTATTTATGTCCTTCTTAAAGTCTTCTATCATTTTCGTGAGATGGAATTTTAGATCTGAATCTTGATTTTCAGGTGTATTGGGCTATCCAGTGCTTGCTGTGGTGGGCTAACTGGGTTCTGATGTTGTCAAGTAGCATTGGTTTCTGTTGCTTATATTTTTGTGCTTGCCCCTTGCCATCTGGTTATCTCTGGTTGTAACTGCTCTTGCTGTCTTTGACTGGAACCTGTCCCTCCTGTGAGCCTATGATCCTGTAATTCTGTGATCCTAGATGCGTAGGAACTTATGAGGGCCAAGCTGCCTTTGCGTGTGGGCAGAGTGGATAGAGAGCCAGAGTCCAGGATCTGCTCCTAGGCATCGGTGCAAACTGGAAGGAATTGTGTGCCTTTGGCTGGCCAGGGATTCCTGTGTCCCCTGGGTCCCAGGGTGTTCCAGTTACACCAGGTACACCAGGTATTTGGGCCTATGTTGGGGCCTCACCTGAGATCTTGGGTGTGTCAGAGCTGTGGGGATCAAGATACTTCTGGGTGTGCATGGAGTCAGTGGAAAGCCAAAGCCCAGTGTCCACTCCTGGATGCAGGAGTGTACTGGAAGCCTCCACATTTTTTGATTTGTTTTATGTATGTATGTATGTATGTATGTATGTATGTATTTTTGAGACAAGAAAATATCTTACTGGTCTTGAGCTCATTAGATAGGTTAGACCAATTGACCATGATTACCAAGGACCCTCGTATGTTTACCTCCCTGCCATTGAGAAAGGAAGGACATAACTGGCCTTTGTAAGTGGATGGTGGTGATATATCTCAAGTCATAATATTGGTATGTTTTAGCCAGCAAGTCAAATCTGGATTCACATTATAATGAATATTTCTCTATTCACTGTATTTGGACATAGCATGAAAGAACATATAATATTTAAAATTGTAGACTTAGAGTTAGATTACATACAGATTAATGCACACACACACACACACACACACACACACACTAAAAACAAAACTATATGGCAAATTATCCATGAAACATCAACCTGTAATTTTTTGTGTGCTGTGTCCATAGCTCTTTCCTAGAAAAATAGCTAGGAGTAATAATGGTCTCCATTGTTTTACAAACAGCATTGTCTTCACTGCCACTGTGATACATTTCCACCAAAACCACAAAATCAATGCTACTTTCTCATTTCTGGGCTAGCCTAAAGAACACATCATGATGGTTTTCTCAACTCTGCATCTGTGTCTTAAAGTCAGGAAAAAGGGGGATTGAATATCAACATGGAATTGTATTTACCTCCCTGTTCAACAAAGGAAAAGGTTACAGATGGCCACATAACAATTTCAAAAACTCTATCATCTAAAAAAGCAGGTGTGTGCTTATGTTTTCAGATATATTTCAAACACTTCCTCCCTTCAGAAATGGCCTTAATGTTAGAAGCCAATAATTGTTTTTCCCCTTTTCCCATTGAGCCCCCAACACATACACAGTGGAGTCTGAAATTAAAAATTTTCCAGATGACTACTTCAAATAACTCCCCATATAAGAATATATGTCTTTGATCACCATGTTGTTAAATGCCATTAAAGGTTTCTTGTGATGATCAAGAGAAATTGGTCATAGATGTATATAGGTGGTACTCCTCGAGTTTATAAAGGCCAGTTTAGCTCAAAAAACATTTTTCAGTTAATTTTAAATTATAACCTACTTCAATATATTCTCCCTTCAATTTCCTCTCTCAAAAGTCTATTTACTTTCTTTTTCTTCTTTGATTATTGTCTGTTTTCTTTATTTATACTTCCTATCCTCCCTCCCCTGCCTCTATGAGGGTGCTCCCCAACATAACCACCCACTCACTTACTCTCTTCTTCCTGCCCTAGCATTGCCCTACATTGGGGCATCAAGTACCCTCAGGTCCAAGGGCCTCTCCTCCTACTGGGCCATCCTTTGCCACATATGTGGCCTTAGCCATGGGTCCCTCCATAGTACTCTTTGGTTGGTGATCCAATCCCTAGGTTCTCCAGAGGATCTGACCAGATGATATTTGTTGCTCTTTTCATGGGGCTGCAAACACCCTAAGCACCTTCAGTCCCTTCTCCAACTACTCTATCGGGGACGCTGTGCTCAGTCCAATGGTTGGCTGTCTTTGTCAGGCTCTGGCAGAGCCTCCCAGGGGACAGCCCTATCAGGCTCCCTTCAGCACGCACTTCCTGGCATCTACAATAACATCTGGGTTTGGTGTCTGTATATGGGATGGATCCCCAGGTGGGGCAGTCTCTGGATGGCCTTTCCTTCAGTCTCTGCTCCACACTTTGTCTCCATATTTCCTCCTGTGAGTATTTTGTTCTCCCTTCTAGGAAGCACTGAAACAGCTACACTTTGGTCTTCCTTCATCTTGGGCTCCATTTGGTCTGTGAATTGAATTGTGAGTATTCCAAACTTTTGGGCTAATATCCACTTATCAGTGAGTGCATACCATAAGTGTTCTTTTGTTACTGAGTTACCTCAGTAAGGATATTTTCAAGTTCCATTCATTTGCCTAAGAATTTCATGAAGTCATTGTTTTTAATAGCTGAGTATTATTCCATTGTATAAATGTACTACATTTTCTGTATCCATTCCTCTGTTGAGGGACATCTGGGTTCTTTCCAGCTTCTGGCTATTATAAATAAGGCTGCTGTGAACATAGCGGAGCATGTGTCCTTATTACATGTGGAAGTATTTTCTGTGTAACCCTAACCCTAACACTAACCATAACCATAACCCTCACCCTAACCCTAACTCCTGGCCCAAGAGTCTCTTTTTAAATTAACTGTTGTTTCAAATATACATATATTTATATATTGTTTAAATTAATTTATATTTCATCTTTTAAAAATTATTGTTGTTTCATATATATTTGAAAACATACCTAAATACATGTATACACATAAAATATATTTTGAATATATGTATATTGAAAATATTGATTCCAAACTTGTAGGACCATTATGAAGAGAAGAAACATGAATTGTTTGGTTTTAGCATAGAGAATCTTTAGGCTTTCCAATACATCTTGAAACATGGACCAAACTTACTGTTTATGCTCACACAACCTTTAAAAGTTTTGTGTGGCCATCGGGAAAACTAGAATATATCTCTGTCTGTCTGTCTATCTATCTATCTATCTATTCATAAATCTTCAAAATGATGCATTCCTAAGTACATAAATGTAAAGTCCTCATTCTGTATGTCAGTTCTATACATGTTTTCAGGGCTGTTGGTTTGGTATTGGGTAATATTTCTCCTCCAAGCATTCTGAAGTTGCCTGTAGTTCTTTGCCTAGCATTAATAGCTCATGTATTTCACCATTTTCTGGTGAGGCTTTCTGAGTACAGCTCTTGACATTCCTAGGAGATACAATCTCATAGCAAACACCCCATTCCTCTGGATCTTACAATATTTCTGCCCCTCTTCCAATAAGAACCTTATGTGCAAGATTGGGTTGTAGGTAATTCAGTTGGCATTTGGCTCTACAACTCTGCATTTGTATTGGTTGAGGTTTTCTGTGATATTCTCCATGTATACCACAGATGAGTTTTCTTGATGAGCATTAAGGACTACATTTATTGTGGTATAGGCACAACTCTTAAGAATATTGTTAAGGGGAACCTAGCATAATCATCATCAAAGAGGCCTCATCCAGAAAATTATGGAAATAGATTCAGAAATCCACAGCCAAACATTGAGTAGAGCTCTAGTATCCCTGCAAAAGAAGGGGGAAAAAGGAATGTAGGAGCCAAGAAGATCAAGTACACCACAGGAAAATTCACAGTATCCACTAATCTGGTTCATAGCTGTTGACAGAGACTGAAAAGACAATCAGAAAGGCTTCATGGATTTGACCTAGGCCTTCTGCATATATATTATACTTTTGTAATTTTGTCTTTTACTGGGTCTCTGTACTGGCTGGTTTTGTGTGTCAACTTGATGCAATCTAGAGTTTTCACAGAGAAAGGCGCCTCCCTTGAGGAAATGCCTCCATGAGATCCATCTGTAAGGCATTTTCTCAATTAGTGATCAAGGGTAGAGGGCCCATTGTGGGTGGTGCCATCCCTGAGCTGGTAGTCCTGGGGAAGCAAGCCAGTAAGTAACACCCCTCCAGGGCCTCTGCATCAGCTCCTGCTTGCAGACTGCTTGAGTTCCAGTCCTGACTTCCTTTGGTGATGAACAAAATCATCAGCAATGTGGAAGTGTAAGTTGAATAAATTCTTTCCTCTACAACTTATGTCTTGGTCAGAATTTTTGAGCAGGAATAGAAACCCTGACTAAGACAGTCTCCTAAAAGTGAGAGATAGAATTGTCTTTGTCTCATATATCTGCTCTTGGGACCTTTCCCCCTACTGTGTTGCTTTGCCAAAGTGAGAGATAGAATTGTCTTTGTCTCCTATGTCTGCTCTTGGGACCTTTCCCCCTACTGTGTTGCTTTGCCCAACATTAATATGAAGGGAGGTGGCTAGTCTTATTGCAACTTGATTTGGCATGTTTGGCTTAAATTCATGGGAGGCGTGCCCTTCTTTGAAGTGTAATGGAGAAGGGGTGGCTGAGGGTGGTAGTGAGGAGGGATTAATAGGGGAGGATGGAAAGGAAACTATGGTAAGGACATAATATATGAGAGAAGAATAAATTTTAAAAACTTAAAAATAGGGGTTGTGCTGATTTAGTACAATGGCAGTTGTAGGTTCTCTTTTAAAATCCATAGGCTATTGGCTAGGTTTCCTGTACCAGACATATTTTTCTTCTTTCTGAGAAAGCTGTATGTCTAATTTTTTTATCACTAATGTATAGATTCCACTATTGCACCCTTAGGGTCATTTTGCCATGCATGCTGGCCATTGTGTTTCATACACCACAGTTGGCTAGGACTGGTGGTTGCTTCCCACCTCTGAATACCGTGAAAGCTAGTCCTCAGTAAGGAGACATTTAGACAGCAAGAATTCTTAAAGTGTAAATTTCCTGATTAGAAGATGAGAGATATATTGTATTTTATGACAAATATCCACTTATGGGTGAGTACATGCCATGTATGTTCTTTTGGGATTGGGTTACCTCACTCAGGATTATATTCTCAAGATCTATCATTCATTTGCTAGAAAAATTCATGATGTCATTGTTTTTTAATAACTGAATAGTATTCCATTGTGTAGATGTACCACATTTTCTATATCCATTATTTAGTTGAGGGTCATCTGTGTTGTTTCCAGTACCTGGCTATTATGAATAAAACTAATATGAGCATAGTTGAGCAAGTGTCTTTGTGGAATGGTGGAGCATCATTTGGATGTGCAGGAGTGGTATAGCTTGGTCATGAACTATAACTATTCCCAGTTTGCTGAGAAACCACCAATTTGATTTCCAAAGTAGTTTTACAAGTTTGCCTATGCTACATTCCAAAGACCCAAAAAGCTAAACAAAATGGAAGGCACAAGCAAGAATGTTTGAATCTCACATAGAAGAGGGAATAAAATAGTCATGAAAAAGGGATGGAGGGAGGGAATTATGTAGGAGAGGGGGTGGGGAGGAGAATATGGGGGTTAGGATCAGGTGTCATGATGATTAAAGGGACACGGCCATGAGATTAAAGGGAAATCTGTAAGTGACAAGGGTGGGGAAGTGGGGGAGTATATCCAAGAATATTCCTGAGATAATGGAGGTGCCCAAGAATTAATGGGAGTGTCCTAAGCTGTGAATCACAGCATTGGGAATACCAAACATAAAGAGGGCACTTGTTGAAGCTAGAAAGATATTTCATGAGACAATAAGGATAGCAATCCAATCACAAAACTTCCAGCCCTAAATTTTTCCTGTCTACAAGAAATGCAAAGCAGTAGATGGAGCAGAGATTCCGGGAATGGCCAACCAATAGCCAACCCAAGTTCAAGAACCAATCAGTGACACTATAAATTATTCTCTGTTATGCTTGCAGGCAGGAGTCTAGCTTGGCTGTCCTCTGAGAGGCTCTACCCATTAGCTGACTCAGACAGATGCAAAGACCCACAGCCAACCAGTGGATGGACCTTGGAGACTCTTACAGAATAATAAGAGGAAGGATTGCAGCAACTAAGGGGATAATAACTCCACAGGAAGACTAACAAAGTCAAGTAACCTGGACTCTTGGAGCTCTCAGAGACAACCATCAACCAGAGGTTGGACCTAGGTCTCTATGCACACGTTTAGCACATGTGTAAATTGGCATCCATGTATCCCTAACAACTGGAGTGGGGGCTATCCCAAAAATCTGTTACCTGTACCTAGGATATGTTCTTCTAGCTGGGCTGCCTTGTCTTGCGTCAGTGGGAAAGAATGAGCCTAGCTCCATAGAGACTTGATCTGTCAGGGTCAGGTACACTCAGGGGTCCCCTACTTGCCCAGAGGAGAAGGGGATGGTGGATGCAAGAAGGATTGTGGGAGGGATGCTAAGGAGAGAGCAGTGAGCATGATGTAAATTGAATGTTAAAAATTGAATAATAGGAAAGAATAAGTATTCCCTGCAAAGCTAATGACTTGAGTTTCATCTTGCCCCTCGCATTGCACAATGAAAGAAACAACTCTATCAGTTTTTCTTTGACAACCTCACATGTGCTTTGACACCTCCAAACCTCCACACACACATGAAAGCAAACCAAATACTAAAACTATGGAACTTCTTTAAATTCCAAATTTTCATGTTTATATATGTGTGTATGTAATAATCAAGTAATAAATGCTGTATTTTTCATTTGGCTCTTACCCACTTTTAAAAATATGACCCTTTGCATGCTTTAGCTTTGTACTAAATATATTTATTCATTGACCTATACTACAGAAAAATTGCAATATGTTGATACATTTATTCAATATATATATAACTGCCAGATAATAACTGACATTAGTGATGTCTTTTTGTGTGGTATAAATGTTCAAATTTCTCTACTAGGCATTATGAAATAAACAAACGGTCATTCTAAATCATTAAGAAAATAAAATGAAAAAAATAATAAATAAATAATGAAGATGAAAGTTAGAAACTGACAAATTACTTTTGAATTTTAATTTGGAAACAGAAATGGGCTTTTTTACACAGCATAATTTGAATATCATTTTATTCTGGAGTCTAAGTTACTTTTCAGTTTATATGATAAAATACCCTTATAGAAGCAACTTAATAAGGAAGACTTTCTTTGTCTTTATATTCATATACGACTTCATTTTCCAGCTCATCATTGCAGATAAATTCAAAGCTGCAGGTGTTTAGAAGGTCTGTTGTTATTGAATAGGCAGTCAAGGAGATGAGAATGGAGGATGTTTGTGCTTAGATCATTTGTTCTCTTTTATAAAATCCAGGACCTCAGTTGAAGAAATCATACTACACTTTTCTTTTTACATCAATATAAACCTTCACAAGTGTGCCCAAATCTCAGCAATTCCTCAGAGGTGTGCTTAGAGTCTTGACTCTTGGGTGATTCTACATCCTTCCAAACTGACAATTAACACTAACTATTACAATTGGGTTTTAAAGACCCTAAAGAAAAGACAGATACTATGGATCTTACTTTCACAGAGGAAATTATTCATGATTCTCAATCAAGGGAAGGGGAAGGAAGGCATTGATTTAAAAGCACAGTGTTGAAATATTAATATAGGGGCTGTTTATGTGGAATACCTGTGAGAGGCTAGAAGAGGAAGAGAGGGTAAGACCAAAAAGTTCTTATTAAGCAGCTGCATTCTGATGCAGACCTTTGCCGTATTGAGGGCAGCTCACACTTGGATATACTTTCACTTCTTTTCCTATTCATAAGAAGCACTTTCTTTTTCAGCTATATCAAAATGGTGTTAGTTCCAGTGAAAGGCAGGCACCTGCTTTAATTTAAACAGAACACGTTTGAACAAGAAGTTATTATACTGCTCAGTACAGCATGCCCCACAGATAGATCAGGGCAAATTCCTCCACAAGGGTTTTTCATTTCAAATAACTTTAAAGACCTGAATTTTTCAGATTCATCTCCATTTGTGATTGGTCTTATTTGAGTAGCAGAAGGCTAGGATTTGAGAATGGAATGCTTTGCCTCTGAGTCACACAGAAGAAGGTAAAACCCTTGTCAGAGCAAAACTTACAGTGGTTTCATGTACTTTTGATGCAGGTAGCCATCAGCTCAGGGGAGAGCCTTGTGCTGGTAAACATCATCTGATTGATGAGGTCATTCTCCTTAAAATTTCCGTAGCACAATGAATCATCAATGAAGAGATCAGAAAGTGCAGGTTTGTGCTTAACCATGGTTTATTATATGTGAGAAATGACTCAATATAACTTCACAATTGAAACTATAAATCACCTACTTTATATTTCCACATTCTACCAAAACGGACAAACAATAAACAACCCCCCCCCCAAAAGAACAAAAACAAAAACAGAGAACAGCAAAAGCAAGCCTTTTCTTTGGAGTGATTGGGGAATCCTGAGATCCCACTTTTCCTTCTTGAATGAACTTTTAACATGTGTATAGTGTAAAGCAATTTTAAGAATGGAAGTGAATGTTTTGAATTGCAAGAGCAAATGTTTACCTTGGAAATGATTCCTTCCATGTTCTTCTGAATTTGTATGATTGTGACAAGGTCAATACTTAATTTAACTGATTTGGAATTATATTTTATTCTTGAAATGTGATGATATAGTGGTTTTTATTGGAAATTTAGTCCAAGTATAAAATTTTCTAGGACAACAAAGTGTTTTAGGTTTCAGATTGAGGAGAATAACAGTATTTTTTAATCTTTTATAGTAGCTTAATTTGAGTTAATACACATAAAAACCTATATCAATAATATAATCAAGAAATAAATAAAGATTGATGAGAAGACACACTGTGTCATTTGCTTGCTATGCAAATATAAGGATCCAAGTTCAAATCTTCAAACCTATATAAAGCCAGATCCAAGTGATCTTTATGAGGATGACAGAAAGAAAACTTCGTTAAGTACAACATAGATGTCACAGTGAAGAAGGACCAAAAATAATACCCTGTTCAAACTAGTGGTGGAGGGGCGGGGAATGCTTGGTCACTAAATTGTGCTCTGACCTTCATTTCCACACATTTTTACACATGTGCCTCCACTCGCACATAAGTGTGCACATACATATATATGTATATATAACATACACATGCAGAGATCATACCTGATGAACACATTCATATCATATACAAATACAAAGGTAAAATAAATTAGTGATCATGCAAAATTAATATATGATTCAAAAGAACAATTATATGAAAAAGCTTATAAACAATAAAATATCTACATTATTAGCAGTTATTTTGCTGTTTAAAAGTATTTTGTCATCGAATTAGTAAAATCTCTTACAGCCCCCTTCTCTATACCTGAAACAATAAGTTTATGACTCTGGTACATAAATGAAATCAGTAAATAAGAGGAAAACTGAATCAAATGGGGATTTTCTTTCCCTTGGTATATGATTTATTATTAATAAGTTAAACATCCCTAATATCAGTGTAAAATATTATTGTTATCAAGGAGGTGACATGTACAATTCTACAGAAGTACAAAATGAGGAAGATAAGTGGCAACTGGTCCTTCTAGGTCATGTTGGAAGTACCTAGAAAGTGCCATAGCCTTCTGCAAGGTTAATGGCTTAAGTTTGTGCATTACAATAGTATCCAGGAATACTCTCCCAAGAACAGTGGTGATTGGGAAAGATGTGTGAAATCATTCCATGTGCTATTTGAACAGTTCAATGACAAACAGAGTATACCAAATGAAGGAAAGGGTCAGAAGGCCTAGCATATAGAAAAAAGAAATATGCATTAGGAAAATTAATGGCATCAGTGTTGGAAGTTGGGTCCAAGAGAAGGTAACAAAGCTTAGTAAATAGATTATGGTGATAGCATAGGTTGAACAAAAATAAAACAGGTCAATAGAGCAAATAGAGTCTATGGCAGGCAGACAAACAAACATAAAGATCCTGTATTTCCTCCAGTAGCCCCTGGTCTTGGTTGTGCAGCATCTAGCTCGAGGCTGTCAGGGTCATCAATTACTCTTTGACTATAAAATGATGGTTTGCTCTAGAGAGGAATAGCTCTACCTTAGCTTCCTTACAAGGTGTAAATGTTTAGCACTTCTTACTAAACTGTGAAGAGATCAGTAAAGTTTGATACCTTAATTAAAGACTGGCGAGGGGATTTTTGTTCAGAGAATTGCTATAGGAATGCAAGAATCAAATCACCTTAATACACACTTATCTAGAAGACAACAACTATACACTTCTGAGTTTTATAAATAACCCCAAGACCTTTTTAGTAACTGAATACACATTTAGACTGTTAAAAAAAAAGTCTTCAAGTCTGTGTTGTTTTATCTATCAGGAATATTTTTTCTGTCATACAGAGACATGAACGTAAATGTTCATTCTAAATTAAAGCTTTTGGAAATGATAAAGGAAAGTTAAGAGCTGAATCCTGAAGTCAAGTTTTTACTGTCCTCTCCTTGCATGATTACCACAGAGTCCTTGGTGACACTTGAAAGAAATCATTCCTCATTCAAAATTCATTACATTTTAATTGCAGATTTATTAACAAACCGGCGGCTTTGTATTGATTTCTGTAGGATGTTGTGGAAACTGGGAACAGCACAGAGCACCTTGTAAGCTGACAGCACTTCACACTAAGTGGCCAGATGTTGTTACATCCAAACACTTGACACAGCGCAGAGCACCACAGAGTAGCATGGAGGGAAAATGGACTGTCAGAAGATCTGAGAAAAGGCAAAGTGTGCAGTGGAGATCCAGGGTGCATTGTGGCTATCTTTGATGGAAGCAATCACTTTTGTGATACTTAGTGTCACTCACTATATACGCCTGTAATCTGCCTTAGCTTCCTCAGGAGCGAAATAGTGACCCCTGGGGCATAGTAAAATCCTGACAATCTACTTTACTATATCATCATGTGTGAGCTACCTCCTGAACAGTTTGAATACATATACTTCCCCATTTCCCTATGAAAATGGAAACTTCAGTCCCTATTCTAAATAAAATGATGTTTTGTATGGACCTATCGGTGATCAATATACCAGTATTCTGGTACCAGTATCACACAAATGAAAATCAACATATAGTATGTTAAACCAATGAGACACTTTCAAATAAAGCTTCCCTTTGATATCTACCTTATATTTGTCTCCCCTGCAGCCCTGGGTCACCCTGTAGCCCTCAGCAGATTCTTCCTTTATTATATCCCATGTATCTTTTTGACCATGCCCTTATCTTTCCTCGTTGCGCAAATTACCCAGTTTTGGTGTCTTTTCTCCATTTTCAAACTTTACAAAGATTTATCCTTATTCATTGACTGTAGACTAGGGCCTGCATGTAAGAGAGAATTAAATACCTCCCCATGCCCTTTGGCTACATTTTAAAAATATATATTTTAGATGCATCCATGATTTGAAATTTTTATAGCTAAATTACATTTGTTTGTGTATATGTATCACTGTCCAGAGCCAGACAATATTTTACAGTCCTTAAGAATAGAGAGAAAAAGAGAGCAAGAAAGTTTGGGAAAGAGAGAGAGACAGTGAGAAAGGAAAGAAACGAAATCAAGTAAAGGCTCATCAATGAGCCATTGCAGTCATAGAACTGAGACTCCTGTTTTGGCAAGCGTAAGAATATGCACAAAAAGAAAAAGAAAAAATGGACTGTGCCATTTGAAACCAGGATGTCTCTGAAGATGTGAAAAAAAATAGAAAGATTTCCTGATATAGACACTTAAACTCTCTATTCTTAAAAGCATCTAATTTAGACAAGTTATGTAAATGTTTTCTCTGCCTCTTTGAGATATCCATCTTCTACAATCCAGAAATACCTTTTCCAACTAAAAATGGATAGAAAGTATCCCTTGCAATGCCAGAATAGAAGAAAGAGGAGGAGGAGGAGGAGGAGAGGAGGAAGAGGAGGAGGAAGAGGAGTGGGGGGTGAGTTGGAGAGAACCCTGGTTTGTTACTCTCTGTGGATTGTGGAGCACAGCTTTCATAAACAGCAATAAGCAAATCTTTACCCCAAATCAACTTGTATTTTTCCACTAGTACTTCTTAAGATTGGGTCTTTTAGAGGAAACTCTCAGAGTCATGCTAAGAAGATAACTGTCATTATATTATTATCAGTATTGACTAGAGCATTTGTAGAAACACTACAAAACACTGAGGTTCTGAGGATGGGCCCTATAAACCTGCATTGGTGGCTTCTTGTGATGGAGAGAGACCTCAGCTAGTAAGTTTCCAAAGCCTCCTTAGATGATGCCCCTTACCATCGGAGGCACTGCGGGGAGTTCCTATGAGCAAGGTAGGCCCCAGATGTGTTCCTGTGACTTTGGACCTGCCAGTCCGAGAGATCCACAAACCTCTTTTGTCTCCTCATTATGTTTCCAAAGAAATGCTATTTGTTTAGGACCAAACAAACAGACAAACAGAAACCAGAGAGTCATACTCTAATTTGAAAATTCTTTCTGCTCATTTATTCAGTTGAGTTGTGCTTAGTTTTCCTACCATGACATTTTGAAATACCATTCAGGGTTATATAATCTCTTATATTTGCAATAAGGTTATCTGAGTTCATACACGCCAATTATAGAATTTACTTATATATATTAAATATAATTAATAGAAAACTTTTTAAAGCATATTACAAAATATACCTTAAAACATGGATTTTTAAAATATGTTTTATAGGACAAGGGCACGTAAGTAGCTTCATCTGTCAGTACTCTTAGAAGGCTCTTAAATTGCTAGAGACAGAAAGATGACTTAAAGAGAATGACCCTTCCAAAGTTTACTGGTGCCATTATTAGGCTGGAAACTTAGACACTCAAGTATGTGATAATGAATGTACCGCAGAATACACGTTTCTAAGGAAGATGGTAGCCTGTGAGCTCAGGAAATTCTACCCAATGTTTTCCAAAATTCCACTACCTCCCATATTTGCCTCTGTCTCTTTTCTGTCTCGTTCTTCCTCCCTCCCTCACCCCACCCCTTTCCTTTCCTCTCTCTCTTTTTTTTTCTGTTTGGTTTTATAGGACAGGGTCTCTCATGATAATGTAACCAAGGGTGGGCTAAAAGTTCGTATAGAAACCATGTTGACCATGAAGTCTTTGCTGTTTTTTTTTCCTTTTCTCCTTCATGCCGGGGTTATATGAACCTCAAATCTATTGTGTAGCCATGTCTGGTTTGCCTACCTGAGAGTGTCCATATTTGTATAAAAAACATTAGCTGTATATTTATTCATGAAATAGATCTCTAGGATGTTCTCTCACAAAAGTACATTAGCCCATTTATCATAAATGAGACTTCACCCATCAACTGATGGAAACAGATGCAAACATCCACAAACAAAAATTAAGCAGAGTTTAGGGAACCCCACGGAAGAGTGAGAGGAATTGTAGAAGCCAGTGTGGTCAAGGACATCACAAGAAAACCCACAGAATCAACCTACCAGAGCTCATAGAAACTGAACTGCCAATCAGAGAGTCTGAATGCCCTCAGCACTTATGTGGCAGTTGTGTAGCTTGATTTTATGCTCCACCTAACATCTGGAGCAGCATCTGTCTCTGATTCTGTTGCATGCCTGTGGATTCCTTTCCTCCTACTGAATTGCTCTATGTAGCCTTAATAGGAGTTACCTCATCTGTATGAAACTTGATAAGCCATGACTGATTGAGAGCTATCCAGGTTGACCCTTTACCGAAGAGAAATGGAGTAGATGTAGATGAAGGACTGAGAACAGGGGAGGTAAAGGGAGAGACTGGGAGGAAAGGAAGGAGGAAAAACAGTCCTTGCGATGTAAAAGTCAATCAATTGATCAATAAAAGTACAGTCCCTTAGCTATCAAACTATATTGCCACACCCAAATCTTCACCTACCTCTCAGGAGTTCTACATTTGGGTCCAATCCAACTTGTTGAGTCAGTTAAAACCAGATTCCATCCTGAAATGAAAACATAGATTAAAAAACACTTTCTATTTCTATATAAAACAAAATTAGACTTTTAATGTTAATTCTTCTAGATAATTTTTAAAGAACGTCAGCAATAAGCCAACTGGAATGATTTACAGATTTCCTTCAAAAATACTAAAACTTAACAAAACCAATTTCTCTTTTTTTGCATGTTCTTCACTCAGTGAACTTGCCAGCTACCTTTTCCTCCATGGAGAAATTTTCAGAAAGAGAATAGCTTCATTTGGTTTCTATTGCACACAGAGAAATTTGTACGATTTGATTAAATTGTTTTTTTTCAATGAAAGTTTTCAGAAAATCACATTGGGATTTTGGTGATGACAACCCTGTTATCTTCCATGTCCACATGTTCATACACAATTAACACAGAACATAATAATGTATTTAAAACAGAGTCCCTTAGTATGTTTTTAAACTTTCAAATGATAATGTCAGTCTTTCTGACTTTATTTTTTTTTATATTAGACAATATACTAATGGCTGCTTGCATATTGATGTATGCCCTAAACTCATTTGGCAAGAAATACACTTTATCTAGTATAAATTTATATATTAGCCTAAAGATTTTCATTTTTACATTCTTAAAGAGGAAGGAACCCTATTACCCAACAAATGTATTTTATTGCTATAGTTGACACTAATAAAATAATAGCATACATAATTATATAATTCATTGAGTTCCTACAGTGTTCCAAGTACCTGACATAATTCTTTCCCAAATAATTTTTCAAGGCAATATCGATTCTATCTCACTGAGGCAGTAAAACAAAGTGTGTGAAAGATCTTGATCAAAATTATATCGTTTGATATTGACATCTGTTTAACTTTAATGGCTCTGAGCCTTTGACTCAATCACACTACAGAATTATGTGGGATATTGAGATATTTATGAACAGAAACCTATTCAAGAGTAGGGAGTCATTGCTTGACTATGACCATTTGCCTCTATCTCCAATCTCCTTTAAAGTAAAACATTCTTTTGTTGATAAAAGTTTTTAAAAATTTTCTCATTAAGTAAGGCCATTCCTGTAAATTCAACTTCCTGATAAATACTGGTAATTTGCATAATGTTTAACATGTGATTAATAGTCAATATTGCTGAAGTATACAAATTAATAAAGGAGTATATACTGTGAGTCTGTCTCACACACACACACACACACACACACATACACAAACATAAGGTTACTCAGTCACACTCATAGGAGATTATACACAGAGGCTAAAATTAGTTACTTATAAACTTCCTTCGATGTATTTCCATGTGTGATTTTTCAGAACCATCTATATCTTAGTAACTGTGCTCATTCTATTGATAGGGGAGACTTTTCATAAAAGGAAGGTTATTCCTTTTTGTTCTTCCTTAGCAGGTATCATGAATTATTTTAGAAAATGGAACCAAATATTTGTTCATTTTCTCAAAGGATAAAAATTAATTACTGAAAAATCATCTTCAGAATGACTTATGACTTAACTACAAGCACATTTGGATTATATACAATCCCATTTTTCCATAACAAGATTGCCTGCAGTCCTAAATGAGAGATATTCCACTAGACATATTTTATTTCTTTTTGATACTTCATTTATCTTCTGTGTCATAGTATAATATTTGCTTGATTTCTCACCCTGTATAAACTGTGAATGGCAATTTGACTTTTTGTTTGTTTGCTTGGTTACAGTGTCACTTGCCACAGCAGACACCCTGAAAGAAAGTGTTCTGTCATTTCCAACTTGACAATCTGAACACTTACCTGCCAATATCAGAACATCTTGACTTTGTTATTTTCGGGCCATTAAAATACAAGTACTTTGTTGAGTGTCTGAAGCAGAGATGAAAACACCCTCTCTGTGGACGGGGGTTTGCTCAGACCCAACAGCCCTTACAATAGTTCAAAAATCTCCTCTGTTTCTATGGAACCACACAAAATCATTGTTCAGATAAAGTTCCCATAAATTTCCTTTGGTAAAGTACTCATCAGGTTAGCACTTTACTGCATTAACTTCCTTGCAGAAGGTGTCACACTAACTGTGAGATATTCCAGTAAATTAGGATATATGTGTAAGACCAACTGTATATCCAGAATCCTGATTTGAGAGTGGATTTCACTCACACTGCCCAGAAATCAGTGGACAGAGTACTCAGTCATTCTAATATTAGTGTGGTTTGTTGTTAAATGAAGATAATAACAGTGAAAATAGTAATATTAGTAATGTCTTCATAGCTCTTTCATAATGATTAAATCAGATAACTTTGCAGATAGAAGACTAAAATTTTAAAATAAGCTAAGCACTGTATAACACTTGATTAATTTGTTTCTTTCTTTTGAACCTTTCATTACCATTATGTTTATTATTTTATTTTTTTTATGTTTTCAAACACAATTGAGGACCCTATCTATGATTCAGAATCCTTCTTACATAGCTGCTGATATTTAGCTACTCCAGAAGTAAACTCTAGATGAGTTGACACTTACTTGGTCTGGTGACTTACATTTATGTTACAAACAAGAACAGACAGGTGACTTTGTTGCTGCCCACACTTTTCAGAAGGTATAGCTTCAAAAGGTTTCTCAGATGATTCTCCAAGCTATCAATTCCATTTAGCAGAATTAGGATTAAGATCATATTCTTTGCCATTGTTATTAGCTTCTTCTTATAAATTTGCCAGGTTCCTGTATATCACTGAAAAAAAATAGAAATGGATAATTTTAAAAGTCAATCAATGAAGAATATTTCACATGTGAAATCTCTTGCTATGCAGTGAATTCACAAGAAATAAAACTCATGTCTTCTCTATTTAACTCCAGTGCCTCACCAACCTGCTACCTTTGTTAGTCTCCACAAGGAAAACTCTTCATTATTCCTTTGGCCTAAAGCTATGTGAGAGTAATGGGTACTTGGATACATGCCACTGTTTAATCTGAAGTGACATAAGAGGACTGCTTTCTTGCAGGTTTAGCAAAGCACCCAACTTAGTTGCTTGAGTGAAGATACGGTGGCAATATTGCTTCCTCTTTAATTAGTAAAATGAATGTGAGTCTCCAGAAATGCTCTGATCCACTCTTTGCCAGATACTCACATTTACAAGACTTTTTGGAAGCACTATCATAACACTAAACCTATTTGTAAACTATTTTTTAAATTTTACATATTTCTTCTTCCCCCAAATTTAATCTATAACAACTATCTATGCTATAACCTATATTTTACAAATTAAGTTATGTGAAACATATCAGGATACGAAATAATTATTCAATATACAATCAGAAGCAACATTATTTTATTTTCTACAAAGTAATGTCTCCTTTTCTTTTTCCCTGGACAAATCCTCCCAAATATCCTTTCCTGCTCTTCTTAAAATTCATGACTTTTCATTAATTATTATTCTACTCATATATGTATATACATGTATATTTCTAAATATATGTAGATCCAAATTTTACATAGTCTTAGTCTTGTATTCTGAGAAAAGTTTACTTTTTTGTTATAGTTTGTTTCTTTTGATTTTTACTAGTGTGCTTTCTTCTATTCTGGACTTCATTAAAGCTTTTGTTTCTTGTTTTAGGTTTTTATACCACAAAAAAAAAATGAAAAAATACTTCAATTATGACCTTAATTACATGGGTATTCCTAGGATAGCTCCTAATTATATTAAATTTCTCTTAGTCCCACATTTTCTTGTTAGAAGGAGAAACTTACTATTTTGCTGACCATGTTTGATAATTAATGGAGTCATTTTGCAAGGAAGTTGTCCAAAGTCATATTTCCAAATTTTAATATTTGGAGTTCATGTATGTCTCATTCGGAGAGAATAAACTTAAAACTTTTATTGGATAATTTCTAAACCTTAATTGTTCTAAATTAATTTTGCCCAGAAACTATGCCACTTCCCTCTAGCGTATGTATCACAAAGCATTGCCAGGCTGTGGGAATCAGAGAATCAATGAGAAAGTGACTCTCAAAGTGAGGTAGAAGATGGAGAATCAACTGAGGACATGGAATACCTACCAAAGTAGTGCTCAATATTCTCCCAGCATCCCTCAGTCCCTCCCTGTTAAAAGGCATGGCTGGCATACCCTGCCCTCTTCCCTGAACTTTCCAGTCCAGGAGTTGGACTTTCCCTCCCCCAGAAGCTCTTCCCTTTATAATCCAGACACTTCGGTCTCTCTCCATCTCTGCATTTTCTCTCTCCCTGAATGTCCTTGCTTCCTCTTGTTCTCTTTCCCCTGACCTCTTTCTCCCTCCTCATTGTGACATCCCTGGCCTGATTCCTTAGGACCAGTGAATCTGCATGAGAGTGACTTCCCAATAAACCTGCCTCTATAAACTTTAATTTGTCTCGAATTGGCTTATTTCAGCAGGGATAATTTCTCAATATCCATGTCACATGTTGTAGTAAAACTCTAACAATTTTCAGTCCTTTTACTTCTTTGCTCATGGTTCATAGCAAGTGACAGGATCATTAGATTTTTCCAGTTTAAGTTGGTGGAAAGAAAACCTCTGATTACAATCCAACTAGCCAGAAACAAAGGAAGATCAGATTGTAAAATTAGGGCACTGATAGAAATGGGAAATGAATATCAGAGCTCTGAATGAAGAGAGGTGATATAAAAACCTGTCTTATGACATCTCACTGAACTAAATATTTAGACTGTTTTTTAAAAATATTTAATAAGCAGACACAATTTATTTTAGGTACTACTGCTAGTTGAATTAAACGCACGCACACACACACACACACACACACACACACACACACACACACACTAATTCTTTTGTGCTTAGAGTTACAAATCTGAATTAAGATGCCTCATATTATTTTTATGTATAATATTCATGTGATAGGAATTACATAAGAATAATGTGAAAACTATCACATGAACTAAAGCTATCACTCATAACAGGGAGGATGAATAATGTAGTGGATGAAACAGTGAAAGTACTGACAAGGAACTTTTGTAAAAGGGAAAAAGAATAACAGGATGTTCTCACTGAGTGGAGTCCAGAGGAATCTCATTTCTCATTAGGAAGCAGTAGTGTTGCAAAACTATCCTCTTTCTCTCAAGCAATAGGAGTGCAAAGCATCCTTCAAGGTCACCATGATACATGCATTTGCAATGTAATGGATATGCAGTTATTCAAAAACATTAATTAATTGGTCATGGAAACAAAGAAACTTTCGGTTAAATATATGCCCAGTGTTTTAACGTAAGAAAATTATTCAAGTACATAATTTGTGCAGGCACTGTTCAACTTGGCTGAGGCTTTTGTTGTTTTTGCTTGCTTTCTAAATGCGACTCACTAATTTCATGCTTCCAGAATGTCAACAAGGCCAATAAAATAGCAATTTAAGGCCACATTAAAAGCTGAACTAAATGGCACCATTCAACTGGAGACATTAAAATGAAATTATTGCATGTCCTCTGTTTGGAAGGCATCTTTGCAACTATAATGTAACCTGAAGAAAAGACCTACCTGATTCTAAACTTTTCCCTTTTGGTTGAAGCTCTTTTGAGGGACCAGAGCAAGGGTATTCTTGTCACATCTCTCTTTTTACATAAATTGCTTAATATCTTTATTTAAAAAAATGTGAGCATTTAATATATACAATATGTTAGGGCTAGAGAAGAAAACAGCTCTCCTACTGTGTCATCATCAAAAGGAAAGGTATGAACTTATACCTCATCTCCAAAAATATGTAATGCCTGTTTGCTGGTGTTTTGATAGGTGTGTGATTGCTGAAAAAAATATCAGATTTACTGTCATTTTTCTGGTCACGACAAGTACCAAAATAGAAATAAATTTCAATTTAGTACTGAGTGGGCATAATAATATGGGAAGAAATTCAGCAGGTTGGGTACATAATAGACATTATGCTAAGAGAAACAATACAGAAAGTAAAGCAAAGGATGAACTCAGGGACACGGGATGTTAATTCTCTTTTTCCCTTAGTTTATTCATTTTCTCTTAGAATAGTTGCTATAAGATTGAAGAGCATGCTAATTATGTACAGGAAGAGTAGGGCTACATTGGCTCCTCCTGTATTATTAAGAACTTCTAAGCGTAGTGACTTGGTTCCTTCTTTACCTCGGAGGATGCGTTTTTGATAGTGAAGCAAACTTTCCTCTCCCCCATCTCAGTAGCCCTACATGCACGTGTGCCCAATAGGTGAGGTAGCTAGAGTTTGCCATTTACTCCTTCTTTCTTAGTACACTGATTTTGAATTCATATCCACACTGGGCAGCTGCCAGCTCTCTGCCATATTAGACTGTAGGTTTGGATGGATATTATTTGATTCCAGCAGAGATGAAAAGGGAAAGATGGTGAAGAAAATGGGCATTATATTAAAGCACTAGTTTATTTGTCTGATTGTAACCATAAAATAAGTTTTGGAAGTAAGGAATAATGTTACTTAACCATTTAAAAAATAAAACTAGCACTTTCAGACATGTATTCAAGGCATCATGGTTTTCTTTTGTACAATCCTAAAAATAACCATAAATAGGAAGCTTCGATAAAATTTCCTATTCTGAATAGAAACAGAAAGTTCAGGATTTTTTTCAGATGAATTGATTTTGCTTTTATTGCAACAAAACTCAATCCTTTGTTCTTTGTTTTTTGTTTTTGTTTTTTTTTTAATGTTTCAGAATGACTTAAATTGTTTTAGGAAATGTCAAGACAATGATAGAGTTGGTTTCATTTGTGAGGTCACCATACAACAATTTATAGTAATTTTTAAATTGTGTAGGTCATTAATTTTTGTCATTTTTCTTGTTACCCAAACTCTGCCTTCTATTATATTTTTTATTATCATTTCTGTTGTTGTTATTTTAAACAGGCTTCACTAGATAGTTCAGGTTGTCTTTGAAGTTAAATGGTCCTGCTGCCTCAGCACCTCGACCTCCAGAGTACTGGGATTACAGGTACTCTGCCTGGCTTTGTTATATTTCTTAATATAGTTCTTCCCCCATGTGAATGATCAATGCCCAACAGAATAGTTTTTCTTCAAAGATTTATTTATTATTACATGTAAGTACACTGTAACTGTATTTAGACACACCAGAAGATGGCATCAGATCTCATTACAGGTAATTGTGAGCCACCATGTGGCTGCTAGGATTTGAACTCAGGACCTTTGGAGGAGCAGTCAGTGCTCTTACCCACTGAGCCATCTCACCAACCCCAGAATAGTTTTGTTATGAGTATTCATCCATAAAATTGGACATGAAAATTTAAAAATAGGTAGGCTATTTTGGTATCCAGGGTTTTACTTTAACAAGAATCTTGGAAAGTATTTCTTAAAAGTATATTGCAGCTACTGCTTTTGCAAAACACAGAACAGAACAGGAGTGACAGTAATTGAAGTTCAAAGAGATACAACATTTCTCCAGGTCTAAAATTTAAAGTACCACTTGAAAACTAATTACAATACCTCCATGAATGTTTATCATTTATTGGCGGTCTGTTCTTGTCAGACATTTATTATCAAGATTTATTCCTAGAATAATTTAATCTGAATAAGTAGCCTCAGTTTGTCCTATCCCAAGCAAGAAACAAGGGGCTCACCCTATCAGTAATATGTGGCCTCTGCATTTTTCTTTTAATCCTGCTCTTCATTACTTCTGGGAAAATATTTACTCCTAGAAAGAACACGTTTCCTTTCTGAGAAGACTGTGCTAAATGTTACCTGAGCTGTCAGAAACATATGCTAGTCTTTCACTCTGCTCCAACCCTGTCATTCCATGGGTAAACATGGCCTAGTTCTCATGTTTACCTAAGAAATGCACTTGGTTTCTACTAAGCACCCCCTCCTTACTGTCTATAGTCAGGACAATTTATCTTATTTCTTAAAATATTCAAGACAGCACAGATAGGAGAGTCAACATGCATTCTTCATAGACAATCTCCCACTGCAAGCTTATGACATTCAGGAAAAGAGGGTTTTCGTTCATTTAATCTAGTCAATAGCTCTTTAGAACATGTATTAGGATCTATTTACAAGTGAGAAAGAAAAAGTTCAATGATTCCACAGCTCAAGGCACATTGCAAATGACTGATGAGGAATGGGAATGGGGTATTTCAGCCTCTCTCTTTGTCTGCAATCCCTAGTCTGCTACCTGCACCCACTGGAATGAACAATTACTGTTTTCTGATTCTCATATCACTGATGAGTAAACAGAGCCAAACAGAAATGAAGTTAATTGTTCAAGGTCATGCAGTCTGTAGATGACATCATCAGGGTTTGAAACTGGGCTCTTGCTCTTTGCCCCCCTTCTATAATTTATAATCAGGATGCAATTCAGATAAAATAGAGTTTTTCCAGGTGCAGCTAGAATCCTTTATAGAAAATCTAATGCCATATTTGCATTTGGCCACAGGACATACAATCTGTGGAGGAATCATTAAATATCTATTTTCAACTTGGGCTAAAAACAGAAAGTTAAAATGTCAATAACATTTAGTTTTAGTAGAGTGAACATGCTCAGGCTAAAGACCTTTCAAACAGGAAGAATGAAATTTTCAAAACTTCTGTCATTAACATTGAAAGAAGTATAAGAAATACTATATCTAAAAATATGAACATTATTCATGGTATTTTGTATTCTTAATTTGAATATCAATGTCTGTGTGATTGCTATTGAGTGTCAATAGCTGTCATTGCTTCAAAAAAAAAAATGTTTGTCAATAAGTTACTGCTCACTGACTGATTGGTAAATTCAGTCCACATTGTAGTGACTGGCACAGTGAGACCAAAACCTCAATACTTTAGTTAGCTCTGTCTGTTTTGCAATGCATAATCTTTCACTAACCATTGGTGTGCTATGGCTATTTCAAACTTTATAGTTCAGTATAGGAGCTTATAGACTTACTTATATTCATGGATTTATGCTAGTAAATTGGTAGGACATTTAATTCAAATATACTTGACAAAATACAAAGTCATCTACATAGATTATTTTGAGTGTTTAACTCATTGCTAAGTGGTTAAACGTATTTGCCTAAATACACACCTGTTTATATTTTCCCGTCATTTCCTGAATCCTGCTTCTTTGGGGGATTATCTGTTTCCCCTAGTAATTGACAAGTAATTGTGAGGAGTTTGTCTATAATCTCACATGGTTCCACAGCTTGGATTGAGAAGATCTTCCTTCCTTCCTTCCTTCCTTCCTTCCTTCCTTCCTTCCTTCCTTTCTTACTTTCTTTCTTTCTTTCTTTCTCACTCCCTTCCTCCCTCCCTCACTCCCTTCTCTCCTTCCCTCTTTCTTTCTCTCCTTCCTTTCTTTCTTTCTTTCTTTCTTTCTTTCTTTCTTTCTTTCTTTCTTTCTTTCTTCCTTCCTTCCTTCCTTCCTTCCTTCCTTCCTTCCTTTCTTTCTTTCTTTCTTTCTTTCTTTCTTTCTTTCTTTCTTTCTTTCCTTTTGCATTTAGCAGAGTGCCTCAAGTAACTTAGCCTAACTTCAAGTTATTCTAACAGTGATCCAGTGACCACACAAAATAAAATGGTAGAAATATAAAATGCTTAAAAAAGATTTCAAGCCTCTGGGTCTAATCTGCTGACATCATATTGGACAAAGCAAATAAACAGTATGATTTTAGTGACAGGCAACTGGCAGATATCAGGGTAAGTGGTGGAGTTACAGGATTGTCAGTAACAGAGCCCATCACTCTAAGCATTGACAGTTCATATGCTACCATATACTCATGGGTACCGGAAAGCAATATAGATGGGCATTCTGTTACTAAATGTCAGTATATTTACAAGAAATTTAAAAGTGGATAATGACATTGTTTTTATTGAAGCACAAGTTACAAACATCAGAAAGTTGAAGAAATTGGGTGATGAGACTCTCTATGAGACTCTATGCTGGAGAAAATAAGAGTAAGGTCACAAAAAACAAACAAACAAACAAAAATCAACCAATAGAAAAGCAAACCAAACCAAACAACCAAACCAAAGGAAAAAACACACACAAAACAAAACAAACAAACAAAAATCCAGTTTTTAGCTAAGCAGACTTTTTCAAGTAAGCATGTGCAGTTATCATGGCTTTAATAAACAATTACTACCATGTTATTTTTATGTCATAACTGATAAGGATCACTATAAAATCACAGAATGACAGGGACTCAGTTCTATCAGAACCTTAAAGCACACATTTTGATATTTTCTGGAATTTAAGTTTGAAAAGAAAAAGCTTTGCTTTTGGACAATTTTAGCTAAATATATATAAGTTAGAACTGAGATATACTTAACTTATTCATATTTGCTTCTAATTTTCATGAAAATTATAAAGTTTCAATCACTTACCTTAATCAGTTATTTATTAAAGCCATTATAGTTCCCAGCACAACATTATCAACATAGATATTAAAGAAGAGAAGGCTTGTGGGATTTTGAGGATTAACCACAGGACTAATTAAATTATATTGAAGTCATTGACTTAGATTTCACTTTATTATGAGCATTTATCTTGACATTTTATTAACTAAGATTATTAGCTTGTGAATTGAGTCTATCTGCCTTGGTGTTTACTGTCATTACTATGAGGAGTCTTACATGAGGACCTAGATGAGATTGCTAGTCAGGAAAACATACTATAAACCTGCAAATTAAAATCTGGACTGACTAAAGACTGCCTTCTAAATATATCCACGCAGTGGGGATAGGTAGGCTTTAGGTTGAATCAAATGCATAAACATGTTTTCTCTTGAATTTACTGTTCTACATGATGTGTGACATTAATATCAACTAATAGAAAAATACACAAACTTTTGTCAGATGTAGCACAGGTTTTTAATAATTTGCATTGTGGAGATTAAATAATAATCACTGCTACATAAAAACATTTTTTAAATGGAGGGTTATCAAGTGGTCCCAGTGGTAACTAAGATGCCAGCTATCACACCTAACTGCATTTGTTTGGTCCCTCCTCTAGCACACACAAGGCAGGAGAAAACTGGGTAGCCCAAGATTTTCCCCTGACCTATACATGTGCACAGTAATTCAAACCTGCAAAAGTAACTACTATTCATCAGATGTACTTGTCATTTTTGAGGCTCACTAATGAATAAGCTTAACCTTTCTAGTTCTTTCTGAACTCTGGCCTCAGCTCTTCTGCCCTAAACTGCTCTACAAAACTCTGGCAATCTGTTCCAATCTCTAGCCCCTCTTCACTCTCTGGCTGGTTTTGCCTTAACCTGTGTCTAGCTTGTTCTCTCTGCAACATGTCTCTGTTACACTGTCCCTGTAAAAACAGCCTCTGAACTCTATGAACTGAACTGACACAAATTCTACAACACTGTATTTCCTCTCAACTCACATAAATGACTACCACTCTGAGCTCTTCGTGCCTCTGTCCCCTGAGTGCCACCACAACTGCACAACAGCTTTACCTTAGACTTACTCTATTTCAGCCACCTGCTTGCCTGTATCACCTGGGGTTATGGGCATATCTGTATTGTAGCCAGAGAACATGAACCTAGAATGTCTTTAGATCGAAGACATTCCATGCCATAGTGCTGGATTAAAATTCCTCTAAAAAAAACCCACACAAATTCATACACACATATAAACACAGACACATGCAGACACATACATACATACATACACACACACGCACACACACACACACACACACACACACACACACCCCATTCAGTCTTTCTTTAAATTCACCAACCTTAAGTTAGAGGAGGAAGACTATGGAAAGAATGTTAAAACCCTAGTCTCTGAGAAGTGCTTGGATTAGGAAGCTCTAACTCTGCTTGTCTAGTGTCATTTCCTGTATGTGACTACTGTGGTGGTATATGTGTTTGTGTGTGTGTGTGTGTGTGTATCTACTTTCCCTTAAGTAACATTTTCTTCAGGAAAAAAAAAACAATAAAGGATAATATGTCCTGTAGCACGTTGATTGATCAGTTTTATGTTGGTAGCACACATTGCCATATACTGTGTAAATATAAGTGAAGTCATTTTGTTGCAGCACAACATGGTGGTAAGAATTAAAGGGCAGAAGGGAGAAGAGAAAGAAAAAGATGTAACTCCCTACCTTAAGATTGGCATCAATTTATTCATGAGGTAAGAACTGATGATGGTCATCTTGACAATATCCCTGGGAGAAAAGTCCTTGGGCACACACATAGAGTCTATCTAATTGGGTAAATTAAAGTGGAAAGACCAACCTGGACTTTGGGTAGCTCCATTCCATGGGCTAGGAATTAAAAGCAGATAGCCAGCTAATACTGAATTCATCTCTGTCTCCTGGCTACACAGAGTGTGACCAGGTCCAGTCCACTCATGATTGTCATGACTTCCCATCATTATGAATTGAACCCTGAAAGTATGGAACAAAATTAAACATGTTCTTCTTTAAGGTGCTTTGGTGATTTGAAATACTAATGCCCCCTATAGGCTCTGTCATTTGAACACTTGGTTCTTTTAAATTCTTTTTTTATTGAAATTGATTTTTTTATATATATTATATTCTAAAAACTCCTTCCAGTTCCTCCCTTCTTCTTCTCCCACCCTTTCTGTCTTTCTTCAAAATCAAACAGGCATCTAAGTAATCATAATAAAATGAATAATATAAAACATAAGATAAAACAAAAAACACAGTTATATCAGAATATGACAAAATAGAAGAAAATGCACAACAGAAGAAACCTAAGAAACATGTAGATGCAGAAACATGCAAGTTTGCACACACAGGAATCCCATAAAACCACAAAACTAGAGCTATAATATATGTGCAAAGGACTGTACAGGTCAAGAAACATGCCCTGACAGAACATTATGAGCATTATGAGACAAAGAACATCCAAAGATGTCATTGCATTTTGTTTGGTTTGGTTGTCTAGTGTGTTTGGTTTCTCCAGTGAGACTCTATTGGAAAAAAAATAATATTTTTTTTCACATCTAAGTGGTTACCAACAGGAAACTGATTTTGGTGTAGGAATGGTTGCATGTGTTTATTTCTCCCCTTAGTTCTCAGACACTGTCCAGACTTTGCACACACTGACCCAGTTTTTCTGAGTTACCATGCATGTTGGTTGTGCTGGATTTGGAAGGTCCTGTTTCCTTTTTGACCCATCATCTCCTACAGCTCTTACTGAACTTTTACCTTCTCTTCCCCAGAGTACCCTGAACTCTGATGAGAGACTTGATAGAGATATCCCACTTAGGTCTCTCCCTATCAGTGCATGGTCTGGCTTTTGGTATCTGTATTACTTCCCATTTGTTTTAGGAAGAAGCTTCTCTGATGATGGCTGAGCAAGTCATCTTTAGAACATTCCATTAGTAGAAGAGTAACATTTAGTATTCTCCCTAGCTGCTTGTCCTTTGAAATCTTACATTCTCAGGTACAAAAAAAAAGTGTTTGGTATGGAATAGAACTCAAGAAATGGGCTCTGGGACAAATTTGACTAGGGAGAACGGGCCTGGAAAAAGAGTGAGGTCAAGAAGCTACGAAAACCCCTTAAATCTCATTTTCAGACCTGTAAGGATCACTAATTCTCTATTCTGGACCTACATACATGTAGCCTCCTGATCCCCACAAACTCCTCTTCTTAGTCAAAAAACAGGTTTAAGCACCTAATATTCCTCTTCGTGAAAATAAAGCAATCCAGAAACCCTAGCCCTAGCCAATAATGCATACTGTCCCTGAACATGCTGTTTCATGAAATAGTGTCTAAGAGAGCTGTTTCACTGAATATCACCTAGAAGACTTGTTTCACTTTCCTGTGATAACGCTCTGTCTCTCTGTCTCTGTCTCTCTGTCTGTCTCTGTCTCTCTGTCTCTCTCTGTCTCTGTCTCTCTCTGTCTCTCTCTGTCTCTCTCTGTCTCTCTCTGTCTCTCTCTCTCTCTCTCTCTCTCTGTCTGTCTGTCTCTCTCTCTCTCTCTCTCTCTCTCTCTCTCTCTCTCTCTCTCTCTCTCTCTCTCTCTCTCTCTCCTGGTTTGAGAGTCAGCAAACCTGGGGCCAGGTAGTGGTGGCACATGCCTTTAATCCCAGCACTTGGGAGGCAGAGGCAGGCAGATTTCTGAGTTCAAGCCCAACCTGGTCCACAGAATGAGTTCCAGGACAGCCAGGGCTATGCAAATATACAGAGAAACACTGTCTCGGAAAAAAAAAAAAGAGAGAGAGAGAGTCGGCAAACCCACCCACCTGGAGAAGGTTCCCTTCCTTCTTAGTGACCCAGATAACAACGGTGCCTGAATACCCTCAGGGCAAAAGCAGAGCTGGGTTCACAATGGGCCTTCAATCAAATCATATATTGGTAACTCCTGAAAGCTTTGTGCCTTAGTGGCCCCATCATATCTTGCAGGTAGGTCACCATTGTAGAGTGACAGGTTTGAAGCTGGATTGGTGTTTATAATTTTTCTTTAGTTGTGTGGAGTAGTTTCTAGAACCATGATCACTTGTCCATGGCATGAAAGCTGTAGGTACGCATCAGTTCAACGTCTTTATGTTGAGTGAGTTGTGTAGGTGTTTACTTTATCAATAGAGATTTACTTTCAGCTTGTGAAGAGCAACCAATAGCCTTGGCAGGGCTTGATTCATTTTGGGGTCCCATGGTCTTCTTTAGCCAACAAGTCAATTAGAAGTAATCCATTCTCACCATTGAAAACTGCATATGGTGACAAGTGATGTATAATTGAACCTCTATCTCCCTCCTTATTGTCAATTTCTTTTGCCTTCATGTATGCACATACTTTAGAAGATTCCCACATTAATAGGATTCCAAAGGTCCTCTCAAATGGATCTTAGTTTTAACCTTCCCTCCCTGCATTTCCTCGCTTTTACTCCCCTTCCCTCCCTACCAATTTGATACTTCTGTTCCATACCCTAAGACCTTGTTCATCCATAACTCTTTTTTCCTTCCTAGGGATAGATATCCCTTCCCTCTATTTTCTTAATGCATAGACACTTTAGTCATAGATTGTATCTTTCTCATCAATGGTTTTTAAACACTAACATCCACATATGAGTGAATACATACCATTTTTGTCTTTCTATGATTTTTTTAAATGATGGACTGATATTCCAAATGTAAATGTAGCACATATTTCTTTTTTTATCCATTCATCCATTGGTGGGCATCTATATTGTTTCCATTTCATGCCAATTATAAATAAAGCATAACGGAGTAATTGTCTCTGTAGAACAATGAAGTGTCCTGTCCCAAGAGTGTTATGGCTGTATCTTGAGATAGATGGATTGCTAGTTGTTTGCACAATTTGGGGATATTTTAGAGAGGTAGAATCTTGATTAAGGAAATGCCACACAAAGGTGACTTTTAGAATTTATAGCCTTACATCCATTTACTCTGTGTGCCTTTTACTTTAGTTAGTGATGTGATTTCTCAGCTTCCTGTTCCTTCTGCCACACCTGCCTCTTTCTCCTAGGACACCATGCCATGATGATGTTTTATTCCTCTGGAACTGTAAACCCAAATAAACTGTTCCATGAATTATTTTTGATCATAATACTTTATCACAGCAACAGAAAACTAATATGTTTGCTTTCATAAAGTATTTTGCAGAGTTAATGAAACAGGTAATGAATATAAAGCCCTTATGACCTAATAATGTAAATGTCAAACTTTGTAGTTTTATTATAGTTAATTTTCAAATAATCCTTGGAGGTATAATCATCTGATCATAGCATAAAAGATTATGCAGACCAATGCTAATTTTAACTGTGTGATTTATTATCTATCTGTGATTTTGTGGATCATACCATCAGTTTTCTCATTTATTAAAATGTGATAGGGTATTTAAGTGATATAAGGTATTTAAGTGAGAATCCATGTCAAAGCCAAGGACAGCACTTGTTTATAGATAATACTCACCAAACTGATCTCTCTTATCTTTATTGAAAATGAAAGTATAAATTTTAATCACATTCTGAAAACTTTAAAAATTATAGTTAAGCAGAATTTGTTCAGTATTTCAATGATGTTCTATTTTAACTATAGAAACACTTTAATTAAAATACAATATCTTATTTAAAAATATAAGCCTGGATATTTGCAACTATCCTAGGAGAACTACAGACATATGCTGTCAAAATGTACATGATCCTAGCTTCTGCTAGTTTTCTCAGGAAATCAGTAGGAAGCAGTGGAGATTTTTTGGAAGACAAGAAAATGTGTTCACAAAGTAACAATTCATCTCATTGGATCCCAAAGTTTAGTTGACTGTGAGAAATGAATATACTAGGGATTTTCAAATATTTAAATTAAGTATTTCTCAGGCTGTGACAGTGAGACAGGGACTCCTGGATTTCTTCTGTTCAGTATTTCATCCTATTATACTGGTGATGTCTCCAGAGGCAGTTAGGAACCATATAATGAGAAACACAGGAAGACCATCTCCACACTGAATATCAGTAATACACTACTAGGAACTGAGTCTAGAGCTCCAAGTGTCACAATAGGTAAAGAAAACAGTGTGAAGAGACTTGTCATATTGTAATTATGTGCTTGAATACAGTCTTGAATATTTAGACTGACTATAGTTTGGAACTAACCTGATCCTAGATTTGATAGGTACAGGGTGAAAGAAGGTGGCTAGAGTGCTGGTATGTCTAATGGAGGAGAGTAAAATCAACCAGAAACTTACTGAATATACTGGAAGTCAAACAACCTACCTAAGGAAAAAAAAAGTAGAGTTGGTAACTGTCTCCTATAACTCTAGAGCTGGGAGTCTGAGTCAAGAGGATTAAACATTTGAAGCAAACCTACACAAACAAACAAAAAGACCTGTCTCAAAAGAAAAAGGAAAGGAAAAAGAAAGACAAAGAAGGAAGAAGACAAAAGAGGAAAGGAGTAAGTAATTAACCTACTGTTGTACTCAACACAACATTATTAAGACTATCCAAGGAATACTGACAATAAAATCCAGAAAAAAAATCTTACACATATAGCAATCATTAGTAATAGCACCACATGAAAGGCTCACTTTATACATGATCAAATATGCATTTCGTGACAAACCTTGAATACTTCCATCTGCATGGGCTCATGAAGGGAAGTCTCTAGGGGAATGGCTGACCAGCTTGATAGTGGAACTGACCCATGTCAGTCTCCATATGGAAGCTTTCCTAGATGAACAATGAGAAATGAGTATTTTCACCTAACTAGAGACTTTTGATAACAATAATAAATTAATGACACATTTTCTATAAGTTTAGAAATATAAATACTATCGAGATAAATTTCTACCAATACAGTGTTAATTTCTCAAGAATGGACCTAGCATTGGGGTCACAACTGTAACTTAGGACACAGGAAGCTGCTAGAAAGGACTATCATACTTTGAGGCCAGGCAGAGGTACATACTGAGTACTATGCCAGGGGTTATAGAATTAAATAATAACTCACAACAGGGAACAGAAAACAAAACAACAACTGACTGAGGATAAAAGTTACTGGATATTCTTTCCAAATAGAGCAATAACAAGTTTTTCCTATTATTTTTTTGTTTTTGTTTTTGCTTGTTTGAGACATGACTGTCCTGTAATTAACTAGGTAGACCTGGATGACCTTGACCTCATAGAGATATGTTGGATTCTGCCTCCTCAGTTTTCAGATCAAAGAAATTTGCCACTGTGCCAGGTTAATGTTAACTTAATGAAACAAAACATAAAGGGCATAAACCACACTAATAAATTGGCACTGAGAAAGAGCAATATGAGCTATAGTAAAAATAGACAGGGACTATGTAAACCACAAGTCAAGAAGTCAAGTGAGAATGAATTTGGATTCCAGAAATATATACGCATATATACACAGAGAAACTCAAAAAGGGAGCTCATTAATTATAAACTTTCTGTCAGTACTGTTATCATAGATTGTCCAGTGACTAAATCTAACTCTCAAGTCTTTCAAGAGAGCTGTCTTGGTTCTCATTTTACACATGAGAACTGTTTCAAGTATGTTAAATTATTACCAGACATCTTGAAAATGGTCAAAACATAATTTAGTTATTCTTCAATTCTTTTAGAAAACCCAGAAACACAATATTATAAAATATGTGTGCAACTTTGATACTTACAACTAAAAGTAGAGATAAATAGAAAAATCACAAAATGTGTATTTTGTTTGATGTTGGGGTTCATCACATCGATTTTGAGGTATTAATTGTACATTTACTATGTTCCTTTGTGTTAATCCCTTAAATGAGTTCTTATACAGTCTTTGCAACATAATAATTGCCATTAACTTGTTTAGAAAACCAAAAATCATGAAGAGATTAATTTATTGTGGGCTGGATCCAAGCTATCATATAATTTTTAATGATGGTATCCAGAACACATAGTTCCTGGGTGATCAGAACCCATGTGAAAGCCAAACATTATTGTCTTCCTCAGCAAATTTTATATAATAGTGATATCAATTTAGCAGCAGAGATTTCTTTCCTCTAGAGAAAGTTTAAAATAACTTGTGCTTTGCAATTAAATAGGATTTTTTATTATTAAAATAACTCAGAATCAGCCAAAAGTGAATTTTTGTCTTAAGCTCTATTAAAATATGCAATAATGCTAATTTTAAAATAAGACTTAACCCATTCCAAGATTGTAATATCTAATTTCAACAGTTACCCTGTCTCCTTTAACAATATAATATAAAGTAATACATGTTAATTTATTAAACAAATGAAAATTGAAAAGTCGGCTATGTAAAGATTCTACTGCAATACAGCTTATTAAGAAACCATTTGGGGTAGCCTGTTAAAATATTTAAGTCTTTAATTACAAATCATTTCTCTTCATTTTATGGGTGGCATAAAGTATTAGCTAAGTGGAGTTCTGCAAAGCCACAAACAGAGGGAATCATAGATAACTAAGAAGCAATAAGAAAAGCAAAAGCAAATTTCCTTCCTTTGTAACTGTGGGATATTTAGGAAAATGCAGTTCTAAGCAGTTCACAACTGTGAAAGAAGCAAACTGCATGATGGGAATTCAAGAATTCAAGAAATGACAATGGTTCAGGAAGATCAACCAGGGTTGTTATTATCATGTGACATATGTCAGTCTATGACTTTCCTACCACTCTTATATCTTTATCTTCCAAATCTCAACTTATTTCATTTTGGACTCCATCTGGAGACTTTCTTCTTACTTTAACACACCTTATATTGTTAAAAATCATAATGTTTTATATTCATGTGTATGTGTGTTTGTGTATGTAAGTAAATGTCACATATGTGTTGCTCCCTGTGGATCCAGACGCAGGGTGCCATATTCCCTGGAGTTAGAGTTACTGGTGGTTGTGAGCCTCTCAACATGGATGCTCAAATCGAATTAGCCTGGTGATTCTTCAGAAAATTGTAAATAATTCTGCCTGAAGACCCAGTTATACCACTTCTTAGAAGAGACCCAAAAAATGCTCCACCATATCACAAGGACACATGCTCCACTATGTTCATAGCAGCCTTATTCATAATAGCCAGAAGCTGGAAACAACCCAGATTTCCCTCAACTGAAGAACAGATACAAAAAATGTGATTCACTAACAAAATTCAGCTATTAAACACGTGAACATTATGAATATTGTGACTAAATGAATGGAACTAAAAAATATCATGGAAGAATTGAAGAAGTAGCTCAAGGGGATGGCAACCCCATAGGAAGAACATCAGTATCAACTAACCTTGATCTCTCAGACCAGAGACTAAGCCACTAACCAAAGAACACACATGGACTGGTCAGTGGATCATGGCACATACGTATCAGAGGATAGCCTTGTCTGGCCTCAGTGAGCGAGGATGCACCTAATCCTGTAGAGATGTGATGCTCTAGGGAAGAGGGATGGTGGAGAGAATGAGGTAATGGGGTGTGCATGAGGGGTGTGGGTAAGTGGGTGCAGATCGCCCTCTCAGAGGCAAAGGGGAGGGAGTGTGGTATGAAGAAATCTAGGAGAGGGGAACAGGATGGTGGGCAACATTTGGAATGCAAATAACTAAAATAACTCAATTAAAATGGAAATTCAGAATAAATAAAAACAAACAAAAAGAAAGCATTCAGCGA
Source organism: Tokudaia tokunoshimensis (assembly GCA_036184795.1). Taxonomy (NCBI): domain Eukaryota; kingdom Metazoa; phylum Chordata; class Mammalia; order Rodentia; family Muridae; genus Tokudaia; species Tokudaia tokunoshimensis. The sequence goes on along the minus strand of BTHU01000012.1, from coordinate 112,639,247 downwards.
TAAAAAATGGAACATGAGGGAAAAAGTATGAGTCTTAACTACTAAACTCTAACTCTGACCTGGTTCCCCTTTGCTATTTTTTAATTTTTATTTTATTTTATTTTATGTTTTATTCATTGTTGTTATCCCCCTTTCCAGTTCCCCTCCACAAACCCCCGTTTCCCACCCCCCCTTCTTCTATGAGGGCATGCCTCTTTTATTTTAGAACCAGTTTGGAACATTGGATAAAATTGCCTGTTTTCTGGATATAAAAGTGAAGTACACTGCCAACTGTTTCTTGTTGTCTGTTTGTTTGTTTCTGTTTCTGTTTTGATTTTCTTGTAACTCCCTGTCAATAAATGACCACAACTAAGTAAGTAGTCATTATTTTCTGTTTTTATTTAAAAAAAAAACAAGGAGCAAAGAAAAAAAACACAAGAGAGAAGATAAAAATAATAGTAATGATGTCTGAAAAAACTTGTAAGAAATACTTTTATTCCCCCCAACCTAGAGTACACATTCCTATGTATAAACATATTTATACCTTCAATGAAAATTTCCCACCTGTGCTGAGAATGCTTGCCCCCCACAAACCAAAGTCCATTTTACAAAACTCAGGCAGCAGGCTTGAGAAGACCCTTTATGGGATGATGGCCAGAGTTCTCTAAGAGACGTTGAGAACAGTACAGCATATTGCTATTGACCTTGGTTGCCACCCAGATGTGAAAGTTCAGAACCTGCTATAAGAGTTCAAAATGAAAATTCTGTTAGTTAGTGATATTAGGCCCATTGCTAATAAAATCACACATATCCTGGAGACAACCTGGACCCAGCAATATTTGCAGTGAATCTAAGATGACTCATGATGCTAAACCTTTAAATCCTAGCCACTCCACAACGCTGTAGCTGACATTAAATTACAGTATCCATTGTTTTCTAAACATTGTGGCAAATAACTGCCTCTTTTTACTTTTTCCCTATGCGTTGATATTGGCTTAGAGAAAAACTAGTTAATGAGTATTTTGTGGATCTAATATCTTGTCAATACAAAGTGCTTTCTATTTTTCAAATTCTCATTTTCTCTTTTGTTCTCAATCTAATTATTTTATTCTTTATATTCCCAGAGCTGCATTTGACATCTATTAACCTATGTCCCTGCGCAAGAATACTTTTTGGACATTGAGTGTAACTGACAGGAGGGGGTATTAGCTTCTACTTGATATCTAATGCAGATTTAAAATTTTTTCAATTATTTCTGTTCTGCAGACTTAATCCACACTTCCATATTTGGGATCAAAGAGGAAGATAAAACATCAATCTTGTTACTGGATGGTATGCACAATGATTTTGAATGATTATACTTTAAAAAATTGATAGTATATTAATGTTCGGTCTTTTATCCACTCATTTTAAATTCTGGGATTTTTTCATACCAGTCAGAAGTGATCATCATCAATGTTTGGTGGAAAACTTCTTAGTAGATATCTTTGTAAAACACAAGCTCTACCACAACAATGATTTAAAAAAAAATAAGTCAGGTATTAAACAAGCCAACACAATAGAAAACTAGACAAAATTCATAGACGATAATTAGTAGAGGGCAATATAGAGTTGCTTCTATATGCTAGAAAGTTCAGAGTTTGGACAGTATATAGAAAGTGATGTAGATCAGAGGATAGCACATAGAAAATGGTATATATAGTTGAATAAGTTATACATATGCAGAAAAGATTAATAGCTGTAAAATTACTGGCCTTGGGGGTTTTTCTTAGAAAAGAGGCCAAATAGATAGTCAGTGTTTACTTAGCTGTTGTTATATCAAACCAAAGAATTAGATTTCATGTTAATGTATAGAAAACTCTTGAAAGTTGTTAATTGAGGGAATGCTGTTGTAAGACATTCATCAATAAGGGAGAAAGATTTGGCAGAGCCTCAAGTTCATAAAGAATCAAGATCAGATGAATGGCAGGTTAAATAGGAGCCAAGAACACCTCCAAAAGGTACGGATAGAAAAGATGGGTTCCTGATAAGGGCTATCTCAGTGAGGATGAGAAAAAGGAACAAAGGATGCACACTTAAAATGAATAAGAAGATAAATGATTAGCTGTGGTAAACAGGGGTTCAATGATGGAAAATTAATCAAATGAATCAGAGTGTTAATGAGCACCAGGGCTACTATTAGAACCAAATGACTCCTTCCCAGTTAGGGGAGCTTTTTTTGCTTTAGTTCCCTGACTCTGTTGTTTGACAATGAAAATAATTAAATTTAAGATGAATTGCCTATTTATAGCAAAGGGCTATATTTAAGAGACCCCATTTTTCCTCATTATCCAAAGCAAGTAAGTGCAGGTGTTTGACTCAAATAGAATAGGATGTTAACAACTCCCTCAATGCCTCAAGTACTTCAAAACAAATCAACATTGGCTGCCCTTGATTTAACCTTAGAGAAGATATCACTTCCCTTTACCTATGAGCAAGGTGATGATAGATTTCCTGTCTCATATTCCCCGGATTATTTTATTTTAATGCAAATCAACACAAGGTCAATAGATATACTGTTGCTGAGAGTGAACCATTTATCAACAACTCAAGCTGTTATTCCTATGCAGAGTTTAGGGGAGTGAAAATAAGTAGGAGAAATAAAACTTAGCAGTGAGAGTTAAACTTGCACTTGTTAAGGTCCTTCTTGACTGAGTGATTACCTGAAACTTTATCACCACTGGAAAGATCAAACACAGATGTGACAGGGCGGGATTGAGAAGCCATAAGTAGGAAAATAGGACATTGTGAGAGCCTAAGCTTTATCTGTCTTATATGAAGATTCTTTTAATGACACTAGGCAAGGCTTCATTCTCAGAGGTATGTTGTTGATGTTTACTTGCTTAAATCTTGTCTTCAGATTATGACATGTAGAGGGTAGAGAGATGGCTCAGAGTTTACGAGCACTTACTACTCTTGCACAGTACCCAGATTCTATTCCCAGTATCCATTCCCAACTGCCTACAACTCCAATTCCAGGGAATCCAATATATTCTTTTTGTTCCTGTGTTCTCCAGACAAGTAACAGTACACATATATACATGCAGACAAAACAAAGAAATTGTTATCAAATAGCTGGCATAATTTAATATATATGACATATTCATAAATATGCTATACATATACATATAAATACATACACGCAACACACACACACACATATATCATATGTATGTATCAAATAGTTTTTAACTGGCCCTTTCTTAGATCTCTTGTGTAGATCAGCCACTCTGTTTTTGAAGATAATAACTTGAGAATTCTTGGCAACAAGCTAATTGCATAAACCCACCTAATATCATATGATGGATGAGAGTGAATCATGGTCACACATGTATGCATTTAGCAGCAAGATATAACAAATATAGAAAAAGAGAACCCGTACTATGTATATTCCACATTCAGGTTAGTCATGGGTTACTCTTCCGGTGTATTTACAACCTGAAGGTCTTCAAAAAACCTCAAATATATTAACACGCAAGACAGAAAAAAACACATTTGAAGCACCAGGAAATGTGTATATGTAGAAAATCAGGAAATATATGTGTAATGATTCAGGAAGAACAGAGTAGGAAACGTGGTCTAGACCCGAAGAGGCTCAAGGTGCTCTGGAGGAAAATTTCCTTAGTGGTAGATCTGTCAATTTTGTTAGACAGCTTAAGATGAAACAAACTACGTTGGGGACAATAACTGCAGTGGCCAACATTTCACCAAGTACTGACACTGCCTTTCTTTCCTGACCTATTGTACCAAGAGTAGTTATAATTAAAAAAATAATTTATCACTCTGCTGTGGGATATCTGCCCTGCAGAGTGACCCGCGCCTGGAGAGAGCACAGCAGCCTCCCCTCTGCCACCTTTGCCCTGGTGATAGACTACACAGAGACTCCAGGTACACAGAGATTTCCCAAGTATAACACTGCTTGGGACACAGCCTGCTAGGCTTCCATCTGAACGCAAGAGCAGGGCAGCTCTGTGGTCGTCTGGGTGCCAGCTCTGCTGTGGGCCATCTGCCCTGCACAGCGATCTGCGCTGAGAGGGTGCACAGTACACTCCGCCATCTTTGATCTGGCAACAGAGCAGCTGGGACCTCCAGGAGCAGGGATAACCGATCATAACATCTCTTGGGACTCAGCCAGCTTGTGTGCTCCCTGCACCCAAAAGCTGGGCAGTTCTGTGGCCATCTACATGCCAGCTCTGCTGTAGAACATCTGCCCTGCCGAGGGACCCGCACCAGGAGAGAGCGCAATGGGAGAGAGCTCACCAGCTTCCCCTTAGCCACCTCTGCTCCGGTAATGATTAACTACACTGAGTCTCCGGGTACAGAGGGATTCCCCAAGTATAACATCACTTGGGGCAAGGCACATCAGGGCTCCAAAGTCACTCAGGAGCAGGGCAGCTCCTCAGCAATCGGTGCCAGGGGAAACCTGGTCATCCAGGAGGCAGGAATCCTTGCAGGCTCACAGGAGGTCCAAACAACAGCCAGTAACAGCAGGACCAACTAACACCAGAGATAACCAGATGGCAAAAGGCAAACATAGGAATATTACAAACAGAAATCGAGGCAATATGGCACCATCCAAACCCAATGCTCAGACAGCAGCAAGTCCTGGATACCCCATCACACGCAAAAGGCAAGATCTGGATTTAAAATCACTTCTCATAATGCTATTAAAGGATTTCAAGAAGGACGTAAATAAATCTCATAAAGAAATACAGGAGAACATGTATCAATGGGTAGAAGCCCTTAAAAAGGAAACACAAAAATCGCTTAAAGAAATGCAGGAGAATATGGGTCAAAAGATGGAGGCCCATAAGGAGGCAACACAAAAATCGCTTAAAGAAACACAGGAGAACATGCATCAATGGGTAGATGCCCTTACAAAGGAAACACAAAAATCGCTTAAAGAAATGCAGGAGAATATGGAATAACAGACGGAAGCCCATAAGGGGGAAACACAAAAATCGCTTAAAGAAATACAGGAGAAATTGGATCAACAGGAAGAAATCCTGAAAGTGGAAACACAAAAATATCTTAAAGAAATACAAGAAAATACAAACAAACAAGTGAAGGATCTGAGCAAATCCATCCAGGATCTAAAAAAGGAAGAAAATCAACTAAGGAATCACAAAGGGAGACAACTTTGGAGATAGAAAACCTTGGGAAGAAGTCAGGCGTCATAGATGCAAACAACAATAGAATACAAGAGATGGAAGAAAGAATCTTAGGTGCTGAAGATACCATAGAAAGCATCGATTCAACAGTCAAAGAAAATGCAAAATGCAAAAAATGTGTAACCCAAAACAGTCAGGAAATCCAGGACACAATGAGAAGACCAAACCTAAAGATTATAGGTATAGATGAGAGTGAAGATTTGCAACTTAAAGAGCAAGTAAACATCTTCAACAAAATTATGGAGGAAAACTTCCCTAACCTAAAGAAAGAGATGCTCTAAGATAAAGACCTCATAAAATTACAAAGTTTCTGTAAGGCAAAGGACACTGTCAAAAGGACAAAGTGACTGCCAACAAATTGGGAAAAGATATTTACCCACCCTACATCCAACAGAGGGCTAATATCCAATATATACAATGAACTGAAGATGTTAGACTCCAAAGAGTCAAATAACCCTATTACAAATGGGGTACAGAGGTAAACAAAGAATTTTCACCTGAAGAATATCTAATGGCTGAGAAGCACCTAAAGAAATGTTAAACATCCTTAGTCATTAGCGAAATGCAAATCAAAACAACCCTGAGATTTCATGTCACATCAGTCAGAATGGCTAAGACCAAAAATTCAGGAGACAGCAGGTGTTGGCGAGCATGTGGAGATAGAGGAACACTCCTCCACTGCTGGTGGGATTGCAAACTGGTACAACCACTCTGGAAAGCAGTCTGGCAGTTCCTCAGAAAACTGGGCATGATACTCCTAGAGGATCCGGCTATACCACTCCTGGGCATATACCCAGAGGCTTCCCCTGCATGCAATAAGGACACACGTTCCACTATGTTCATAGCAGCCTTATTTATAATAGCCAGAAGCTGGAAAGAACCCAGATGTCCCTCAACGGAGGAATGGATTCAGAAGATGTGGTATATTTACACAATGGAATACTACTCTGCATAATTTCTTTTTTTATTATTTTCTAAATTTTTTTTAATTTTATTTTATTTTCTAAGCTTTTTTTTATTTACATTCAAAATCATTTCCCCTTTCCCATTTCCTCCCTCCCTGAAAGTCCCATAAGCCCCCTTCCCTCCCTCTTTTCCCCATTCAACCCCTCTTGCTTTTCTGTCCTGGCATTCCCCTACATCCAGTCTTTCCAGGACCAGGGGTCTCTCCTTCTGTCTTCTTGGAAATCTATTGATATGCGAATTGTGTCTAGGGTATTCCAAGATTCTGGGTTAATATCCCCTTAACAGTGCTTGCATACAATGTTATTTATTCTGTCATATGCCATGTATCATATTATATACTATCTTTAATCCACTTTTGTTATTATTAGCATTGATAATTATATATAATTATGGACTTTATTACATTATATATGTGCATAATATTTGATCATATTCACTCCATAAACTTCTCTCTTTCCCCAGAATACCTGTTAGTTCTTCACTCTTTTTCCTAGCTGGTATCCTTTTTCATTCATAGCTTTTTTTTTTGTCATAGATTGGGGACAAGCTCATGGGACACTGTCAATTACTGAAATTTGTTGCCAGATGATGATTGATGGAGGAGGCAGAGATGCTTTCTTCAGTGGTGCAGCCAAATCGAAAGTTGCATGATTGCCTTTAAAAACAAATGCACATCCATGCTCCAATATACAATGCACCATAGTAAATAAATGTATCAAACTGTACATTTTTGTACATGTTTATAATACTTTTTTCTTAGTACTAATGAGTGAGAATCACTGTTCATCATAACCATGAAGTTCATTAAGAAGAACATACACTTTCTTTTCTGTACCAGTGTTTAGCGGTACTGTACTGTGACTCCCCCAAACTTGTAACATTCTTAAGATATCTCTGTGTTCTCTTTAGTTTTTCTTTCTAAGCCATTTATTTTGTTGGCTTTCATCTAAGTACCCATAACTCAAGGTACTTTCCTTACTCTCCTATACTTGTTAAGTTCGGGCATTGTTTAAGTTCCTAATATACAGTACATTTCCATAGTGGTCATAATGACCATATTGTCATAAATTCTTTAGAGATTCTTCATTGACTCCTTGGGGGAAAGATTCAATGACAACATTTTTTATTGTTTTTAATTTTATTACATTGTTGATACTGAACTAATTTTTTGTCTTAAAATAACATTGTTACATGGTACAAACTCTTTAGTGCCATAGCTCTCTGTAAAGAGTGCCTTTGAAAATGCTGAGCAATTACTCATTTGGTAGATACTTTTATGAATTATATTATCTTATTAAGTAATTTTTATGAGAAATTCATTTGTTTTTCATTGAATTTGTAACTTCATTTATGTATCTACATTACAGAACACATTACAAAATGAAAAACAATAGAAAATACAGGATCCATTCATGGTGGTACTGATGGCCAGTATGTACATCTTCATTTAAATCTGCCTATTTCACAAAAGGTAGGCAAATACCTGGTGATTCCATCTTCATTATAACTTCTTATTGGTAATTTGTTAAAACATGGTTAGACTGGTGTAGCCATTGTTTTCTGTTGTCCCTGGTAAGAACAGGATCATTATTAAGCTACAAGTAGACAGGGCCTCAGAGAGAAATAGAATCTCAGAAACTCATAGCAAAATAAAATATTATGGGTATAAGTAACTTATTTCAGTAATTATTAAGACCAGAGATGAAAACAGAACAGTGCATTAGTTCATACAATTGTTATGTGAACTTTGTTTTTTTTTTTTTTTTTTTTTTTGCAGCATTACCCAAGTCAATTCTGAGACTGAAGGCAGGTTTAATAATTTCAAGTCCACTTTTAAACCAATTTAAGTACATGCAGGAATTAAGATCAATAGTGGTACAGTGAGGAACAAGCAAGACAGTAAACATAAGATTGTCAAGGCAATAAGCAAAATTCTGTGACAGTTGTTTCAAAAGGCTTGTCAGAATGACCAAAATACCTGAGCCTACTTCCTCATCCAAGCCCAAGACCTTGCCTGAAGCCTGCTTCTCAACTCGTTCCACCCTAAGATTAAAATTCCTGCCTTTACCTCCTTCCCTGTTATACTTGAATGTCAGATTCCTGCTTGAAGCCCTCATCTTTGGCCAATATCAAGTTCCTGCCAGGCAGCACGGTACCCCAATAAGGCTCTCTATATCTCCCCCTTTTTAATTTCAAAAACAAAGCTGAGCCTGACTTAGGTCGTTCTCACAAAAAGGCCTTCCTTACCCGTCTTCAAGGCCACGCGCAGCTTGCTTGTGTCATTAGAACAAACACGGCCTTATTAGTGTTTATTAATAAGCAAACACTGTCTTATTAGTGTTTATTAATAAACATGACCTTTTGGCGCATGCCTTTGTCTTATGTCGGTAAGGCTTTGTGCAGAATCTTACCTGTCCCTGGCTAGCCAGCCTCCTATATTGAAGACTCTGTTTGGGGGTTCATTTTTAGTTTCAAGCCATGTACCTTGATTACCAACAGATTAATATTGTTAAATACGAGCTTTAACATGATGGGCAGGAACAGAAGTATTCCCAGGACAAGAAGGGCTAGCATGATCAGGCCATATATGCCATTCTTGAAGCTTGACCAGAATGGAAATACTGACTTCAGGCTATGTATATTTGCTTTCTATAGATTATAGGTTAAATCCCAAACAGTGAATGATTTCAGGTTTTATTGAGACAGACATGAGCTTCTAACTTATTTACATATTATGCATAGCTGCAGAAACATCAAAAATAGTATAGTTGGGTATCTAGACTACAGAACACTGTATAGAAAAAGTTTATTCTGTGTCTGTCTCTGTGTCTAAACACACATATATTATATACATATTATAAATATATATTACATACATATACTATATGTATATATATGCATAATATATTATATTAGATTGCTTAAAAATATTGGTAATGTTTTGAAACATAGAATTTGGTTGGGTAATCTATTTATCAACTTGCCGTGAATTAACTCTTCAAGGTAATCCATCTCTGGGCATATCTAAAAGAGATTATATAGATTTGTTAATTAAAGTGCAAAATTCAATCATAAATATGCACAGTAACATTCTATGTGCCAAGCTCCAAAACTGAAGAAAAACAAAATGGTTAGAACACAAGAATGCATGACTCTTTGTGAATATGTTATGATCAGCTGCCCTGAGCCCTGCCATGATAAACTTCACAACCTTGGACCACATGACAAAATAAGTGCTTTCTTCCTGAAATCCTTAATTTGATAATCAGTTTTTCATATCTGGGGAGGGCAAGACTCCATTAAGGAATTTTTTCCATCTAATTGATCTATGGGCATGTCTCTGGCAGCATTTTCTTGACTGCTAATTGACATGGGATTTCCTCACACACTGTGGGAAGTATCATTCCCAGGCAATGACCCTGGGTTCTATAAGAACAACTGTTAAGAGTGAGTCTGGAAGCAATCCAGAAAATAGCATTTCTCTGTTGTTTCTGTATTCATCTCCTGCCCTGAGTTCCTGACTTTATATGTCCTTCAATAGTTTACCGCAATCTTTAAAATGAAATAAACTTTTTGATCCCCAAATTCTTTAGGTCACAGTAATTACAACATAAAATAAGTCATTTTCTTAAATTGCTTTCGACATATATTTTGCTTCAATGGACAAAATAATTATGCTTTTGTAGTAAGTGAGTAATATGTGAATAATGTGTGTAACATGTGAGAACATATGAAACATGTATAATATGTACATAATACATATTGTAATACATAATAAATTGTGAAAAGAGTTTGTACAATTATTTCAATAATTTTAACTAGCCATGAGGCTACAAACAGGAGGGCTATCACTAATTTGTATTTGGAAAGAGCAAAGCCTGTTTTGATCATAGTGAAGTGATTTATAGTAACATGACCATGAGTTGACAAAAGATATGGCAGCTACAACAACATATGAGTTACTGACTTTATTTTCTGTTTCACAATGGATTGATGGAAAACAGCCAAAACTATCATTCAACATTAAATTTAGGTGCTCAACTTGGGTGAGGGTATGTATCTTCTTTGATATTTTCGATGTGCAGGGAGGTCGGAAAAGCAATCAAACATCCTAACCTCTTTAGTCAGTATTAATGGGACTTGACTAAATATTAATGTGGTTCATAATGTCTTGCTAAAAAGGAGTGTGGATACCCAGGAAATGTTCACCCTCTACCCCACTTCAATTCAGATTTAGTTGGTTACACATGGTTTGGGAGCTCTGGCCTCTCTCAAACCACATCTTTATTTCCAAACAACAATATATTGACCTAAAGTTTTCCTTGAATGATGCAGTACTTATAACTTACAGGGTGGCTTCTGCAATTTTAAGCTAAAATCTCTAATTTTACACATTTCCTGACTCATTTTTCTTCTATAAAGTCTACATCTACCTGTGAATATGTGAATGCATGTCTGGTATGCAACACATAAAACATATATGAAATAATGCTATACTCTGTGATTCTTTAAAATTAATATACTTTTCAATTTTTAAGGATATTACTACTCATCAAAACATACTGAATTGTTCTGTCAGTATAGTTATTCTCTTTTATCAATTGATTATTTTAATTATTTACATCCCAAATGTTAGCACCTCAGTCCCACCTTGCAGAGTTCTTCTCCTATAATATGGTTATTCTATGTGGCTACAAATGAGTACCATGTTATTTATTTTTAAATATTTTTAAGTAACATGCAGAAATTACCAGTTATTATTGATTACATTTCTTCCTAGTCAAAAAGCTAGTCTGATCCCATTTGAAGAACCTCTTGAAATGATTATTAGGTCCTATTAGGGCCAATCCTGGTAGCACATTCCTTCAGTCCCAGAAGAGGCTGGTAGATTTCTGTGAGATTAAGGCCAGCCTAATCTACAGAGCAAGGTCCAAAATAGACAGAGTAACACTGAGAAACCCTGTCTCAGAAACAAAACAAAACTAACCTCAACTAAAATATTTCACTGAAGAGGCAAAGAATAAAAAAACAATGAAAAAAGTCTTTTCCAATAATTCTCTAAAAATTAGTTTCCAAATTAAGGATGAAAGATTTCTTATTCTTTAATTAAAAAAAATCATATGAATAGAAATATCTTACATATTACAAGTTGAGGAGCATAAGATAAAAATGATTGGATAGCTCTTTACTGTTAAAGAGTTCCCAGGGACACCACACATCAGAAGAAATGAAAGTGAATGTCCCACAACACAAAACCATAAAAACCAAAGTTATCTGAATAATTAACTGGCTGTTAATGAAAGAAGGCTTACAAATTTAGGTAAGAAATTTGCCATAGCTTCCTAAAAGGGAAACGAAAGTATAAACTTTGAGTCAAGTTAGAGAACAATATCAAGTAATCTGTCTGAGTTTCTGTTGGTTTCAGAAACAGAATAATTACCACCAAAATAATGAAAAGGTCAGACCATGTTATAATAAATGAAATGAGCCTGTGCCCAATGCCAGCATTTCTCTCTTTAATTGGCATTTGTTTTTTAAAGGAACATGGTGACATTTATACTTCAATTATGTATAAGATTGCTAAGTTGCAAAATAAACAGAAGCTGAAACTATAAATTCTATACTTGGAAGAAAATAAAAAGAACAAAACCTTTACATTCATAGGAAGCCTGAGTACATGGGCCTTATCCAAAGCACTTTGACTTGAACAGCTAGATCTTGTGGGCTACATTAATAAGGTTTGTATCTATATAAGCAATTGTTTTAAAATTTTATTTGTTTACTACGTGTGTGTGGGATTGTGCTGTGGAGGGCCTCTCATACCACAGCATGTGAGTAGATGTCAGAAGACAGGAATATGGAGATGGTTCTTTCTACCTTCACTTGGGATCCAAGTTCCCTGATTATCAAGACAAGAAGCATCACCCACTGAGCCATTCCTCTGGATGAGTGCTTTTAAGTGATAGATTCAGTTTATGCCCACATAGAAATTGTAGAACTGACATTTTTCTCCTAAGAGATTTTGTACTTGGGATTAAACTGATTTTTCTGAGCATAACATATATTCCTTTAAAAATCATAAATCTCTTATGCTTTCATTCTATTTGTTGAATATGTCTTAACTACTTAGAACTAACCTTTAACCTGTCCCAAATGCAAGTTGCCTGCTGGACATTTTCTCTTTCATTCCCCCTTGAAGACTTTTAAGCATCTTAAAATTTTCTTCTCTGTGAGCTGAAATGGAGTGTGTGCCATTATATTCAATGTAGTATAAATGTCAGAAATAAAAAAAAATGATATGGAAACTAAAGTACTTTATTCACTTTATGTATACATCATTAAATGTAAGGCCAAGAAGAGCATGGTGCTGTTGACTGTGTGCCAAAATATGTAAATCTCTGAGGAACTAAAGGGGAGATCTAAACATTGCCTCTTTAATAATGAACTTAAATCCAGTTTTAGCCTCTAGAAGAGTAGAGGTGCTCGTTCCTTTGCTCTGTTCACTGACATTCTGCTTATTTCTTTCCTCTGTGATTGGTTGTAGTATCCAAATGAAAAGAATGAACAACCTAATTAAAAAACATATTATACTGCCGGGCGGTGGTGGCGCACGCCTTTAATCCCAGCACTTGGGAGGCAGAGGCAGGAGGATTTCTGAGTTCGAGGCCAGCCTGGTCTACAAAGTGAGTTCCAGGACAGCCAGGACTACACAGAGAAACCCTGTCTCGAAAAACCAAAAAAAAAAAAAAAACCCATATTATACACCTCAATGAAGATGATATATCTATAACATATAACCTCTACAAATATGTTTATAGAAACTTTATTTATAATTGCAAAGACTTGCAATGATTAAGATCACATACTACAGTCAGACAATAGAGTATTACTCAGTATTAAGAAGAAATGACTAATGAGGTATAAAAGGAAAAGAATTAAATAAATATCCTAATGACCAGATGCTAATCTAAAATTACTAAACATTGTTTCTAATTCTAAAGTACTAAACATAGATTCTAATTCTACGGCATTTGGAAAGTATAAAGCTTTAGTTGTAGAAATAATATGTGAGGTTTTCAGTGTCTATGGGAAAAGGAAGTAGGAACAGACAGAAGGAAGTATATCTTTTGGGCAGTGAGACTGTTGTATTATAATGAATAAATGTCAGTACTGTATATTGTGACAAACACTCCACATGAGTTTGTAGTACCACAATGGGTGTGGAGATAGATGTTGTGTGAGAGTGCTTGACAGTCTATTCGTTTTTCCCTCTGAAACTCTAGGAAGTAATATACACTTATAGTGTATACACTAATATACACTAATAATGCATACACACTAAGGATACAAATGAAAGCCAAGGGAGTATTTCAAAGACAAAATCAATTTAAAGTAAAATGGTAATAACATGAAAGATAATTTAAATAAAAGTTACTTACTAAAAAGGTAAAATTAAACTGCCTTTGAAGATAATAATACTATGAACAAACATTTTTGATTCCTATGAAAAAATGTGGAAAAATCCATAGCTACAGAAAATAAAATTCATTAAGATTCAATCAAAACTAAGGAAATATGAAAGAGAAACTTCAAAAACAGCTGTTATATTTAGAAGATAAAATGGGCAGTATGTAAATAACCTAGTTTTCTGCCAAAATTGATACCAATGACCTTTCTATATGATTTACAATAATTTCCAAGGAAAATTAATTCTAAGTTATATTGCTTACTCCCCAGAATAAAGAAAATATATAACAAATGTAATGCCCATTTTGTGAAGCTAATGAATTCTTGAACTTAAAACTATGCAAAATTATACATAAAAGGAGCTTGATATATAACTTCATGCATATACATAGTGTCTGAAAATCTATACTTTATATTCCTTCACATGTACCAACTTATAAATTTGTATGTAACTTATCATATTCAAAAAATTTACTTCAACCTTTCAAGGAAATTCAGACATGATAAATTGAACAATGTTTATCACATTAATAGCAATATAAAATCACATGGTTATAGCATATGCATAAAAAGTGGTTTATTCCTTTATGCAACTGTTAGTAAACAGAACAAACCAAAAACTATGGAAAATTGCAACATTTGTGATTTTATAACAATCTTTGAAAAATTAACAATTAGAGTGTTTTCTAAGTGTGAAATAGTTTTAAAACAGTAAAGTTCAAAAACATTACTTGAAGACAAAAGTTTATATACAAAAAATTAGTCTTAATTATTTACACTCAATTATTTCCAACTAAAATGCTCAAATACTCAAATTAAATGAACTACACTGATACTTGTACTATCAGCTTAAAATAAAGCAGTTCTTGAAAAGAGTAGCAAACTCTTTGTAACTATTATAACTATTCACTTCTGTACTCTAGATTAGGGAAAATCTATAAAATATAGAAATAAAGATGTTATATTTAAACAAAATTTTGATTTTTGGGGTCAAAATTGAGTCCATTTTGGTTCTTGTAAGATCGAAAATTATTTTTATTTTTCTTTACAATTCATTTTCTTCCAGCGCTCTCATCTACTATTTTATTTTTTCCATTTTATTTATTTATTTATTTATTTATTTTAGTTGTTTTATTTATTTGCATTTCAAATGTTACCCCCTTCCTAGTATCCCCTCCACAAACCTGCTATCCCCTCCCCCCTCCCCCTCCCCCCTGTTTCTATGAGGGTGCTCTCCACCCACCTACCCACTCTTGCCTCTATGCTGGGGCATCAAGCCGTCACAAAACCAAGAGACTCCCCTCCCATTGATGCCAGATAAGGCAGTCCTTTGCTACATGGAAACATGTGTCCCTCCATGTGTACCCTTAGGGTGGGTATTTATTTATTCACTGGGTTTTTATTCCAGTTGCTGCCCCCTACCCAGTTCCCCTCACAGAGTCCCTTCTTTATCCCCATCTCCTTTTCTTCTGAAAGGATGAACTACCCCTCTCCATATCCCCCACACTGGTGCATCAAGTCTCTGTACAGTTAGGTGCATCCACTGAGGCCAGACAAGGCAGCCCATTTGGACTTCACAGACAGGCAACAGCTTTAGGGACAGTCCTCTCTCCTGATGTTGGGAGACCCACTTAGAGACTGAGCTACATATCTGCTACATATGTGCACAGGGCAGGGGTGAGGAGGTGGGCTCCATCTATCCTCTGTATGCTCTTTGTGTGGTGGCTGTTGTGGGAAATATAAAAAACTCCCCAGCTTATGCTACCAACTCTCTGTCCTGACTGCCAGCCAGGACGGCCCTGCACTGATGGGCAATGGCCAACCTGTTTTTATCTTGTGGAGGCTCTGACTCAGAGCTCCACAATCTCTACACCCAGCTCGCTAGGTTCCCACTGGTGGGTCACTACCAAGCCAGTCCCATGCTTCAAATCCCCCATGGTCTTTATAGTACACATCTGGTAAACCCACACTTGGCTGCCTTATCTTTCTCTCCTGAACCTAGACAAGCTGCTTCAACACAAACTTAGTTCAGAAACAATAGTAACTCAATCTCTGGGCACAACAACTACAACCTAATCTTGTAAGCCTTATTAAAATCTGAATCCTCCGGTGGTGGATTCTTGCAGATCTGCCATGATACTAGGAAACTCTAGCAGCTACATCTTCCCCACAGGCTAAAAGGGCCTAATTCTCTACTGCTTCCTCAGTTCTTCTGTCCAACCAGGACGTCACACCCACTCACCCAATGATTGGCTCTTTTATTCATTAGGGAATTGGTTCACAAAAAGTCACCTGAGTATGTGACTCATTCCTCATTCCAGACAGCCTCTCCTGGGAGAGCAGAATTAACATAAAAATACAAGCAACACAGAGCTGTCCACAGCAGGTAGCTGTCTCTGAGAGCCTCCAAGGTCCAAGTTAGTTGACTCTGGTGGTATTCCTGTGGAGTGAGGGACTGTCCTCTTTGGAGCCCTCGCTCCTTCCCCCATCTCTTCCATAAGAGTTCTGAGCTCTATCCAATATTTGCCTCTGGATATCTGCACCTGTTTCAGTCAGCTCCTGGGTAAAGTCTCTCAGAAGACAGTTATGCTAGACATAACTATCATTAACAGACTATCATTAATAGTATCAGGGATTGGTGCTTCCCCTGGCATGGGTCTCAACTTAGACTGGTTATTGGTTGGCCATTCCTTCAGTCTCTGATCCATCCTTGTCTCTTCATTTCTTTTAGACAGTACAAATTTGAGGTTAAAACTTTGTAGGTAGGTTGTAGGTAGGTTGGCAACCTACTTCACTGGGGATCCTGCCTGGCTACAGGAGGTAGCCTCTTAAGGTTCCATGTTCCTTCTTACTGCTATGAGTCTCAAGAAAGGTCATTCACATTGAGCCCTGAGAGCCTCCCCATCCCAGGTGTCTGGTACTTCCTAGCAATTCCCCCACCCCCTCACCTACCCCTGGCAGCTGCAGATTTCCATTCATTCAAATGGTCATCTTGTCCTCTTTCATGTTTCTCCCCACACCTGATCCTGACCCCACACTCTCCTCTGCCTGCCCTTCACACTCAGTTCCCTCCTTCCCTCTGTCTCCTCTGACTATTTAATTCCCCTGCAAATGAGATTCAAACATCCTCCCTTTTACCTTTTTTGTTTATTTGTTTACCTTCTTTGGGTCTGTGGAGTATATCGTGGGTAACCCCTACTTTATGGTTACTATCTACTTATCAGGGAGTACACATCATGTATGTTCTTTGGCTCTGGCTTACTTCACTCAAGATGATATTTTCTAATTCCATCTGTTTCTTATAATGGGTTTGGATTATATTCACTCCCCTCTCTTAACTCCTCCTATGTCAACTCCTACCCTCCCAAAATTGTTCTCTCTCTCTCTCTCTCTCTCTCTCTCTCTCTGTGTGTGTGTGTGTGTGTGTGTGTGTGTGTGTGTGTGTGTGTGTGTGTGTTTGTCTCTCAACTAATCAATTCCAAAATCTCCTGTCCATATATCTTAGTCAGCATTCTATTGTTGTGAAAAGACAACATGACTGTGCTCTTTCCTTATAACGGAAGTATTTTAACTTGGGCTTGCTTACAGTTTCAGAGGTTTAGTCTGTTATCATCATAGAGGGAAACATGAAAGCATGCAGGCAGACATAGTACTAGAGTTGTAGTTGAGGATTCTACCCTGGACTTGACATGGGATATTTTAAACCCCAAAACACAATCCTAGTGACCGACTTCCTCCAACATGACAATACCTCCTATCCTTTCGAACAGTACCACTTCCTATTGACTAAGTCTTCAAGTCTATCAGGATATATGGTGGTTATTATTTAAGTCACCACATTCCCTGCTGGGCCTCATTGAATAATAGCCATTATCATAATGAAAAATGCATTTAGTTAAACTTTAAATGTTCTCATAGTCTGTGATGGTTTGTATATGCTTTGCCCAGGGAGTGGCACAATTTGGAGATATAGCCTTGTTTGAATATGTGTGGCCTTGCTGGCATTAGGACCCTGGTCCTAACTGCCTACAGTCCAGCCTTCTTCTCTCTGCCTTTGGGACAAGAAGTCAAATTCTCAGCTCTTCCTGTACCATATCTAGCTGGATGATGCGGTGCTCCAATCTTGGTGATAGTGGACCGAACCTCTGAACCTGTGAGCCAGTCCCAATTAATGTTGTCCTTGTAAGAGTTTCCTTGATCATGGTGTCTGTTCACAGCAGTAAAACCCTACCTAGTAAATAATCTATCACAGTCTCAACACTTTTTAAAACATGAAAGTTCAAAGTCCCTTCTGAGACTCAAGGCAATCTATTAGCTGCAATCTCTTAAAATAAAAATAAAAACCCAGATTGCATACTTCCAACATATGATGGCACTGAAGAGATATTACCAGTCCAAAAAGGAGAAAAGGGAAGACACTGAGAAAGCATTAAAACCAGCAAGATTGAAAACCATCTGGGGAAATTCCAAACACTGCATTCCATGTCAGATGTCAGTTTCCTTCAGATCTCCCACTCTTTACAGCTTTGTTGACTACAACATACTTCTCTCTCTTGGGCTGTTTCCTCACTGTGTGTACCCATTTCCTTGGCATCTATCCTATTATTGTGGACTCTCCACAATATCTTGGGGTTTCTAAGAAGGCAAATGAGGGTTTACTGCACAGCTCCATGCAAATACCTCCCTTGGCCTCCATACAGGGACACCCTTGACAAATGCCTGGCTTCACTGTGCTTCTTTATTCATGGAAAGAAATTTCATACTTTCCCTCCATTTTTTGTTCTTGACTCTAAAGCCAGAATAATGTGGCTGAAGCTACAAAATTGCCCTGCTTTTAGGGCCTGGAACTTGCCTCTTATTCAGACATACTTTTCACTAGTTTTCTGGTTTGGATAGTTTCTTCACTGACCAAGCTTTTTTTAATTCCCTTTCCCAGGTAGAAAGCTTAGCTGAGTGGTGTCTTGCACTGAGATCACCATTCAGTTTCTTCCATTTAGCATTACATTTGGCTTTAAACTTTTTAGCTCCTTGAGCAACTGACTCAGCTCCATTGTCTTCCTGTTACTCCTTTTCTTCTTAAAGCCTACATTTTGAATTTTTCGTGCTCAGTTTGCTTCTTTTCATTATATATCTGCATGAGAGTGGCCACCGATAGCCACATGACTCACAGTATTAGGTTTTCTTGAAATCTCTTCTGCTGTTTTATATATATATGTATATATAAAACCATCAATGTGTGAGATAGGAAATTGCAGAAATTTATAGAAGGGGACAAGGAAGGGGTTAAAGAAAGAGTAGAGTAGTGGGATATTGTATATTATTTTAAGTAAAATATATTAAATAAGTAATAAAATAAAATCTATATGTTTGGACAAGGGTGGAAAGCAGCTATTGTCTTGGCCTAAATATCTCAAGAAAGGTTTCTAAGCCACTCCCCAATATTTTCTATTCTGAAAACTCCTCCACTAGGCTGTCATAATCTTCATTGTTCTTAGCATTCCTGTCTTACTCATTCCCACTCACTGTCCCACTCCCAGTCACCCCTTCTCACAACCCTTCTCCCCATTCCTCCTCTCCTTTTCATCTGAGCAGGTGGGGGCCCCCTAGGTATATACCAAGGAACATCAAGCCTTTGTGAGCTAGCCACATCCTCTCCCACTGGGGCCAGACAAGGAAGCAAGTTGGAAGAATATATTCCACATACAAACAGTAGCTTTGGGACACCCCTTGCTCCAGTTATTCTGGACCTACAGGAAGACCAAGCTGCACATCTGTTACATGTGAGCAGGGAGGCCTAGGTCTAGCACTTATAATCTCTTTGGTTAGTGGTTTAGCCTCCGAGAGCACCAAGGGTCCAGATTAGTTGACTCTGTTGTTCTTCCTGTGTAGTTCCTAGCCATTTAGAGGCCTCAATCCTTTTTCGCATTCTTCCATAAGAGTCTGAAACCTCCAACCACTCTTTGGCTTTGGGTATCTGCATCTGTCTGAGTCACCTGCTGGGTGGAGCTCTCAGAGGACAGCCATGCCAGACTCCTTTCTGCAAGCATAACAAAGTATCCTTACTAGTGTCAGGGATTGGTGCTTGCCCATGGGATGGGATTTTTAATCTTAGTTTTTCTACAGAAATATCCTATTTTGTATGCATTGATATTACATTATTTTTTCACTATTGTTCCCTTCTCATTTACCTATTCACAGACCTACTTACAGATGCCACAAAAAGGAAATACTGAACTGAATAATAGGTATGTGCTTAAGATACTGCCAAACTATATTTTTCTCCAGCACATTCAACATTTCATGTTTCACACAGAGGACTTAGATCTGTTTGAAGTTTATTTTTAGGCAGAGTACTAAATGTGGATCTAATTTTGTTATGCTGTGTAAGGAAATACTGATTTCTGAGCATTTTGAATTCTTCAATGAATCTGTGTGGTTTTATGTAGTCAGAGGCTTTCCATTACTGTTTCAGTCTCCTTATAGGTCATCGATCTGTTTATATTGTTTATCTCTTCTTGGTCAAACTTTGGTGGTTTGGATGAATTAGAAATTCATTCAGTTATCTTATGTTTTCTAACATAATAGAACGTAGACTTTACAGTATTTCATTATAATATTTTGGATTTCTTTAGTGCCTGTTGAAATGTTTCTTGGTTACCTCTGATTCTGTTGATTTTGGCCATCTCCTTCTTTTTCTGGAACACAATGTAAGCAGTCCTGTGAGAGAAATTTATAGTTTCTAATAGTCATCAAATATCAATAAAAGTACACATAAATGATTTGGTGATGCAAGTCAAGAACTTGACAAAACAAATGAAACTAAATTCAATAAATGTGAAGAAACAAAAAATACTAGGGCAGAAATTAATGATGTAGAAAAGGAGAATCATTGAATCAACAAATCTAAGAACATGGTTTCTGAGAAGGCAAAATTTAGAAACCTTTTAAATGTGATGCCGCAAGTCTCAGATAAGCCTTCTTTCCAGTTTTCTATGATCAATTAAGCAGAAATATAAAATAAAATAACTCAAAAATTAATATAAAATTTAAACTCAAAAATTTTTTCAAGATGTAGATTTCAAATCCATGATCATTTTGAACACTTAAAGGTCAAAATTTCAAGGTTAACCCTGTAATTACTATATCAAAATCTTTCCACATTGAACTCTATGAGGGATAAATAAATTGAACACTGAAAATAGAGGATCGACTCCTAAAGAGTTGTGTAGCTTATATATGGTACTTGAGTATGTGCACATCTACCCTGATAACAGTTGTGTGTTTCTAGTAGTTGTTATTGAGAGTCTGCCTGGAATTCATGAGCACTCTCTGAGCTTCAGGCTGTAGGAGTAATGGACCACTTAGCTAGATGTTGACCTGCTGCCTAGAGTTCACAATGCACCTCCTACCTGATGTAAATCGAGGGCTTTAATGAGAGATAATCACTGTTCCACTCAAGGGAATGCAGTGTAGAGCCCTCTATCAAGACATGCCTTAGATATGAAAGTGAGTCTGAAACAGGTTTAGTTTTCCACTACCCTGTAAATTTTATTTTCATTTTTTTTGGCATGCATTTCATTACTCTTGGAAAGTAGCCTTTAATGCTGCTATTCCCACCTCCACTTGGATAGATAAAAAGTAAAGATTAATTTTACTTCATCTCCTTAATATATTTTAATTCTTACACCCTTCTTATGCAAGGCAAAGAGGCATAAACTATTAAGATTTCTTCTGACCCATTAATTAGACTGATAACTGTAAAATGAGCTTAAATTATAAGTAAACCAATGGTTTACTAGGGAAATGTGTGTTGGTAAAGATATTGGATCATTTTCTGTACTGCTGTGCAGCCATTCACCATTTTCATCTGTCCTTTAGAATTCTAAAATGCCTTACTTTCATCTAAGTCATAAGGTTGCATGACAAGTGATGTTCTGAAATGATACAAAAAACAGAATCAAGGGAAACACCTCCCAGGTTAGATTCAATAATATAAGTGACATTTGCTTTCCTGTATGTTATAAGGAAACACAAGAACCCCTCCTTGTCCCTGAGCTAAAGTTATTTCCTTCCCTTATTTGTTTTTATTGTACTAAATAATAAGTTTCACATGGCTAATGCTATCATTATCGATAGCAAAGTATAAATGGAAACAATAAATAACGTGTGCTCAGAAAGAAAATATGTTCTATAGCCTAAGAGTTCAAAGTGTTATCCTGCCAGATGGAAAGCTTCATTAAGTTTTCATTTCTCAGGAAATTTTGTAGAACCAAAATAATTCCATATTTTTTAGAATGGAAAGTAAAGGAAATAGAGGGCAGGTCAGAAGACTATATGTATTACTTATAGGAATGATTATTTCTCTCTGGATATAAACAATGTCACTGGTACTTTGTCTGGGGTCATTCTGCAGCATATCTGCAACATCTAGTCAGGAAGCTGAGATATGAAAGCAAATAAAAATAACAAACATCAAGCCTTTGTGAGCTAGCCACATCCTCTCCCACTGGGGCCAGACAAGGAAGCAAGTTGGAAGAATATATTCCACATACAAACAGTAGCTTTGGGACACCCCTTGCTCCAGTTATTCTGGACCTACAGGAAGACCAAGCTGCACATCTGTTACATGTGAGCAGGGAGGCCTAGGTCTAGCACTTATAATCTCTTTGGTTAGTGGTTTAGCCTCCGAGAGCACCAAGGGTCCAGATTAGTTGACTCTGTTGTTCTTCCTGTGTAGTTCCTAGCCATTTAGAGGCCTCAATCCTTTTTCGCATTCTTCCATAAGAGTCTGAAACCTCCAACCACTCTTTGGCTTTGGGTATCTGCATCTGTCTGAGTCACCTGCTGGGTGGAGCTCTCAGAGGACAGCCATGCCAGACTCCTTTCTGCAAGCATAACAAAGTATCCTTACTAGTGTCAGGGATTGGTGCTTGCCCATGGGATGGGATTTTTAATCTTAGTTTTTCTACAGAAATATCCTATTTTGTATGCATTGATATTACATTATTTTTTCACTATTGTTCCCTTCTCATTTACCTATTCACAGACCTACTTACAGATGCCACAAAAAGGAAATACTGAACTGAATAATAGGTATGTGCTTAAGATACTGCCAAACTATATTTTTCTCCAGCACATTCAACATTTCATGTTTCACACAGAGGACTTAGATCTGTTTGAAGTTTATTTTTAGGCAGAGTACTAAATGTGGATCTAATTTTGTTATGCTGTGTAAGGAAATACTGATTTCTGAGCATTTTGAATTCTTCAATGAATCTGTGTGGTTTTATGTAGTCAGAGGCTTTCCATTACTGTTTCAGTCTCCTTATAGGTCATCGATCTGTTTATATTGTTTATCTCTTCTTGGTCAAACTTTGGTGGTTTGGATGAATTAGAAATTCATTCAGTTATCTTATGTTTTCTAACATAATAGAACGTAGACTTTACAGTATTTCATTATAATATTTTGGATTTCTTTAGTGCCTGTTGAAATGTTTCTTGGTTACCTCTGATTCTGTTGATTTTGGCCATCTCCTTCTTTTTCTGGAACACAATGTAAGCAGTCCTGTGAGAGAAATTTATAGTTTCTAATAGTCATCAAATATCAATAAAAGTACACATAAATGATTTGGTGATGCAAGTCAAGAACTTGACAAAACAAATGAAACTAAATTCAATAAATGTGAAGAAACAAAAAATACTAGGGCAGAAATTAATGATGTAGAAAAGGAGAATCATTGAATCAACAAATCTAAGAACATGGTTTCTGAGAAGGCAAAATTTAGAAACCTTTTAAATGTGATGCCGCAAGTCTCAGATAAGCCTTCTTTCCAGTTTTCTATGATCAATTAAGCAGAAATATAAAATAAAATAACTCAAAAATTAATATAAAATTTAAACTCAAAAATTTTTTCAAGATGTAGATTTCAAATCCATGATCATTTTGAACACTTAAAGGTCAAAATTTCAAGGTTAACCCTGTAATTACTATATCAAAATCTTTCCACATTGAACTCTATGAGGGATAAATAAATTGAACACTGAAAATAGAGGATCGACTCCTAAAGAGTTGTGTAGCTTATATATGGTACTTGAGTATGTGCACATCTACCCTGATAACAGTTGTGTGTTTCTAGTAGTTGTTATTGAGAGTCTGCCTGGAATTCATGAGCACTCTCTGAGCTTCAGGCTGTAGGAGTAATGGACCACTTAGCTAGATGTTGACCTGCTGCCTAGAGTTCACAATGCACCTCCTACCTGATGTAAATCGAGGGCTTTAATGAGAGATAATCACTGTTCCACTCAAGGGAATGCAGTGTAGAGCCCTCTATCAAGACATGCCTTAGATATGAAAGTGAGTCTGAAACAGGTTTAGTTTTCCACTACCCTGTAAATTTTATTTTCATTTTTTTTGGCATGCATTTCATTACTCTTGGAAAGTAGCCTTTAATGCTGCTATTCCCACCTCCACTTGGATAGATAAAAAGTAAAGATTAATTTTACTTCATCTCCTTAATATATTTTAATTCTTACACCCTTCTTATGCAAGGCAAAGAGGCATAAACTATTAAGATTTCTTCTGACCCATTAATTAGACTGATAACTGTAAAATGAGCTTAAATTATAAGTAAACCAATGGTTTACTAGGGAAATGTGTGTTGGTAAAGATATTGGATCATTTTCTGTACTGCTGTGCAGCCATTCACCATTTTCATCTGTCCTTTAGAATTCTAAAATGCCTTACTTTCATCTAAGTCATAAGGTTGCATGACAAGTGATGTTCTGAAATGATACAAAAAACAGAATCAAGGGAAACACCTCCCAGGTTAGATTCAATAATATAAGTGACATTTGCTTTCCTGTATGTTATAAGGAAACACAAGAACCCCTCCTTGTCCCTGAGCTAAAGTTATTTCCTTCCCTTATTTGTTTTTATTGTACTAAATAATAAGTTTCACATGGCTAATGCTATCATTATCGATAGCAAAGTATAAATGGAAACAATAAATAACGTGTGCTCAGAAAGAAAATATGTTCTATAGCCTAAGAGTTCAAAGTGTTATCCTGCCAGATGGAAAGCTTCATTAAGTTTTCATTTCTCAGGAAATTTTGTAGAACCAAAATAATTCCATATTTTTTAGAATGGAAAGTAAAGGAAATAGAGGGCAGGTCAGAAGACTATATGTATTACTTATAGGAATGATTATTTCTCTCTGGATATAAACAATGTCACTGGTACTTTGTCTGGGGTCATTCTGCAGCATATCTGCAACATCTAGTCAGGAAGCTGAGATATGAAAGCAAATAAAAATAACAAACTCTAAATTCAGTGACACTAGTAGATGAGTTTATTTGACATGTGGTGCTATTAACTACACGATCCAAGGGAAGGCTGTGATCTGCCTCTCCAGAATTGTTTATAGATATGTGTGACTCTTTGACTTGTTTCAGTCCATGTGCTGAGTCTAAATGTATAAATGTTACCAGCTTTACCAGGCAAGGACCAACCTTTGTCGTTGGTCACATGATGATGGCATTTTGAATACAGCATCCTCAGATTGCATGGGTCCCATTATCATAAGCACACCTACCTCTCATATGCGATCTATGACAGAAGTAGATACAACTCTAAATATTTCCTTCCATATCTTAGACTTTCCTTTATCAGACATTCTCACATATTATTTATTAAGATAAGAAGACATGAATTAATACTACATCTGTTCCAAGAAATTTTTGTGTGCATTCTGGAATGAACAGATGGTGATGAAAATGTCCTATGTTTATGAGAAAGAAAACATTTTATTTCTACATATACTAGTCATGTTTGGCTGCCAATATAAGTACTATGAACTGAGTAGCTTACAAGATGAACATTTTTTTGAGTCCTGGAAACTGAAAGTCCAATATAAGGTACCAGTAGTATTTGGTGATACTTCTACTCTCAGCTTTGAGATGATGCCTCATGCTATTTTAGCTCTATGATTATGATTAGACCAACACCATGTACTTTATAAAAATTATCAATCCTACTTGATATGGTAATTTTTTATTTAACTTTTTACTGTTTTACTTTTATATTCCACATTCTTACTAATCTAAAATACAAATATATGTAATATTATTTGTTATGGAAATTATAGAAATACCATGGCAAGTCAAAAAACAAATGAATACTTGTTAATCATGTAAATTGTTTTAACTTTGGGCATGAGGGAGACATAGTCTGTTATGCTGATAAACTTTTTGTATTGGATATTTTATTTGCATTCAAATGTTAACCGCTTTCCAAGTTTTCCCTGCAGAAACCTCCATCCCATCCTCCCTCCCCCTATTCTACCCACTCACTCCCACCTCACCACCCTGGCCTTCCCCTACACTGAGGCATCAAGCCTGAACAGGATCATGTGCTTCTCCTCCAATTGATGTTCAACAAGACCATCCTCTGCTTCATACATGCCTGGAGCCATAGGTCTCTCCATGTGTACTTTTTGGTTGGTGGTTTAATCCCTGGGAACTCTGAGGGGCTCTGGTGGCTTCATACTGTTGTTCCTCCTATGGGTTGCAAACCCCTTTAGCTTCCCCAGTCTTTTCTCTAACTCCTCCATTAGGGACCCCATGCTCAGTCCAATGGTTGCCTGCGAGCATCTGCCTCTGTATTTGTCAGGCTCTGGCAGAGCCTTTCAGAGGACAGCTAAATCAGACTCTTGTCAGCAAGCACTTCTTGGCATCCACCACAGTGTCTGGGTTTGAGGTCTGATTGTTCAATGCATCCCCAGGTAAGGCAGTCTCTAGATGACCTTTCCTTCAGTTTCTGCTCCACACTATGTCTCTGCATTTCCTCCCTTTAGTATTTTGTTTCTCCTTCTAAGAATATTGAAGCATCCACACTTTGGTCTTCCTTCTTCTTGAGCTTCATGTGGTCTGTTAATTGTATCTTGGGTATTCTGAGCTTTTGGGTTAATATCCACATATCAATGAGTGCATACCATCTGTTTTCTTTTGTGATTGGGTTATCTCACTCAGGATGATATTTTCTAGTTCCATCCATTTGCCTAAGAATTCTATGAAGTCATTATTTTTAATAGCTGAGTAGTACTCCATTGTGTAAGTACCACATTTTCTGTATCCATTTCTTTGTTGAAAGACATCTGGGATCTTTCCAGCTTCTGGCTATTATAATAAGATTGCTATCAATATAGTGGAAAATGTGTCCTTGTTATACATTGGAACATCTTTTGGATATATGCCCAGGAGTGATATAGCTGGGTCCTCAGGTAGCACTATGTCCAATTCTCTGAGGAACCACAAGACTGATTTCCTCAGTGGTTGTATGAGCTTGCAATCCCATCAACAATGAAGGACTCTTCCTCTTTCTCCACATCCTTGCCAGCATCTGCTGTCACCTGAGTTTTCGATCTAAACCATTCAGACTGGTGTGAGGTGGAATATCAGAGTTGTTTTTATTTGCATTTTCCTGGTGACTAAGGATGCTGAACAGTTCTTTAGGTACTTCTTAGCCATTTGTATGCTGGTAATCTTGACAGACTGAAATTTTGTGAAGAAAATAGGCATGTTTTCTTTAGTATAAGAAATTGATACCCACTTATTTACTTTATGCTAAGTAATGTTCTCTCTGAATAAAACCTTGAGGATCACTCATTCTTTCTCAGCAACATATCTGATGAATTCTATTAAGTATTAAATTGGCTGTTGATGAAAATAAATTCTGAGTAGTTCTGTTTCTCTTAGGATTCTCATCCTGGCACAAAGCCACATAAAATATAAAGGGCATGCCATGGGCATTGTTCATAAGAGCAAATATAATATATGGAAAGAGACTATATGAAAATAACTTGACATAGAAGTTTATACTGAGAAGGAGTCCTCTGGGACTAGAATAGAAGAGGTCAAAACAATTTAAGTTAGTGAATGAAGACAGAAGGCATATTTACAATCCAGAAAAATCTGTACAGAAGTTTCCATAGGATAACTGTAAAGAAATGGTTATTATAGAGAATAATGGGAGTAAGAGAAGAGAAGGAAGATGTAATTGGGGATAGCTAGGGAATCCCTCATGAAAGCCTTCAGAGTAAGCAAAGGAACCCTGTATTATGCCACAGTCACCAGGAAACCACTGAGCTGCATATATCGCCATTTTATGTACTATTGATCATTCAAGGCAAGCCTAGCTTTTCTCACCATTTTTACTGTCTCTCTATCATTGTTCACCAGAGGGCTACTAGCAATAGTCTCCCAGAGTGATGGATAAAAACCCAGACCATTAATTACACTAACTGTTTGAGCATCTCACTCACACTTTGACTCTCAGCTTTCTGTACAGATAAAATTCCTATAACTATTATACACCTTAGTTTGTTCCTGAATCAAGACTTGTTGTTATTGATGATGATGATGAAGATGCTGCTGCTGCTGGAAAATGTTCTTAGTTACTGAATAAATTTTTTTGTGGTAGCATCTAATATAGTATATAAAGAATAAAAAGAAAACTTTGGGATATTCATTTCTATAATAATTTAGAGTATAAGCTATTTCCAATATGTTTCTTCTGAATCAGAATGTTCACACATACAAAATGATATAGAGATACTTTTCATCAATAAAAAGACACCCCAGTCTGGGTCAATATTTAAAACCTTTAAATTTTCAAATAGACTGATAATGAAAACCCATGATTTATGTGGGAAAACAAATGATCTGAATAATTCTCATTTGCTAAATTAATAGTGTTAATAACTTGAAACTTGTAATTGAATGTCTTGTTCATTTATTTTGTGTGTATGTGTGTGTACAGCACCCAGTGAGATGCTATGATGTGGTTCTGATCATCAGTCCTTCATAATAAAAGGCGGGTAAAAACAATGTATGTTTGTCAAAGATAGAAAACAAGTTTATTATTGGATTCATAATCATCTGGGATGGAATGGTAGGTAGAAAAAGACATGGCAACAAACATGGTAGTCCTAATAATATGTTAAACATTTAGAATTATTTTCTATAGCAATGAGGCATTTGCTTTTTCAGATCAGTTGACAAGCTTTTGAAAAATAAGTCCAACAGTACTGTTTTGACAATGGCTAAAATACAAAAAGATGCTGGTTAGTTTGAAGGACTTCAAAGTAGATCAGCTAAATGAGTCCAGTTGCAATGGAAACAATGAGATAAGATTGATAGCCTTCACTTTCCATTAAGCATTTACTGACTACAGTTAACACTGTACTTTTGTAGCCATTGAGATTACAGAAATGAGCTGTATGTTTGGTGGACAGACACTCCATTAAAATCACTTCATTATCCATGCTTTCCCTCTCAGAACAAAAACAAGTACTTCTTTGACATCAAAATGGCTACTCTGTAAAACTAAAATTAGCATTTTACATTTCCAAAGCATTTTGCAATTTAAAAATATCCGTCATGAACCTTATATTATTTATTTTCAAACAATACAGGGAAGAAAGTGTAGTGGAGTATTCTCCTATTCTTACAATGGGGAATTGAAGATACATTTGTAGCAAATGGCTTGAGATTTACACAGACTATAGATTAGAATTTTATTCACATATCTAAATTGAACTCAATATGATTTTCCTATATAATTTTATTCTATGCATATTTTATTCTTGATGATAAAGTTGTTTTCCTTCCATGTAATAATTGCATGTGAGCTTTTCTTCTTTAAAAATCATTGGTTGTTGTTCAATTCTATTAGTTTTCTTGCTAGATACCTTAAATAAATTGGTTTTGCTATATTATTTGATTCTATAAAATAGTTTTCATGGGTTTTACAGCTAGGTTGGTGTCCAGGTTTCTCTTTCCATAGCTGGCAGAACATTTATTGTCTCTTGGAGGCTTGATCATTTCTGAAAGGAAACAGAGGGGATGGATCTGGCAAGCCTGGATGTTGGGTGGAGTGTGCTTGGAGGGGTGGAGGAAGGGAAAACTGTGGTCAGAATGTATTTTAGGAAAGAATTTTTTTTCAATTACAAAATATTTTTCAGTATATAAAGAACCCCACCGAAAAAGTAATGAAAATAAAATCACACATTCCTAAATCAAACAAAATAACAGCAAACCCAAGACATGTGAATAAAACAATAAAATAAATATTCCTTCATTCTTTAAAAACTTTTAGTCTTTACATTTTTATTCAATACCTAAAAAAGAAGACAATTTTATATCAATTTAATAAATATTAGAAATAAATTTATATAAGATAGTAAAATATCAAACTCTGTTGCAAGAACTTAAAGTACAAATCATTACATGTAAATGTAATGTTGAAGAGTTTAACATAAAGAGAACAGACTTGGAAGAAGAGATAACTTCTGGGAAGTTGGGACAGCCAGGTTCTGAGACAGAAAGGCTTAATATCGCTTGGGTCTCGGGCTGCTTGTATGTGTGCGGCTCCCAAGTGCTGGGCGGATCTGCAGTAACCAGCGCGCCAGCTCTGCTGTGGGATTTCTGCCTGGCAGAGGGACCCTGCACTGGGCGGGAACCTACCAGCTTTCCTTCCGCGACCTCTGTTCCCGCAGACTGCTCTGAAGAGACAGGTACCCCAGGCTCTCTCTCCCCAATATAACATCACTTGGGACACGGCCTGTTGGGGCTTCCGTCTGCGCCCGAGAACGGGTCAGCACTGTGGTCGTCTGGGTGCCAGATCAGCAGGCCATCGCGTCTGCAGGGTAAGCGGCCCCACGGAGAGTGTGCAGATTGCACTCCACCATCTTTGCTCCAGTGACTGGGAAGTTGGGACAGCCAGGTTCTGAGACAGACAGGCTTAATATCGCTTGGGTCTCGGGCTGCTTGTGTGTGTGCGGCTCCCAAGTGCTGGGCTGATCTGCAGTAACCAGCCTGCTAGCTCTGCTGTGCGACTTCTGCCTGGCAGAGGGACGCCCCCTTCCCCCCCCCAGGAGAGATCACACACCCCTGCACAGGGCAGGAGCCTACCAGCCTCCCTTTGGCGACCTCTGCTCCAGGAATCCACTAGGCTGAGCCTTTGGATGTGCAAGGCCTCCCCAATATAAGATCACTTGGGGCAAGGCACATTAGGGCTCCAAAGTCACTCAGGAGCAGGCAGGCCCCAGAAATCGGTGCCAGGGGAATCCTGGCAATCCAGGGGGCGCAGAAATAGCTTTGCAGGCTCACAGGAGGTCCAACCAACAGCCAGTGGCAGCAGGACCAACTAACATCAGAGGTATCCAGATGGCAAAAGGCAAACGTAGGAATGTTACTAACAGAAATCAAAGTAATGTGGGACCATCTGAACCCAACTCTCCAACAGCAGCAAATCCTGGATACCCCACCACACCCGAAAGACAAGATCTGAATTTAAAATCACTTCTCATGATGCTATTAGAGGATCACAAGAAGGACACAAATAAATCTCATAAAGAGTTACAGGAGACCATGAATCAACGGTTAGAAGCCCTTACAAAGGAAACACAAAAATCGCTTAGAGAAATGCGGGAGAACATGGATCAAAAGATGGAGGCGCACAAGGAGACAACACAAAAATCGCTTAAAGAGATGAATCAACGGGTAGATGCACTCACAAAGGAATCACAAAATTTGCATAAAGAAATGCAGAAGAATATGGGTCAACAGATGGATACCCATAAGGAGGCAACACAAAAATTGCTTAAAGAAATGAATCAATGGTTAGATGCCCTTACAAAGGAAACACGAGAACTGCTTAAAGAAATGCAGGAGACAATGGATCAACAGATGGATTCCCATGAGGAGGAAACACAAAAATCACTCAGAGAAATGCAGGAGAACGTGGGTCATCAGGAAGAAATCCTGAAAGAGGCAATGCAAAAATACCTTAAAGAAATACAGGAAAATACAAACAAACAAGTGAAGGATCTCAGCAAATCCATCCAGGAACTAAAAAAGGAAGTAGAAACAACTAAGAAATCACAAAGGGAGACAACTTTGGAGATAGAAAACCTTGGGAAGAAATCAGGAGTCATAGATGCAAACATAAACAATAGAATACAAGAGATGGAAGAAAGAATCTCAGGTGCTGAAGATTCCATAGAAAGCATCGACTCAACAGTCAAAGAAAATGCAAAATGCAAAAAACGTGTAACCCAAAACATCCAGGAAATCCAGGACACAATGAGAAGACCAAACCTAAGGATTATAGGTATAGATGAGAGTGAAGATTTGCAACTTAAAGGGCCAGTAAACATCTTCAACAAAATTATGGAGGAAAACTTCCCTAACTTAAAGAGAGAGATGCCGATGAACGTACAAGAAGCCTACAGAACTCCAAACAGACTGGACCAGAACAGAAATACTTCCCGTCACATAATAATCAAAACACTGAATGTTCTAAACAAAGAAAGAATACTAAAAGCAGTAAGAGAAAAGGGCCAAGTAACATACAAAGGAAGACCTATCTGAATCACATCAGACTTCTCACCAGAGACTATGAAAGCCAGAAGATCCTGGGCAGATCTCATGCAGACACTAAGACAGCACAAATGCCAGCCTAGACTACTATACCCAGCAAAACTCTCAATCACCATAGATGGAGAGACCAAGATATTCCATGATAAAACCAAATTTTCACAATATCTTTCCACAAATCCAGCCCTGCAACAGATAATAGGTGAAAACCTCCAATACAGAGAAAGAAACAACACCCTGGAAAAAATGAGATAATAACCTTCTTGAATCAAACCCAAAAGTAGATAACCACTCAAACATAAAGATAGCATCAAGAATGGCAGATGGCAATAATCACTATGCCTTAATCTCTCTTAATATCAATGGTCTCAATTCCCCAATTAAAAGACATAGACTAGCAGACTGGATACGTAAACAGGACCCAGCATTTTGCTGCATGCAGGAAACGCACCTCACTGTCAAAGACAAACACTACCTCAGAGTAAAAGGCTGGAAAACAATTTTACAAGCAAATGGCGCCAAGAAACGAGGTGGAGTAGCCATCCTAATATCAGATAAAATTGATTTTCAACCTAAAGTCATCAAAAAAGACACAGAAGGACACTACATACCGATCAAGGGAAAAATCCACCATCAAGAACTCTCAATTCTGAATATCTATGCTCCAAATGCAAGGGCACCCTCATTCGTAAAAGAAACTTTACTAAAACTCAAAGCACACATCGCACCGCACACAATAATAGTGGGTGACTTCAACACCCCGCTCTCTGAAATGGATCGTTCAGGAAAGCAGAAACTAAACAGGGACACAGTGAATCTAATTGAAGCCTTGGACCAAATGGAACTAACTGATATATATAGAACATTTCATCCTAGAGCTAAAGAATACACCTTCTTCTCAGTTCCTCATGGTACCTTCTCCAAAATTGACCATATAATTGGTCACAAATCAGACCTCAACAGATACAAGAAGACAGAAATAATCCCATGCCTCCTATCAGATCACTATGGAATAAGGGTGGTCTTCAATGGCAACAAAAACAAAAGAAAACCCACGTACACATGGAGGCTGAACAATGCTCTACTCAATGATAACTTGGTCAAGGTGGAAATAAAGAAAGAAATCAAAGACTTTTTGAAAGTTAATGAAAATGAAGGCACAACATACCCTAATTTATGGGACACAATGAAAGCAGTGCTAAGAGGAAAATTCATAGCCCTGAGTGCTGCCAAAAAGAAACAGGAGACAGCATAAACTAACAGCTTAATGGCACACCTGAAAGCCCTGGAACAAAAAGAAGCAAATACAGCAAAGAGGAGTAGAAGGCAGGAAATCATCAAACTCAGGGCTGAAATCAATCAAGTAGAAACAAATAAAACCATACAAAGAATCAACAAAACGAGGAGTTGGTTCTTTGAGAAAATCAACAAGATAGATAAGCCCTTAGCCAGACTAACCAGAGGGCACAGAGATAGTATCCAAATTAATAAAATCAGAAACGAAAAGGGAGAGATAACAACAGAAACTGAGGAAATTCAAAAAATCATCAGATCCTACTACAAAAACCTGTATTCAACACAACTAGAAAATCTTGAGGAAATGGACAATTTCCTTGACAGATACCAAGTACCAAAATTAAATCAGGATCAAATAGACCATCTAAACCGTCCTATAACCCCTGAAGAAATAGAAGTTTTCATTGGAAGTCTTCCAACCAAAAAAAGCACAGGTCCAGATGGTTTTAGTGCAGAATTCTATCAGACCTTCAAAGAAGACCTAACACCAATACTCTTCAAACTGTTCCACAAAATAGAAACAGAAGGAACACTACCCAACTCGTTCTATGAAGCCATAATTACACTAATACCAAAAGCACACAAAGATCCGACAAAGAAAGAGAATCTCAGGCCAATCTCTCCTATGAATATAGATGCAAAAATACTCAATAAAATTCTTGCCACCCGAATCCAAGAACACATCAAAACGATCATTCACCACGATCAAGTAGGCTTCATCCCAGGGATGCAGGGATGGTTCAATATAAGGAAATCCATCAATGTAATCCACTACATAAACAATCTCAAAGAAAAAAACCACATGGTCATCTCATTAGATGCTGAGAAAGCATTTGACAAAATTCAGCATCCTTTCATGCTAAAGGTCTTGGAAAGATCAGGAATTCAAGGCCCATATCTAAACATAGTAAAAGCAATTTACAGCAAACCGGTAGCCAGCATCAATCTAAATGGTGAGAAACTTGAAGCAATCCCACTAAAATCAGGGACTAGACAAGGCTGCCCTCTCTCTCCATATCTTTTCAATATAGTACTTGAAGTTCTAGCTAGAGCAATTAGACAACAAAAAGAGGTCAAAGGGATACAAATTGGAAAGGAAGAAGTCAAACTATCACTATTTGCAGACGATATGATAGTATACATAAGCGACCCAAAGAACTCCACCAGAGAACTCCTACAGCTGATAAACGACTTCAGCAAAGTGGCCGGATATAAAATCAACTCAAGCAAGTCAGAAGCCTTCCTATACTCAAAGGATAAGCAGGCTGAGAAAGAAGTAAGAGAAATAATACCCTTCACGATAGCCACAAACCATATTAAGTATCTTGGCGTGACTCTAACCAAACAAGTGAAAGATCTGTATGACAAGAACTTCAAGTCTCTGAAGAAAGAAATTGAAGAAGACCTAAGAAGATGGAAAAATCTGCCATGCTCATGGATTGGCAGGATTAATATAGTAAAAATGAGCATCTTACCAAAAGTAATACACAGATTCAATGCAATCCCCATCAAAATCCCAACTCAATTCTTGATAGAGTTAGAAAGAGCAATTCAAAAATTCATCTGGAATAACAGAAAACCCAGAATAGCTAAAACTATTCTCAAGAGTAAAAGAACCTCTGGGGGAATCAGTATCCCGGACCTCAAGCTGTACTACAGAGCAATAGTGTTAAAAACCGCATGGTATTTGTACAGTGACAGACATGTAGATCAATGGAACAGAATTGAAGACCCAGAAATGAATCCATACTCCTATGGTCACTTGATCTTTGACAAAGGAGCTAAAACCATCCAGTGGAAAAAAGATAGCCTTTTCAACAAATGGTGCTGGCTCAGCTGGAGGTCAACATGCAGAAGAATGCAAATTGACCCATTCTTATCTCCTTGCACTAAGCTCAATTCTAAGTGGATCAAAGATCTCCACATAAAACCAGACACACTGAAACTAATAGAAGGGAAACTAGGGAAGAACCTTGAACATATGGGCACAGGGGAGAATTTCCTGAACAGAACTCCAATAGCTTATGCTCTAAGATCAAGAATAGACAAATGGGACCTCATTAAATTACAAAGTTTTTGCAAGGCAAAAGACACTGTCAAAAAGACAAAGTGGCAACCAACTAACTGGGAAATGATCTTTACCAACCTTACATCCGACAGAGGGCTAATATCCAATATATACAAAGAACTCAAGAAGTTAAACTCCAGAGAGGCAAGTAACCCTATTAAAAAATGGGTTACAGAACTAAACAAAGAGTTCTCACCTGAAGAATATCTAATGGCTGAGAAGCAGCTAAAGAGATGTTCATCATCCTTAGTCATTAGGGAAATGCAAATCAAAACAACCCTGAGATTCCATCTCACACCAGTCAGGATGGCTAAGATCAAAAACACAGGAGACAGCAGTTGTTGGCGAGGATGTGGAGAAAGAGGAACACTCCTCCACTGCTGGTGGAATTGCAGGCTGGTACAACCACTCTGGAAAGCAGTCTGGCGGTTCCTCAGAAAACTGGGCATGACACTCCCGGAGGATCCGGCTATACCACTCCTGGGCATATACCCAGAGACTTTACCTGCATGCAATAAGGACACATGCTCCACTATGTTCATAGCAGCCTTATTTATAATAGCCAGAAGCTGGAAAGAACCCAGATGTCCCTCAACGGAGGAATGGATTCAGAAGTTGTGGTACATCTACACAATGGAATACTACTCTGCAATTAAAAACAATGAATTCACGAAATTCCTAGGCAAATGGTCAGATCTTGAAAATATCATCCTTAGTGAGGTAACCCAATCACAAAAGAACACACATGGTATGCAGTCACTGATAAGGGGATATTGACCCAGAATCTCGGAATACCCTAGACACAATCCGCATATCAATAGATTTCTAAGAAGATGGAAGGAGTGACCCCTGGTCCTGGAAAGACTGGATGTAGGGGAACGCCAGGACAGAGTAACGAGAGGGCGTTGAATGGAGAAAAGAGGGAGGGAAGGGGGCTTATGGGACTTTCGGGGAGGGAGGAAACGGGAAACGGGAAGTGATTTGAAATGTAAATTAAAAAATAAAATAAAATAAATAATAAAAAAAGATAACATAAAAAAAATAATAAAAAAAAAAAAGAAGAGATATCTTCCAGGCTGTCTTAGACACAGGCAGCCATTCAGCTTGTGAACATAGATTTTTTTTTCTTTTTATTGAAAGGAATTCCCAACACTCATGTCTTGATTTCCAAACTCTAGACTCTTAATTAACCATAACTCCTAGGAAAATGTGTCTTGTTACAGAACCACAAAGTAAGAGAATGCTAAAAATAAGTTGAAGACTTTTAAAAAGGGAAAACAGAAAGAGAAGCCTGCCAGAAAAAGTTGATCATGGTCAAAGCCAGGGCAGTGGAGGAAGAAAGCAAACACTGTAGTTTTAACAAACTGTACAAATAGAACACAGTCAAAGAGAGGCCATATCACATATACAGATAACAAAAAAAGGACATGGTCAATAAATAAAATAAATGAATACCAAATTATACTCCTTTCTTTTCCTCTAAATAGAAGTTCTTAAAATATGACACAAACCATAGACTGAGAAGATAGCTCGCACATTTGTTAGATGTGGTGAATTGAACACTAGTTAGAAATCTATACAAAGCCATACTGAATGGTAGACAAGTATACTTACTTGTAAAGGAGAAAAAGAAGTGGAAAATAAGACCCACCATTTAAATATAAGAAAAACTTTTGGTACTCATTAATGAAACTTCCTTTTTTAAGCTTACAACTGACATTTCAGAAATGAAAAACTTGCTAGAAGACAGAGAACCAGTCATAGAGGTCCAAAGTCAATTAATTCATCTTCAATATAACGTCTATACCTAAAGCTCAGGCGTATAATAGAAGAAGTGAGTAGTAAGAATATAATAACCATAGGGAAAGGCTATCTTTTATGAAATTCTGTCTTCAATATAAGAGAGGGAAGTTAGATCCATCCCATGAGATCTCAAAAATACCTAAGTTGACATGAGATGTTGATGAAGGAACTTTAATAAAGCTTTTTTCTTAGATGAAGAGCAAGGAGTAGTTAATGACTGCTGATGGAAATGATCCTCCTATGTGAATATGCAATAGCAAAGAGTTAGTCCTAAGACATATACTTATGTGCAAAATTAAATGCTCTCAATATGTTTTATTTTTGTTAATGGATATATTCTGTATATGAGAGATATAATTTATATGTCCATATTTAAGAATGTATATATATATATATATATATATATATATATATATATATCTCCAGGGCCATGAAATTGATAAGAGATACGCAGAGCACATTGTAAGTTGGAGGGAGAGTGTATCATTCCAGATAGAGTACACGTATATGAAATTAATTACATAAAAATCCAGCCCACTAAAATCCAGCATCTTTAACTAAGGAAGTGGAACTGGGGAAGCACCTCTCTTTATTCTATGGACAGTAAAACAGCTAAGGATATTGGCTTATGTAAAGTTAGAAGTCAAATACATCCCTTACTGTCTAAGACTGAGTAGGTAATAAAATAATCATGGTAAATATTTAAGATCTTATATTTCAAAAGGAATGGCAAATATTTCTCAGGCAATTTTTATTAAATATTTTCTCTTGCTGAGATCATTATTACAGAAAAAGATTTGCTTATTGGAAATTAATAAAAATTAGTGGACCTATCTTTTGTATATTATAAATAATAATATAGTAAAATATTACTTGATAATAAAAAACCAATAACTTGGAACTGAGATAAGATAATGTGATTGGATAGAATTACTAAAGAATAGTAGGGAGATTAAGATACAGTAATAGATAATTTTCATAGATATAAACATTGATCTTCCTTTTGTAATTTAAAATATAATAATGCAATTTTTCTTCTCTTGTTCTTTTTTCCTGATCCTTTATCCCCAAAAGTATTTCTCTTGTCTAACCATTTTTGTTACCTGTACTTATGAATAAATCAACATATAAATACAACAATTGAATCTATTCAGTATTACATGTGTACATATGTTTCTAGGGATAACTCCTGTCAGAATTAAGGAAATGTAGAAAATAATATATCAAAAAGTTTAAAAAGATTCACCTAAAACGAAAAAAAAGCAACTTACTATATAGAAATATAATAAAATATAACTAAACTGATTCAATGAAAAATATTAAAAATAAAAATATTAAAATATGATTCCAGTGTTTTATCAGTTAGTGAAAATCTGTAGCATATAACTTTGAAATCATTAAACTTGATAACCTGGAAGGACTGCTAATCTACAACCTAGAGAAAATTTGAGTTTTAAAGGAAAAGAAAAACATATACTTTCAATTATTCAGGTAGTAAAAGTGTAATCCATATAAATATGATTATTCTGATTATTTTAAACCATTACTATATAAAATGCATTTACAGAGAATTAGAAGATATGAATTAAAACATCTGAATAGCTATATAAAAAGATAAAAGAATTATATGTAGACATTTAAAATATATATAGCATTTAGTTATGCTTTCAGAAAAGTACAGCTCTTCTTATAGAAGCAGAAAGTCATATACAAAGTATACAATATAAATTCATAAAAATTAATCAACTGAAAATAAAAGTGTACAATTCATGAAATTAATCAACTGAAAATAATTATAAAAATTATTATGAAATTTTATTAAATGCAGTTTAAGTTAATGAATCAAATGATATTAGTCCTAGTTCTTTTGATAAGATTACATCAAATCTCAAGGCAAATCATTTAATATCATATCCCTATATTCTCTATTTGTAAAACATTATCATGTATCAGTATTGCCAAGTTTTAGCTAATATGTTAGTGTTGTAGGAGACAGGCTTTTTTTTTTTTTGACAGTGTTCTATTCTGACAGTTTCTGCAATCTTCACAGATCCCCTACTTCCCAACCCTTAAACAAAATTATCACTACAGGATCATAAAATGTTGCAGTATGTATGTATTCTCATTTCCCTGCATAGGCTAAGAATACAAAACTCCGCAGTGTGAGTTCTCATTTCCCTGTGTAGGTAAAGATGTTTCCATTGATCTCATTTTTCTTCAAATGCAAGTTAAAAAAAAAAAAAAAGATCTACGACATTTTCTTGATTTTCCTCAAACAAGTTTTGTTTTTATAAAACAAAATATAGATTTCTCACAATGAAAACTGTTATATAGCTCCTTAAAATTTTGTGTGTGCCTTCTTAGTCAATACCAGTCTGTGCCCAGGTTTCTATTTTCTTAATGCAATGAACATCATGTATTAACATAACATTACATTACATCTATCTGTCTATCTATTTATCTATCTATCCGTCTATCTATCATCTAACTATCATTATATGACTTCTTGAAATAAAGCCAAGAAAACTGAGACACCAGCAGTAGCTTCTTGACCTGTTTATTTGCAGCCCACACAGATAATATAACACCTGCATTAAAGAATTCATAACTTCCAATAATGATAATTATGAATAAAACCTCTAAGCATTTCAAGATCTTGAGAGAGCCAAAAGAGTGATTTAAGGTGTAGGGTGCGTGTGTGTGATATTTTTCTAATGATTTTAAGTACATAGTAATGAAACATAAATTAGTAATATGCAAGTAAAAAAAGAAATATATGTTTGTCACATTGATATATGGAGATATCTATCTATCTATCTATCTATCTATCTATCTATCTATCTATCTATCTATCTATCTATTTATCTATCTATCTGTCTATCTATCATAACAAATGAATTTATTAAATGGAATGTTTGATACATATCAGATTTGTTTAAGCATATGCATGTACTAATCTAATCATATATTGCAGTTACCATAAAAAGCTGTTAAATTTTGTACTTTATATTACATGGCAATTTACAAATTGAATCATATGTACAGATCAATAAAATTATACATGGCAGAAACTGAAATTTCCAACTGAACAATCAAGCTTTACATGTTTTTTTTTTTTTGCACAAAACTTCAAAGAAATCCTATAATATAATTGGAAATTCAAAGTATAGGCTCAATTTCTCTATTCACTTATTTCAGCTGAAAAGGAGATTGGGTTCTATGATACCTTCCTTTTTTGTATGTGATAATTCTTTGATAAGGGAAATATGAATTCACGATTTGGTTTCCATGCCTTTCAATATCAGACTCCATCGATTTCTCAAAGAAAATCCATCACAAATTACCATGACTATTTGAAATAAATCTGTGTAGCATTGCTTCTGCTCCCACTGCAACCTGCATGTGGAAACATTGAGATATAGGTGAGTATCTTCAGATGTCTTATGGAAATATTCTCATAGATGGTATATGTTGTGACATCTTAATAGGTCATCACATTTAAGAGAGGAAAATGAAGAGCATCGTACAATAAGCCTGGAAAAGACCTGATGAGGACTTAGATGGGTCATATGGGGTGTTGGATGTCTTCAAGCTTATATTCCTAGAAAGCAAGATTGTTATGCTCTGTCAAAATCTATTGCTGTTTCTAGAATCAGACTCTGATATATGACTCCAAGATACCTCCTTCACAAGACTACACATTGATGCAGGTATCTTACTAGAAACTTCATTTTTGCCCTTGGCTCTGGGCCCAAGTCTGTTTGGGTAGAAACTTATGTTAATTTGTCCTGCATCAGGGAAACAAAACCTGCTTTTATGTTACCAGAACAACACAACGACTCTCTCTCTCTCTCTCTCTCTCTCTCTTTCTCTGTCTCTCCCTCTCTCTGTCTCTCTCTCTCTGTCTCTGTCTCTGTCTCTCTCTGCCATATTGCTGAATGATCATTCATTGGTTTCCATTGCCTTCAGAACATGTATGGGATGTTGTTATTCTGAGTTCTACCTAGAAGGAATTTGAACTGACTGAGAGGAAGAGCAAAACTGTTCTGAATTGGCAGTGCCAAATAGCATTGAGAGAGATGGACTGTTCCAGCTTCTGAATATGAGTCTAAAATTCCTCGTATCTTACATCCTCATGAACTTATGCAGGTATCATCCAGGTATAACTGTCCTCTGAAAGGCTCCATCCAGATGACCCAAACAGATGTAAAAACCCACAAACAAACATAAGACCAAGCTCTGGAAGTCTTGTGGGAGAGTTAAGGAAAGGACTGAGAAGTCATAGAACAGTGAGTGATTGACCAATTCTGAGTTTGCTATTTATATTTGCATTTATTATAACATTCAGATTATAAATATGTCCAATGGAGAAAATGGTATGATAGGAAGTTTTAGTTATTTATTTTAAAACTGTCAGTGTTTAACTGGCTATTTTTAGGGCCAAATATAAAGGGATGATGATTGTAGGGAGAAAGAGGGAAGGATAAAGAAAGACAAGTAAGAAGAGTGAACAAGAAAAGAGGAGAGAAAGAGTATATGTAAAAGTTTATATGTGAATTTATGCATCCAAGTTAAAATGCAGAAATATTTGAAACAGTGAAGTTCTTCACATCACTCATTATGGATAATTATTACAGATATCTGGCAACATATATTACCGATGTTGTAGATTCTGGAATTATTAGAATTCTGCAGAGATTCTGAACTCCTTGCTTTCCCAGTTCCCCTCCCTCTCCAGCTGATCCTAAACAACCATGGTTTTTCCTGATCACACTCATTTTTATTAATTTATCCAACCTCTTCCACTTCCTGCCCCAGCTGATTGTACTACTAACTCTAAACTTTACCTTCAATAGGTAATCTTGGAAGGAGAAATTAATGTCTGCTACTTTACTGCTCATTTTTTCCTACAAAGAATGTAACTGGCTTATTATACAGCCTTCAAAGTTTAATCTCTAAAGGCCCAAAAATGTTGTCAGAAGACAGTTACTGGTCCACTTTTGGTTATAAAATTTTCCACAGCGGTGTCTACTTATTAGAACAGCTAAATCATTCTCAAGTCACTTGTTAAACTGTCCAGATTGTATAAGTCCTCAGCATGTGTAGAACCAATTCAACTCATTTGATCTTACAATGTTCAATTGCTTCTGAGTAGAAATGTACGACCTGAGGCTGCTGAGAGAATTTACATGCAATAGAGAAGCCATTATCAATTTTGTTGAAACATGTGATGCTAAGTTGTGAGGGGGTTGGCACTTTTTTTGAAAATATGATAAATCCTTCAGTTAAAACTGTATATAAAACATTGGAATAATATATATATATATATATGTATATATATCTTTATTTTAATTAGAATTTTATTTTAGGTTGAAAGAAAAAAAATAACAGATGACTCTTTAAAAGTTTTAAATGCATAAAACATAAGGTTTTATTTTCCCAAAGAGAGAAATTCTATTATGCAAACATATTAATTCAGTTGCTGGTGTGGAAACTAAACAGAAATAGATAAAGTTTAAATAAGGATTTTATGCTGAGGAATTGCTGAGTTAGATAATTACCCATTTGGTATTACTTACATTGCATGTAGGTTTAAAAACATCTTTTCATCTTTTCTTTTATATATATATATATATATATATATATATATATATATATACACACACACACACACATATATATAATCAAGGCAAATCATCTGCTGTGACTATAGATTTTTGAAGTTGCTGTGGGAAGAATCATCATTCAATGATAAATTAAGCAAACAGCATAAACATTGCATTTGAAAATGGGTTTA
Source organism: Tokudaia tokunoshimensis (assembly GCA_036184795.1). Taxonomy (NCBI): domain Eukaryota; kingdom Metazoa; phylum Chordata; class Mammalia; order Rodentia; family Muridae; genus Tokudaia; species Tokudaia tokunoshimensis. The sequence continues at coordinate 112,596,226 of BTHU01000012.1, read as the reverse complement.
ACACAGATGAGTTTGCTGTGAACCCAAATTGTCCATCTATGAGATAGAAAGGTAGGATAAAAATAAGTGAAGTCTGTTCTATTAATTCATGTGTATTCAGGGATGATTGCATCTTATATTTTATGAACATAAGAAAATATATGGATTTGTGTGTATATATGCAGGTTAATATCATGACAAATATGAATACATGATTTATGAGGGAAAACAAGAATACATTGTCAACTGAAAATTGGAGATATCTAACAATCATTTTGTGCTTACATTTTTATATTTTGTTTCTCTAAGAGATGGTAAAGCTAGATGTTTTTTAATAATATAGATGTTTACGATGCCTTACTTTAGACAACTCTCCTGTAATTAGGGAATTACCCACAAATAATTTCATATTTCCTCAAATTGTTGCCAGACCTGAGTCTCACCAGTGTCCCTCCATCTACTGCAATTTTATGTGACATAGATACACTTCTATGCATGCACTGGATTGGAAGGGACACAATCACGTTGATACTGACACAGGTCTGTCTGTGACAAGCGTTGCTGACACAGCAAGACAGATTACTATGCATCATGACAGCCAAAGTTCTAGCTGTCACATATATATTCCTGTGTAGTGTTGTGTCGTGGTAGCAATGCAGTTTTGCAACCTAACTAGGGCATTGTTTCTCTTGCGTTGTAGAGATATTAGTGAGTATTCTCATTTCTTATGAAGTCACTATGACTGTAAACTAGGAAAGATCTCATTATTAGCTCTTAACAATTTGACTGACATATTACCACAGCACGTGTTCCCTGCAGTACCTCCCATATGGGGTCCTTCCATCTTTGATTCTCTATCATCTGTTCTCATTTCCCTCCATTGTTCTCAGCAGTATAGACAGACAATACTATTTCTCTCATTTCAAGTCTGCAACGGTTTGGAGCACATATGTCATGCTTTTGTCTCAGCACTTTGTCTTTTCAGCAAGACTCCTTGGAGGCTTGAATCCTGAGTCTCTCTGATTTCTCTCCCCTTATTCTCTCTTGTTCTTGTTTCAATCAGTCTTTTCCACTGGAAGTGCTCCTCTCAAAGTCCCCGTGACCTTCCCATCACTATGTCGACCTCTACAATATGAAACCATCTTTAGTTCTTGTCTTGTGACACCTATTAACAGCATGCAATAAAATTGATCACTTCCTCTGCCTTGAAATACTTGCTCAGCTGTTAGGATACTGCAGTCTCCTACTTGTCCTCCTGCTTCTCTGAGGCTCTATTACTTCATTCCTTTTATTTAAGTCACTTAATTTTGAAATGTTTCTGGTCTTAATCCTTGTATTATTTTTCCTTTATGTCTATAGTCATCTAACCCCAGGGTTATATATTCTCAAAAAGCTCATCCTTCCTATGTGCCTGTTAGATTTGAATTGGCTTGCCCCCTGCATAGGTAGCATCTCCACTCAAAGAGGGAATAGACATTTCAGATAGTACATTCCTCAAGTTGGACTTCTGGTTCATTCTCATCATCTGTATCCAAAACTCTTGGTTTTCTATATTTCAATAACAAGCCGTTCATTTTTCCTTGTATCGAAATATCAAATTTATAATTGGTTCTTTTAATTCCTGCACATTATCCATCCATTCTATTGGGAAATCCATCCAAAATACTCATTGATTAAGTAAAAAAATGATGAATTGACATTTCTCTATAAATTTACCTCTCTGGAACACAGCATTGCCTCCTTTCCTATGAAATATTTTCATAGTTTTTCTAAGAGGTTTCTATTTGATTCTTGAAATGTCATCCCTGTTGATTCTAAACACAGCTGCATAATGAGTCTTAAAACTAGGAGAAAGTGTATTTTATTTCAGCTTAAAGATTCTAATACCAAAATTTTCACTATGTCCCAATTACTTGTGACTTTATGAGCCTGTTGATTTGTCTGAATTTATTATTGGATGAATTTGGCACAGTAATTTGGATCATTGAAATTTACCCCCTCTAATGGTTCAAATGCACCATGGACACTCTCATCCCACATACTCTGCCTCACTGTTTCTGTCTTTTAACTCTAAATCCAGATAGTAACACATGTATTCTGTTGCTTTCTTAATTATTTTTTCTTACTGAGTATTTCTTCATAATACTCATCCAAACTAAAAGAATTATTTTTCACATATTTTATTCACACCTAGTACATTTACACGAACCAGCACACTGTCTCTTTCCATGAATACATGCCCTTGTAGAATGCGATCTTTCAGAATTGGTGACATACACCTAGTAGATAATGCTACTAACTTGTTCTGGTTTGACTGAGAATTGTCCATACCTTTTCACTGCAAAGTAGGTTCATTGAGCAGTTGTAGCTCTAAGAAAATGTCAAAAATTTTGATATTTGTTCATTAAATATTTGCTGAATGTCAGAATGACAGAAGTGAACCTATATATAGTATTTTTATTCAAGTATCATGGAATGGATGGATATAACCATATCCGAAGATTCAAAGTCACTTATTCAATCATAATTTTGTACCCAGTAAGAGCTAGTACAGAACTGTGGTAAACACAGTTAGGAAATACTATTCAGAGTTCCTCAGTAATTACTTTTATGTAACATACTTGATTAGAACATGTCTGTTCTCCTGGTTGTAAAATACTATTAAGAACAGTGAATCCAATTTTAAAATAAACATAGCATAGACATTCAAGTACATAAATTCTTATTAATGGGAAACTATTGTCATTAGTTAGTGGAAAAAGAGTATACACTTTATTGACTTAACTAATATTTTGATTAATAGTTGGATGAAATTCCCATTATTGGTTAAAAATTTACATTTTAGGCATGAAAATTAGGGGATAAGAAATAGATTCAAGTGATTATTATAGGTTCATAGAACTATTGTCCCGATATATAACATTTTGTTTTTATATATCTTTGTGATTAAAATCTTAGTAAGCTTATAATAGATAAGATGTTAATCTAAACATAACATAAATATTGTAACTTTTCCAAGCTTTCTTAAATTTAAACTTATATAATATATATTCAAATCAAACATACATTATACTAGAGGAAAAAGAGATAAGCATTATTTTCATTCTCAAATAAAAGGCATCACATAAGATGGCTTCATATAAAGTACCATTGAATTCTTCCATATTTAGTTTTAGTTCATCATTGTAAGTATGAGGATGTGTGTCACACAAATTGCTTTTATTACCTTGAACAGTAGCAACTGACATCGGATAATGTTAAAGACAGAACACTTCTCAATCAATCAAGACTAGATTAATAAAGAGATATGGACCCAAGCTTCTACAGATCAGACACATTCTTCTTCCATGTGCAGAAAAACCTAAAACTATCTAAGGCAGTAGATATGACTCTCTTCATTTTTTATCTTCCAGTAGGAATATCAATAGAGACTATGAACATCTGTGACTACTTGTCTCTGAAAATTAGCCTCAGTAAAAGCACTTCCAGGTGGCCATGTAAATATATTGTGTTCTTGTTCATAGGATAATGAAGTTAGTCTTCTGACCTACCATTGATTCATGATAATTCATGCATGAGCCAAAACATTTGTAAAGAGTGATTCATCATGGGAATGAAGCAGTCATTCACAATATGTGGCGTGATGACTGAGCATGGGAACCAACTTTTAGAATACAGAGAACATAAAGCTTGGAACTATTAGTCATATCAATATGAACTGTCCTGTCTATCAGTGATAGCCTTGGAGAGGTCATAAGTCAAGCAGAAGAGAAATAATGTGTACCTTATTTTCAGAAAGACTAATATATATATATATATATATATATGATAACTAGTGGAACATATTTTAATAAAGCCCCATTTATACAAAGATTATTAAGTATCTGTAATAGAAAATAGAGTAACTAAAGAAAACACAGATAAATTTCATGCTTTGAAAAAAAATTCATTCTTTGGGGAATTCTGAGAAAACCTACTATTGCTCACCGTCTATGAACAATGGAGCAATGTCCAAAAGAATATAGTCCATGTGAAATCCACTCAAGTATACATGCTAATTCTGGGGTATCCTGGAACTTTGATATGAACGCTTATGCTCTTTATTATCATTTATTCATACTAGACCATTCTACATATCTTTGACCTGGATAGTGTCTAAGAGGAAGAACACTGGAACCTGCATAGAGCAGTTATGCTTCCTGCTGATTTTCAATGCATTCTACAAATTAAATGTGCCAATGGGACATGGGAGGATGGTAAATGTAGACAGAACTACAGTTATTTTTCTTCCCTGCTCATTTTAGAATCGAAATTACATCTATGGCAGGAGCTGAGTCCTCTCAGAACTGGATTACATCTTTTAAAATCCTGCTCCTAAAAGACTCTGCTAACTATCTCCTTACATTTTCTCCTTTGCCTTCAGCTGTTAATTGCTTCCCCGTGTTGTTACCCATTACTACATTACTGTCTTTACTCCTTTAATGCTCATTTCCTCTGGGAGGCAAGTAGCCTTTAATGCTACTATTTCTGCTCCCACATGGAAAGACAAAAGATAAATATTTGTTTTATTTTATCTCCTTAATATGCTTTAATTCTTCTTGGTATGTTATGCCAGGTGACCTGAACTATTAGGATTTGTTCTGACACCAGGAATTAGATGATTAGTGTAAAATGAGCTTAAGTCATAAGAGAACATAGAAATTACTTGAAATATGTGAGTGTTGGTAAGGAGCACCATTTTCACACACACACACACACAACACACACACACACACATGCACACACACAAATTTAATGCAATATAAATAAATGAGAGATTTTTTTTAAAACATGGAATAGTTTCTAGTTATTTTAGAGAATATATTAATGTTAGATGTTGTATTATAATACAAAAAATTAAAGTTCTCTAACATATTAGGTATGATAAATTGAATGTCCCTTAAGACTCAGATAAATACATTTTGCTAGGAATGGTAGAATGATATGGCAAAATCATAGTGTATGAAATGACCTCAAAATGACATTTTCTAAAACATAAATAACTTAAATAGTTTTGTAAAAGCAGCACCATGCTAGAAGAAGCCTCTAACAGAAATGGTCATTGTCAGATAACAGATAATGAATCAGTTATATAACTCTACATAAGGTAATATAAACCTTACAGTTTAACTACTATTGTCACAAAAACCCTTGTGGTTCTAATAATGCACTCTTTCTGAGCACTCTGAAGGCACTGTTTAAAATGATTTTAAATATTGCATTAAATTACTTGAAATATGTCTTTTCATGGTGTTAGTCCTTTGCTTTTACCATAGGTTCATCCAACATTATTAAATTTTAAAATTATACTATGACTTTTCTCAAGTAGTGCAGTTACAGTCTCTGATTTATATGGCACATTTCTTCCATAAAACCATTGTGCTTATGGTTAAATAAATCAGATGATGTAGACATATGCATTAAATATGTACATATATATATACACACATACACATACATAAAGTTATACACAATTTTCTTGAGTTTTATACAATATATTTCTTGAAATAATTCAGTGTGGACCAGAACTGAATTTCAAGGATTGTAATATATCATATTATTTTTATCCACAGGAATTTGTGTATTTCAAAAGTTTCTACAAATAGAAATCATTCTGGAGCACATTCTCAAAACTGTATGAGGCTCAATTGTATTTGGATTTAACATCTATATAAAGTCATCTAAAAATTCTTTTAAAAGACTCAGAAGAAAAACAAGTAAACATTTTACCTACAATGTCCTAATTGTCAGACATTTCACCTTCCTGTAATCTACTCTTTCTCCCCAGGTTTTAGAAAGTGAGCCCTTTACATGAGATTTTAAGATTGAAGTTACTAAAGTTAACCAGTTCATATAGCACAAACTTTAATCTTAAACAATTATATGAAATTGAACCAATATCTAATTCCATTCTAAGAAAACATTTCTCTGTTGGTATCTCTGAATTGGTCATCAAGGAGATTTTCCTAAAATTATTCATGAGTGAGATCTACAGAACATAGCAACAAACTCATTACCTCTCTTGACACAGACTTTATACCTTTACCATCAAATGAGACATAATACAAATATTTGAAATTCACCATATTTCTGATTATCCAGACTTTGCATTCAAGTTCTCTAGTACCTTGAATATCATAGAGGAATTTAGGCTTTGACCAAAACTGTAAAAGATGGGAGCTAGTAGGGCATTGTTTAAGTTAAAGTGCCTGATAGAGGCTTACCACAGATGTATTGTGGGAAAAGGTCCCAGATTCCAGTTCTAGTATCACTTTATTCTGGAAATCCTCATTTTTCTCAAGCCAATTGAAGATTATGATCATTCTTTCTCATTCCAGTTTTTCTCTGAATCAAATTTTTGGGCAGTAATAATTGGTGTTTGCATATTGCCTGAGTTCAATTAGCATGTCTGTGAATGTGTATCATCAGGGTTGTAAACTCCTGAGAGATAGCAAGCTTTCCTTGTAAATGGAATCATCACAGGAGAAAAATTAAACTGGTAGTGCTGCATAACAGTTATATATGCGAGTTGCTTCTAACCTAATACTAAAATCACTTTTGAAAAGTGAGATAATTTAGCTCCTCTAGTTCACTGTATATTAATTATGAATTCCTCATAGTGTATGAAATTGCTGGGTTTTTTTTTTATTATTTTTCTCTCAGTGTCAACATTTTTAATTTTGTTTTTAAAGTGATGATTCACAAAAGTTCCATGAAGATTAGCACCTAACCATTACTCTGGGCATAAATATTTAGCTTTTTATATGAAATATGGTGAAACCTCTAACAAATTTGGTTCACCCATGAGATATAAAATCCTGTAGTATTTCCCATTTTGCTGTGCAGTGGGCACTGAAATTACTATCACTCTTTACTATGCTGCTTTTTATGTTGGTGTTATCATGCCCTATTTAATATCTATATAATTATTGTCAAGATTGTTTGCTCATTTGTCCTTGTGAGGTTTCCATTCAAAGAAACTGTTTCTTAGAGCCTTAACAATTACCTTATTTTTCCACCCATCGAAATCTGATACTGTAATCTACTGTGTGTTTGGATTTAAGAAAATGTAATCAAATAAAATAAGACAAATGTTGAAGACTCTAGTTGTGAAAAGATTTACAGTAAAAAGTTTACTTCTTTAAAATGCAAGGGGAATGTATAAATGCATCACACAATTCAGTATGCACAAATTTTCTTCAATAAAAACTTTTTACAGAAAATAATCAATCTGTATTCTAGCAAGGTAGAAATTTGGTTATGTGTTAAACAGTTTTGGAAAGGATAGTTAATCAAAGATGAAGGAAATAGATGTGAATGCTTCCTCCTTTTGTAATAATAATAATAATAATAAATATTGTTATTGTTATTATTATTTACTTGAGCTTTAAGCAGCACAGACTGAAAGAAAATTCTGTATCAAAAAGGAAACATTCTAAAAACAGAATTTTCATTCACTCTGTTTTTCAATACACAATAGCCACTAAATCCTCCCATTACCACTGGGCAATTCCCCATTCCAGAACTGTCAGTCTCATAAAAGAACTCCAGTATTGTATGTTATTATTCTTAGAATGGTCTGATCAAAGGATTGAGCTGGTATTTTTTTCTTCTTTATCCAAGAAAACAGCTACCTTTCAAGGCTTACAACACTTTAGCATTTTGTGTATGTGAAATAAACTATCAGATTTAAAAGGCCGGGCATGTGAAGACAATGGCTTCCTGATATGGCTAAAATGTCAAGGAAATGTTTCATCATTTTAATTTCTGGCTAATTCTGCCCTTCTCTGTGTCTATTACTTTGCTTATTCTAGTGTTTTCAGGAGAAAGCTGTGGCAAGATGCACTGAACAAAGCTTTTAACATTTTTAAGAACCATGAAACAAATGAGGAAATTTTTAAATATCCTACATGGAAAAAAGATAATAGAGGATGCATTAAATAAAGTAACCAGAACTATGAAGTTTCCTTCCTGAGATACAACATGTTATTCTATTGATTGGCACAATGGTTCACCACATATGTATTATTGACATAATTTGGCAGATGTGCATTTATATTTTGCACAGTGCCTGAACATGCAAGCAGGCTATGTGAGAAAGAGAAAAAAATCACTATTATGAGAATAATATACAGTTTAATTAAACACTCATTCAGTTCATTCATTCAAATAATATTTCTTCATTCAAAATTATTTCCCAATTTATCATAGCCACAAAACTAGAGAACATTGTATTACAAAATGGCTACTGAAACATATGGTGACAGCATTAAAAGATAAGAGGTTTTAGGGAAGAGGACTATTCAAGTGAGTCTCCAAGTTTAGTGATGGCAAGGTCCTCCATGATTATAGTGAGAGTCTGCTTTAGAACACTATGCGAAATTTTCTCCATTACTAAATCTTCATTTTAAATAAGAGTAGAATTCACAAACAATTTTGAATGTTAAAGGATTGATAAACTTTATAAGCATCATAAAATTATCTTAAATTAGGACAGTGCACTTAAAAACTCAGTGAACTGGGCATTTAAATAACCATGACACATTAATCTTTTTATGACCTTGCTATTTGTAGTGTACCTAATCCACTACTGCCTAAGAGTGCTGAGTGATATTGGTAATTTGAGTAATTACCAATTAATTGGTAATAATTATATTTTACTCTTCCCTTCCTTCCTGCTGTACCCCCATATATCCTCTGTACATGTCCTTCTCTCCTTCAAACTCATGTTTTTTTTATTAGATACATTCTTTATTTACATTTTAAATGATTTCCCCTTTCCCGGATCCCCCCCCTCAAAAGTCCCATAAGCCCTCTTCTCTCCCCCTGTTACCCAATCAACCCATTCCTGCTTCTTTTTCCTGGTATTCCCCTACACTGCTGCATTGAGCCTTTCCAGGATCAGGGCCCTCTCCTTCCTTCTTCTTGGGCATCATTTGATATGTGAATTGTTTCTTGGGTATTCCAAGCTTCTTGGCTAATATTTGCTTATCAGTGAGTGCATACCATGTGTGTTCTTTTGTGAATGAGTCACCCCACTCAGGATGACATTCTCCATTTCCACCCACTTGCCTAAGAATTTCATGTATTCATTGTTTTTAATAGCTGAGTAGTATTCCATGGTGTAAATATACCACATTTTGTGTATCCATTCTTCTGTTGAGGGACATCTGGGTTCTTTCTAGCTTCTGGCTATTACAAAGGCTGTTAGGAACATAGTGGAACATGTGTCCTTATTGCATGCTGGAGAATTCTCTGGGTATTTGCCCAGGAGTGGTATAGCTGGGTCAAACTCATGTTTTTATCACTAACTTTTTGCATGCTTATATGTAAATACAAACATATTCCTACTAATAACATGTTCAGTCTATATAATTTTACTTCTGTGTATGTCTTCATTGCTATTCATTTGCACTGAACATTCAAATGATATATTATTTCCTGAGTAAGACTAGTTGTCTAAGTCCCAGTCTTCTTTGGTTGCATAGAATTCTTTGTGTATGGTTGAGGTATCATGGGCATACAGTCATGCATGACTATTGATGTCATGTTTGAGCAGTCATGTTGGTGAGAATTTATGAGTGTCCTCTTCAACATCACTAGGATACGAAATCTCATAGCAAAATCTGCAACTCTCTGGCTCTTATACCTAGTATGTCCTATCTTCTGCAATGTTTAAGTGAAGGAGTGCTTTGTGGATGTTGTCCATTGGAACTAGGTTCTACAACTCTTTTGCTGGTGGCTGTGTTCTGTAGGATTCTTAGTCTGTCATAAAAAGAAATTTCCATTATGAGAGCTGAGGATTCTACTTAAATGTGTGTATAAGAGCAAATGTTTAGAATGCAGTTAGAGTCTATGCTACTTTGGTAAACTAGTGGCTATATATTCTTCTCCAATAACCTTGAGTTTATTGGCACTAAGTAGCTTGCTAGGTTCCTGATACCAGACATAATTTTCCTCCTGTTGAGTCAATCTTAGGCCAAATTAAAGAGCTATTGGTTACTGCCAAGGTTTGTGTTCTGCTATTGTACCTCTATAATTGTTATGTCATACACTTCGATGATGTGGTTCATAACATTATAACTGGGTAGGACTGCTCATTGACTTCCCCCTTTGAAAGCTTGTATGGTGCATTCTGGTACCATGAAACCTATTTCTTTGGGAGGAGACATTCAATCATTTTTGCTTAGAGGACTCTCAGCTCTGTTTCTAAAATATATGCTAAAATTCTGTACAAATAAGTCTATTAGTTTTTAACTAAGTGCCAAAGAAGGTAAGGTAAGGCACACATTTCAGGAATATTAAGGAGGTAAGTGATAACTGACAGTACAATGTAGGTAAATGTTCTCTTTCCTCTACAAGTACTAAATCTTACTTATGATCAACTTATATAACAACAGGCATGTGTGCATATGTGGTGTGTGTGTGTGTGTGTGTGTGTGTGTGTGTGTGTGTGCGTGTGCTAGCCTGAAACAAGTAAGCACAAAGGCTATAGATTATTAGACATACAGTAGATTGTAGAAGGGAATTAAAATCTAAGCAAAGTCTCTAATAAAAATTCTAAATAAGAAAACCATGTTACTACCACCATCTTGGCCACAATTCACTAAGAATTTTAAAGGGAACCATTTTTTCTCTGTTGAGTTCATAATCACCCTATGTTTGACACTTAGTCTAAATGGTAATAGCTTCAATGAAAGCTGTAACCTATTGGGAAAGACCTACGATAAATATACAAACACAGTTCAACTGAGAGCACAGAACGTGATGTCTGATCTCTCAAAGCTCACCCCAAAAGGAAACACAAAGCTAATGAAGTCTGGATTCAATTTAAAAATGCTCTGAGGAATTGAGCATCTGGTAAAGGGAGAAAAAAACTGAAGAGAAAAAGTGAATGAACCATGTTCCATCTGGTGCTCAGTGGCTCTGGTTCTCAATAAAGGTGACTGTCAGAATTTCTGTTCCTGGTGATACTACCGATTAAATGTTTTACCATGTGGAGTTCAAGTATTGGCAAAGCATAAAATAAACACTGAGATCCATTGTTTACCTGGTAAGAAGAGCTTTTGATGGAAACAAAACCAAAGCGGGAAAATAGAGGGAATCAGAGACCCAAATACTCTGTGTGTGGGTGTTTAAATGCACACAGCAATAAGTACTTAAATCCATTGCTTTTTAATTTCTTATACAAATTGGCATAAAATTTAAAGAATTATCCATGAATCCATGAACTGCTATTGTAGGAACTCCATTTTATATATTTAACCCACTTTTCCATTTCTGATGGTAGGTGCAAATGTGTGTTTGATGTGCTTATCTGGGTTTACATGCTTGGGGGCTTAAATAGGTGCATAGGTTTACATGAGAACAGATGTAGCGGCCAGAGGTCAACACCGGGTTTTCTCCATTGATCTTTCCTTTACACTCTGTTCTATATAATATAGTTATTACCAATTCAGCCAGCTTTCTCCAGGAATACATTCTGTGTGCCTCCCGAGTGCTGGCATTTCAGATTACCAGTATGCCAGCTAGACTGTTTTTTTTTTTTTTGAATGTTTTGTTTTCTTTATTCTTTTTTTTATTCTTTAATCATTTTTTACAGTCCAGACTTTATCCCCTTCCCTGTCCACTCTCTGACTGTTCCACATCTCATATCTCCTCCCTCACCCCAATCTCCAAGAGGATAGCCCCACTCCCTCCACCCACCTGACCTCCCCATTCCTGGGGCCCCAAATCTCGAGAGAGTTACCTGCATCTTCTCTGACTGAGTCCAGACCTGGCAGTCCTTTACTGTATATGTGTTGGGGGCCTCATATCAGCTGGTGAATGCTGCCTGGTAGGTGGCTCAGTGTTTAAGAGATCCCGGGAGTCTGGGTTAGTTGAGACTGCTGGTCTTCCTATGAGGTCACCCTCCTCAGCTTCTTCCAGCTTTCTCCTAATTCAACCACAGGGGTCAGCAGCTTCTTCCATTGGTTGGGTGTAAATATCTGCATCTGACTCTTTCTTTGGCTTCTTGGTCCTTTTGGAGGGCAGTTATGCTAGGCTCCTGTTTGTAAGCACACCTTAGCATCAGTAATAGTGTCAGACCTTGGGGTCTCCCCCTGAGCTGGATCTCAATTTGGGTCTGTCACTGGAACTCCTTTTTCTCAGGCTCTTCTCCGTTTTTGTTCCTGCAGTTCTTTCAGGCAGGAACAATTCTGGATCAGAGTTTTTGATTATGGGATGGCAACCTCATCCCTCCACTTGATGCCTTGTCTTTTTACTGGAGGTGAACTCTACAAGTTCCCTCTCCCCACTATAAGGTATTTCATTTAAGGCCCCTCCCTTTGAGTCCTACTTGAGTTCTGGAGATCCATGCTACAATCATCCCATTTGATTGATAAGTGTTTTATACTCTGACTCATCTCCCCATATACTTCAATTTGGAACTTTCCCTTTCATACTTATGTAAAAATTAAGATCTACATAGTATAACTGTGAATGAGACTAAATAAGACATATGCATTTGTTAGAGAAATTCTTGTATATTTTTATGAAATATTGCTATTTTTATATTTTGCTTTCCCTTTAGTGAAAATAATTCTCTCTTTTATAAAATATATATTCTGATTCTGGTTTCCCTACTGCCAACGGCTCCCAGATCCTCCCATCTTCTCTTCTAATCAAACCCACACCTTTTCTGTGTCTAGTTTGAAATCAAAGAAGCATATAATTAATAATAATAATATGATATAGTTAGAAAAACAAAACAAATTATAGTAGGATGAAATAGACACTCGAGAAAGAGCAAAAGAAAAATCCCAGGAAACTCATATATTACATTAAGACACATATCTGCACACAGCAATTCCACTAAACCAGGATATCAGAAGCCATATGCAAATTACCTATAAAGGTTAAACTACCTTGACACAACATTACAAAAGCACACCAAAGAACCACTGATTTTATTTTCTGCTGGCCATCCCCTGCTGGACATGGGACTTGTGCTTAGAAATTCCTTGTATCCCTAACAAGGTTTCTCTGGAGAAAACTTTTTTCTTCTCAATAATTTATTTATTTATTTATTTATTTATTTATTTATTTAACATCTAGATTAAAGCTCCACCCCTCCTCTCCTCCCAGTCTCAGTCTTACAAATCCCTCCCCCATTACTCCCTCCCTTTCTGTTCTGAGTAAAGGAAAGTAAACGAAAGGGGTTTGGGTATCAACCATCAGTTGAACATCTAGTCCCAGAAGGACTAAGTGCATTCTCTCCAACTGATGCCCAACCAGATAGTCCAGTTAAAGGAAGGGAATCCAGTGGCTGGTAACACAGTCAGAGACAGTCTCCTCTCCAATTGTTAGGGGACCCACATGAAGAGCAAACTGAACATCTGCTATAATGTATAGGATATCTAGGTCCAGCCCCTGTATGCTCTTGGTTGGTAGTTTAGTTTCTGTGAGCCTTCCATGGGCCCAGGTTAGTTTACTCTGGATGTCTTCTTGTGGTGTTCTTGATACTTTCGGCTTGCTCACTTCTAATACCTGTTCTTCCACAAGATTTTCATATCTCTGCCTGATGTTTGACTGTGGGTTTCTACCTCTGTTTCCATCTATTGCTGGATGCAGACTCTCAGGAGGCAGTAATAAGTTGACCATTCCTTCAATCTTTGCTTCATCTTTATCCCTGCGCATCTTGTGGGCAGGGCAAATTTTCGGTTGTAGATTTTATGAGTGGGTTAATGTTCCCCACCCTTCATTGGAAGTCCCACTGGCTAAGGGAGGTGGCCACTATATATCTCCTGCCAGTAGGAATCTCAGCTCTCAGCCCTCTCCCACTCACTTCTTCCACACCTGATTGCCCATCACAGTTCCCCTCCTCACCCCCTCTCCCACCCAGTTCCTTCTGTTCATCTACCTCCAATGTCTATCATGTTTCCCCCCACTGAGTGAGATTCACACAACCTTCCTTGGGCTATCCACAGATCCAAAGAAATTTGGTAATGAGGAAACTATTTTTTTTTTATTTGTGAGAGGTTATCAATTGGAGATTGCTTCTGAGTTAAGGATGGGGACTTGCATACACATCTCCTCTCAGTACTAGGACCCCATCTGGTGCAGAATCATTCAGATCCTCTAGAATGCCCATTGCAGAATTTACAGAACAATATCATGTAGATAATCTAATTATACAGCACAAAATTAATGATCATATTACAGCATAGTCATAGAACGACATGCATTCACAGTATGTAATGTGAGTGAGTTCTTTGTAATTATGCCTATTAACATGGATGAACTCAAATCTCTGTTGCTGAAAAAACAATTTACAGATGAAAACACATTGAATAACCCCTTAAATCATATTGAGTAAATAGTATTTACACTGATGGTGACATGTTAAACAAATAAACAAACAAACCACAAATATTTGCAAACAATCCATGTGTATAAGGATAAGAAGACAGAATGGCCACCATGAAGATCTCTTGTTCCTAACAGCCTGTAAACAAGGAACTGAACCAGTAGGTTTACATATAGTACCTTTCTCTAAAATGCTCACATAAGGTAAATGTATGCTGTCCTACATACAATTCATATTAGACATTTATATAAATTTATCAGTATGCACAATATATATAATCTTAAATAGGTTTCATTTTTAACTCTTTCAGAATTTGCACAGGAAAACAATGAAAGACACTGGTTGTAGGTTTCTCCCATAAGAATTGACATCCTTCCTAGGCATGTTAGACCATAACTCTAGACTCATCGACTGAGACAGCAAGGCAGGAGGATCACAAGTTTAGGACTTCTCAAGCAATTTTGAAGATATTCTTATAATTAAGAGAAAATAAATTGCATTACAACTCAGCAACAGAATTTTTATTTAACACTCGTGGAGCAATGGATCCATTCTCAGTATAAAAACAATAACAAATAAAGTACTATAGATCCTGAAAAACAGTACCCACTATTCAGAGTGAGTGCATTACTATGGGGCCAGATGATCCATTAAAGGCTCATAGGGATATTTCAGTATTGACAAAAGTATCAGTTCCTGCCTATCTGAAACACAGAGGTAAAGCACATCATTAGAATGTATAAGTTAGGTACCAATCCAGTTCTATAATTCTATAGAATTATACTGATTGATTTGATTATATAATAAGAAAGATCCATTATTAGTTAGTAGAACAAATAAATATTCTCTCTCTCTCTCTCTCTCTCTCTCTCTCTCTCTCTCTCTCTCTCTCTCTCTCTCTCTGTCACACAAGCTCACACACACACACACACACACACACACACACATGCACACATACACTAAAATTAGCTGTTTTTCAAAAGCATTCATTATTCTTTGTAAAATTTCTTTCAGTGAAAAAATTCTCAATGAAACATTGGCTGGGTCACCTAATTAATAAAAAAAACAACAAAAAAGCTTTAGTTCTGTTAAAATATGCTGTAAATTTGATGACTGTCAGTAGAACAATTGTGATGACAGACATTTTAGTGTTTATTTTTTAAGGAATTATTCTTATTTTACTTTTAAAAGATGAGTAGAATCTGTTTTTCACCTTAAATAATATAATACAGAGAGAAAAAAATGGAGGGCAAATAGAACTTGTGAGCAGCAACATGATAATCTGAGGATAAAATAAGTCTTATCTTTAACTTCCATCTTCAGTATGTATTTGTCTTTTGTTCAGAGCCAAAGGGAATGAGCCATACAGTTGTTTCTAAATTTAACAAGGTATAATGGATACATAATTGTATATATTGTATACAGATTATCATACATATTTATACTTGGATGTGGAATTGCTGTACCATAAAGTAATTAAATTTTTAGTATTTTGATCAACTACCATATTCTCTTTGCATTGCAGTGGGTAGCACAAATTGGACTTAGTGGGTGATTAAAATAGAGTCCGTGAAGCTGGGAGGGGTGGTGATTGAGGAGATTAGCGTGAGCGTGGACATGGGACGAACAGCTGAGGAAGTACAAGGTGAACATGATCAAAATATATTGTAAGGAATTCTCAAAGACTTGGCACAAATATATTTAAAGCAAATGTTGAACTAATTTCTTATTGATTTTTGGCAAAGATCATAGCAACAGGAGATTTTCTTCCTATCATTATATTCTCAAATTATTCTTATTGTTTATTTTATTTATTTACATTTCAAATGGTATCCCTATTCCTGCTTGCACCTTCACAAACCCCCTATCCCCTCCCCCTTCTGCTGTTTCTATGAGGGTGCTCCTCCACTTATTCACCCACTCCAACCTTGCAGCCCTAGTATTCTTTTACACTGGGGCAGTGAGCCTTCACAGGAGCAAGGACCTCCTGTCCCATTGATACCAGATAAGGCCATCCTCTGTCACATATGCTACTAGAGTCATGGGCCCCTCGATGTGCCTCTCTCTCTCTTTCTCTCTCCCTCTTTCTCTCTTTCTTTGTCTCTCCATCTCTCCCTGTCTGTAAATGTAAAACAGATACAGAAATTCTTTTCCTACTTTGTTCACATTGTAATTGCTATTGCAGTTTCTTCTTCCCTCTCTGTAACAGTAATGCGATCTAAGAATCATAACATCATAGCAAAACACAGCACCTATGTTTTACGCTTTAATTAGAATTGTGAGGGGAGTCAGCTCTCAGGAGCATTTTAAGTATTAATGATTACCAGCATCTCTTTAGACATCAGCTCATAATTACACAGCTTTATTGTTTGATGGCCATCGTGAAGATTATTTATTGACACTCACAAAAGAGGCTTATAGGATTTCTAGGCTAATTTAGTTTGACCTTTGCTTTGTTATACCATTAACTACACTTTGATTGCCAGCTGTAGGTGGGTATTTTGACACACCTGCCACGTGTTAGGTTGCCATTTAGGAAACTTTGGAAATTCTTTGAAAGATTAAACATGAAATTCCTCTGTGATTCAGTATTTATCCTCTCTATTCTGTTCACAGAGATTTAAAATATTCCTATAAATATCAGTATGGAAATTTTTAGCTACAATACTCATAAATGGGTATATATATAGACACAAGTATCCAATGACAGAATAAAAGATAAACAGAATGTGCAGTATTAATTCAGTGTATTATTACATATGCTAAAATAATTACTGGTATTCAGGACAACTCTTAGATAAGGGACTGATATATGTAAAAGAATTCAGTCACCAAAACGTATATAAGACCAATTTGCATGAGACATCCAAAAGAGTTAGGAGAAAGGATAAGGATAATGAGATTATATTAGCAGTTAAATTGGGCAAGGACATAAGTAGGTAAGTCACTCCACCATATATGGTCACAGAGTGTGTTTTGGGGAATAATAATGAATAAGCCATAAGTATAGGTTGTGGTGATGGTTACATAATCTTATTTATATATTAGAAACTGTGTATTTTATGTTACAAGTAGGTGATTTCATGGCCTATAAATTGCATGCTTTTTTTGTTTTTCTTTGTTTTGTTTTTTAAATGTTCACTTCACAGCAAGGAGCTTCACTGGAAATTTCCAGCAAGAAATCAGTCTTCAGAGTTCATCTCTTCCCGATAGGCTCCTCTTACATTGAATGTATGTATGAGAATGGCTATATCTTCTAATTTAGCAGTTACCCATTTGATTCACCTTGGTGGATAAATCAGCATTTCAATCTGATATGATTTCCTTCCTTCAACATTACTCGAAGTGAACATTTAGAGTAGCTCATTTCAAAGCAGCAGGAATATATGAGACAGATTTATGTATTCTGTAGTGTCCCCCCACTCCCCCGTGAACACATTCCTCACTGATGATGAACACACTCAGGGTAAAAGAATATTTTCCTTAAGGAGTTGACGGATTTCATCTAATGCCTAGGATTGATGCTATCTTTTGAGACATTTTATTTTATTTCTATTAGATAAAAGAGTTTCTTTTGTACTTCTTTCCCTGACCTCAACTTCATCCTGTTTTTATTGCTGACAAACAAGAGTGCGTATCACTTTAGAAGCAGGCTCCTATGAGTCAGCAAAGCCTTTGTGCAGAGCTTTCCAGGAAATTCAGTTTTCTCAAGACTTTTATTGACCCAGCTCTATCTTTCAGAATAACAATAAAATGAAATTGAATGGAAGGCTATAGATTTTGAAGACAGAGACTCAGAAACCTCTTTGTTTTCTTCTTAGAGTTTTGGAAGCAAAGGTGGACACAGGGAGAAATAACTCTAATCTTCTGGGGCCACATCTAATAAAATAAATTCTTATTATAGAAGTTGACCCTCCTGCAAGATGGGAAGTCTTCAATGCTTAGAAATAGCTTTTCTTTCATGATGGAGAAAAATGTGATTTTATTGTCAGCTACTGTTTCAATCACATAAATAAAATAATATAATGTTTTTACTCATACGATCAAACCTGAAACGGAAAGTACTACCAATAATAAAAAAAAGTAGGCAAATTTTCTTAATGAGAACCAAAACTAATACAGATATTTCATTGATAATTATAGACAACAAGAAAAGGATGTAAAAACATAGCATTATTGACTGCTCAAAATGTAGGGGCACTGGTCTATTTTCTTACTACATAGGATATTATTGTGATTTGATGTTCACTAACTAACAAGTTAAGATTTTATTTTGTTTTATTGAGCAAGAGTCCAAATTCTTCACAAATGTTTTTTAACGTATTTACTGGAATGTGTTCTAATTTGGTTAGTAATAGTTCTTTAATGTTGTTGTTTTGTATTTTTGTTTGTTTTGTTTTGTTTCCTGCCCTTTCCCAGCCACAATGATTTCAAGTCTATCCTTGTGTTGTGTGCCTTGACACAAGTTTCTTTGGGAACAATTTACTGCTCTGTCCAACTATATTTAACCTCATTTCTATGATTTCCTTTGGCTAATTCAGTGAACCTAGAGTAACATTTGCTGAAGCTAGAACAACTACCTCCTGTTTCAGGCATCTCTCTCTTTTTATGAACAATGGAATGCAGTAGGCTCAGAAGAAAATCCTAGGCAAGAAGGAATCTCCTCAGAGAACATTCTTTTATTTTTTTGCCTCCTTATTTGTTTGTTTGTTTGTTTATTTATTTATTGTAAACTCCAGATTTTATTTCCTCCTGGTCCACCCTCTGAGTGTTCTGCATCCCATACCTCCTCCCCACCTTGCTTTCTCCACTCAGATACCCCCACCCATACCCCTACCCCACCAGATCTCTAAATTCCCTAGGGCCTCTAGTCTCATAAGAGTTAGGTGAATCTTCTCTGACTAAACCCAGACTCAGCAGTCCTCTGCTGTATATGTGTTGGGGGTCTCATATCAGCTGGTATATGCTGCATGTTTGGTGGTGCAAATTTTGAGAGTTCTCGGGGGTCCAGGTTAATTGAGACTGCAGATCCTCCTATAGGGTTGCCCTTCTCCTCAGCTTCTCCCAGCTTTCCCCTAATTCAATCAAAGGGTCAGCAGCTTCTGTCCATTGGTTGGGTGCAAATATCTCCATCTGACCATTTGACTCTTTCAGCTGCTTGTTGGGTGTTTTGGAGGACAGTCATGATAGGTTCCTTTTTTTGTGAGTGCTCCATAGCCTCAGTAATAGTGTCAGACCTTGGGGCCTCCCCTTGAGCTGGATCCCACTTTGGACTTGTTGCTGGACCTTCTTTTCCTCAGTCCCCTCTCCTTTTCCATCCCTGCAGTACAGGAACAATAATGGATCAGAGTTTTGACAGTGGGATGGTAATCCCATCCCTCACTTGATGTCCTATCTTTCTGCTGGAGGTGGACTCTACAAGTTCCCTCTCCATAATGTAGGACATTTCATCTAAAGTCCCTCCCTTTGAATTCTGAGAGTCTCTCACTTCCCAGGTCTCTGGTACATTCTGGAGGGTCCCTCCAACCTACCTCCAGAGGTTGTCTGTTTCCATTCTTTCTGCTGGTCCTCAGGGCTTCAGTCCTTTCCCCCAAGCAATACCAGATCATGTTCCCCTGTCCCCTTTCCCTCCCAGATTCTTCCCTCCTGCCTTTTGATTGCTTTCTTCTACATCTTAATTGGGACTGAGGAGTCCTCACTTGGGCCCTTTAGCTTGTTGACATTTTCGAGTTCTGTGGACTGTATCTTGGCTATTCTGTACTTTGGGGGAGCTAATATTCACTTATTAGTGAGTACATACCATGTATGCCCTTTTGGGTCTGAGTTACCTTACTCAGGATGATGTTTTCTAGTTCCACACATTTGCCTGCAAAACTCAGGATGTCCTCATTCTTAGTAGCTGAGTAATTTTCCATTGTGTAAATAAACCACATTTTCTGTATCCATCCTTCTGTCATGGGATATCTGGGTTGTTCCAGCTTCTGGCTATTACAATCAAGGCCACTATGAACATAGTGGCATACATATGTGTCTCTGTGACATGGTGGGGTATCTTTCAAGGACTGAGAGTACTTTATATATCTGTACAAAATTAATCTGGAAACTAATAAAAGCACTGAGCTAAAGCATAGATTTAAATATGTATAATTAAGCTCATAAAGACATACTATGACACAATTCAGATTGTTCCGTGCTATGATTTGAATGTTAAATGTACCCCAAACAAAATGTATTAGGAACTTGTTACCCAGATGATGCTGGATTGTGTCTTTTGGTACGAATGGGAAGTCAACCCTAGTAGAACTGATGCTGTTGAGGTTATTGGGCTCTTGTCTCCAAATCTTTCTTTGTCAACCATGTCATGAGAAACTTCATGTACCAGTTGCCTAAAACATAAAGTTTTGACTCAACTCAGGACTGTAGAAATATAGTGTCAAATGGGAGCTCCCAAGACTGGGAGCCAAATAAATCTTTTCTGCATCCAAAAATTTTCTCATGCTGTTTTGTTGTATAATCATGGAAACTTGATAAGCATATTTATATTCATCTTTCAGCTTCCAAACACAACAATACAGACAATTGAGAACAAGTTGTAAAACCTGGGATATTTATTTTAGAGACACATGTGGTTCCTCTAAAATATCTTAGTTTTCCTATTGGATGTGTGGAACTAACTCATTAGAAAATTACAGCTTTGGTCAGAAGATAAATCAGTGGAAAGCAAAGCAGTCGTGCAAAAACTGGGATCTGACTTTAAATTCCAGCGATCACAGCGAAGCCACACATGGGCCATAGAGTGCCATTCACTTGTAATCCCAACATTGATGGCAAATACAAGCTGATCCCATGAGTTCACTGGCCTCAAGTGCAGTGGAAATGATTGTAGCAGGAATCTTGGGAAGCCTCTATATAAATGCTAGGGTCACACAGCCAAAAAAGCATCTTCTACAGGAGGACCTAATTAAGGACTGCCTGAGAGACCAAGGATTGCTGGTGCAGACAAGGCCAGCCAATCAGGAACTAGATTAGAAGGGATACTTTCTTGAGACCAATGTGGCACAGGTGGAAGGTATCAAAGGAACTTGCAGCAGCGTTCAGATGAGCTTGCTGCCCAGTGATATTGTCTCAAAAGGAGAATTTCAAAGACTTAGTTTTTCACTTGTTATATAACTGTAGTACATAGATTATCTCATAAGATGTAGTAGAAGAAAAAATAATTCTCAAATTTTGAATTAATATATTTGAATATATATGATAATATACATGTAAAATATATTATTTGTAATTTCTAAAATGTTCTGGTTTCTTAGTCACATAATATTCATATTATTATCTGATTTAAACATAAATAGAAATAAGATACCTAAATTCATTCTTAGATGGAGACAGAATTACTAAAAGTATGTCTGTTTACTAGCTTTTCAAATAGTTCACAGGGCCTGGGTGAATATTTTTACTGACCAGGTCACTTGTGTTTAATTTTTTTATTAATAAAAGAAGAAACAAGTATGTTAGTTTTCAGAATAAACATACCAGATAAATAGAAATGGTGAGACAAAAAACTGATATTTAACTATGTTCTTGACCTCATAGCATGCCAACGTCATTATGAGATCCACACCCTGAGGCCATAGGAAAATGAAAATTTATCATGCCTAATCATAATCATTATTTATTCTATACTTCATTACTTATTTTGTCATTACCCTTTTTATATCTTCAATATTACCAAATGTTTCCTCCATTGTAAGCAGTTCTGATCTATATATCTCACACTAACAGAATCCACATTTATATGTTATAGACAATATTTACTCTTTGCACAAAGGAACTGATGTCAGATTTCCTTCCTAAATACTTTAGGTCATGTAGGAGGTTTGATGACACTCCTGTTACTAAGTGATTACCTCCCTAAGCCATCTCCATTCCTTCAGTTCTCCATCCAGTTTAACCAGAGAAAATGAAATGGATGGTTGTCTAGGAGTTCAGGTAATAGAATGTGTCAGAACCAAACAGATAAGATGATTATTGTCTTGTAATGAGCTCTGTGAGATAATGTATGTGTCCCCAGGAAGGAAAACTACTTTGGGCAATCAGATAAAGAAATAAATGAGCAGAGAATGCAGTTCTGAGAGGGTTAGAATAAGAACTTCAGAGAAAGAACATGCCTGCGCTTACTATCAGATAACCAAAACATAATCATATTACCTATTTTTATAAAGTCTTCACAAACTTCCAACAGATGCCATTTTGAACTACAATTTAGTTAATTTCCATCCTTGATTTATGTGATTTAAGAGAGCAAGGAAACAATATAAATTCAGGGTTTTTCTGTTTACCATCTCCATGACTGTGGAAGATATGAGAGATTTTGATATCTTATAATTTTGAAAACACATAACTATGTAGCATAAAATATGACAGATAACTCATTTATTGCTATCTATGTGCCAGATGAAGGGTTGAATATTTTTATACAGCCTATATAATGTCAACCTCACAGCTGCACAACAAATAGATTTATAATCCCTATACTTATCAAAAGAGTAATTAAATATTAATGACATTGGGTGAATTTCAAAGCTTTGTAACTTAGAATCATCTATGTAAAATTGTATACTCCTTTATATAAAGCATAAAATATCCCCCAAAACATGATCCTTTATCTTAATATGTGTATATAGCCACAAGCTAGAAACAAAGGAATTTATCTATTTTTCTCCCAGAACTGTTAATTCTACTGGCCATTGTACCCTGCTCTGTAAGTGGCTTCTGGAACTACTTTCCTTCTAAGTAATAAGTACACCCAGAATACTCTGGGTAGTATTATAAAGCAATGTATAGATGGTTTAGTGGATAAAGTAGTTGCTGAACAAATGTAAGGCGATGATGTCAGATTTCCCACATAAAAAAGCAACAATAACAACAGCAAAACAAAACTAATGAACAAACAAACAACCCTGAATGTGGCATAGTTTGCCTATATTTCAAGGACTTAAAATATAAAATTGAGTAGCTCCTTACAGATAGTTAACCTTCCAGTCTAGCCTAAACAGTATACCATTGTCTCCTTGAGAAATATTCTTAAACCAAACAACAATAACCACCACAACAAAGACAAAAAGTGGGAAATAACAGAAAAAGACTTCTTAATAACTATTAACTGCCCTCTGTATGACCCAGCCATTCTTATATATGTGTACATGTATAAAATCTTACATAGAGTTTCACACATACATACATGCAAACACATAGAAAGAGGCATATCTTGAAATTATATTTCTTTCCTTCATTGCTATATTCATTTGTAACTAATACAGAGAGGAAAAAACTGTATGTAGCCAAGAAGTAAAACCAATACGATATGCATAAATAGGAGGAATACTATTATGGTAATTTCACCCAAACAATGATGGAGTTCATTGTATCATAGACTATAATGTCCTGGAGAAAGTAAATGACCACAACACCACATATTTAATGAAATATTATTCTTAATGACTGAGTACAAGTGCAGTTAGTAATGTAAGTTTAGTTGGAGGTCCAGAAATTATGATAATCAATATCTGAAGATACAGGAATTTTGATGTCTCTAAAATGAAAGAAACATATAAATCATTTTTGCTCTGCTGTCTTCTTCTATGTGATCCCTAACATACTAGGTGAGGCCTGTACATGATGGTATGTGAAATCTCCTCACATTATCTGCTAATGCAGATGTTGATTTATTTTCAGACATCCTATGTAGAAGTAATACCTTCTCTATCTGTGCATCTTTCAGCCCAGAAAGACTGATACATAAAAATTAACTATCACATTTATAGCTACAATTTTCAGTTAATAATATCCATGAATCTGTTCTAATGGAGGCATTTGTCTTTTATGAAAACAGTGATATATTTCAAAAACAAAACTAGAATAAATATAAGCTATGAAGTTACTGGATACATTACTTGTAATTTTAATACAGTCATAGGTCTTTAGTGACTTTCTAGAATCTGGATGATAGAGATATGTATATGAGGATTCACTTTTTACATAAAACATCCAGAAGACAGGTGGCAGGCACAGTTTTATTTATCTATGGATGCAGAAAATTTAATTCCATAGAAGAAAAGAACAATACTTTGGATAACAGCACAACTAGTAAGTTATATGGAAGGAGGAAGGATAAAGAGAAGATGATTAATGGCAACTGGCATAGTTTGATAGGAAGAGTAACTTTTAATGTTCTGTAAGGGAGATAGATAACCATGGTTGGACATAATTGAATATTTCAAAGTAGATGGTACACAATGTGTTTAATATTCCTATTGCAAATATCTAACAGATAACCTAGAGATAGGTCTTGTAACTACCTAAATTGATAATCATAAGTATATGCATGTATTGATATAGTGTGCTGCAGTGTATATGCATATATCCCTAAAGTTATATAAATAACTTTATATAAATAAAGTAAAAGAATAGACACTTAAAGTTAGAGATTATTGTGTTTCCTTGGATGAATGTAGTGAGCTTTCTTATCCATTGTATTTTGTATAACACAATTACATTCTGAATTAGCTTTAAACATAAAATAGCAGGGGGAACATAAAATGCTTGAGAACCAAGACTGATCATGGAGACATTTTGTCTTAGTTACTTTTCTATTCCTCTGATAAAAATACACGACAAAGGCATCCTATAACATAGATCATTTAATATAGGGGTTTACATTTTCAGTCTGTTTAAAAATCATACCCATAAGGATTAGGAATATGACAGCAAACAGGTAGACACGATACTGGGGCAGAGAGCTCATATTTTAAGACACAACCATGAGGCAGAGCTGAGAATGGCTTAATCTTATGAATCCTCAAAGTTCATCCCCAGTGATACATCTCCAACCACAAGGACACACCTCCTAATCTTTCCCAAACAGTTCACCAACTGGAGATGAAGTATTCAAATATATGAGCTGAGGTCAATCATTACTTAAACCACCAAACCTTTCACATTGTTCCTTAAAATGTATGCTATATTTTTCTTTTTGTCTAGCATTTAATCTGAAGATTACAGTGCAGAAAGAAAAAAAAATATTTAAATACACTTTGTATACAAATTTTACATGATCAAAATATATCCAATAAAGTATATAAATAAAATTGCCAATTAAAATATAAAATCAATAATAAACATATTGCATATATCTATACACATATACATATACCTATATATATACACATTTGTTAACAATCACTTCTATTTTAATGTCTGCCATTATTGGTATTACTATGCTTTCTTTAGTTGATCCTCATTAGGTTTTTTTTATTTTCTATATTCTTTATTTACATTCCAAGTGATTTCCCCTTTCCTGGTTCCCCCTTTCTGAAAGTTCCATAAGCCCTCTTCCCTCTCCCTGTTCACCAGTCAATCCCCTCCCACTTCTCTCTCCTGGTATTCCCCTACACTGCTACATCCAGTCTTTCCAGCACCAGGGGCTTCTCTTTCCTTCTTCTTGGGAATCAATTGATATGTGAATTGTATCTTGGGTATTCTGAGCTTCTGGGTTAATATCCACTTATAAGTGACTGCATACCATGTATGTTCTTTTGTGATTGGGTTACCTCACTTAGGATGATATTTTCCAGTTCTGACCATTTGCCTAAGAATTTCATGAATCCATTGTTTTTAATTGCTGAGTGGTATTCCATTGTGCAAATATACCACATTTTCTGTATCCATTCCTCCGTTGAGGGACATCTGGGTTCTTTCCAGTTTCTGGCTATTATAAATAAGGCTGCTGTGAACATAGTGGAACATGTGTCCTTATTGCATGCCGGGGAGTCCTCTGGGTATATGGCCAGGAGTGGTATAACAGGGTCCTCTGGGAGTGTCATGCCCAGTTTTCTGAGGAAGCGCCAGACTGATCTACAGAATGGTTGTACTAGCTTGCAATCCCACCAGCAGTGTAGGAGTGTTCCTCTTTCTCCATATCCTTGCCAACAGCTGCTGTCTGCTGAGTTTTTGATCTTAGTCATTCTGACTGGTGTGAGGTGAAATCTCAGGTTGTTTTGATTTGCGTTTCCCTAATGGCTAAGGACGTTGAAGTTTTCTTTAGGTGCTTCTCAGCCATTCAATATTCCTGAGGTGAAAATTCTTTGTTTAGCTCTGTACCTATATTTTAGTAGGGTTATTTGGCTCTCTGGGGTCTAACTTCTTGAGCTTTTTGCATATATTGGATATTATCCCTCTGTCAGATATAGGGTTGGTAAAAATCTTTTCCCAATTTGTTGGCTGCTGTTCTGTCCGATTGACAGTGTCCTTTGCCTTACAGAAACTTTGTAATTTTATGAGGTCCCATTTGTCAATTCTTGATCTTAGAGCATAAGCTATTGGTGTTCAGTTCAGGAAAGTTTCCCCTGTGCCCATGTGCTCAAGGCTCTTCCCCAGTTTCTCTTCTATTAGTTTCAGTGTGTCTGGTTTTATGTGGAGGTCCTTGATCCACTTGGAGTTGAGCTTAGTACAAGGAGATAAGAATGGATCGATTTGCATTCTTCTGCATGCTGACCTCCAGTTGGACCAGCACCATTTGTTGAAAAGACTATCTTTTTTCCACTGGATGGTTTTAACTCCTTTGTCAAAGATGAAGTGTTCATTTCTGGGTCTTCAGTTCTATTCCATTGATCTACATGCCTGTTACTGTATCAATACCATGCAGTTTTTTAACACTATTGCTCTGTAGTACTGCTTGGGGTCTGGGATACTGATTCCCCCAGAAGTTCTTTTACTGTTGAGAAAAATTTTAGCTATCCTTGGTTTTTTGTTATTCCAGATGAATTTGAGAATTGCTCTTTCTAACTCTATGAAGTTGCATTGAATCTGTATATTGCTTTTGGCAAGATGGCCACTTTTACTATATTAATCCTACCAATTAGTTTACACAAAGTTGATTACAGATTTTCTATCAATTGTCTGGTTACTAAGTGGTGAGCATTCTTTTTTAGTGAAAATAAACGTTATATAAATATATGATATATAAAAAGCTAAATTTGAGGAATAAAAATGATTAAAGAATAAGGTAATTATTCTAGTCTATTTATGTAAAATTGTGGGTACAATTCTCTAGAAGAAACAGAAAATCCTTTTTACATAGTTGTAAAGAATATATTGGAATGTAAATGACACGAAGCCTGAAATGGAGTGTGACAGTAGCACATTGACATACGTAAGTTAAATAAATAAAATGCCATTACAATGAACACAGATAGCAGTACTAAAGCTCTGAAATACTAAACTATGACACCCAGTATAGATGAGAAATTGATAAAAGTTCTATATTATCCAATATGTATTTGTTATGCTGAATTTACAGAAGCTAACAACAATTTGGCTAGGTGCAAGCAGTGAAATACTCTTAGTCTGACTTAAAAAACCCAACTGTTTATACAACCAAGTTAGGTTTTAACCAAATGAGATTTGTTTTGTACTCAACAGATATGGACAAAACAATGAGAAAAAATTCTCTAAATTTAATTGTAGTCTGAAAATGCTTATATTAATATATTATTTATCTTATGAATCAAATAAAGATTATATAATTATAATTATCAATTACTGATATTGTACATTTCATTAGATGCAACATTTAATTTCTGTCTTAGTACACAATATGTATGAAAAGCCTGTATATAATTATTTTAGATAAATGCATATTGGCTCATTTTCTAATACCTGATTTATGATCATAATTTAATATTTTATAATAATGAAATAGGTATAATAATCTACAATTATATAGTGTACTTTTGAACTTCATATGTTTTTCATATGTTTACTTTTGATTTACTTCACACATCCTCATTTTATGCATTTTCTAATACTCTTCTAAATTTCTCCTACCAGTTTCAACTTGTCATTTCATTTTTGATCCTTCTTTATCTCCTCTTTTTTAAAACAGCTTTCATCTAACTGTCCTTCAGTTTGACAGGTGCAGGAAATTTAATCAATATCATGTTTAATACACATGCCTGGATCTGATACCATCATTTGCTCAGCCAGAGTCCAGAGCTCTTTGAGATCTGAACATGATTTAAATCATGTTTGCTCATCAAGTCATCAAAGATAGTGCCAACAGGTACATACTAAGTGTGGCATAATTAATAATGGTATAGAAAATAGACATCTGGAGTTATTTCGACAGGGTTAGAAGATGATTGATTGATTAATAAATGATTGACCGATGATTAGTAGATAGCAGATAAAGGATACATATATTATGAATATATGGTAGTTACAAGGGTAATGGTCATAGAGCTAGATAATATATTTTAGTAACAAATAGATAATGGATGATTAGATACATAGATGGTTGAAAAATGTAAGGTATAGCTATTCAAGAAGATAATAGAAATGGTAGATGAAAAATAGACAAATTCTTTAAAAATCAATCCCATTAATTGGTTTTCATCATATTTTCATTTTGTCATTTTTACATAGAAAACATAAAAATTTCCGGAAGTTTACATTTTATACTTTTGCTACAAATATATCTTTAAACACTTATTATTTATTCTGAACACAGCATCTTCAGTGATTTCTTGTCTGGAAATTGATGACAGCTGTTTTGAAAATGTTTGAAAAGTCATTTCTCAGGATGGATGGAAGATTTTAGATGTGTGTTTCTACCAGTTTCAGCAGTGAACTAGCAGAATGCAAGGACAACAGAAGAGGAAGAAGTGTGAACAGTGTGCATGGCCCACTGCATCCTGATTGGACCAAGGCCAACTCTATGCCTTATGGAAAAGGCCAGACATTTAAAAATATTTGGAATATGTTTCCACATAATTTTCACAAAGACTTAGTTTCCCTTTTTTCTGTTATAGAAACATTATTTCCTAGAATCATATCATATTTTTCTATGATATTTATTTTCTCATAATATTTTTCTATGACATTTTTTCATAGAAAAACATGATTTAAACCATCATTAAGGAAAATGATGTAGGGGCATTGAGGTGTAAGTGGAAATGGTGATATGTGTGTTTAATGATGGGAGCAGAAATGTACTACACACTGGACATTCTAAAACAAGCATGGCCTAGGACCTTTGCTACAGTGTGCAACAGGACACTGCAGGCAAAACAGAATTACATCTCCTCATAGTTCACTGATACAATTTTTTCCCTAAAGGGAACAAAAATCTTCTCATTTCTTCCAATCAAGGAAAGAGGCTTAACCTGTGGAAAATGCAGAGCTATAGGGAATTAATAAAAACAAGAGAGAAGCAGAGAGGACAGCCTAACAGTACTACCATTTTATGTCGCTCCCTTCTAAGGAGAACTGAACTAGGAAGGATGCTTTTCCTAGTAATTTGATGTCAGAGTTTCAGAAAATAGCAATAAACTCTCAAGCTGAGAAGCAGATTATTATGCCATGATGAGTTTGCTTTGTTTGCTTGGAAATTCTATTTTCCTCAACTCACTACAGAGTTTCCCAGTGGGTCAGTATCTAGAAATAACCAAGGAGATAGTCTGCTCACACTCAAAAAAAAAAAAAAAAAGACTTTCCAATCATGGAACAAAATATGCTAGATAAAGAGGAGTTACATTTATTCTCCGAACCAATTAATTCTTTTCTGTTGCCAAGTCAGTTCCTATCATATTCTATATTTTCCACTAAAATAATCCTCATTATCTATTCTGTAATATTATTTAAGTATCCTTTGATAATTTTATGAGCTACTATTTCATTTGCATCATTTCCAGACCTTCTTCAGTCTACAAGTCTCTTTGTGTCTCCTCTATTCTCTCTCCCTCAACTTCGTGACTTATTCTTGAATTACTTCAAATCATATATATATATGACTTTCCAAATGCATTTAATTTTGCTCATGTGTGTATGATCAGAGATCTAATCACTTGTTATTTAATAATCTGTCATGAAAAATCTTCCTGAAGAAGAGTTATTTGATCTCTTCATAGCTCACTAATATAGTTGTTCCTCTAAAGAGAACAAAAATATTTTCATTTCTTTCAATCAAGGAAAGATTGTTCTCTCATTAGCCATTAATTTCATTCACTAATGATAAATTAATTGCATTTATCTGTGTGGATAGAGATGAGAAATAAAAATTTATTGCTTTAAGATAGTGGAATATCTTCCCTATAGCCAGTGTTCTCACTAGTTCAGGTAGTTGTCTAGATTTACATAGCATAAGTTCCTTTGTATTAAGCCCAATTAGATGGCCATTGGTCAATCACAAGACACAAGTGCCAGTACTGTACAATTAGGGATATCTTCTGGTGCTTCCTGCTCATTTTGGGCCATAGGCATTGCATATGTACAAATATGCTGATTGCCTTTCTCCTGTTACAGATAGCACACTACCCTCTGATACTATAATCCTTGTCAGTGGTGAGGATCCTAGGTCTGCTCAAGCTTGATTCCCCCAAGTCTTTTTTCTGAAGTGTGTGGTGTCTTCAACAATATGGTTCACTATTAACTTCTTATGACGAGGGCAACAAGGATAGTCTGTATTATTTTGGGAGTCTTTCAAAAATTCTAACAATGACAGCAACCAAACCAAACAACAAAAAAAGCAACTCAAAGAGAATTCCACTTGCCTGATACTGGTGTTTCTGTTAGGTAGTCTATGGCTTTTGGCTGGAGCACTATTCCTCCAAGTTTTATAATTAATTCAAGCATATATATATATATGTATGTGTGTGTGTGTGTGTGTGTGTGTGAAGTTTCCTCTGACTTTCAAGCCTCCTTTGTGTTCCTCTAGATTTGTTTCCATTCATTGCCCTGTGTTTTTCTATCCCCTTTATAGCTTTATTGTATCCCTTCTCTATCATATCTTTGGTTACTCTAGTACAGACTCACACCCCAAGATTCTGAACTAGAATTCACGAATAAGAGATTACTTTCAAAACTTGTATTCATGTGTCTCAGTCATCTCATTCAGTATAATGCTTTTGAGTTTCATAAAACTACCTGAAAATTTAGTAACCTTATGTTATTTATTTTACAGCCGAATAGAGTTCTGTTATATATGGGACATATTCTCACTTTCTGTTCTTCAGGTGGAGGGCATTTTAATTGCTTTCTTTCCTAACTATTGTGAATAGAGAAGCAAGGAATGGGTATTAATAGGATAGGGAGTTCTTTGGACATATGTAGAGGAGTGGTATGGTTAGGTAATGTGGTATATCTATTTTACACTTTTTGATACTTCTCTTTACTTATTTCTCTGTGTCTCTACCAGTTTATATTTCCATGAGAGATGAATATCTATTTCTCTTTCTCCATATACTCAGCAGCATTTGTTGGCAGGTGACTTATTGATATTTTAGTCATTCTAATTGAGGTAAAACTAGTTATTCTTCATGCAAATAACAATCATACTGAAAAAGAGATTATAAAAAAATCTCATTCACAATAGTCTCATTATATAAAACATCTAGGAACACACCTAACCAAGCATATGCAAGCCCCCAATGAAAACTTTTAATCATTGAAAAACAAACGAAAGAAAAAAACAACAACAAATTGAGAACAATACTAAAAATGTAAAATGACCATCTGTGTTCATGAAAGGGCTTAATTAATGTTGTTATACATTATAATCCCAACAAAAGCAATTGATAGATACATTATAATCCCAATTGGAATCAGTATAGAAGAATTCTAAAAATAATATGAAACTCCCCCCAAAATACTCTAATATTCAATGTAATCCAGAGTTAAAAAAAAAACAAAAAACAGTGTTGGAGTGATGCCCAAACCAGATTTTAAGCCATTTGGAGCTATGGAATAAAAGAAATAAAACAAAACAAACTAACAAAAACAATAAACCAAACTAAATAAATCAGCTTGGTAATAACATTCCAAATGTCATAAATTAAAGGATTAAAATAGAAGACTATAATTATCATCTGCTATGGTGCTGAGGATAAGATTGGATGATTGTTTTCAGAGGAGCTGATGATGAGGCGAAGATCTGCAGTCTACTTCTGCAGATCTTCCTGCAGATCTAAACTGCTTCCCTGGGTAATGTGATCTGTGGGTTCCCAGACAGTGTGCTAGCTAGCATTGTGGTCTAAGATAGAGCAATGAGTGGGTGAAGAAAAATTATGAGTGGTAGATCTGTGTTATCAGGTAGTCAGCTGATGAGGTGGGAAAGAAACAATCAGATTGTATTTAGAGGAAAGTATGAATAACCTCAAGTTAGCCTGTCTGTTTCCCTGGCCACAGTGGAGTGCAAAACACGAAACCCAAACAAATAAGAACCATGTTTTAACTTTATCTCTAAAGCAAATTTGGTTTTTGGAGCTAATTAAGTCAGGTGGACAAAAACTCCTTGAAATGTGCTCAGGAACCTCACTATACAAGGAGTGTAAGAATGCTCTCCAGATCTTTGCTGCCTGTGGTTGTTTGAGTTAGAATGGCTCCTACAGGCTCATAAATGTAAAGGATGGGCAACCTGTTGATGGAACTGTTTAAGAAGGATTGGAAGGTTTGGTCCATCAAAGGACAGATACAACTTGGGATGGGATTTAGGTTTAAAATGGTCCATATCATTCACAGCTCTCTTCACTTCTGAATAAGGATACAAGCTTTCAGCTACTACTCCAGTGATACACCTGCCTGCCACCTGCTGGTGATCATTCCCAGGGATGAATGAATTCCCAGGGTGAATTCTGACCCTCTGGAACTCTGAGCCCCAGTAAGCCTTTTCCTTTACAAGTTGCCTTAGTTGTAGAAATAGAAAAACAACTAAAACCTGCAATCCTGTGAAGGCACACAGCAGGAGGAAGCCTTTCCTGTGTTCTTCATTAATTCATAGCCATTTAAATAATATGCTTCCATATATGGTTTGTGCTTATTGAATCACAAGTACTATTTGTTGTTTATAGATGTAGACTTAAAGTTTTCTCTATTTCATAGACAGTATTCATTTGTAGAGAGCCTTATTGGACTGCCATGCCACATGGCAGAAATTTGATATCCACCAATATTAAGTTCCTCTCTCAGCCTTTGAACAGTAACTCCTGTGTTAGCCATAATCCCCTCAACCTGGGGTGGAGCGCTCAGACCAAGGTGAAGCCTGTAGTGGTTTTTCAAGCACCTGCAGTTTCCTGAAAAAACACTAGCCACCTGTGGAGAAGCTTCCAGCCTTTGGGGGAAGGTTTTCCCCTGCCTATATATTTGGAGTTCTCCATTAAACTTTGAGACCTTGAATAGCAATGATGTCTTGGTCTTCATCTCTTTTCGTCACCTTCCCATACATCCCCAGCTTCCCCTCCAGGTAACCCGTTCGATGTAACTGAGGGCAGTTACATTCATTGTTTTTCATTTTTATAGGAAAGAAAAAATACCTGAAACACAGGGATTCAAGTAGTTTCTCCAGTTAACATATTAGGTAACATGGCTCATCTCTGATTAAATAAAAGGGAAATGTCATAACTTATGGGTGTCTCTTTTTCTGAGAATGTTTACTGTTTTGCTTTCTCAAAAAAGCAATGCTGTGTAAATGTAACATTTACTCAATAGATGTAAATGTCTTCTCACAGGCTTACTGATGAATAACCTCACTCTTTCTAGTTCTTTCTGAACGCTGGCTGGCTAGTTCAACACAGCCTTGCTGGCTTGAAATTCCACTGCAAGCTCACTGATTCAGTTCAGCTTCTCAAAGCTTCTACCTGAAGTGCTCTGCTTGGCCTTATACTGTTAGCAATATGTTCTAATCTTCTCATCTTCTGGCTTGTTTCGTCTTCCACTGTGTCTAGCTTGTTCTTTTTGCAACCTCTTTCTGTAAAAGCATCACTATAAAAACATTCCCCATTTTGTTTGCCCCTCAATTAGATGCCACTTTCAAACACATCTGTTTCCTTCTACAAACTAATTTTACCTTCTATGTTTGGGGTTAGAAGTGTGTACTAAGAGGATGTCCGTATTCCAGGTAGAGGGCTTAAACTTGTGTCATTCTATCTGGATCACACAGACCTAGACCTTTCAATGTGATCCCTTGCCAGAGCAGCCATGGTGCTGGTTTAAAATTCCTCTACAGTGCTGCATTTCCCCCACTTTGAATATATATCTTTGCTCAGATTTATGTTCCAGTTTCCCATTCAGGTGCCCCTGGCAGATATGAATTACTTTTGCTTAAATAATTCACATGACTCATAACTCAGTCCTTGTTAAAATATTATGGGAAAAGCAAGAAGAAAATTGCTAGGCATACACAATCAGTCATCATTTTTATAATATAAACAGGTGAAATGTTCCACCATGTGCATTGAATCTGTCTTCTGTACTCATTATTGATAATATCGCCAGGATTTTTTCATCATTGTGTGTGTTACCAAGACCACGTTGAATGAAAAGCCTTCTAAACATCTGGGTTGTCCTATCAGATCAGCCGTGAGGACTAACAACAGGATCACAAAACAGACATTACTCTAGGTAAAGTGATTTCCTTGCCAAAGTATTACATTTTTTTCCAGATGTGTCATTGTGACACCTTGAGAACCCTAAATTAATATTGCCTCATTGGGAATGAAATTTCAGGGCTACAAAGTACATTCAGTCCCATAGCTTGATTTTATATAAAATAGCTAAAGTTTTGAATTTGTTTCAGTTTAGATGTAAGCCTGGACAAGGTTAGTTGTAACACCAAGGAATTACTTTTCTTTAAGGAATGAGTGACTGAGAGTTTATTATATGTCCCAACTGGTGCTGACAAATTTATATAGGTTTAGTCCATATTCTCTGCAGAAATTAGCTAATAACACACACAGAAATTGATATGCAAATTGCAAGAATGATGTTCTCCAAACTATGGTACATCATACCAGCAGCATCCAGGTAGAAATCTGGCTGCTCAAGTCCCAGATCGTTAATATGGCGACAGGCCATATTGCTTCAGAAGCCTGTATTGTCTCCTTTCCCTTTTTCCCTCTTCTTGTTTTCCATTTCTTTCTACAACTGTACATAAAATACAATGGATTTACGCATTCTAGAATGTGATACCAATAAAAAGTGAATATACTTTACTTTGAAGCTGTGAAAAAATGACATAATTAAGTAATTGAATGAAGAGAAAGGTATCATCATTTCAGAAAAAACTTACTCTTGCTTGACAACTCTTTTGGAAATAAAACTATTACTGATCACCTTGTGGTCAGGAATTGCCAGTAAACATCAGATATATGTATTAATCACCAGTCTATTACATCTAGAAATATTTGATATAATCACCTATACATAACTTTTTAAAATATTTATTTATTTATTTATTTATTTTTCTGAGGCAGGGTTTTTCTGTGTAGCCCTGGCTGTCCTGAAACTCACTCTGTAGGCAAGGCTGGCCTTGAACTCAGAAATCCACCTGCCTCTGCCTCCCAAGTGCTGGGATTAAAGGCGTGCACCACCACTGCTCGGCTGTATTTATTTATTTATTTATTTATTTATTTATTTATTTATTTATTCACTTTACATCATGATTACAACTCTCCCTTCTTTCCTCCCAGTGCACCCTCATATACCCATCTCCCATCATCTTTTTCCTCTTCTCCTTAGAGAATGGGAAGTCCCCAACCCCCAATGTGTACCAACCCACCCTGGTACATCAATTCTCAGCAGTACTAAGTGCATTCTCTCCCACTGAGTTCAGACTAGGGAGTCCAGCTAGCGGAAGGGGATCCAGAGGCAAGCAACTGAGTCAGAGACAGTCCCTACTCCAATTGTTAGGGATTCCATATGAAGATCAAGTTGCACTTTTGCTACAAACGTGTAGGGGTCCTAGGTCTAGCCCACGCATGCTCTTGGTTCGGTGGTGCTCTGTGATCCCCCATGGCCCGAGGTGAGTTGACTCTGGAGGTCTTATTATGGTGTTCTTGACAACTCCAGTTCTCGCAATCCTTCCCTACATGTTTTCACAGGCCTCCTCCCTAAGATCTGTCTGATATTTGGTTGTGAGTCTCTGCATATGTTTACATCAACTGTCTCTTAGGAGACAGTTTTTCTAGGCTCCTGTATGACAACATAGCAGAGAATCATTGATAGTGCCAGGGGTTGGCTTTCTCCCGTGGGGTGGGTCTCAAGTTGGGCCAATCAATTTTTGGCCATTTCTTCAATCTCTGCTACATTTTTATCCCTGTATATCTTCTAGTTAAGACATACTTTGGGTTGAAGTTTTCATGGGTAGTTTGGTGTTTCCCTCCGAATACTGGAAGTCCCACTTGGCTAAAAAATGTTGCAACTTTGGTTGTCATATACACAACCGATGGGGTCTCAGCTAGGACTGCCCCCATAGACTTCTGGGAGCCTCCCCAATCCTGGGTCCTCTGATTGTTATAGAGTATCCCTCAACAGATTTCTATTTTCTGTAGCCCTCTCCCACCTCAATCTAATTCCCATCCCATTT
Source organism: Tokudaia tokunoshimensis (assembly GCA_036184795.1). Lineage (NCBI taxonomy): Eukaryota > Metazoa > Chordata > Mammalia > Rodentia > Muridae > Tokudaia > Tokudaia tokunoshimensis. The sequence continues at coordinate 112,559,447 of BTHU01000012.1, read as the reverse complement.
CCTATCCCCATGCAGATGTCTTAGAAGGTAAGAGAAGTGGCTGCTCTTCAAAAGGTCCTGAGTAATTCTTAGTAAACTCATGATGGCTCATGACAACCTATAATGAAATCTGTTGCCCTCTTCTGATGTGCACGTGTATATGCAGGCAGATCACTGGATACATCATAAATAAATAAATCACATACACACACACACACACACACACACACACACACACACGACCAAAAGTTAATATTTACTCATGTATGGTCCTTATAACCAGTAATGATAATCTTACCTTGTATCTTGAGGGATAATTATGTTAAGTACTGATACTAATTTAGTTCTGATAATTCTTCACTTAATATAATATGAAATGTGTAGCAGGTAACCTGGAAGGAGCAAAAACTATCACCTAAAATTTTAAAAACTGGAATGAGATTGATGAATACTGAATACATGAAAGAGTTTGCTAAGAAAACTAACTTATCTGTAAAGTAACTGAACTTTTAGCTTTAAGTTATCAAAACTATCTTTAACTATCAAAAACTGATGGTTGTATTAAGGGCTACATTAAAATCCCTCTAAGTGGACTGCCAATGTAGCTCAACTGGAGGGATCAAGTGGGGTTGGAGGGAAGAAAAGAAATGGAACATGGAGAGTCAGCACTAACGAGAGAGTACATTTTATTCTACGAACCCAAAAGGGAAGAAATCAAAATTTCATAAATGTATATCTATGTTGCCATACATATATTTTTCTAGACAGCATTTTCCTTCTAAATGAGGTACAACCTGAGGTAAATGTTGCTACTTGACTAAGGGAGCAGTGTGATACTGGATTTACCAATTTACATTTACAAAATTTATAAAATCTTGTGATGTTTACATTTCAGTTACTATGTCAGCATGTTCACTATTTTTAATATTATAAGTTTCAGTTTTGAAATGAAAAGTTTATATGGAGAGAGGATGCCTCAATCTTATGCTCAGATTAGTAAGTCTATCTGGTATTGAAGTGCTTGACCTAAGATGAAAGAAAGACAAGTCAACATGATTCATTCATTTCTACCTTAAATAAAAGAACCTAAGTCACCTATCATTTAATCAACAGACTGTTCTTGCTGTAAAAGAATAAGATAAGAAAATCATGTAAGACAGGAGCATGTTTCCCACTACTTTACTAGATATTTTCCCAAATATTATAACGATACAATGCCTGAAATACAAATATTTTATCCCTGAGTACAAAGCAAGTGAATAATTTATAACAATCTTCTTTTTTATTAGATATTTTCTTTATTTACATTTCAAATGCTATTTCCTTTCCTGGTTTCCCCTCCAAAAACCCCCTAACCCATCCAGCCTCCACCTGCTAACCAACCCACCCACTCCTGCTTCCCTGTCCTGGCAATCTTCTAAAATGCGAGTTTCCTCTTTTTTCAAAAATAATAATTTTTCCTTTTAACAAAATTACAACTAACTTTCAAAATTAGATACCATTTTTACATTGATAAACAGTAGTAATATTTTCCAATTATTTGGATAATGAATACATGAGCAATGACCCAAATATGGCCAGTAGACTCCTGCTTCAAACAATTGTTAACAGTATCCTGGTGTTCTGACAAGTAAAAATATGATTCTACATCTAATAATGACAGATATGCGCTATTAATTAATCAAATCTCCTCAAAAGAGTGTCCAGCAGGTGGAAATAATTACTAACTAATTGTCTTCTGTTCATTACTCTACAGAGATATAAATACGACTACCAGAGTCATTTGTATAATATTTACTAAAAAGCTAGCAGGAAATAAAAGAGAATCACAGATGTTAGGGTGAAAATATTTATGTTTGCCTTCTGAGACAATGCAAACAGCATAGAATGGCAAATTATCCTTTGAATATATTTAAAAGAAAATTATTTTTATTTCATTTAGTATATGTAAAGAGATGTTATAAAATTGGGGGTAAAAGCATTTTGTGGCAGAAAATAAAAAGGTTCAAATTAAATCCAGTAGAAAAGAAAAGAGGCTTCTTAGAAGTTTATAGACTGTGATAAACATATCTTTTTTTTTTGTATAAAATCTATACATGGATAATCTTTTTTTAATTATATATTTGCTTATTTACATTTTAAATGTTAACCCCTTTCCATGATACCCCACTGAAAACCCCCTATCCCATCCCCCTTCCCCCCGCTTACCCCCCTCCCAATTTCTTGACTTGCATTTCCCTATTCTGGGGAATCAAGCCTTCACAAGACCAATGACTTCTCCTCTCATTGATGTCTGAAATGGTCATCTTCTGCTACATATGCAGCTGGAGCTGTGGGACCTTCCACATGTACTCTTTGGTTCATGATTTAGTCCCTGGGAGCTCTGGAGGTACTGGTTGGTACATATTATTGTTCCTCCTGTGGAGTTGCAAACCTCTTCAGCTACTTGGGTCCTCTCTCTCTCTCCATTGGGGACCCTATTCTCATTCTATTGGTTGGCTGTGAGCCATGGGTGTTTTGATTCACATGGGTAATCTTTTTTTTCTGGACCATCTAAATATTCTATGCCAAATCCCGATATCAAGACTAATACTCTGCTCCAGTGGCCAGGAAGTTGGGACTGCCAGGTTCTGAGACAGACAGGCATAATATCGCTTGGGTCTCGGGCGGCTTGCCGCTCCCAAGTGCTGGACTGATCTGCAGTAACCAGCGCGCCAGCTCTGCTGTGGGACTTCTGCCTGGCAGAGGGACCCCGCACTGGGCGGGAACCTACCAGCTTCCCTTCTGCGACCTCTGTTCTGGTAGACTGCACTGAAGAGACAGGCACCAGGTTCTCCCCAATATAACATCGCTTGGGACACGGCCTGTTGGGGCTTCCGCCTGCTCCCAAGAACAGGACAGTGCTGTCATCGTCTGGGTGCCAGATCTGCTGTAGGCCATTGCCTCTGCAGGGTGACCAGTGCCACGGAGAGAGTGCAGAGTGCACTCTGCCATCTTTGCTCCAGTGGCCGGGAAGTTGGGACTGCCAGGCTCAGAGACAGACAGGCATAATATTGCTTGGGTCTCGGGCAGCTTGTGTGTACATGGCTCCCAAGAGCAGGGCAGATCTGCAGTAACCAGCTTGCCAGCTCTGCTGTGGGACTTCTGCCTGGCAGAGGGAACCCCCTCCCTCCCCCCACTCTAGGAGAGATCACACACCCCTGCACAGGGCAGGAGCCTACCAGCCTCCCTTTGGCGACCTCTGCTCCAGTAATCCACTACGGTGAGCCTTTGGATGTGCAAGGACTCCCCAATATAACATCACTTGGGGCAAGGCACATCAGGGCTCCAAAGTCAGTCAGGAGCAGGGCAGGCCCCAGAAATCTGTGCCAGGGGAATCCTGGTAAACCGCGGGGGGGGGGGAGCAGAAATAGCTTTGCAGGCTCACAGGAGGTCCAACCAACAGTCAGTGACAGCAGGACCAACTAATATCAGAGGTAACCAGATGGCAAAAGGCAAACGTAGGAACATTACTAACAGAAATCAAAGTAATATGGCACCATCCGAACCCAACTCTCCAATAGCAGCAAGTCCTGGATACCCCACCACACCCGAAAGACAAGATCTAGATTTAAAATCACTTCTCATGATGCTATTAGAGGATCACAAGAAGGACACAAATAAATCTAATAAAGAATTACAGGAGACCATGAATCAACGGTTAGAAGCCCTTACAAAGGAAACACAAAAATCACTTAGAGAAATGCAGGAGAACATGGATCAAAAGATGGAGGCGCACCAGGAGACAACACAAATATCGCTTAACGAGATGAATCAATGGGTAGATGCACTCACAAAGGAATCACAAAAATTGCATAAAGAAATGCAGAAGAATATGGGTCAACAGACGGATGCCCATAAGGAGGCAACACAAAAATTGCTTAAAGAAATGAATCAACGGATAGATGCCCTTACAAAGGAAACACGAGAACTGCTTAAAGAAATGCAGGAGACGATGGATCAACAGATGGATTCCCATGAGGAGGAAACAAAAAATCGCTCAGAGAAATGCAGGAGAACGTGGGTCAACAGGCAGAAATCCTGAAAGAGGTAATGCAAAAATACCTTAAAGAAATACAGGAAAATACAAACAAACAAGTGAAGGATCTCAGCAAATCCATCCAGGATCTAAAAAAGGAAGTAGAAACAACTAAGAAATCACAAAGGGAGACAGCTTTGGAGATAGAAAACCTTGGGAAGAAATCAGGAGTCATAGATGCAAACATCAAAAATAGAATACAAGAGATGGAAGAAAGAATCTCAAGTGCTGAAGATGCCATAGAAAGCATCGACTCAACAGTCAAAGAAAATGCAAAATGCAAAAAAAAACCATGTAACCCAAAACATCCAGGAAATCCAGGACACAATGAAAAGACCAAACCTAAGGATTATAGGTATAGATGAAAGTGAAGATTTGCAACTTAAAGGGCCAGTAAGCATCTTCAACAAAATTATGGAGGAAAACTTCCCTAACCTAAAGAGAGAGATGCCTATGAACGTACAAGAAGCCTACAGAACTCCAAACAGACTGGACCACAACAGAAATACCTCCCGTCACATAATAATCAAAACATCAAATATATCAAACAAAGAAAGAATATTCAAAGCAGTAAGAGAAAAGGGCCAAGTAACATACAAAGGAAGACCTATCCGAATCACATCAGACTTCTCACCAGAGACTATGAAAGCCAGAAGATCCTGGGCAGATCTCATGCAGACACTAAGACAGCACAAATGCCAGCCTAGACTACTATACCCAGCAAAACTCTCAATCACCATAGATGGAGAGACCAAGATATTCCATGATAAAACCAAATTTTCACAATATCTTTCCACAAATCCAGCCCTGCAACGGATAATAGGTGGAAACTGCCAATACAGGGAGAGAAACAACACCCTGGAAAAAAATGAGATAATAACCTTCTTGAATCAAACCCAAAAGTAGATAACCACTCAAACATAAAGATAGCGTCAAGAATGGCAGATGGCAATAATCACTATGCCTTAATCTCTCTTAATATAAATGGTCTCAATTCCCCAATAAAAAGACATAGACTAGCAGACTGGATACGTAAACAGGACCCAGCATTTTGCTGCATGCAGGAAACGCACCTCAGTGTCAAAGACAAACACTACCTCAGAGTAAAAGGCTGGAAAACAATTTTACAAGCAAATGGCCCCAAGAAACGAGGTGGAGTAGCCATCCTAATATCAGATAAAATTGATTTTCAACCTAAAGTCATCAAAAAAGACACAGAAGGACACTACGTACTGATCAAGGGAAAAATCCACCATCAAGAACTCTCAATTCTGAATACCTATGCTCCAAATGCAAGGGCAACCTCATTCGTAAAAGAAACTTTACTAAAGCTCAAAGCACACATCACACTGCACACAATAATAGTGGGTGACTTCAACACCCCGCTCTCTGAAATGGATCGTTCAGGAAAGCAGAAACTAAACAGGGACACAGTGAATCTAATTGAAGCCTTGGGCCAAATGGAACTAACAGATATATATATAACATTTCATCCTAGAGCTAAAGAATACACCTTCTTCTCAGCACCTCATGGTACCTTCTCCAAAATTGACCATATAATTGGTCACAAATCAGACCTCAACAGATATAAGAAGATAGAACTAATCCCATGGCTCCTATCAGATCACTATGGAATAAGGGTGGTCTTCAATGGCAACAAAAACAAAAGAAAACCCATGTATATATGGAGGCTGTACAATGCTCTACTCAATGATTACTTGGTCAAGGTGGAAATAAAGAAAGAAATCAAAGACTTTTTGAAAGTTAATGAAAATGAAGGCACAACATACCCTAATTTATGGGACACAATGAAAGCAGTGCTAAGAGGAAAATTCAAAGCCCTGAGTGCCGCCAAAAGGAAATGGGAGATGGCATACACTAACAGCTTAATGGCACACCTGAAAGCACTGGAACAAAAAGAAGCAAATACACCAAAGAGGAGTAGAAGGCAGGAAATCATCAATCTCAGGGCTGAAATCAATCAAGTAGAAACACATAACCATACAAAGTATCAACAAAACGAGGAGTTGGTTCTTTGAGAAAATCAACAAGATAGATAAGCCCTTAGCCAGACTAACCAGAGGGCTCAGAGATAGTATCCAAATTAATAAAATCAGAAACGAAAAGGGAGAGATAACAACAGAAACTGAGGAAATTCCAAAAATCATCAGATCCTACTACAAAAAGCTGTATTCAACACAACTAGAAAATCTTGAGGAAATGGACAATTTCCTTGACAGATACCAAATACCAAAATTAAATCAGGATCAAATAGACAATCTAAACCGTCCTATAACCCCTGAAGAAATAGAAGTTGTCATTGGAAGTCTTCCAACCAAAAAAAGCACAGGTCCAGATGGTTTTAGTGCACAATTGTATCAGACCTTAAAAGAAGACCTAACACCAATACTCTTCAAACTGTTCCACAAAATAGAAACAAAAGGAACAGTACCCAACTCGTTCTATGAAGCCACAATTACACTAATACCAAAAGCACACAAAGATCCGACAAAGAAAGAGAATCTCACGCCAATCTCTCTTATGAATATCGATGCAAAAATACTCAATAAAATTCTTGCCACCCGAATCCAAGAACACATCAAAACGATCATTCACTACGATCAAGTAGGCTTCATCCCAGGGATGCAGGGATGGTTCAATATAAGGAAATCCATCAATGTAATCCACTATATAAACAATCTCAAAGAAAAAAACCACATGTTCATCTCATTAGATGCTGAGAAAGCATTTGACAAAATTCAGCATCCTTTCATGCTAACGGTCTTGGAAAGATCAGGAATTCAAGGCCCATATCTAAACATAATAAAAGCAATTTACAGCAAACAGGTAGCCAGCATCAATCTAAATGGAGAGAAACTTGAAGCAATCCCACTAAAATCAGGGACTAGACAAGGCTGCCCTCTCTCTCCATATCTTTTCAATATAGTACTTGAAGTTCTAGCTAGAGCAATTAGACAACAAAAAGAGGTCAAAGGGATACAAATTGGAAAAGAAGAAGTCAAACTATCACTATTTGCAGACGATATGATAGTATACTTAAGCGACCCAAAGAACTCCACCAGAGAACTCCTACAGCTGATAAACGACTTCAGCAAAGTGGCTGAATATAAAATCAACTCAAGCAAGTCAGTAGCCTTCCTATACTCAAAGGATAAACAGGCTGAGAAAGAAGTAAGAGAAATGATACCCTTCATGATAGCCACACACCATATAAAGTATCTTGGCGTGACTCTAACCAAACAAGTGAAAGATCTGTATGACAAGAACTTCAAGTCTCTGAAGAAAGAAATTGAAGAAGACCTCAGAAGATGGAAAAATCTGCCATGCTCATGGATTGGCAGGATTAATATAGTAAAAATGAGCATCTTACCAAAAGTAATATACAGATTCAATGCAATCCCCATAAAAATCCCAACTCAATTCTTCATAGAGTTAGAAAGAGCAATTCAAAAATTCATCTGGAATAACAGAAAACCCAGAATAGCTAAAACTGTTCTTAAGAGTAAAAGAACCTCTGGGGGAATCAGTATCCCGGACCTCAAGCTGTACTACAGAGCAATAGTGTTAAAAACTGCATGATATTGGTACAGTGACAGGCATGTAGATCAATGGAACCGAATTGAAGACCCAGAAATGAATCCACACTCCTATGGTCACTTGATCTTTGACAAAGGAGCTAAAACCATCCAGTGGAAAAAAGATAGCCTTTTCAACAAATGGTGCTGTCTCAACTGGAGGTCAACATGCAGCAGAATGCAAATTGACCCATTCTTATCTCCTTGCACTAAGCTCAATTCTAAGTGGATCAAGGATCTCCACATAAAACCAGACACACTGAAACTAATAGAAAGAAAACTAGGGAAGGACCTTGAACATATGGGCACAGGGGAGAATTTCCTGAACAGAACTCCAATAGCTTATGCTCTAAGAACAAGAATAGGCAAATGGGACCTCATTAAATTACAAAGTTTTTGCAAGGCAAAAGACACTGTCAAAAAGACAAAGTGGCAACCAACTAACTGGGAAATGATCTTTACCAACCTTACATTCGACAGAGGGCTAATATCCAATATATACAAAGAACTCAAGAAGTTAAACTCCAGAGAGGCAATTAACCCTATTAAAAATGGGGTACAGAGCTAAACAAAGAGTTCTCACCTGAAGAATATGTAATGGCTGAGAAGCACCTAAAGAGATGTTCATCATCCTTAGTCATTAGGGAAATGCAAATCAAAACAACCCTGAGATTCCATCTCACACCAGTCAGAATGGCTAAGATCAAAAACACAGGAGACAGCAGTTGTTGGCAAGGATGTGGAGAAAGAGGAACACCTCCACTGCTGGTGGAATTGCAAGCTGGTACAACCACTCTGGAAAGCAGTCTGGCGGTTCCTCAGAAAACTGGACATGACACTCCCGGAGGATCCGTCTATACCACTCCTGGGCATATACCCTGAGGCTTTACCTGCATGCAAAAAGGACACATGCTCTGCTATGTTCATAGCAGCCTTATTTATAATAGCCAGAAGCTGGGAAGAACCCAGATGTCCCTCAATGGAGGAATGGATTCAGAAGATGTGGTATATCTACACAATGGAATACTACTCTACAATTAAAAACAATGAATTCACGAAATTCCTAGGCAAATGGTCAGAACTTGAAAATATCATCCTTAGTGAGGTAACCCAATCACAAAAGAACACACATGGTATGCAGTCACTGATAAGGGGATATTAACCCAGAATCTCGGAATACCCTAGACACAATTCACATATCAATAGATTTCTAAGAAGACGGAAGGAGAGATCCCTGGTCCTGGAAAGACTGGATTTAGGGAAACGCCAGGACAGAGAAACGAGAGAGGGTTGAATGGAGAAAAGAGGGAGGGAAGGGGGCTTATGGGACTTTCGGGGAGGGAGGAAACGGGAAAGGGGGAATGATTTGGAATGTAAATAAAAAAAACTTAGAAAATAAAAAAAAAAAAGACTAATACTCATAGGAAGAACAATGTCAACCAACCAGACACCCCAGAGCTCCCAGGGACTAAACTACCAACCAAAGAGTTCACATGGAACAAACCCATCATTGCTCCAACCACTTATATAGCAGAGGATAGTCTTGTCGGGCATCAATGGGAGGAGAGACCCTTGGTCCTGTGAAGGTTCAATGCCCCAGTGTAGGGGAATGTCAGAGCAGGGAGGAAGGAGTGAGTAGGTGGGTGTGGGAATACCCTCATACAAGAAAAGGGAGGGTGGATGGGAGGAGAGAATTCCAGAGAGGAAACTGAGAAAGGGAATAACATCTGAAATGTAAATAAGTAAAATATCCAATAAAAGGAAAAGAATACAAAACCAGAAAAAAAAAAAAAGATGTACTAATACTAGAGCAAATAATTGTAGGGAATCTGTTTTCAAATTTGTATTTCAAAACATGCTAATAATCCATTGATGGGAAAAAAATAAATACAATTGAAGTATCTGCATATGTGGATTAGACATTAGAATATATTTTTCAAGAGATAAAAAAATCTTACTCAATTTCTTTGTGTACATTTTAGAGTCACCTTTAAGAAAATAAAATGATGGTGACAGTCTTTAAGACTAGCAAGTAGTAATTGACCTGAAGACTTACAATAAACACAGTCCTAGAATTAACTGGAGTTAGAAGATTAACAATTTTGTTTCATTCTCCTTTTCTCCTAGCACTAATTCAAATGTTAAGTAACAATGTTATAAAAACACTAAGTAGCTGAATTCTTAATTTGATTTTGGAGCATTTGACATGTTTAGAACCAAGTGTTACCTTTGCTTTCAAACTGAGTTTGAAAGAGGGGTTTGTAACTTCCAAATTCCTTAGGAAATTCTGGGTCAAACTCTCTGAAACTCACAAGCCTACAAAAAAGTAGTCATGAGCTTGTCGAAATCAAACAACTGAAGGAACGCGAATGTTTTCTCTTTTCTCTGCTTTAATCAACTTTGACTTACAGTGTGAGTGCTCTTTGTGTGGGTATTGTACATGTAAATATAATATTTGAGAAAAACTACTTCAGTATCCTCTGTAATTTAATTATTTTTCTGCTTGTTTAATAGAACATTATGAAATTTCCTTATTAGAAATTGTATAAGACTATTGAATTTGTTATCAATAAAAGGTGGGTAGCAATGCTCAAATATATACTGACTATTTGCTTCTATTTGATAAAACATCATCTTTTCAGAGTTGGAATTAAAAACTATTTATGGTAAGGTGATAAATTATCCCAAGTTGCTTCACAGTATTTTATGAACAATGAGATATTCACACACACACACACACATACACACACACACACACATATTATATATCATGAATATAATATAATTTCAGAAGCTCAGTCAGTAAATATTCTTGGTTTTCATGACTATTGTTGATGTGGAGTCATCTTATGAGAATATAATGAGGAAAATTAAAATGTAATGCCTTTTATACAAGTCTATCAAATTGTTTCCATTTTTGGAATGAAATTGTTAATTCTTGAAGGTCCTGGATGATTCTTCTTCTTTTTTTAAAGATTTATTTATATGTAAATACACTGTAGCTGTCTTCAGACACACCAGAAGAGGGTGTCAGATCTCATTACGGATGGTTGTGAGCCACCATGTGGTTGCTGGGAATTGAATTCAGGACCTCTTAAAGAGCAGTCAGTGCTCTTAACCGCTGAGCCATCTCTCCAGCCCCGATGATTCTTCTATAATGGTGTCTCATCGTTACTCACTGGGTTTAGAAAAGTTTTACAAATGGTAATAAAAAGAACATCAATATCTTTATTGCCTCATAGTTTATTATTCTTTATAATTATTTTCTATGTACATTCAAATATGTATATTGTATAGCAAATTCAAATATTCTTAGTCATTGTGTAAAATAGCTCATGCTCATTATGGCTCTGTATTTTCCAAATTCTTTTTATAAAGTTCCTTTCACTTATTTAAAGATATTTGTCTCATTGCTCCTTGCAATCCTACCTGACTCATGAAGGTTTATGCACTCACTTTGCCACAATGGGTTCCTTGTCCTCTCTACAGCATGCCATGACTTAATAGTTTGATAAACAAGATTTTATTCACATTGTATCCATATTATTACATTATCTTAAAGAGAGAGAGGGAGAGAGAGAGAGAGAGAGAGAGACAGAGACAGAGAGACAGAGAGAATATGAGAGGGAAGAAAACTTCCTGATCATAAAATCTACTGTTAAAATCTATTGTTTATTAAGAACATCCTAGTGCCATTTGGTGAGATAATGATTTGTCAGTCAGGGAGACTCTAAGATACTCAACAATAGTACAGCATCATTACTCTTGGTTGCCTACCTTAACTATAAGACTCTATTGATAAAAACACTGTGTACCTTGAATGTATGACATAGAACAATCAAGCTAGAAATCACATGGAAGCATCTTTCCTGTTGGCTTGCTTTCATAACACTTGAAAATGCTAGTCTAACTTGTTAGGAAGAAGAAGCACCAATATTTTACTCAGTTGTGAGCTGAATAATGTACAAGACCCAACAGCCATGTAGGTTGAGCCACACTTATGAAATAATGTCACAAGTGTTATTGCAGTAACCAACTGCCATCTCTATTGATACACCCCAACAGTAGGGAATTCATGCCAGGTACTGCAAACCTGCTCACAAACCTATTGTAGAAGATAATAGGTATTAAGTAGATCATGGACACCACTGCTTAGCAAATTGACATAGAACTTTCTAAAAATTTATATTTATAATCACAGAGGAATATTGGTCTTGATCTTCATCAAAAATGTCTGTCTTTTTATTTTACTGTGGTGAATTCAGAGACCCAGGACTTCACAAGATGCTAATATTAAATAACAGATAAGTAATTATCTTTCATTGAAGGAAGAGGGCATACAGAACATAAAAGAAAGCAGAGAGAGGTATAGGATTTGAACTATCAATTCTTGGTCAAATCACAGCCATTACACTCACAAACTCACAACACCTGTGGATGCTTACTCAGGTCTGTAAAAGAATGAGCCATTCAATAGTCAGACCCAAATAAGGGAGGGACTTATGGGTCTTAACTACATTGAACTATTGGCTAGAGGTAGACCCACAAATAGATAGAACTATTTTCTTTAGTTATGTAACAACTGGTGACTCCCTGTGTTCTAATAGGTAATTTTAATCCAATCTTCAAACAGATGTAAATTGGTAAACTAATGGGCCATAAAATAAAACCCAAAGTCATGAATCTAAATAAAGGAGAGGTAGGGAGGAGGAAACATTAATAGGGAGGACATGGGGATAGAATATTTAAAATACTTTATATACATGTATGAAATTGTTCAATACAATTAATAAGAATGAGCTTTTAGAGCATTAAGGTATTATTTCATCTTATGTTGTAATTATAGGGCATTCTCCAGAAAGAAGAACAAAGAAACTTCTATTTTTATCATAGTGTGCACAGTAAGGAATTGTTCTTTAATTTGTTATTTTTGGATTAGTTGTTAACAACTGTTAAGTTTAAATTGTTAAAAAATCATTTGTTCTGGCAATGATTGTTTTGAAAGTGTTAACTGTTTTAAGCTTACTGCCTGTTCTTCTCTTTAAACAAAGATAAAGGGGAAGTCATTTTAAGGGCAATTGTGTATAAATTTGGTGTTGGTGGATTTGGCAAAAATATCCATCTTAAAATCAGAAAGTGTACCTGGTTGGAGTTTTAGATAAGTTGTAATTTTATCTTTAGGCTCCCACTTGCAATTTATGACTTCAATAGCTTCAATGCAAATTATAGCTTGAAGCCCACATGGTACACTTTATTTTCTGTTCTTAAAACTTGAGAGGATAAGGGAGAGCTAAATTTATGGCAGGAAAACCACTGTTGTTGGACCAAAGCTAGAAAATAAAATTTCTGGGAGCACAATTTAATAAAAGGACCTCAAAAGAATCCTATACTATTTCTTTTGCCTATTTAACCCCCTTTCTAGATCTATTTTTCAAATATCGCCAATTTAAAGTTGGAATTTGAAAAATTACAGTTTTGTTTTTGGAAAATACCTGTTAGAGAGTACATTGAAGCGTGTGGTTTAATTGCTTAACAATCAATTAGCATCCTGAAACTAATCACTGGAACTTTTTACAGCTTCCAGTCATATATTCTAAGAGGTAAATTTATGAATAACTACTTCTTATGAAGTGGGAAATGTGATACAAGTTCTGGTTTTCCTGATTCACATCTGTCTTTAAAATTAGCTTATTGTCTTCACGGGGTCTACTTTACCTGAGAAGCCTTATCATTCATCTCTACTGATTAAATTATCTCTGTGTTTCTTTAAAGATCACAAAAATTCCCTGAACAGTTAATGTTGTCATCAACATTAGAAATATAATAATTTAATCAAATAATTTATTAGAAGAATAACTCTAATCAGACCCTCAGGATTTAGGCTAAGACAAATCAGGTAATTCAAAATACTGGTTTTGTACTCTTGAATGGGAGTTTATATATTTTTGAGTGGGAGGAAATTAAAATTATTTTTCCATGTGAGTGTTTTATAGTGATCAGTCTGCTACTATGGTAAATGAGAACTGAGCAGTGGTTTCAAACGCAGCTGGATGAAGATGCTGGTGAATTCTGTCATAGCAGATTCATAGCAGACTTTTTCTCACTACATCCTTATTTGGAGAAAGGAAAAGAATCCTCTCTAGAACTGTTAGTTATCCTTTTATAAGCTTTTGGAATCCTATCCATTAGGATTCCACTTATAGGACACAATCACCTCCCAAGGATGGTGCTTATTGGTTTATAAGTTACAAAAGAAAGTTTGTGGTGAAAATATATTATTCTATAGAAATAAGCCCACCCAAAACGTAAGTTAAAATTGGTCTATATCTCTTCCTTCTTCTTATAGCAAAATATAACTATACCTTAAAAGTTTTCAAACATAGAACTGGGAAGATAGCTTAGTGACTAAAATGCTACCCACCAGGCCTGATTATCTCAGATCAGTACCTGAAAGAGAGAAAGGACTCCAAAACATTGTTTTACTATTGCTAGGCTTGTGTCTTAGCATAAACACATACATGAACACACACACACACACACACACAAACACACACACACACACACACACACACACAGAGAGAGAGAGAGAGAGAGAGAGAGAGAGAGAGAGAGAGAGAGAGAGAGAGAGAGAGAGAGCGAGAGGCTATACACACCTATAGAGACTGAACACACATAAAAATAGTCACAAACACAAACACCCACAGATCTCACACACATACACTGGCATTTACATGTGCACATGGACAGAAACACACACATACACACACACATACATTAATAGTAAGTTAAAAATTATTTTTAAATTTAGAGCTATCCAAGGTGCAGTGACATAGGCAGCTTCATCCAGGGTAAATATTTATATAATATTTCTGGGAAGGAATAGAAAATATTAAATACCTCTGTTAAGAATTTGAAAACATTCTGACATATATCTTTGAAAGTTAGAACTAAAACACATTTCTGTAGTGTCATTTATTTTACAAACATATGAAGGAATTGAAGCATCCTTAAGTAATAGGGTTTACTGAGATATAGAACACTTACTAAGGTCAATGCAAACAACCCTATTTACATTTACCCTCGTGAGACACGAGACACCAGGGAGCGGGGAGATCTGGTGGAGTGGGGACATGGGGAGGACATCCTCATGGAGAAGGGGGCAGAAAAAAAAAGAAAAGAAAAAAAAAAAGAAAATCATTACAATTGGGGTAATGTGACTCATCCCTATAATCCCAGTACTTGCAAGGCAGAGCCTACAGGGTTACTATGAGTTGCACAGTGAATAGGAGGCCAGTTTAAGCTATAATCTCTTTTTTTTTTCTTTTTTTTTTCTTTTTTTTTCTTTTTTTTTTAATTTAATTTAATTTTATTTTTTTTAATTTACATTCCAAATCACTTCCCCTTTCCCGTTTCCTCCCTCCCCGAAAGTCCCATAAGCCCCCTTCCCTCCCTCTTTTCTCTGTTCAACCCCCTCTCATTACTCTGTCCTGGCGTTCCCCTACATCCAGTCTTTCCAGGACCAGGGGTCTCTCCTTCCATCTTTTTAGAAATCTATTGATATGCTGATTGTGTCTAGGGTATTCTGAGATTCTGGGTCAATATCCCCTTATCAGTGACTTCATACCATGTGTGATCTTTTGTGATTGGGTTACCTCACTAAGGATGATATTTTCAAGTTCTGACCATTTGCCTAGGAATTTCGTGAATTCATTGTTTTTAATTGCAGAGTAGTATTCCATTGTGTAAATATACCACATCTTCTGAATCCATTCCTCCGTTGAGGGACATCTGGGTTCTTTCCAGCTTCTGGCTATTATAAATAAGGCTGCTATGAATATAGTGGAGCATGTGTCCTTATTGCATGCAGGTAAAGTCTCTGGGTATATGCCCAGGAGTGGTATAGCCGGATCCTCCGGAAATGTCATGCCCAGTTTTCTGAGGAGCCGCCAGACTGCTTTCCAGAGTGGTTGTACCAGCCTGCAATTCCACCAGCAGTGGAGGAGTGTTCCTCTTTCTCCACATCCTCGCCAACAACTGCTGTCTCAAGCTATAATCTCTTAAAGAACCAAAGTAGTAATAATGATAATAGAGCATTATCTAACTACAAAAGAATTTCTTATGAAATATTAAGCAAAAAATGTAGTCCACAAAACTGTACACAGCAGAAAGTTACAAATTCTAACAAACAAAAAAACAAAACAAACAAACAAAAAAACCCATGAAGGACCTTCGGCACCCTGTTTCTGTTTTTGCTTTTGCTTTCATGTGGTTTGAATAAAACTCATTTACTTAATTTGCAATTTTAGTCCATTTGTCATAACTGTATTTTATTAAACAAGCATAACCACTCATATATTTATTTGTTTAACTATTGCTTTCCTTTGATATGTTTCAATGAATTGCTTGAGGCCTGAATAACAGGAAGATCTCATTATTTTCTGGTCATCCTCAGGCACTACTAGTTAGTTAAATGTTAGTTAAAATATCATAATGTCCAATCCCCAATATAATGTAAAGTTTTCCTACTCACTGCAGGACTAAATTTATGAGAGAGAGAGAGAGAGAGAGAGAGAGAGAGAGAGAGAGAGAGAGAGAGAGAGAGAGAGAGAGAGAGAGAGAGAGGAGAGGGAGAGGGAGGAGAGGGAGAGGGAGGAGAGGGAGAGGGAGGGAGAGAGAGAGAGAGGGAGAGGGAGGAGAGGGAGAAAGAGAGGGAGAGGGAGAGAGAGAGAGAGAGAGAGAGAGAGAGAGAGAGAGAGAGAGAGAGAGGAGAGGGAGAGGGAGGAGAGGGAGAGGGAGGAGAGGGAGAGGGAGGAAGAGAGAGAGAGAGGGAGAGGGAGGAGAGGGAGAAAGAGAGGGAGAGAGAGGGAGAGAGAGAGAGAGAGAGAGAGAGAGAGAGACAGACAGACAGACAGATTTTTTTGTTCTATTTCTTCATCTTAGGCTACATTTTTTATTGCATCAAGATTTATTAACTCATCATATGCTAGCTACTTTAAATATTTTACAGTAATATTCCCTGAAATGAGCCAAACAATTTTCCATGTACTATTTTCAACCCTTTGCCTGGTCAGACACTGTATTTAAAGGTATGTTTCTCTATGTAAAAATAGACTAGCCTTTGGAAGCAAGCTGACTTGCCCCGAAAACCTGATAAGACAAGACAAGGCTGGATGCTTTCCCTGGGTCCACTTAACTCCCAAGAGAAGTTTTATAGCAATTTCATTTTGTCAGTGGAAGTATAATATGTTCTGACTAAAATGGTTTTTGCTTCCTGTATGTTGTGCACTGAATGCTTATATGCTCCCCAATTCCTGCTGAAATACTCCCCAGATGATATTAAGAAAGAGAACCTGTGGGAGGTGATAAAACCATATGCATAACATGACGCCCCTAGTGAACCACTTATTGACCTTATAAAACAGAACTGAGAGACACACATTATGCCCTTTCCATACCAGGAAACATAGTGAAAGAAGATGGTCACAAATGAGAGAGGGACTTCATCAAGTATTCATTCCTCTTGTGTTTTCATTTGAAACTTTAAAACCTCTAGGGCTATAAAAATTAAATACCTGCTCTTTATAAGCACAACTCTATTTTTTATTATTATAGTATGCCAAATGTGTTTGTGTGTGTATGTATATATATATATATATATATATATATATATATATATATATATGCATACACACTTATACACATACATGTAGCAGAATTTTTCCTATCCAATCAGGCTTCTTATTGTATTGATATATAAAGTGATGCACATATATGCATATACAAACACACACACACATACACACATAAACACACGCACATACATATGTGCATGTGGGCTTTTTTAACTGTAATCCTCTCCTTGAAAACCTAGTGGAACCATGTATTTAATATGTCACTAGGTAAGGACCTGAAACAAAGGAATGGAGATAGATGAACAGTACTCCATGTGAAGGTTTAGCAAGGCCCTCGGGGAGCAAGGCAGTGAGTCTATAATTTAGGGAGTAAAGAAGAGACCCTTATGCATTCTGTCATCTGTTTTTGGGTACATGTGTGCCATTGGCATGTTTATGTATATTGGGTCAGACATACCATCTCAGGGGCAACATCCATAAAACCTGATTCTCCCTTCATTAGAAGTCATCTTTTACTAATATCTTCTTGGCTAGTGGTGGAATGTCACAAGCCCCTCCCTCATCTGTTCTTTAATTTGGGCTATCTTGATTTTGTGCAGGTTTTCTGAAGGTAGTCAATGCTGCTGTGAGTTCAAGTGTTCAGCTCAGCAACTGTGTCCTACAAAATACTGTCTTGCAGCACACCACCCCACTCTAGTTCTTACACTCTGCCTCCCTCGCCTGAGATGAGGGGAAAGGGAATGAGGTAAATGTTCTGTTCAGAGCTGGCACTCTTCCGTCTCTTATTTGCTTAGAGATTAGTCTTTTGTAGGTCTCTGTGTTGTTGTGTACTTTACAAAGAAGCTACTTTTGGGGGAAGTAGGAAAGGTATTAACCTACAGATCTAAAGTTAGTGCTGTTAGGACAACTTATTAGGTACCAATTTAGCAAAATGTTAGTGACTTTAAATCCAACCAGATAATGGTTATTTCCAAAATAGCTTTGTCACTCTTGTGTGAATGGACATATTTTGAAAAGTCAGTGGTTACCAGAGATGGGATGAGATTGATGATTATTTTCCTATCCAGTAGTTTACATAGCAACTTACAGCACTACAGAAGCTGGCCGGTAGGGATAATGCTTTCAGGACAGTGCAAGCCATGATTCTCTATGTCCTCCTAGTAGTTATATGGTTTCTTCACCAATAGGGTCTTACCATCAAGTTATGGAGTGCAACTTTGAGCAGTTTCTTGTAAAGTTTGGAAGGTCTGTGAGAAAACCATGATCAGTATCTCAAAAACAAGTAATCAATACCTAACACAGTGCCTTTGGTTTGATTGTCTATGGTGTCTATTATATTTTCCTCTCCCATGATAGGTTAATTCCATTTAAAATCCCTTTATATGTGTATATGTACATATTATAGGAAGTGTCTATAGCAGCTGCATTCCCATATGGCATTTTCAAATGTCTTTAATGGTGTTTTCCCTTTCCCTGAATTTACCCCACCTTCCCTTCTTGCCTCATTTAATACTCCTTTTTCATTATTCTGACTTCTCCACAATCTGTTTTATTATCTACTATTTCAAACCAGTCCCTCAGTGCTTAGAAGATGGGAGGTAAAGGAAACTTTTGCTCTTGGATATTTGTGTAGACACAAATAACAAAATTGTTCATTTATAATTAAAATTTTATAGTTAATAGAAAATTATCCAGATAGTCTACAGTGAAACATTTTATCAGAAAGGCAGTATTCAAAGCTGTAGATTCAGAGTAGTAATAATTTAACTAACTCTCCAAAGTTTGAACAGAAAAAAACCCAAAAACCTAACTCCTTTATTTTAGTTGTATAAGTATATTATTTTTATTAATCTTAAAATAAAAAGCAGTCTTCTAGGTCATATTTTTCTCCACAGTGTTTATCCTTGTGGATTAATATGAAGGCTCAGTTACTTGCATTGCAGAGTTATTTGAGAACTATTGCCCATTAACAGGTCCCAGCTTGACGCATGTTTTTCTCCCGTTTTGTATCTACTGCCCTGGCTCTTCCCAGAGTCCGCAGTTTATGGTGTGAAGGGAATCAACGTCAAGCCTTGATTCACCATTAGGAGTTTAGAACTGAAGACATCACATCGCTGGTTGTATCTTTTTTCTGCTTTGTTTCTTATGCTAAGTCCCTAGGGTTGTTGACTATGAAATGAGCCAGACATGTTACCAGACCCAAGGGAAATAGCAGAGAATTGGATCTGAGTTAGGAAAATTTACCAAATGAATACAACACTTTTCTTTTTTATATAGAAAGACATGTCAGTGTTCAAAACAAACATTATGTTATTTCCCTGGATAGTTTACTTGACTACCACTAGAGCCTGGTTTTGGTTTTGTACTGATATTAATTAAAATGAGATGCAATATTACCCATTGGGAGCTTTGAATTTGAAGAAAGAGGATCTGATCAGATGAACAGTTTTGTATACATACTAAATGAAACAAAAACCCAAACATTTGCAATGTCAGAATCTGAAAATGTCAATTTCTAATCATTATTTGATTTCCCCATCTATAAATAATTTAACTTTGAAAATTTTTTCAAATTTCTTCCTTTAAGATTATTTTGTTAATGTTTGAGTAACATCTATATGTATAAAACACAAATATTTAAAACATATAAATATATGTATATAGTATATATGCATAAATACAGATGTATACATGTGTATATACACCCCACACACACTTCTTAATGTGTAAATATCTCCCTTCAACTAATTGGAAATAAAGTAGTTTCGGATGGTTCAAATATTTTTAGGCTTTGTCCTCAGTAGTGCTACGGAGAAAGAGTTTTCAATACCCTTACTAATAATTCTTACTAGTAAAATAATTTAAAATGATATTAAAGAAGTCAGCAAGCCTTGTTCAAATCACACAGAGGCAGTGCACATTAAAGAACAAAATACTCTGAAGATTTCTAGATTTATTACTGATTGCTATATATTTTCAATATTGTTTGCCCAAGTCTAGGACTTAGGTAAGCATTAAATTCTACCTAATCTGTTCTTCACCTAGTATGGAAACATGATGACAGGCATTTAATATTTGTCTCCCAAATGGGAGTTTGAGATTCTTATTAAAATCACTGGAACATACTCATAGCTCATGATTGCAAGTGACATATTCAGTAAGTATAAGAAGCAGAAATTAGCTCATTAGTTAGACCTGGTAACTAAAGCTGAAATTTAATACGTAATATATGTTAAAATATCCTCTGGGCATGTTTATTAGTGTATTGCTTCTATGATCAATTCAGTTCAAGTATCTTTCCCTTCTATAGTTAGACATTTAAACCCCTTGATTCATGACCTTTAACTTCTTTGAATGAGACACTCTATCCAGCCATTCTTATCTGAACTGCTAATGTCTTTATTAATGTGTAGTTTGCTTGAGAGAAAGTGTCTGTGTGGGGCGGGGACCCATTTTGTAAGAGCAAGTTGCCATAAGACAAGAACCTAAGAAAGGCCTCCTGGAGGAGGAGTTTCCCTTGGGAAAAAGCCAAGTAGAATGTAGTGGCACAGATCGGAATTCCACACAACCAGTGGTTTCTGAGAGGATATCCATGTCTTAAGCAATAGTGCAGACCCAGTTGATGCCCTCACACGACAACTTCTACAGGGAAACCGTCCGATACTCAAATGGCTTCTTTGCACTTTTGTTGCAGTAATTGTGCCTACATTAGGAATGGAATTTAAAGCATTGCAGGGGAAGATTACAGATGTTTTTCATAAATACAAAATGGTATGACTCTCACTGTAACCCCACTATGTTGAAGAAGGAGGCATTTGGCTCTACTGGAGTGTAATTGTATATATCAACTACTGATATAGTAGCTTCCTGTGCAGGAGGACCTTAGCTTGCTTCCCAGGACCCAACCCATCACCGAATGTGATAATTTTTAATGCTACTGCTGAGGATAAGGACAAGTGGAGTCTGCAGCTCAGTGGACATAAGTCTAGTCTATTTGGCAAGCTTTTGGACAGTGAGAGGTGATGTGTAGAAGGAGACTAATTTTTAAAATGTAAACTACATTCGGAAGGAAGTTGATATTTTTCTAGTAAAGAAATAATTCCACCGACCTATTTCTGATGTACAGAGAGAGCATTATGTACATGGCTAACAAGATCTGAGGCTACAATATAACTTCTGTTTACTCATTCATTTTCCTCTCCATAAATTTTCACAAAATATGACTTACTTCAGTGTTATGAGTGTTATAGTGTCACACAAACGAAAGGCATTTCAAGTGGAAATGACCCTCAGCAGAGATAATGAGATTTGTTCACATCATATTATTTGTACTTGAAAAAACAATAATTATGTAGCAAATGCAATTGCCTTTCCTAGGTGGCAGAATGAATTAACATTCATGTGAATTTATCTCCACCTTGGTCTCTGACTCTGTAGTCAGATGACTTTGAAATTCATTTTTTTATTATTATTATTATTAGATATTTTCTTTATTTTCCTTTGAAATTCTTAAATGGTAGGGTATATTATTATTCCACATGTGTGTGGAGCATCATCAACAAACTGATTTATTTTAACTTTTAGAAATAGACTTTTTTAATTACTTGAGAATTTCATACAGTGTATTTTTATTACTTTTAGTTTATTTACAGTCCTGCTGCTACTCGCTTCCTTTCTCCATTCCCACAGTTCCTTATCCTATTACTCCTCCCACTGTCTCCAAGAGGATGTTGCCCCACTCTAGTTCTCCCTACTCCCTAGACCTCAAGTCTCTAGAGGGTTAGGTGCAGCTTCTCCCACTGAAGTCAGGCCAGGCAATCCTCTGGTATATATGTCTCTCGGCTCTCAGACTAGCTCATGTATGGTGCCTGATTGGTGACTAATATATCCAGTTTCTTACTCCTTCCTTCTCTACCTAATTCCTCAACTTCCAACTCCATTCATCTATGTCACAGTTTAATCAGTCATTTCAAAGTTTGTTCCATTGTCTCATTGCCTATTTTATTTGTGTTTACCCTAATTTTTATTATTTTCTTCATTGTTTTGCTTTTGATTTTCATCCCTCATCTGTTTAATTTTGCTTACTTTTCTTAATTGATTTAAATGGAAGAGTAAGTTACTTGTGAAATTTCTTTCAATTTAGATATTTACAGAACAGTGTTTGCCTCCAATGCCGCTTTCTCTGCATCCTAATGGTTCTCATGTATTCCGTCTCACTTTTTGTTTTGTGCACAGTTATTTTCTGGTTTCCATTATAAATATTCAGGAATGTCATTCTGTACGATTTCTAATTTAATTTGATCATAGAAGGAAAATATACTTTATATCATTTAAATATTTTAAATAGATTAAGGCTTGTATTCTGGTATAGAATATGATTATTTTAAAGAATGTTCCATGTGTGCTTTCAAAAGTCAAGAGTTTTCTGAATGCTAGGTTAAGCTCTCTGTAACCAGTTTTGAACTTCCATGAGCTTATATGGACATACAGACAGGACAACTTCTATGTTTCTTTCTTTTCATCTAATGCATCAATTACTAAAACTAGAATATTGAAACCTCTAATAACAATTATTGATTAGTGTTTTTCCTTCCACTGGTCAATTTTATTTCACAAGTTTGCTGACTGGATGTGAATGTAGTATATACTGATTTTGGTCTTCTAGATAGATTCCCTCCTCACACCAGAATCTTCCTACCATCTTTTAGTTACAGCTTAATTTAGTACTTTTAATATAATCCAACTGATTTGACCTCGTTGTTCAGGTCATCTTCTCATTTTCTACAACTATAGTGTCTATTGTCTGGATCTATTTTGCTTTCATTTTTAAATTTATATTTTGTTTCTTTTTAATTTATCACCCCACTTGACGTGGGCCTCTATTGTCCCTGCTTATATGGTCAACATTTTTTTTCATATTTTACTTTTCCATATTTTAATTTTGCTACCTTGGTGTCATCTTTAGGTGGTATAGGCTCAAAGGTGTGTTTTGTTTACCTCGGTCAGATATTTAAGTATTGTATGTATTAGCGTTGGAGATATCTGTGGCTTTCTTGGAGACTGTCAAGTTTCAGGGTACTTACTTGCTTGTTTATGAACACACTCTGTTAGGGTATTATATTTTAGGCATTCTCTCTTTCTGATCTTCTCTGAGTCATTCAGAATATAACACACACAACTTTCTATCTTCTAAAAGTTCTTGCCTGCTTCCATGGATTACTACATTAAACTTCATACTTTCCTGTCATTTGGTTTGCAGAGTACCAATGTCTTCTAATGGATCTCTAGAAGGATTTTCTTTCTTTTATCAATACCTCTATGTTTGGATTTCTGTAGTTTCTGTTTAAATAAAACCAGTCCATCACTCAGAGTTGAGGAATTCATTGTTTACCAGGGATAAGTATTCACACATCAAGTAGTTGGAAATATAAAACTGGGTATGTTTTCTCTGAAGGGAAATATTTTTCGTGTAATGAGAACCTATGGGAGAAATATCTGTGTCTCATCCATATGGGTCACTCACAGGAAGTGAGCTAGAAAGTGTGTAGGTTATTGTACATGTGGTCGTGTTCATCAGCTTGCAGTGAGGTAAAGAATATACTGTATGCATAGGGGCTGGGTCAAGAAGGGCAAGGAGAAACAGTAGGCTACATCTCCAATGTAATCCTCAAGCTGAGAGTTGGTTCTTGGAAGAGAAAGTCACTCCAACATGTCTTATTAAGTGTTACATAACTTGGTTGGGGTACACATAAGAAAGCAGGTTATTGCATACTTCTTACAAAAATATAATACATTTTGTTCAGTGAATGTCCATTTGGACAACTGTAACTTCAAGTCATAATGTTAAAAATCTTCAACTATTTCAGTTGTTGTTTTGGAAGGGGAATAGCTGTCAAACTCTTACTCCAAAGCTCCACCATTTAAATAACTATAAACAATAAGAACAAAAGCAAATATAATGCAATGAAATGTGTTATGTTGATAAAGTGATATAACAGCTGGTCATTTTAGTTTTATCCTCCCATGTGCACATCTCTACCTCAGCCCTCCCCAACACTACTACCTTGATTTTAGTAAGGAATGTGTTATTTTTTATGATTTATCTTGGAAGATGAATCTTTGCTATATGCATATATGTATAGAGGTCAGAGATACGCTGGGTTCAAACATGCGTAGGTTTATTAATGTTGTAGCATTTTCTGTGTGTGTTCCTAAGCCATTACCAAGTTATATTTATTATATTTTGTCTTTTAAATATTTTCGTTATGTGTGAGGATGTGTGTTGTGCATATATAATATATATATTTATATATATGCATATATATGTATTCATCTGGGTTTGTGCATCTATGTATTCAAATATACCATGTGTACACATGTATGTGGAGGTCAGAGGTCAGTGTAAAGTGACTATGTTGAGAATTTTTCAGCTTATTTTAAAAGACTGTTTCTTTCACCGAACCTGTATCTTGCATGGTTTTTTTGGACTGGATAGACTAGAAGCTTCCTGTTTCTGTCTATTTGAAAATGGGGTTAAAGGTGCACATTATCACAGTGAAATTTTATTTGGGTGGTAGGGATCTGATGTCAAGTCTTAATGACTGCGTGACTATCTGACCTCTGACCCACCTCATGAACCATTTCATTAATGTTTATACTGCAATTTTAAAACATTTCTTCCCTTAAGATTTTAACCATTCTGGGATATTATTACATCTATAAATGTCTAATGAACATAGGATATAATATATATTATGTTACTAGTTTAATATAAATATATTATTTAGATAAGACACATTGGGGAAAAATAAACAGCAGAGATGTGCTGTATACTATCAGTGTGTCTGCTTACAATCTGAAAATATTTCTACATAATTGCTCTTCAAGAATTTATTCCAGACTAAAACAATTGATAAAAAATAAAATGCCCCTAGTTCTCTGACTTTGCAAAGGTTAGTTATTATCATTAACATATTTTCACATAAACAAGAAATTTAAAATAAGATATGGTGTTCTGTGTGTACTTCAGATAGGCAGTAATCATGGTTGGCTATATTTGAAATTTCTAATAATAGAACTTGGATTGATTGACAGTGAGCCAGTTGTAACTACCAATTTCTACCCTGTTGTTGGGACAACTCAAGACAGGCCATATTTAGAGGATTTTATTATAGCTCATTGAAAATAGCTTACCATGTTTTAGACAAAAGAGGACAGAGGCTATCAGATGCTCTTTTGTTAATATGTGAGCTACTTCCATAGTTTAAACCTTCTGTAAAATCAGAAATAGTTTAGAAACAGTGTACAGAATAAACATGTTGAATGAACTTGAAACTGTTGATATTAAACCCTTATCTCATTGCAACCAGCTCTCACTTCCACTACACACATATTTTCAATATGTTCAAGGCTACTATTAACCACTTGGAAACTTGGAGTAGAGGGGGTGGTTAATAAGACTGAAGCCAAAAGCAACATGAAACTAATAAGAGATCTCAATTTGTCAAATGAGTGTAACTGTTTGCCAAACACTATTTTAAATGGTTTTAAAGGTCCAGTGTGCATTGTAGACAAGTTCCTGAGTTATTTTAACCTATGTGCAGGCAAATTTATGTGGGTCTCTACCTATTAATTTATAAACCTACTCAAAGAACCAATGCATGTATATGCCTTTGCATTCTTTATGAGCACATTACAGAATTCTATTATTGATATGACTTGGTAACCACTTCAAGGTAACTCACATCTATCATATTTGGCCACCTATCAGATTACCCTTAAACTGATCTCTTTATAACAGTCAGCAAATATTCTTGTATGTGTACTGTAAACCTTTATTACATACCTATTTGAAAAAGAGCAGAGGAATTTTGTGTAAGCTCTCTCAGTCCCAAAATATTTGCTCAAAGTTCACTCAACAGATTAACAAGGGCCATTGGGGGTAGGAACTAGTGTGTTCTGGGCAATGCTATTTGCCCAGAAGGCCCATAGAGCTCTATGCCAGTTTGAGCTACAAGGCAAGAGAACATAATTGACAACTGGCAGCCACACTCCATCAGGCAATGAGTCGGTAGTGTATGCTTTCTTACTGCTCACCCACAGGGAATTGTTATAATATGTATGGTGCTTTATTGGGTGTCAAACTTATATGGCTTAAAGACAGCTTTTTGGAGGTAGCTTTACTTTGAATCATCCTATACTTAACTGAGCAAAGGTAAGAATTACCATCATTTAGCTTGGGAACAAGACCTCTGTTCAATGCAGAAAGAAAAATGCCTACTGCAACTAAATTACTAACACATAAGTCTTCTAATTTAGATATAAGTTTAGAGCAGAGACATAGCAAAGATTTTTCCTGAACAACATGAGCTGAGGTATGGATAGTTTCTAAGAAAACTACAATTAGTTTAGAATACTGTCTACGTCTACATAATAACTGTACTATTTTTGATTGGTTAGATTGGGTATTAAATAGTTGTGTAGTGCACCATGCAGTTGCTGAAAATTAGGTCTGATTTTAATACTTTCAAATGAATAGAATTTATTCGGAAACTGATGTGACTAAATTCATGTTTGAAGAACAGCAAAAGTCTGATCTCTTACAAACCTTAAGTTTACTTTGTCCTCTACTAATAGAGATAAAGGCATAAAATATTTAATTGATGTTATTAATTGTTCAGCAAATGAGTGATGGCAAACACATCTCTCCTGATGTATGTATATGATATATATAAGTATATAGATACATATGACAATATCATATTAATGCATCTTATTTTGATAAATATTAATTATCATAATATATTTTAAATATTATACATGTAATGGCATATTTTCATAAACTAAATTATGATGTGATGTATAATAACATTTATACTATTCAACATGAGATATATACACATATGTATAAGTATAAATAAGTATATATATGCATGTATTCATAGGATATTTGAGCATATATTTAAGATTTTATATATACATATATACCATTATGCAAATATTGAGTGTAAAACATATACAGAAAGACTGAGAGAGCAATACACAGTAGAGACATTGAAATAGTTGATTTATGAAAACAAAAAAATAACATTTAGAAATGTCAAACTTGCATGAGCAAAGGAATAATAAAAGGGAGAGATTGGAGGAAGCATCATTGATGAGTTCATAAAAATCCATATGAAGTCAGATGGCAAAGAAACAAAATACACCTGGTAGAAAACCAAGTAGAAAAGTAGAAAGGCTTTGAGCAAGAATAAGAATGATAAGCGAATCATGTTATTGAGTTTTCTCAACTTCTAGAAGCATATAATGGCCCTAAAAGTTTTCTTAAGTTTATCAACCATTCAATAAAATAGATGTAATCAAATTTTATTACATTTTCTAAGTTGGAGTGAAGAAACATTAGAACTGTTAAATGGATCAGCTGTATCTATTGTGTAGTTTCTCCAAAGATGAAAATTAATTGATTTACATAGCTCTTTTGTGAGAATCTTTGCAGTGAATTCTAAAACAAAAAGCAGTTTCTGTTGGTAATAACTTAAATGAATTATATTTACAAAGAAAACCACAATGCTATATAAAATTGCTTGAATGGTATCTCAATCAGCATCAACATCCTCAGAGGTGTTAAAGTGCAGTGAATACCACAGAAATAAGAAGGAAGCCTGAAGGCAACAGTGCTCATGTGAAAACAACAGCTGAAAAAGTGGAAATGAAATCACAGCATGTAGA
The DNA here is from genome assembly GCA_036184795.1 of Tokudaia tokunoshimensis. Lineage (NCBI taxonomy): Eukaryota > Metazoa > Chordata > Mammalia > Rodentia > Muridae > Tokudaia > Tokudaia tokunoshimensis. The sequence continues at coordinate 112,531,431 of BTHU01000012.1, read as the reverse complement.
ATAACAATGACAGGGAGACATGGCCAACTAAGATGTCCATGTGAAGTCTCTAATTACATCCTGTAATGCCTAACTCATTAGACGCTCTATATAATATTGTTTTCTTATTTCTCTATGAAGTTGTGTCCAGGAATCACTTCTCTGCTTTCTTAAGTTAAAATGAATACAGGAATGTCCTTTTCAAATATTTATAAGTAGTTATCCAATATATGTAAGCCATAAAGTAATACAAAAACTTCTGTCATTTCACATCACTTTTCTGCTTCTCTCTCATCCAATAAGCATGCATATGTTTCATGTACTCAATGTTTCTCTATTATCTTTTCAAACAGGAAAATGATATAATGTTATTAATTATACTTACACCCAAACTTTTTTAAAATATGGTTAAAGAAATATTAAATTAATTATTTAAGAAACGACTATTTTCTTCAAATTCATTATCTATAATGTCATGGGTAACTTTAAACTTTTAAGTACCATATTTTGAGAAGTGTTTTATTGCCCCTCAAATAATTGTAAAAACTTTAACAACTAAAATCATGAATCTTCTACACAGAGGAAGTTTTGGTCACAGTCTGGTTAAGTATCTAAATAAACTACACCAATGTCTCAATAGCTGAAGACAATTAAAACACATTTCACACACTGTGGACCTAGACTTCTTTAAATTGTTAGCATTTTAGCCTGGGAGGGGAGAATGGGATGGGGGGTACAACATTAGGAATGTAAATAAATAAAAATTGCTTAATATAATAAATAAATAACTTTTAAAAAGAAAACGGGAAAGGGGGAAATGATTTGGAATGTAAATAAAAAAACTTAGAAAATAAAAAAAAACAGAAAAAAAAAAAGAAAACTAAATATATTACATCATTTTGCCTTGACATTGTCTCATCCTTTTCAAGTGTTCTGAGCTTTTATCCAAACTAGAAATAGCTTTTCTGATTATCATTCCTTATTTTTATTCACAGTGCATTGCTATGAATTAAAACAAACAAACTCACTATTCAGAAAAATAGTGGTCAGTAAAAAAATTGGCCATGTGTGTAAGAAAGAAATAATCTTGGACTCTTCCTCCCATTAGACATAAGATAAAGTCACATAGATTCACACAGACAGAAACAAATAGAAGCTAAAAAATGGAGCCAAAATTTTGGGTTGACCAGGAAACTATATTTGTGTTATATGTGTTATTGATCATGATGGCAATAACTTCAGAGAACCGAGGAATGTTGTTTTCACAAAGATGGATAAGCTCCTGTGTTTGGAACAAATTCATCAGCATCTGTGTCTGCTTTGGCAAGTGGTTTGAGTTTACAAAATGTTTGATATATTAAACTTGTGCACACATTTGAGCTAACAAAATTAAAACAAAAATCTGCATGCCATGGCTACCATAAAATAGCTGACAGTGGTGCTTATTAGTTGCCTCTGTCAAGTTACTTCATATACAATAAGTGTGAAGAAACATTATGTACTGAAAAAATAACTTTTTCTAAGGTTTATTTAATTGCATCAGCAAAATCTGAAAAAAAAATCCCTCAAGCTTTCTAGTTTTTCTTCAGACTGTTCTTGGAGAGGACAGTGAACACAACATAGAAAGTCAACAGATATTTAGATGAGCCCAAATTCCTGCACATGATGTCATTCAGGGCTGATCGCATTTTAAAAACAGTATAATATTTCATGAGAAAAATAAAGATCATTATTGATCAAATTCATCTGATCTCACATGCTTGAGACAGACGTGGTGACTGTCTCTCAGATAATCTGAACATACTTACCGATACTTTATAGCCATGTAGTACATAAATAGACTTCTAAAATTAAAAATTAAATTCTATAAAATTGTTTTGAAAAGAGAGAGTCATTTTATATAGTGGAAGTTCATCAATGCTTTACTTACCACAAAATACACATCATTTTTCATTCTGGTTCAATTATAGCTTCAACTGTGGTTTTAACTTTTGTTATCACAATTCCTATCATAGTGGCAGAGTAAAAATAAAAAATTAAGTAAAGATAAGAAGGATGAAATACAAACTGGAATGCCTCTGTGAGACATTGTTTTGGACATATTAAAATATTATTTATTATAGCACCATGTATTATATCATGTAGTAATATATACAACATACTGTGCAAATGTTCAAATACATATATATATATATATGCATATATACATATGTGTGTATATGTGTGTGTGTGTAAGTGACTCATTCGAATTAATGTTTGACTGTATTTTCCTTTAAAATGTCTAGTTCCTATTCTTAGGCAGCCTTTACACACACACACACACACACACACACACACACACACACACACGCTTGTGCGCGCGCACGCAAAAGTATGCACACCCGTTTTATTCTCTCTTGAAATATTTCATTGCAAATGGCCCAGCCAGATGGATCCACTCAACTCTTATTAATGACAAAGAAAGACTGACTTTGAAGATCACATTAATTTTATGCTGACAGGGCACATTCAAATAAGATATCTCTTCTGTGCTTGCCTGCAGTGCTAATAAGGTATTGCTAACTGTTGGTTATATAATATATTTTTTTCCCTTTCTTTACTGTTCCTAAGGTTCTGACTCACAGTACCAGCAATGACACAGAAAAATCAGGCAAAATTTATATTGCAAAACTATTTGTTTTAAGATTTATGGCAGATTGTTAAGATTAAAAATTCTTCAGTGTTATTAAACAATGCTGCAAACTTTCAGAGTAATTTCAGACCTTTCAGTCACACCTGCCAATTAGATTCTAAGGTAAAGGAAGCGACAGGCTGTCTCAGCTGGAATAAGACATGTCACATTTTACACTTAAAATGTGTATAAAAAGATGCTGATGAATATCTTTTGAAGTAAAAGGTTTTGAGATGATTTTCCTGAACAATAAAGGAATGTCAGAGCAAGCAAATCTCTATCTAAAACAATAGGTATTTTAACATTTACTTCTCTCTATCTTCTTCTTTCTCTGCCTCTCTGTCTCCTTCTCTCTACCTCTGTCTCACTCTCTCTCTTTCTCTGTCTGTCTGTCTGTCTGTCTGTCTCTCTCTCTCTCTCTCTCTCTCTCTCTCTCTCTCTCTCTCTCTCTCTCTGTGTGTGTCTGTATCTCCTCTAACTCTTTCTTCCTTGTCTACCTTCCCTACTTCCTTTTTTTTTTATTTCTTTCTTTGATGCTGAAGATCTACCTGATGAGCTTGCTAAGCAAGACATCTGTCATTGAGCTATGTCTACAGCAATTCTTTTTGAAATTTATTTATGTCAAACTATTGTTTCAGTTTGTAAAATATAGTCAGTAGGCCACATACATAAAACATTTCATAAATTTGAGAGTCTATGTAAGCACATGGATTAATAAACATGAAACTAGAGGAGAATTTGATCGATTTTTCCCTCTTATATGAGAAATTCACCTTCATTAGGTTCAATTTGTCATACAACCTAGGAAGACACATGAAATAAACCTACCACCAAAGAAGCATTCCGAAGAACAAATTAATTTTTCTCAGAATCATTAAAACTCCAGGATTCATCTTTGTATTTCCTTAGATGAATATTTTTGCAAAGATATCTTTTTTATATTTTTAAGATAAAATATGATGTGGTTTAAACTTTTGAGTTGTTTTTTTTTTTTTAAGGAGAATGAGTTTATTTAGCTCAAAATTCCACCTAAGTTCATCACAGCAGGAAAATCACAGAAGCAGGAGTCTGGGCAGCTTATTATATTACATCCACAGCCAAGAACAGAGAGAAATGGATTAATGCATGCTCAGAGCACGCTCCCCACTTCTACACAATCTGGGATCTGCTGCCCAAGAAATGGTATCACACACAGAGAGCTGGTAGATCTTCCTACTAAACTAAGATCATCCCCCACAGACTTTCCCACAGCCGACCTACTCTTGATAATACCTCTCTGAGACTCCATTCCCAGGTAACAGATTGTGTGGGACCTTAATGAGACTTGTGGCCACGCCCCAGGTTCTAGCCTGACTCCGCCTAGGCAGTCACCTGCCTGCAGCCACACTCTCCCTGCCTCTAGGGTCACCTAACCACCCAACTCACTATAAATAGCACCCCTCTGAGCTTGTTCTCTCTCTCTCTCTCTCTCTCTCTCTCTCTCTCTCTCTCTCTCTCTCTCTCCCCCCCCACCCACCCCGGCCCTCTCCTTTGTCTATCTCTCTGTCTCTCCATTTTCTCCCCTTTCCACGTGGTCATGGCTTTTCTTATCTATTTTCTCCTCTTCCTTTGTCTTTTTATCTTTTTTCTCTTTCTATTTTCTTAATAATAAAACATCAAAGCTCTGGGCCACCTCTTATTAAATTCACCACACAGAGCTAGCTGCTAAGCACCGTCAGAGATTCAGTCACGCAGACAGTCTGTGAGCACAGGTAATAGGCAGAGAAATCCACACCAGACTGGACCCGCCTTCTGTGAGAGATTTCTCTGCACACCCGCGCGTGCCCACGCGCAGAGACCGGCTGGCGGTGTGACCGCCCGCTCCCCGTTAGGCTGAGGCACGCGTGCATCTTGCCTGCTTCTGCATATGCACGCTACCTTGGCCCGAGAACGAGGCCCATGCACCACCGGCCCGGCCTGGTGCGTGCCCCTTTTTCCCGTGTTTGCGCGCGCCAGGGCCCCATGCTTTCCATTTTTTTTCCCCACAAGATTGTACAAAGTTGACGATTACAACTAACCATCATGACTCTACCCTTGTCTACTTGACTCACGAACATATCACTTAAAGCCGCAACCTCTGTGGTTTAAAAAACTTCAAAGTCTCATGCTTCTCTCATACCACAAAATGATGTATAACTTTTAAAGACCTCATAGCACTTTAAGAATCCAAACATTTATAACTATGACCTCCTATAAAAAAAAAAAACAAAAAAAAGTAAACAGGATATTTTCTTGCAGCCATATAGTGGTATAATTTGAAACATTCTTATTCCAAAGAGACAGCACAAGCGAATAGCTAGAAACAATTACACTAAAGTAAATCAAAACTAAGCAGTGAGAACATTAAATCCCATAGCTCCATTTCCGGTGTTTGAGTCCTTTAATGTTATCAACTGGTCTTGAGAAAGCTTGGATAGTGTGAAGATGTGAAAGTAAAGCTCAAGTCATAGGGGAAACCCCTGGATATTGGAGATGCCAGGCTTGTGTGACATCTGCCAAGAGGACCTGTATATAAGGAGAGGATCCAAGTCGAGAGAGAAGCTGTGTGTGCTAGAGGCAGCAGAACTAGGGTAGTGAGACTACCCAAGCTTTCTCAAGACCGGTTGCTAACTTTTGAGTTTAACTCTTCTACTTCTATCTGACTCAATGCATGATACAGTCCTGTAAACAACACTCAATCAATTAGTTTAACTAGTTTTCATTTCATGTTTTATGCAATTAAGCTGCTCCACATCAATATCTCACTCTTTATTCCCATTCTCAAGCTATAACATTGTTCAGTCATCTTGCCAATCCTTGAAATTTAAGAAGATAAGGATCCATGAGAAGAGTTCAAGAAAATTAAAACATATAACTGAATGAAGTGATGAAGACTTAATTTAGGACTTGGAAGAAGAATTCAATAAGGAACTAGAAGTAGAAAGGAGAACTCAAGCTGAAATAACTCAATAAACCCACTAGAAAACTCAAGGGGAAGCCTTAATAAAATGGATCACATAAAATAAAGAGTATCAGACCTAGAAGATTGTACTAGTGTTTCGATCTCTTTAAACACCACAACCAGGAGTACCAATCCAGGGGAGGCAAGAAAGAAGTCGGATTCAACGTGACCCAGTAGGCCTTGGTGAATAAAACCTTGAAAAAATGACACCATGTGATTTATTTATTTTTTTTTAATTTAATTTAATTTTATTTTTTTAATTTACATTCCAAATCACTTCCCCTTTCCCGTTTCCTCCCTCCCCGAAAGTCCCATAAGCCCCCTTCCCTCCCTCTTTTCTCCGTTCAACCCCCTCTCATTACTCTGTCCTGGCGTTCCCCTACATCCAGTCTTTCCAGGACCAGGGGTCTCTCCTTCCATCTTTTTAGAAATTTATTGATATGCTGATTGTGTCTAGGGTATTCTGAGATTCTGGGTCAATATCCCCTTATCAGTGACTTCATACCATGTGTGATCTTTTGTGATTGGGTTACCTCACTAAGGATGATATTTTCAAGTTCTGACCATTTGCCTAGGAATTTCGTGAATTCATTGTTTTTAATTGCAGAGTAGTATTCCATTGTGTAAATATACCACATCTTCTGAATCCATTCCTCCGTTGAGGGACATCTGGGTTCTTTCCAGCTTCTGGCTATTATAAATAAGGCTGCTATGAATATAGTGGAACATGTGTCCTTATTGCATGCAGGTAAAGTCTCTGGGTATATGCCCAGGAGTGGTATAGCCGGATCCTCCGGAAGTGTCATGCCCAGTTTTCTGAGGAGCCGCCAGACTGCTTTCCAGAGTGGTTGTACCAGCCTGCAATTCCACCAGCAGTGGAGGAGTGTTCCTCTTTCTCCACATCCTCGCCAACAACGGCTGTCTCCTGTGTTTTTGATCTTAGCCATCCTGACTGGTGTGAGATGGAATCTCAGGGTTGTTTTGATTTGCATTTCCCTAATGACTAAGGATGATGAACATCTCTTTAGGTGCTTCTCAGCCATTAGATATTCTTCAGGTGAGAACTCTTTGTGGAGCTCTGTACCCCATTTTTTAATAGGGTTACTTGCCTCTCTGGAGTTTAACTTCTTGAGTTCTTTGTATATCTTGGATATTAGCCCTCTGTCGGATGTAAGGTTGGTAAAGATCATTTCCCAGTTAGTTGGTTGCCGCTTTGTCTTTTTGACGGTGTCTTTTGCCTTGCAAAAACTTTGTAATTTAATGAGGTCCCATTTGTCTATTCTTGATCTTAGAGTATAAGCTATTGGAGTTCTGTTCAGGAAATTCTCCCCTGTGCCCATATGTTCAAGGTTCTTCCCTAGTTTCCCTTCTATTAGTTTCAGTGTGTCTGGTTTTATGTGGAGATCTTTGATCCACTTAGAATTGAGCTTATTTAAGCACAGCATGATTTAGAAAATAAAAGTTTCCCTAGTAGTACTTTACTCAAAGTTGGGTGCACAGCTTGAAACATTTTACTTCAAAAGTAATATAAAGTACAATTAGCATCTCTCATAAAGATATGTAAAGAAGCTTAAGATAGGGGTCTATGGGAATTGAAGTGGTCTAGCCATATAGATAGCACAAAGGTCACCAGGCTATTAACCACATCCTTCCCCAGACTTCTGGGAGGAAAACAAGTTATACATCCCTCTCTTTGAAGAAACAACCATGTGTGCTTAATATTCTGATTCCCCCCTGATTATCTATAAGAACAAGGACTCACTAGCCTCCTATAGAAGACAACGCAGAAAAATTAGACCAAAGAACAACAACAACAAAGAAAAACTATGAAAAAATAATATCATAGGATAGGAATGCAAAAAATAGTGAACATACTCAGAAGACCAAATCTACATAGCATCAGCATTAACTAGGAAGAAGAATTCCATGTTAATGGAATAGACCAGATTTTCAATCAAGATCATAGATGAAATCTTAATTGAGGGAACACAAGCCCATAAGAAGCAGAAAGAAGGAGAGGCAGACATGACCTGAAAAGAAATAATATAGAGCATACCATCGTTAAAACACTAAGTATACAGAGGAGCGAAGAAAAACTACTGAAAAGAGCAAGAGGCTGGGCAGTGGTGGCGCACGCCTTTAATCCCAGCACTTGGGAGGCAGAGGCAGGCAAATTTCAGAATTTGAGGCCAGCCTGTCTACAGAGTGAGTTCTAGGACAGCCAGGGCTATACAGAGAAACCCTGTCTCAGAACCGCCCCCCCCCAAAAAAAAGAGGGAAAAGAAAAGAAAACTCCAAGAGAGAAACCATAAGTCATATATACATCAAAACCCATTAGAATAACAGCAGATATCTCAGTGGAAACAGTAAGATCTAGAAGACTTGAAAGGAATGAATTTCAACTTTTTAGAGATCATGACTGCAAACTAGACTGCTATACCCTGAAAAAATTATCTATCATAGTAGAAGGAAAAATATCAATGGTACAAACTTCCTTAAAAATTGTTCACCAGAACAAACCTAAAGAAACACTGGAGCCAAGTCTTTGCATTGAAGAGAGGAGTAAACATTGCCAAGAGACCGTGTAAATAAAACAAGCTAAGCTACAATTAATAAAATATAAATTATGACTATGAACCCAAACAACAACAAATAAAAAAGGAGAGAAACAAGTATAATAACTACAAAAGAACAAATAAAAAAAGACTGAAATCAACTAACAGCCTTCAATAATAATATTAAATATTAATTATCTCAGCTCTCCTACCAAAGACATAGGCTAGCAAAATGGCCTAAAGGAAATATTCCATATTTTTGTAGTTTCCAATAAACTTATCTTGGCTTTAAAAGTAGTCACTACACGGAACACAATCCAGAGAAGCAGGTAGGCTAAGTGTAGATCTTCTACTTCATTTCTGTCTACTTCTCCAAATCCAGTTCTCCATGTTAGTCTCATCCCCAGTTCTGTAGTAGGGACTGCCTGTGGCAGCCCCCTTTCTCCTTGCCACTATCTTCCGTGAATCACACAGATCTTCACCTCCAAACTTTTAGCTCCATACTCACTGTTTTATCTCAGAGCAGACATTTCCTGTAAACCCATAGGCCACTCCAGCTAGCTGCAGATTGTAATGTCTTCCTCCCCTCTGCCAAAACCAATACTCCATTTGCTTTCTGAGCTTTGTAGCACACCATCTACTTCATCGTCTTCTTCCTCCATAATCCTATCTCCAGAAGAGTACACAGATCTTCTTCACCCTTTCCTTCCCAACTCATCACGTTATCCTAGTCGCCAAAACTGAGCAAGTCTTTCATTGCAAACCACAGGACACTCTCGCCAATGAAGAAAGAAGATAGGCTAGCTGCAAATTTTCACCACTTCTTCCTCTTCTTCAAGCTTTCCTCTAACCCTTGGTATTATCATAACCATCAATTCCAGAAGACTTACTCTAGGCATCAGCCAGTGAAGCACAACAGAGATCAGATATGCCAATAAAACTTGTTGGTGAGCTTCAGATCTTCTCTCTACCCTTCCTCACATCCCATAACTCAGTCTCATCCCCAGCTCTAAAACAGACCCGCTGAGCTCTATTCTCATTCTCCTCCCTAATCCCCAGACAACTAAGCAAATGTCACCAAACCACCTTCGAAGTTTTGACCTAGAATTGTTCCTGTCTAAAAGAAATACAGGGACAAAAAATGAGCAGAGACTGAAGGAAAGGCCATCCAGTGATCAGCCCAACTTGAGATCCATCCTATAGGCAGGCGCTAAAACCTAACACTACATTATTGATGCTATGTTGTGCTTGCAGGCAGGAGCTTAGCATGGCTATCCTCTGAGAGGCCCTACCAGCAGCTGACAGAGACAGATGCGGATAATTATACCCAACCATTGGACTGAGGACAGGGACCACTATGGAAGAGTTAAGGGAAGGACTGAAAGAACTGAAGGGGATGGAAACCCCATAGGAAGAACAACAGTGTCATCTAACCTGGAACCCTGAGAGATCCCAGAGACTAAGCCACCAGCTAAAGAGTATACATGGGTTGGTCAATGGACCCTGGCACATATGTAGCAGAGAACTGGCTTGAGTGGTCTCAATGAGAGAAGATGCTCCTAATCCTGTAGATAACTTGATGCCATAGGGAAGAAGGTTGCCTGGGTGGATGATGGTGAGGTGAGATGGGGTGTGTAGTAGAACACTCTCTCACAGGTAAAAGGGGAAGGGGAATGGTCTGAAGAATTCTGGGAGGGGATACTGGGAGGGGTGACAGCATTTGGAATATAAAGGAATAAAATAAATAAAAATAAATAGGTTAATTTATTGTTATACACACAGAAACATACACAAACACACAAAAAGGGCTGGGTGTTCTAAGATTTCTCCATCTCTTCATTCTATCTGGTTGTGTGTCTCTGTATTTGTTAGGATATGCTATAAGAGTAAGATTCTCTGATGATGGCTGAGCAAGGGATTGCTTATTTTTGTCTTTTTAGGTCTGAGTTGCCTCACTCAGGATGATTTTTTTCTAATTTCATAAATATGTATGTATACATATATGCATATAAATATATATGCATACTTATACATGCATATAAATATATACATGTGTGTAGGTGTGTGTGTGTGTGTATAATTTCACCCTACAGTTTTTTTTCTGTATATATGATAGTTTCCAGTTTAGTGATTTTATGGGAATCCTAAGTTCGCAAAAATGTAGGCTTCTGTTTTTATGACCTCCCATGGGATGTTTTCCATCTGTTTGTTTTGTTCAGTTTCAATGTGTTTTAGATTTTGTGTTAACTTAATAAATATTATTTTATTATTATCCCATAGAAATATGTTAGTTTCATATTATGGACAGAAAGGGGTGGAACTGGATGCTTGGGGAAGTAGAAAGGAGTTGGAAAGAGTCAAGGATGTGAAAGCAAAATCTGAGTATATTATGTGAGAAAAAAATCTATTTTAGAAAAAGGGGAGAAAAATAACAGTAATATAAAATTTCAAAATTAGGCATCATTTTAAAGAAAAAATATGGGTAATATTACTCTAAATAATGGGACAAGATGAAAGAAGGAATTGACTTTTTTTCCTTTTTTATTGCATATTTTATTTATTTATATTTCAAATGTTATCCTCTTTCCAGGTTTCCCATCCAGAAACCCCCTATCCCATGCCCCCAACCCCTGCTTCTGTAAGGGTGTTTCCCTACCCACCTACCCACTCCCACCACACTGCCCTAGCATTCCCCTATGCTGGGGTATCAAGCTTTCACAGGACCAAGGGCCTCTCCTACTACTGACGCCTGACAAGGCCATCCTCTGCTACATATGCTGCTGAAGTCATAGGTCCCTCCATGTGTACTCTTTGGTTGGTTGTTTAGTTCCTGGGAGATCTGGGGGTAGTCTAGTAGGTTGATAATGTTGTTCTTCCTATGGGGTTGCAAATTCCTTCAGTTCCATGTACCAAATGTGTTTTACCAGATAAAGTTTATATTTTTATTTTCAATGTTTTGTTTGCAGTTTAAGTACATACCTGTGTTCAATATGTAATTTTATGGATAGCTATAAAGTGGTTGAGCCTTAATATAAGGCCATAATGGTAATTTCAACCTAATAATGAATATTTTATTGACTATTCCCCTCATTTTGTTCCTGTTGCCTTAGTAATAATAATAAAATTAAATGATTGGCTCCTAAATATTTAGCCTTTCCTAGTATATCTTGTTTGTTAGTGTTTCGGTGCTCAAAAATGAAATTCAGGACACATAAGTATTATCAGGATTTAATTAATTCCCAAATAAAAATGTATATCATGAAATACAACCTAACACAAATGTTTCTATACAGACCATGTGGTATATGAAATGAATGCAGCAGAAAAAAAAAATCCCCACTTACCTAAAAATGTATATCAAGGACAGGGTTGATATGAGATAATTTCTGAAATTAAACAAATTGTTATTAAACAAAGAATATGATCTAACAAATAAAAGGGGGAGATCTGAGAATTTACCAAGACTATTTAAAAATATTTAAAGTACTCCTTTAGGGACCAAAAGAATGATTAAATATCTGATTGCCTTGTATGGTTGGGAGTTGTTATTTGATAATGGAGTACTACTGAAAAATAGAATAAAATATAAATTGATGAGAAATGAGTGATATTTGAAAAAAATGCCACATAAAACCAAAAGTTTTATTATTTTATCTTATTATTTAATACATTTAAATTAAACTTAAATGTGAATATTATAAAAATCAAAACAAATTGAAGAAATGACTGTGTTTACTGATTTTCCATTTGAGTAGCAATGAATTTCTTCAGCACAATCCAAACAAAAAGCATAAATCTCAAATGGAAATGGATGCATACATGCTCTTGCAAAAATAAGAATTTGCTGTCAGGCATAGTAATGTATGGTTATCATCTCAGCAAGTGTGAACTAGGGAAGTAGGTAAGAAATTCAAAGTCAACACCAGCTACATGGTGACTTTAAGGTCAGCCCTATGTACCTGATACTCTCACAAAAAAAACCAGCATAAACACTTTTCCACATACACAAAGATACTTATTTACCTTAATAACAATGTAGACCTTGGTATATATAGACTGAAACTCAATCTTTTAAGAGCAATTTTTAAAATAAAGCACTTTATATGCTTACAAAATAGTAGAAGATACAAAATACTACAGTTTCTAATTTTATGATGCAATGCATTACATCAGCATAAATAAGAACATGTGAATTTATAATAAACAACTTAGTTTGACATGAATATGCTTAGTGAGAGGTACACTAATATCTTTGTAAATAATCACCATGACTTCTAAGTTAGAATGCACTAAGCCAGTATGACTCTTTCAGTGAGTATACAGAGGCCAAGATATTTATGTCTGTCAAAATTTGACTTTCAAAAGCAGTCAGACTGTAGTGTCACCAAGAAAATTATTTTTTCATAGTTTACATTATTTGAATCATGAAATATTAAACATAACTATAATAATGATATCAAATAATTCAAATATAAGTATGGTCCAGGATTAAGAATTTTCTGTCTACTAACATGCTGAGACATATGAAAGATATGTAAACATTCTAGTTTCCCCACTTTCAGCTTACAAAATATCGAGGTAAAGGTGAAACAAGTAGGGTACCACAGATGTCTCTCCATACTTTCAAATTGTTTTGAGAATTTCTTCAGTTAACTAATAACCAAGTTAACTTAAAAAAAGATAGCTTTCTACAAACCTCCACATTAGATTGCAACCCAATTGCTTTAAGAATAGAACACAGTAGTAGATGTATTTGAATAGGCACAATTTTTGTATCATTTTTCATAATGACCAATGCAGCATGAAATCAGCCAAAAGACTTTTTAATGGGTAAGAGATAAAGAAAATATCTCATCACACACACACACACACACACACACACACACACACACAGAGAGAGAGAGAGAGAGAGAGAGAGAGAGACAGACAGACAGACAGAGACAGACAGACACAGAGTAGAGTCTCATTCATCATAAGCAAAAAATAAGAAAATTTAATTGAAAATAAAGAAAAATATAAATTAAAAAGAAAATGGAAATGCAACATGCCCTTCTGATTGGTATAACTCAAAGTTATATCAGCCAATAATTGTAGAAGCTATTGTAAACTAAACAGCATTCAACTCTGTTAATGTCATCTAGCACAGGATTCATGAAGAACTACCTATGAATCAAATCCCTTATGTATTTGTTTTATAATTTTGTATGTATATTACCTACATGTGTATTCTTGAACATATGAAATTGAATTATGTTAATTGCATGAAGTAATTGAAGAAAAGATAGAAGTCCAGAAGAGGAGAGAAGAAATCACTGAGAAAGAAGAGTGGGAGAGGGCTGTTGAGGATGGAGAGGGAGAGTAAGGAAAGGGGAGGACAGGGAGAAGTTAATGAAGACTTTGGATTTACATAGTACGTAGAGAGTAATGCCTTTAGTACATGGGAAGAGAGTAATGCCTTTAGTACATGGGAAGAGAGTAATGCCTTTAGTACATGGGAAGAGAATTACATGAACATTACTCTCAGGCATATCAAAAAGATACAGCTTTTCATCATCAATAGAATGATTTTATTCAGAACATAATATTCATCCTGAAATCATTTATCGACATCATTTCCTACCTCTTACATGAGTAATTAGCATGTACTTGTTTGTTCTAGGAAATTCCTTGTTTCAAAAGTTTTCATTTGCAATGGCCGTTTTAAATTGAGATGGGCCGAAGTGAGAAAAATAAGAAACTCCTGAAAAGCAATGAAAGAAATCTTTAAGAGTAGAGAGTAGGTGTCTTCTGTGGTTTAGGAGACATAAAAGGAGCAATTCAACAGGGAAGGAGAATACCGGTGACAACTAGAATTTTGACACGGAAGATGTTCTATGAATATTTGATGCAGTTCCAGCAAAAATGCTGGATTTGGAAGCACAAAGACAGCTCAACAGATCAGAGGCAGTACTTTCTCAAGCCGTGTAACAGCAGCTGTGGGAACGTGTCCGTGGTCACTGGTGTGGAGCTATTTTTTTTTTTTAATCTATCTCCACTTGGGTTTCTTTCAATGATAATTTGTTTGAATGAAACTATTTTTAAATAAACAATACTGTTTTGACGTTTGTACCCAAACACCTGAAAACAAAGAGATGTAATTATTAACATGCAAATTGCAAACTGTGTGCAAGGAAAAAAATTTACTATACAATGAGAGCAGAGCAGGCGTGTCTCCTTAGAAGGATGTTCCTCAAAATCAGGTCCTCACACTTAACAGAGCCTCATCCTACTCATGATCCTTCTGCAGTCTTGAAATGTGCTCAATATTATTTTACAAAAAGTATATTGATGCGTCTTTTTCTACTGCCACTTATAAGACCTCAGTTATTGCAATTTATAAATTTCACAAAGGAATAACGTTCCTAAATGCATAAAGTGAGCTAAATTGTATCCTTGTCCAAACTTCAATTTCGTATAGCAATTAAATCATTTTGTTGGACAAAATACATGGAATAATTTATAAGCCAATGAAATTATAAGAATACAAAATGTGATCAGCATAATTATATAAGCTCTTGGAATAGAGTTTCTAATATTTTCTAATCCACTGAGAATTGCCAGATTTTATTTTCAGTTATAAACATTAATGTTTTAAATTCTCTAGTATGTCATTTAAATGCTATTTAAGACTTGGCTGACTTTAAAGGCATCCCACCAAAATGTTTTCCCTTAGAAGTTATTCATGCAGCCCACCAAATTCTGCAGGACTAAATGCTCCTGAGTGATGGAGGTAGGCAAAGTTCCTCAAATGATCTGTTTCATGTTAGCTGGGGAGGCATGAGACTTTGAAAACTGACTTACCTTGAGTTGCAAAGGAAGATATTGGACATCTTTCATGTATCATGGTAAACGTCAGGATAAAAAAGCAAAGCTTCTTGTCTAAAATATTATGAGTAGAAACCCTTAATTGCCTTTTGCTTAATCTCACATGTCAGAGAGTCTTTCAGTTTTTCTTTTATCTAGAAATTTATAGTGTTGAAGTTGTCTGTTGGATAAAGAGAAGGCACAGCTACAAAGTCCATAAGCCTGGGTCTAAATTCAAGTCTGTCTCCAATGTGCTTGAAAGCCAAGTCTTTTTATTGATCTGAAGCTTCAATTGTGCTATTTCTGAGTTAACAACTGTTCATTGGATTATAACAAATGGGCCAGGATTTATCAAATGGGTCAGGATTTATTACATTTGTGTTTAAGAGACAAGTGTGATTACCACCTGTCTTATTTAGAGATAATCTTTATAAAATGTATGTGTCAAGATTTTTTTTGTGTTTTTATATTTGTGGAGCTGTCAGACAATATCTCCTCCTGTAAGAGTGTTTATAAAGCTGTCAAATGAGTAAGTTATGCAAGGGGTGTTCTACCCTTATGTCATTAAAACATTTTAAATAAAATGTTTTTCTATTCTGCTTTTGATTGACCCAACCACCCATATAATTCACTACCATCAGGCATATAAAGAGTAATTGTTCGAACCACATCTACCCTCTGTAATGGATCAACCTAGTGAGGATGCAGAAGATTATAGGATTGTCTATGTAGAGAATATGCTCAGAACCAGGTCCTGTGGAACCTAGACACACACACATAGCCATATAGAAACCTCAACAACTACTTTGAGAATACAAATAGCCAGGGGCATAGTGAGATTCTAAGTACAAGTGGGACCACTGACTGTGTAAAACATCCTGCCTAATCAAAAGTGGGAAATGGTTATAAGAGTACAAATATTAAAAAAATAGGTAGGGCTGAAGAGACGGCTCAGAAATTAAGAGTACTGGATCTTCTTCTAGAGGTCCTGAGTTCAATTACTAGCAACCATGTGCTGGTTCACCACCATCTATAATGAAATCTGGGACCCTGTTCAGGCATACATTTGGCAGAACATGTACATAATAAATAAATAAATGTTTAAAATTATAATTGATTTAGAAATTCAAAATCTCAAGAATATAGTAATATAGTTGGAATACTTTTCAACTGATGCCAAAAGTCTGGCTTATTTAAACCCAGTCATAAGTGTTGAAGTTCTTAATGCTATGCTGTAGGTCCAGGCCAAGTATGTAATTATATTTTTATGAGAAAACAAGACAAAGTATAGTGAGGGATAATCAGTGCTGTCTGCCACAAGTACTGTCTACTTAAGAGATGAAAAAAATTTTGACACAAGAGCATTTGTGGGTAAACCATTAAAGTGATCAAAATAAATAAAAAGTTTCATCCTCTTCAACATTGTTGGTCAACAATAATTTCTTCAAGAGTCAGACAAATGGCAGAGAAAGAATGAAATGTTTCCTGTTTGATGGAACAACCATCTTCTCTGCCCTTGTGTGGTATGCTGCAGTTTTTAATCTTTTAGTTTCAAACTGTATTCTATTAATAAAGTACTTGAAGCTTCTCCAATTTGTATGTTACATCTCACTGGTCCTCTCATATGTCTGTAATTATGTTAGAGAAATCTTTTCAATTTCCATACCATATTACTTCCTAAATATATGTAGGCCCATATACAAATATACATATGTATATATCATATTTATGTAATTTTATGTGTCCAATGAGCTATGTAGAAATAGATTTTGTTGCTTTGAAGAATCTTAACTAATACGGGTATCATGTCCATTATGGAATCAAAAAATTTATATCTTGGAAAGAATAGTATGAATTTCAGGAACAGAGACAGGATAATTATAGTTGCAAACAAATATGACAATCATTAAAAGAGTGTTTTGCTATTACATGTTTAGTGAATAACAGAAAAATACATGCACATGCATAAACTATTTTCTTCTGGTAACTGTAATAGTTTATAAAATAGGTCTTTATAGTTGTGTGTATAAGATAATAGTCCCATGCTCTGGCTTGTACTCAGAGACTTGTGTGCAGTGCTTGAAAGACCTATGCCATTAAGCAACCTCTAAGATCTTTACTCTGAATCCAATGCTTATAATGTGTAAGAAAAAACCCAGGATATAGTACAAAATTGCAGCTAAGCCTGCCAGAAACTGCAGCATTAGTTTAGTCTATCCTCACTTTTCACAGCAGAGCATGTGGAACCACTACTTGCCATTGAGAATCAAATGTATATGTAAAAGGCTTTCCATGCCTTCAGAGAAAAATATATGTTTAGATGATATACATTTATTGATATATATCCAAATACTTGGGTTTAAAATATTGCCTTGATTTTAACATAATGGCTAAAAATTTTCAAGACATCACTCATTCATTGGAAAATCACTCACCTTTGTCATCTGCTATGAAGTGAAACATCCTTTTTATTGTAAGTTAACCAACACCAGGACATCTGAATTCTTTTACAAAGTTATGAAGTTGCAACTGACTGCTGCTGCTCTACAGTTCCTGGAATGCAGTGTAGAACCCTGAAATATGACAGTTACCTTTAGTTGCTGATACTGTCTCAATCTCCAGCTTGAATTTTCTGGATGATCAGATGGCTGGAACTGAATGTTTTGTCACACTCATAAACAGCTCCATTCAAAATATCTTCACAATTAACTTGCCTGAAGTAACTGTTGGCTAAATTTAATTTTTAATACCATATTCTTCCCAAATCAACAAATTGAATATATCAGCATGAATAATTAGTCTTTGTAACTATTCTTAATGAATAACACTGCATTGGGATGGGAGATGAGACACAAAGTGATCAGTGGCAATGAACAAAAAAAAATATTAATAGAAAAATTAATTAGCAACAGCTAGCTGATTGCCGCAGAAACAGGAGACCTACAGAATAGCTCATTTTAAAGGTCACATAAAGGATAGACATTTAAACTTGACATTCCATCTTCTAGCATTTACATATTTGACTGAATATCTATTATTCGGTATGATTGGTTTTCTGGAAGCAAAAATTGTATCGAGCAATAGTCACATGTTTCTTGCCAAGAGAAGATACTAAGTAGCCTATCCATAAGGTACCCTCAGAGGAAACACATGCATACAAAATACACATACACATACAAAGGGACATAGAAATATTCAGCATTGCTTATTAGTTTCCTTAATTTTATCTGTGTTAGGCCATGTAGCATCATAATCTCTATAAATTCCCATTTCCATAATAGCATTAACCTTTTGATATGCTGTAGATTTTCAAATTTCAACTGCAAGTATTCTCAGTTTTGTCATCTTTCAAATCTTAACTTTGACCTAATAGTATAGTACAATCAATAAGGCAAATTCTGCTATGAGTTCAAAGCCTAAGAATGATCTTCTTTTGTATATTTTGTAAGAATTAATACAAATTATATATAAAGGATTGATGCTAATACAATGCTCTTCAATTTCATAGGGATCCCTGCATTATTCTTTTGATTTTTGGGAAAGCATCATTTGAAGACCTAAGGTCATATCTCATTCATATTCACTCTTCTGATCAGTTCACTTAACATAATGTCAGAAGAGATAGATATGTTTTTTGAATTAAGAACTTTTAACTCTTTTAGTTTTAGCAACATATGAATGAAGCATGGCAAGAGGAATTAACATTTTTATGACTCTCTAATAACCATACAATTACTAATGTGGAAAATGAAATACTGGTATACAGATATATATATATATATATATGTGTGTGTGTGTGTGTGTGTGTGTGTGTGTGTGTGTGTGTGTTTATTCCCAAAGACCTATGGCATTTATTGAAAAGAATTGAGTGGAATTATTACACATTAACTAAAATAATCTCTAAGATGTTTCTTGCTTCCTTTTAACTGAATAGACTCATGTAGCATCAACAAATATTTGATACACAATAGAGTTTAAGACATTAATTGAATGAAAGAATACATACTTCAATATTTAGTCAATTACAACTCAATTATTAATGTATAAAATGCTTTATAATGGAATTTTTAAAAAAATGTGTTGTCATTCTAATATTTCATAGAGAAAAGTCAAAACAAAATGAGAATATTTTGATTATTCTGCTTATAATAAAAATATTTTCAGTTAAAAATTGTAGGGGGGTAGGGAGATAAATCAGTTAAGTTTTTCTCTTTGAGCATGAAGACTTAAAATCAATCTTCAGAATCCAAACGAATCATTTCATGTATGGACACACTTGATGATAATTTTAATGATAGTGGAGTAGAGACAACAGATTCCTGGAGCTATTTGGCAATAAAATCTAATTTACCAAAAACTTGCAGGCCAGTGAGAGGGTGTCTCAAAAAAGGAAGAAAGAAAAAGGAAAAGAAGATAGACAGTGAAAACGATGGAATTGATCTATAGTCTCTGCGCATGGTTTGTGTGTGCACCTATGTCTACCTAAATAATCTGTAACACACACACACACACACAGAGAGAGAGAGAGAGAGAGAGAGAGAGAGAGAGAGAGAGAGAGAGAGAGAGAGAGAGAGAGAGAGAGAGAGATTTCAAAGAGAGCCCTGCATGATACTGATGAGTGCCATGAATTTTAAAGTGTCCTGTGAATATACATAGCAAAGGCTGACATTTCTCACATCTACTGTGACATTACTGTTCTAAATACTACTCTCTCTCTCTCATATACAGATCAGGATAGAGATAGAAATAGATAGATATAGATTTAAATAGATATAGACAGTTAGATATAGACAGACAGACAGATAGACAGACACACACACACACACACACACACACACACACACACACACACACACACGAGATCACCTTTCATCCGGAACCTGATATATGTAGAGGTAGGTGATACCTATTATGTACGCTACACCTGTAAATACTAGATGATTTAATCAAGAGAAGTATCAGCAATAAAGTCACTAACTTGTTACCCATCAAAGCTTACTTTACACTATAAAAGATTAGATATTCATATTTATTTAAGCAAAAAAAATCTTAGTCTTTAGACAGGGCATCCCTTTCTCTTTCCTTTCCATAAGTGGCTTCATTAACATTCTCATCACAGGAAATATCCACCCCTTAACTAACTATGCCAAGCAAATTGAAGTCCTTTCTGAGACACATGTGTAGATTTCTAAATATTATTAACATTTGAACTAAGTGAAGGCTTTCTTTGTGCACTAGATGGAGATAAATATATTCAAATGCCTCATGAATATGTATAAAGTGTGAATATATAACTTCTGGAAGTAGAATCGAAGATCAATGGGTTTTCTCATTGTAATCGTAAGATGAATTGGTGCAGGTCCTGTGCTTGCGGCTTCAGTCTCTGTGAGTTCCTATGAACTTTGCTTAGGATGATTTAGAGGCTCTTAGATTATTGGGGTCCTCCCTCATCTCTGACTCTTTCATTCTTTCTGCCTCCTCTTGCAGAGAATTTCCTGAATTTTAAAGGAATGACTTCAATGGAGACATCCCATTTAGGAATTAGTGTTTCAAGGTCTATAACACACTGCAGAATGTTTAGCTATTAGTCTTTATGTTTATTCCCTTCTGCTATGGGAGGAAATTTCTTGGTGATGGCTGAGCATCTATGAGTATAATATTATAGCAGAACACTATCAGGCAAAATTTTATCACTACATTTTCCCCCTTTGGTTAGTTAAGTATTATTTGGTTTTACCTGAGGTCCCTTGGTTATGTAGTTTATGGTATTTGGTCACCCAAACTGTGCCAGTTATGGGTTTCATCTCGTGCAGTAGGCCTTAAATCAAATCAGTTGTGGGTAGGGAACTCATACAAGCTTTGTGCCACCATTGCTGTACTTGATCATAGTAGACGATGCTTTCGATGTGCTCTTGGACTCTGTTTACAAGTATCTATTGAGAATTTTTGTATCTATGCTCAAAAGAGAAATTTGGTCTGCAATTCTCTCTCCTTTGGGGATCTTTATGTGGCTTTGGAATCAGAGTATCTGGGGACTCAAAAAATGAATCTGGTTATTTTCCTTCTGTTTCTAGTGGAGAAAGGGGCGTGATGAAGAGGGATGGGATGTGGAACATTTGGAGGGTTGACTGGGAGGGCAATAAAATCTGAAGTTTAATATCAAATCAATCAATCAATCAATAAATAAAAGATAAAAATTGCTTTTCTACTATTGACTTAAATTTTGTAAGTGTTATGCATTGAGAAAATATCCATTTATTTTAGGTGTACAATTTGGGGGATTGCACGTTTTTAAATTATGTCCTCAGACTATCTGCTTTTCAGTGTCTGGTACTATATCCCTCCAACTTTTAGTTAATTTTGATAAAGATTTGACAATTATATGGATTTTCTTTTTTTAATAATTTATATTTAATAATTTACTTATTCACCTAACACCTAGATCAGAGTACTTCAGGCCTACTCATACAAATCCCTCCCTCAATGTCCCTCCCTTACTCCTCAGAGAAGAGGGAACCCCCTTGGTTACCACCCTACCCAGGGACATCTAGTTCAAGAAATACTAGTCACATCCTCTCCCTTTGAGGCCCAACCAGGGAGTCCATGTAGGGGAAGTGGATCCAGTGGCAAGGAACAGTGACAGAGATAGCCAAAGCTCCACATGTTATGGATACCACAAGAGGAGCAACTAAACATTTGCACAAATATGTAGGAGGTCTAGATCCAGCCACTGTGTGGTCCATGGTTTGTGGTCCAGTCTCTGTGAGTTCCCATGTTCCAAGGTTAGTTGACTTTGTAGGTCTTCTTGTGATGTCCTTGACCCCTCTGACTTGTTCAATTCTATCCCACACTCTTCCACAAGATTCCTAGATCTCCTGATGGTTGGCTCTGGGAGGTTGCGTCTACCCCCATCTGCTGCAGATTTTGCTTTTCAGGAGACAGAAAAACAAACTCTTTGTTTCATTGATCATTTATAACTTTTGTTTGTTTATTTGCTTGTTTCTATTGTATTCATTTCAGCCCTCAGGTTGATTATTTCTTGCTATCTACTACATTGTGTGTGTGTGTGTGTGTGTGTGTGTTTCTTTTTGTTCTAGAACTTTCAGTTGTGCTGTTAAATTGATAATATGAGGCTTCACCAATTTTATATAGGCACTTTTATGAACTTGTCTCTTAGAAGCCCCTTCACTGTGTTTTATAAGTTTGGGTATGCCTTCTATTTATTTTCATTCAATTCTAGAAAGTCATTGATCTTTCTTAATTTTTATATAGTTCCATTTTTATTCAGTAGAACGTTTTTCAGTTTCCATGACTTTCTAAATGTTCTGTTTAGTTAGATGCTTCTTTTATAAACTACCATTAGTATAACAAAATTTGGATACACTGATTTCCTTCTTTTTGAGTGATTCCTCTAATATTTCTCTCAGTTAGAGTAATTTCTGGTTTGAACATTTAAAATAATCTTATAATTGCAGGCATTTACAAATTTACTATAGTATTATATGATTAAATGGTATATTCTATATTATTTTCTGCATCACTCATAGATACTACTATCATCAAATTTGTTGTCTAGGTATTGATATAGTTTCTCAACCCATACTTTAGTAACTATTTTCCAATGTACCATTTTTCTTTGCAATATTTTATAAAGACTTTTCAGCATGTTTATTGCAATTCATTGACACTGTTTGAGCTTTGTCAAATATCAATTCTAACAGTGATTAATATAGAATACATTTTGCCTTTTGTGACCATTTAATTTTCATATTTTAATTTCCAATTTTTTATTTCATAAAATTATTTTTTTAGTTTTATGTTTATAGCTCTTTGCCTGTATTTATATTTTAGTAGAACCTGTATGCAACTGTCTATTCATATGTGATGTAGGCATGAAACTGAAGTTACAAATTGTTGTAAGCCACCCTGTTGAATCTGGAAATCAAACCCCAGTTTTCTGGAAGTGTTGTCAATGTTTTCAATGGTACAAAGCATCTCTCTAACCCCATTTCATAGCATTTTGATTTGGTGGTTTACTTTTCTTCTTATATCCATTTTAGGTGGACTTAGGTTGCTTGTATCTTGTCCCAGTGATTTTGATTTTGCCCATTGTTATAAGTGGAATTTTATCAAACATTTAAATTAACAAAGAAAAAATTGATAAGTGAGTGGTCATTTAGCCCTGCCTCATGAAGAAAATGTTTGAACTCCAAGAACTTCAGTTCTCATACAGAAGTTGTTGTAACTTTCAAAATTGAACTTGATATTGATAGTTATAAGGGGGATTATTTTACAGGAATCATCTGAAGTTATATTCTTATTTTGTCAGAATCATTAAGAAAACAAAAATAAACTACAGTATGAGCTGAAGTGGAATTTATGGAAGTCTGTCTAAAGTAGTTGTTTTTATTTTTTGTAGTTGTTTGTTTTTGTTTGATTATTTGTTTGTTTTTCACAGTTATGACTCACACTCAATTTTGTGTGAATTATGTTTGTTCCTTTCATGGTACATCACTATTAAATGGGTCATGGGTTTTGAATCATTGTGATTCTAAAATATTTTAGAGAATGTCGACATATAGCTAAAGTTTTTATTTTAGTATTTTCACAATACTCTGGTGGATTCTTTTTTCTGCTTTCCTCCTCCTCCTACTTGCCACTTTCAAGCCCCTTCACTGCTCTATGAATACCACCCCATTTTCTATTCATTCATGAAATGCATTTTATGATTATTTTTATTTATTTACATTTCAAAAGTTCCCCTTCAAGTTCTCAACTCCCCATCCTATCTCCCTTCCTCAACTCCCCATCCTATCTCCCTTCCGTTTGCCTATAAGAAGGTGCTCCTTCACCCAACCAATCCTACCTTACCCCTCTAGTATGTGCTTTCCCTGGGGAAACAAGCCTCTACAGGACCAAGTGCCTTCCCTCCCATTGTCACCAGATAAGGTAATCCTCTGCTACATATGTAGCTGGAGCCATGGACCTATTCATGTATATTCTTTGGTTGGTGGTTTAGTCCCTGGGAACTCTGGAGGCTCTGCTTGGTTGTTATTGCTGTTCTTCCTATGGGGTTGCAGTCTCCCTCAGCCCCTTCAGACCTTCCCCTAACTCCTCTATTGGAGTTCTCAGTCTCAGTCCAATGGTTGGCTGCATTCACATAATTCTTAACTGAGTAATTTTCCCTAATAGCTATTGCCTTTTAAAATATGTCTCTGGTATTACTTGTTTTATACCATAGATTATTGGTTACATCCTTTTGGGAATATTTTATGATGCTTGTGTATATTTATGCTCACTGTATACCAACTCTCAGAAGTCTAGATCTACTATTTCTATTTTATCTATACTGTCTTTATGATTCTATACCTTCATCACCTGTTCTTATTTAATTTATTTTATTTATCAGTTGCTTAATTCATTTTCAGTTTTTCTACTTGCAAACCATTACTTAATAAAAACTATATTAAAAAATACTTTAAGGTACCTAATTACACTTTTCTGTCTAAACCATCAATTGGTGTTTTTATTTTCATGGGTGTAGTTCCTATTCCTGGTTGTCAACTTGACTATATCTGGAATGAACTAATCAAGAATTAGAAAGCTTACCTATGATCCTAATCTGGAGGCTCAGAGATACAAGTTTCTGACCTGGATCTTGGCATGGATATCTTAAAGCATAGTGGCTATGAATTCCAGAAGATTAACACACGAGTTCAAGGTCATCTGGGATTAATGTTGTGGTGGCACACGCCTTTAATCTGGGCTACATTCTCTGCTGGAGACCTATATAAGGACATTGGAAGAAAGAAGATTGACTCTGACTCTTCCTGGTCTGCTTGCCTCGTGGGACTGAGCAACTGCTAGATCCTTGGACTTCCATCCATAGCTACTGTGAGGATTTGTTGTCCCACAGCTATTGTTGGGTAGTTGGACTACAAGCTGTAAGTCATCTACAAATTCCCTAACTATATAGAGACTACCCACACATTCTGTGACTCTAGAGAACCCTAATACAGAAGTTGGTACCAGGAGTGGTTCTAGAGAAGCAGAAGTATAAGGAAGAATATTTTAAAAATCTGGAGTTGGTTTGGTAATTCATCTGCACCTTCAACCTCTCCAGATTCTCTTCCTCCTGGAAGTTCAGAGAATATTGATGACCCATGGTTGAAACTATATTTCAAGCTTAAAGAAGCTAATGTCTTTGAGTATCTTGATGAGTTAGATAACTCAGTGGTGTACAATGCTTTCTACATGTTGAAGAAAAAAAGTCAAAAAATGATCTTGCTGGCTGGTTGCTCTTAGCATCTCAGGAAAAAAGAAGAAGGAAAGAAAGAAGTTGTATGATAAAATCGAACAGCTCCAGATGCAAGTAAACAATCTAAAAGTTGCTAAATGTGCCCTTGAAGAGAATCTTCTCTCTAGCAGCCATAGGACTTAAGTTGCAGAAAATCAAACTGAAGCCCTCATTATAAGGTTGGCTGAATTACAGTGAAAATTCAGGTCTCAGTCTCAGAGGGTGTCAGCAGTTAAAGTAAGAGCATTAATTGGCAAAAAATGGAATCCTATAACTTGAGATGGGGATGTGTGGAAAGACCCTGTTGAAATTGAGCATTTTGAATCTTCAGATTTTCAAGAAATTGCCCCACCTGAGGAAGTAGTACCCTCAGCCCCACCCCTTGAAATAATGCCTTCTCCATATGAAGAAATTAATCCCTCAGGGCCTGATAAACCAGCAATGACTTTTGCTGAAGAAAATGCCAGACAATACTGATGTTTCTCAAGGCCCCCCAATAGTTTCTTTTAGACCTATAACCAGACTCAAGGCAAAACAGACCCATAGAGGGGAGGTAGAAAGTGTAGTCCATGAGGAAATACACTATACTACTAAGGATCTTAATGAGTTTGCTAATTCATTCAAGCAGAAGTATGGGGAATATGCATGGGAGTGGATTTTAAGGGTGTGGGATAATGGTGGAAGGAATATAAAACTAGAGCAGGCTGAGTTTATTGGCATGGGCCCTCTGAGTGGAGATTATAGCTTTAAAATGGAAGTTCACACAGTTAAAAAAGGTGTCAGAAGTTTGTTTGAATGGTTGGCTGAAATGTTTATCAAAAGATGGCCTACTGAAAAGGAGTTGGAGATGCCTGATATTCCTTGGCTTAGTGTTGATGAAGGGATTTTAAGGCTTAGGGAAATTGCAATGCTAGAGTGGATACCTTGAGTAAAACCTAATTCTCTACAATGGGAAGGTCCAGAAGATATGCCCTTCACCAGACTTATAAGACACAAACTGGTGAGAGGGGCACCAGCACATTTAAAGAGTTTCGTTCTTGCCTTTTTCCTTGTGCCAGACCTTAGGCCTACTCAATTAGATGAATTAAATTCAATGGGTTTAATTGGGCCCCGAGGTAACAAGGGTCATGTGGCATCATTGACTGCCAGAGACAGGTGATCATAGTTATTACAGTGTATAGGGTAGACAAAACAATGTTTATAATGACATACCCCGTAATGGTTAGTGCAAAAGAGGTGGGATTTATAATGGCATGACTCATTTGAACCTTTGGTACTGGCTAATCAATCATGGTGTTTCCAGGCATGAAATAGATAGGAAACTTCCTGCATATCTGTTTGATCTGTATAAGCAGAAAAATTCTCAAACAAATGAAAGAAAGGCTACATTGGATCATGGCAAAAGGCAATCTTGGCCAGTGAATCAATTTCCAGACTTGAGTCAGTTTGCAGAGCCAGAACCCCTTGAATGAAGGAGTTGCCAGGTTCCTCTGAGGAAGGATCTTGATAAGACACCTAAAAGTTTTGCTGTTAGTCTTTCTCCAGTTCTTCCCCAGAGGGACCTAAGACCTTTTACAAGGGTAACTATACACTGGGGGAAAGGAAATAATCAGACTTTCCAGGGTCTATTGGATACTGGTTCTGAATTGACACTGATCCCAGGAGATCCCACAAAACATTGTGGCCCTCCAGTTAGAGTAGGGACTTATGGAGGACAGGTGATTAATGGAGTTTAGACTGATGTCCGACTCACAGTAGGTCCAGTAAGTCCCCGAACTCATCCTGTGGTCATTTCCTCAGTTCCAGAATGTATAATTGGGATAGATATACTCAGAAATTGGCAAAATTCTCACCTTGGTTCCCTGACCTGTGGAGTGAGGGCTATTATGGTTGGAAAGGCAAAATGGAAGTCTTTAGAGTTGCCTCTGCCAAGGAAAATAGTGAATCAAAAACAGTATCGTATTCCTGGAGGAATTGCAGAAATTACTGCCACTATCAAGGACTTGAAAGATGCAGGGGTGGTGGTCCCACCACATCTCCCTTTAACTCTCCTATCTGGCCAGTGCAGAAGACAGATGGATCATGGAGAATGGCAGTTGACTATTGGAAACTAAATCAGGTAGTAACTCCAATTGCAGCTGCTGTACCAGATGTAGTTTTGTTACTTGAGCAAATTAACACATCTCCTGGAACCTGGTATGCAGCTATTGATCTGGCAAATGACTTCTTCTCAGTACCTGTCCATAAGGACCACCAGAAGCAATTTGCAAGGCCAGCAATATACCTTTACAGTTTTGCCTCAGGGATGTATAAACTCTCCTGCCCTTCGTCATAATTTAGAGGGATCTTGATCATTTGTCTCTTCCACAAAATATCACATTGGTGCACTATATTGAAGACATTATGCTGATTGGATCAAGTGAGCAGGAAGTAGCAATTACTTTGGATTCATTGGTAACACATATGTGTATCAGAGGATGGAAAATAAATCCAACCAAAATTCAAGGACCATCTACCTCAGTGAAATTCTTAGGAGTACAGTGGAGTGGGGCATGCAGACATATTCCTTGATAGGTGAAAGATAAGTTATTGCACCTGGTCCCTCCTACCACCATGAAAGAAGCACAACGTTTAGTGGGTCTATTTGAATTCTGGAGACAGCACATTCCTCACTGCTAGCTTTGTGTGGGGCCTGGAACAGGAGAAGGCTCTTCAACCGGTCCAGGCTGCTGTGCAGACTGCTCTACCACTTGGATCATATGATCCAGCAGACCCGATGGTACTTGAGGTATCAGTGGCAGATAGAGATGCTGTTTGAAGCCTCTGGCAGGCCCCTATAGGTGAATCACAGAAGAGTCCTTTGGGATTTTGGAGCAAAGCTCTACCATCATCTGAAGACAACTACTCTCATGAAATATTTAATTACTTGACATTACCAATAATCTATTCGAATCTCTCATGTTTCTATAAAATGAAAGCCAGAGGCTAACTGTATACATCATTAAAATGAATAAAATCTTTACATAGTGGTAGAATTCAGACCAAAACTATCCATGGGTTGATTCATTACTTCATAAATATAATGTCAGTTTGGTAATTTCTACCTTTTAAGCAGTGTGTTAATGTACAGCCCGTGGCTTTAATAATTATTAATGCAAGTGGGATTTCTTTTCTTTAAATTCTAATACTATTCTTTAGGTTAAGACTTTCGTGCATTTGATTTCCAATCCCTTCAATAAGAATTTCTCTCAAATTTCAAAGAGTGAGGAACAGTTCTGAGTGAAATTACTAACATAAAATGAGACAAAGTTGCTTTGAAAATTTACTTATTTGGTTTAAATACGTAATGAGAAGAAAACAGCACACAATGCTTAGCTTTCCAATTTCTCCCTCCAAATCCGGAGTGATTTAGGAGATTTCATCTCCTAAATAACCAGGAAAACAGTATATTATTTTTATGAGGTTGAATGTACTGCATGCAAAATCTAATTGACATGTACTGAGCTGATGGTCTCCAGACAACAGTAGAATTTGGGTCTTTGAAGTACTTGAAAATTGAACTCACTTTTTTTATATATCCAATATGAGAATTCTTCTAAGCCATTTTAGCACTGTTTTGTCTGGTGAATCAAAACTCTAACTCTTTCTCTCAGGGCGGATGCCATTTGCTCCTGTTCATCTTGCCAAAAGGAGTTTTTGAATTCAAGGCTAGGTGAGACACATGTTCTATAGCTAATTTGTGTCTTAATTGTAGCAGGAGATTTGCATGGTTCTCACTGAGAATTCATGGCATACTGCAGATATAGACAAAGCAAGACTTTTGATCCGATGGCATGGAGACATGTATCTATTAAGACACATGGCTTAGATAGATAGCTCTGCAGTGTGAAGGGTGATTGAGTCCTTAAAAATTTTTTTGATGCAGACAACTGCTTAGGATATGCTAGAAATACCAGGCCAATAGAAATATGTTGCAAGGTTAATGGTTACATTCCCATAAATCTGTAGATTCGAGTTCCTCAATAGTTGACTGTGCTATTTTCACACAACTGGAAAATTAGGACAGCCTGAGTCAAACATCTGGCCATTATTTGGGTATGGGATTGGAGATTCTTCTTCCAAGTGTTCTTGCTATTCAGTTGCCAATAGAACTAAGAAATGCAAGTGCTCATGCATCTAATTTTGAGACTTTCCAGCAACTTCAGGAATGTCTTCCAACAAAGTTTCAGAGTGCTTCTTCAATAACCAACATATGCACTGCCTTGAGATCAAGCTGAGCTTGGCGATGAGAAGTGTGACTCTCTGGTTTAAATTACATCATTATTAGTTCCTAAAACATGTACAACTTTAAGTCTGAGAAAAAGACATTGATGGTAGGTGACTGAAGTGTTCACAGAAGTTTCATGCAAATTAGATTACTCCCTTAGAGCTTCATTTTTTAAAATAATAATCACTGTATAAAACAAGATGCTTTCTTCAGGTTGCTCTTCCATAGGATGAAATAGCAGAAGAATTGAATAACCCATTAAGGAATTTGTGATGGGAGAGCATCATAACAGACAGAATATTCTTCATGTCACACTTTTAATATGTTCACTCTTCACAGGAAGCTGAGCATAATCAGAAAATTGTTTGTTTGTGGAAGTTTCTGAAAGGAATGGGAAAATAAAATAAAATAAAATTAGTATTGAGATACCTTATTTTAGAGAAGTTGTGTTTCAAAGCCCTCATCCTTAATTTGATGGGGGAAAAAAATAACAGATATATTTGTGAATGGGAAAGAAAGAAAACGACAGAGATGAAAGTGAGGAGGAAGGTACTGTGAGGGAGAAGAAGAGGGAAAGAGAGGAGAAGGAGGAAGAAGGGAGAGAGAAAGAGAGAGTTCTTACCTGATTTTTCCTTGCTTTCTGTACATAACTTAACAATATACCAGGTGTTCTTCCAGCCCCAAATAAATTGAATGCCAATAAAATTGAAAGTGCCTTTTTCTCAGCTAATGTTTGAAGCCAGCAACCAAGAAAGCAGTTATAGGCGATTTGGGAACTTCTGAAGGCTGACCTCTCTAGAAAACACTGGATTCTATCATTTGAAATAAAACGACTTTTCTTCAGATTTTCAGCATCAAGTCATTGTGCTCCAAGTTAAGCTTGGGTCCCTTTAGCTTTCGTCACATGTATGTAGTACAGACAAAAAATCCAGACAAATGGGGAATATTTTTAAACCTAAGAGGAGTTTCATTTTCTCTGACCCCCATCCCCTACATAGTTGGATTCCAGCTGTCATTAGGATAGAAAAACACCATCCATTGAAAGAGAATAAAATATATGATGCCAGGCATTGCAAGTACCCCATCCTTCCACACTTGCAGGAAATTGATCATGATTGCATGCATCTGATCTTAATGGATACTGCCTGCCCTGAGCTCCAGAGAGACCAGCCAAAGACTAGAGGAAAAGGCAGCTTAAGCTTCCTGCCAAAATGCTAGAATACCCCAAGGGAAAAACTGGTCCTCCAGTTAAATCTGTAGATGATTTTAACCTCATGTTTACATGTAAAAAGTCAATAGTATTAATACCTAATTCCACATTTGCTTTCAAAAAGCGATGGTTTTCTGGACAGAGCAAGAAACAGAAGTTTTAGCTCATAGACATAGAAAATTAACATTTTAAAATAAACATCACAGGAGAGATCACAAAAGACCACTAAAACTTTACTGATATTCAGTACCTGAAAACAAAGAACACAAAAGAACATTCTTTTCAGTTCACAGCACATAAATTAATCAGCTAATTCCAATACACCTGAGACACTATGAAACAATGTAGTTTTCAATGAGGTTATAGTTAATAAACTAAATGGTTGCCATGTTTTTCTATAAAGACGGATGCTTATTAAAAAGAGCATTCATTATGATCTTTTCCTAGGACGGCCTAGAATGCATTTGTGAATGATGTTTTATATTCTGTTTTTTTTTTTTTTTAATATTTTGGTGACTTGGGGATAGTTGATCAACATAAATACTTCACATATTCTGTCATTGTCCTCCAAACTGCATAGCAGATATATTGACATGGGGTTACTGTTTAAGGACGGAGAAAATTAAAAAAAGTATGCAATGAAATAAAATATAATGAAAGAAAATAAAAAGGCATTTGTGGGGAAAAAATGTTATCTTCCCTTTTCTCCTAAGCCTTGTGAAATAATTAGAGTGGATGGCTCAGAAAGACAAGGAAAATGTCTTCAGTAATAATCTAAAGGCAAAAATCCACTCAGGTATTATTGTTTGTTTGTTCCTTTATTCAGCTTTAATAAGAATGGATATATTCTCCTTCATTCCAGAACACTGGGACACTGAAATAGAATGCTTATAAATACTTAACAGGAAGTTCGAGATCCAGCTCATAGCTTAGGTCTTTTATTTTTTTTTTCCTCTTTTTTTCTTTTCGGTTTTTTGAGACAGGATTTCTCTGTATAGTAGTGCCTGTGCTGGAACTCATTCTGTAGACCAGGCTGGCCTCAAACTCAGAAATCCACCTGCCTCTGCTTCCCAAGTTCTGGTATTAAAGGTGTGCACCACCACTGCCCTGCCTTGGCTGAGTTCTTGACTAGTAAGTACATTAGCCTTATTTTGAATATCAGCATAGAAAGTAGAGGGATACAATGCATTCTGATGCTGAACATGTTTTGGGACTGATGGGGGATGAGGCCAATGAGAACTTTCACATTGAGAAGAGGATTAGAGTTTTCCAGATTCAGTCGTATTTGACATTATTCTTTAAGCCATAGGCAGCATTGTGCTCTCCTCTCCATTGTCTTTAAATAGTAACTGAACCAATACCATGCAGTTTTTAACACTATTGCTCTGTAGTACAGCTTGAGGTCCGGGATACTGATTCCCCCAGAGGTTCTTTTACTCTTGAGAATAGTTTTAGCTATTCTGGGTTTTCTGTTATTCCAGATGAATTTTTGAATTGCTCTTTCTAACTCTATGAAGAATTGAGTTGGGATTTTGATGGGGATTGCATTGAATCTGTGTATTACTTTTGGTAAGATGCTCATTTTTACTATATTAATCCTGCCAATCCATGAGCATGGCAGATTTTTCCATCTTCTGAGGTCTTCTTCAATTTCTTTCTTCAGAGACTTGAAGTTCTTGTCATACAGATCTTTCACTTGTTTGGTTAGCGTCACGCCAAGATACTTAATATGGTTTGTGGCTATCGTAAAGGGTATTATTTCTCTTACTTCTTTCTCAGCCTGCTTATCCTTTGAGACATGTAGATCAATGGAACAGAATTGAAGACCCAGAAATGAATCCACACTCCTATGGTCACTTGATCTTTGACAAAGGAGCTAAAACCATCCAGTGGAAAAAAGATAGCCTTTTCAACAAATGGTGCTGGCTCAGCTGGAGGTCAACATGCAGAAGAATGCAAATTGACCCATCCTTATCTCCTTGCACTAAGCTCAATTCTAAGTGGATCAAAGATCTCCACATAAAACCAGACACACTGAAACTAATAGAAGGGAAACTAGGGAAGAACCTTGAACATATGGGCACAGGGGAGAATTTCCTGAACAGAACTCCAATAGCTTATACTCTAAGATCAAGAATAGACAAATGGGACCTCATTAAATTACAAAGTTTTTGCAAGGCAAAAGACACCGTCAAAAAGACAAAGCGGCAACCAACTAACTGGGAAATGATCTTTACCAACCTTACATCCG
Organism: Tokudaia tokunoshimensis; assembly: GCA_036184795.1. Taxonomy (NCBI): domain Eukaryota; kingdom Metazoa; phylum Chordata; class Mammalia; order Rodentia; family Muridae; genus Tokudaia; species Tokudaia tokunoshimensis. The sequence continues at coordinate 112,498,378 of BTHU01000012.1, read as the reverse complement.
ACAGAGGGCTAATATCCAAGATATACAAAGAACTCAAGAAGTTAAACTCCAGAGAGGCAAGTAACCCTATTAAAAAATGGGGTACAGAGCTCCACAAAGAGTTCTCACCTGAAGAATATCTAATGGCTGAGAAGCACCTAAAGAGATGTTCATCATCCTTAGTCATTAGGGAAATGCAAATCAAAACAACCCTGAGATTCCATCTCACACCAGTCAGGATGGCTAAGATCAAAAACACAGGAGACAGCAGTTGTTGGCGAGGATGTGGAGAAAGAGGAACACTCCTCCACTGCTGGTGGAATTGCAGGCTGGTACAACCACTCTGGAAAGCAGTCTGGCGGCTCCTCAGAAAACTGGGCATGACACTTCCGGAGGATCCGGCTATACCACTCCTGGGCATATACCCAGAGACTTTACCTGCATGCAATAAGGACATATGCTCCACTATATTCATAGCAGCCTTATTTATAATAGCCAGAAGCTGGAAAGAACCCAGATGTCCCTCAACGGAGGAATGGATTCAGAAGATGTGGTATATTTACACAATGGAATACTACTCTGCAATTAAAAACAATGAATTCACGAAATTCCTAGGCAAATGGTCAGAACTTGAAAATATCATCCTTAGTGAGGTAACCCAATCACAAAAGATCACACATGGTATGAAGTCACTGATAAGGGGATATTGACCCAGAATCTCAGAATACCCTAGACACAATCAGCATATCAATAGATTTCTAAAAAGATGGAAGGAGAGACCCCTGGTCCTGGAAAGACTGGATGTAGGGGAACGCCAGGACAGAGTAATGAGAGGGGGTTGAACGGAGAAAAGAGGGAGGGAAGGGGGCTTATGGGACTTTCGGGGAGGGAGGAAACGGGAAAGGGGAAGTGATTTGGAATGTAAATTAAAAAACTAAAATAAAATAAAATTAAAAAAAAATAAATAAATAGTAACTGAATTTACACCACAAAGTATAGTTGTCAGGATTTGGGACTTTGCAGGATAAGGCAAAGAAACATAGTAACAAGAAGAAAACTTGGGAGAAACCAAAATGGGATAAACCAGGTACTATTATACACTGATGAATGTTTTGATGTTGAGATTATATTTATTAACATTTTATACATACATACATATTATGTGAGTATCAATGGATTTTTCAAAGAAGAGAGCATTGGTTAAGCAAGGTAAGGCAGAACTGACGTAAGCTATTATCTAGGGAAATCCCACTCCAACTCATAATGTGTCCTAAACTTAAACCTTAAAGAGTCACATCTTTTCAATCACAGCTTCAATTTTATGCCACTGAAAGTATGCATGGAGATAGGCATTATTTTCTGATTAAGACTCCATGGAAATCTATGGTTATCTCATCACCAGTTCATCATTTATCTTCCTTGCTTTCAAATGCCATGATTTCAGGCATAGTTATACCAACATATTACAGTAAAGTCCTCCACTAGGGACAAGGTTCGCATCCCATGTAATTGGATGCAATCTTTGCAGGCAGGTAGGTAAAGCAGAATGATGCACTATTTACTGATGTATAGAATATTACACATCACACACACACACACACACACACACACACATACATATATATTTCCATTCACTTGTAGGCAGTTTAGAAGTTGTTTCCACAGACTAAACTGAAATCATAAACAAAAATTCTAAAAATGTTAAATCTATATACAGGACATACTTTTTAAAAAATATTATTTAATTTTGTTTTACAGTCCAGATTTTATCTCCATCCCAGCCCACTCTCTGACTGTTTCACATCCCACACCTCCCCCTACCCCCATACCCATCTCCACGAGGATGTCTGAGCCCCCCCCCATCTCCCAACCCCCCAGACCTCTCTTCCCTGGGGCCTCCAATTTCTTGAGGGCTAAGTGAATTTTCTCCTATTGAGTACAGACCAGGCAGTCCTCTGCTGTATATTGTTGGGAGCTTCATATCAGATGGTGTATTTCAGCAGAATGAAACTCATGCAACTATATTTTAGAAAATGTGGGACAGAAAATGATAATTTGAGCATAGTTCAGTGTTTCCTTTTTTACTGAAATTTGTTTTTTTCTCATAATATCCAGATTACAGTTTTCCCTCACAGTTCCTCACAACTCCTTCTTCTGTCTGAGCCCATCCTTGGCATCTCCCACTAAAATACAAACAAGCTTCTAAGGAATGATAATACATTTAAATGAAATAAAATTAAATATGATAATGCAAAAACTAACACACTATAATACGACAAAAGAAGAAAAAAGAAGGAAAGAGCCCAAGAAAAGGCACAAGAAACAAATATAGTCACAGACACAAGCTTGTTAGTATAATTAGGAATCCCATAAAATCACCAAATTGGAAGCTATAATATATATATATAAAATGTGTAGGTTAAATATAGTGATAAAAGTACAAACAAAAAATATATTAAAGGAAAAAACTAAACAAAAAATAAGATAAAATTGTCCCAAATATCATTATGAAACAAAAAATCTCCAGAAGTGAATTTGAGTTCATTTTCTACTGGCCATCTACTAGTGGGCATACAGTCCTTTAGAGTAGTTTGATGTCACATTGATACATCATAGAGATTAAAAAAAATATTTGCAAGTACTTATCAACTAAAGACAGCTTCTAGATGAGAGATGGAAGCATGTGTAGTCTTTTCCTTTGAGCTATATAACTACATCTGGAGCAGACCTTTGCAGGCCCTGTACATACTGCCTCAGTCTCTGTGACTTCTTATGAGTGATAAGGTTCTTGATTTAGAAGGCCTTGTTTCCTAGGCATACTTCATCCTCTCTGGATCTTACATATTTATTTTTTTCACCCTCTTCTTCAGGGTTTCCTAAACAACAGTGAACATGGTTGAGCAAGTGTCTCTGTGGTTGGATGAAAGATCCTTAGGGGATAGCTAAGAGTGGAATAGTTAGATCTTGAGGTGTATCAATTCACATCTTCCTGAGACACTGCCATATTTATTTCCAAAGTGGTTGTACAAGTATACCCTCCCACCAACAATGGATGTGTGCTTTCTTTATTCAATATCTTTTTCAGCATGAGCTGTTATATGGTTATATTGATCTAAGTCATTTCGACAGGTTGTAAGACAAACATCAAAATAGATTTTATTTGCATTTCTCTGATGACTAAGGACGGTTAAAATGTCTTTAAATACTCATCTATAGGTGTTTCCTTTCATAGTAGAGTTGTTTCTTTGATATCTAATGTACATGATCTGTTAATGATTTATTTATTTATTCATTCATTCATTCATTTTACATCAAGATTATTTCCACCCTCCAGGTTCCCTCTCACATATCCCCTCCCATGCTCTTACCTTTGTCCTCTGAGAGGGTCCCCTGGTTATCCTCCACACAGCTTTAGGGACAGTACCTCTCCAGTTGTCCAGGGACCCACATGAAGCCCGAGCTGTACATCTTCAACCTATGTGCTGGGATCTCAGTCCAACCCATGTATGCTTTTTGACTGGTGACTCTGAGAGTCTTTGATTTGATTCCATTGAACCACCTGTCTGTTTATATTGCAATGCCAGGCACTTGTTGGATGGTAATTCCTAAAGAAGTTCTTTTAGAGTTCAATAACTTTTTGCATACCCCATTTTTTGTTTGTTTGTTTATTCATTTTTTGGAGCTTTGTTTGTTTCTTTTTTCATATGAAATTGCTTATTCAGTATTTGCAAACAAATGTGTTAGAATTTTGATGGGAATTGCATTGAATCTGAAGATTGCCTTTGGTTAGATGGTGATTTTCACTATGTTAATCATACTTATCCATGAGCATGAGAGATATTTTCATATTCTTTTATCTTCCTCAATTTCTTTCTTCAAGGACTTGAAGTACTTGTCTCACATATCTTTCCCTTATTTGGTTAGAGTCACACTAGGTTATTTTATATTATTTGCAATTATTGTCAAGGATGCCATTTTCCTAATTTCTTTTTCAGCCCATTTATTGTTAATATAAGGGAGGTTACTGATTCCATTGAGTTAATTATATATATATATATCCACTTTGCCGAAGGTGTCTACCAGCTGTAGTAGTTCTCTAGTAGAATTTTGGAGGTTGCTTGTGTACACTGTCATATCATTCACTGACAGTGATACTTTGATATCTTCCTTTCCCATTTGTATCCCCTTGGCCTACTTTATTGTTTTATTGATCTTGTTAGATCTTCAAGTACTATATTGAACACCTAGGGAGAGAGTGAGCAGCCTTGTCTTTTCCTTATTTTAGTGGAATTGTTTTAAGTTATCCACCATTTAGTTTGACATTGGCTATTGACTTGCTCTCTATTGCTTTGATTACGATTAGGTACATTCCATTAATCGATAATCTCTCCAAGAAGTTTAACAAGAAGGGGTGTTCAAAGAGTTTTTTGCTTCTAATGAGATGATCATGCGAAGTATTTTCATTCAATTTGTTTATATATTGGATTATGTTGATGGATTATTGTATATTGAACCATCCCTGCATTCCTGGCATGAATACTTGATCATGGTGAATGATGTTTTTGATATGGTCTTGGATTCAGTTTATGAGTGTTTTATTGAATATTTTTGCTTCAATGTTCAGAAGAGAAATTAGTCTGAAATTATCTTTCTCAGACAAGTCTCCATGTGGTTTAGGTAACATGGTGAGCGTGGCTTCATAGAATGAGTTCGGCACTGTACCTTCATTTTCTGTTGTGGACTAGTTTGAAGAATATTGATACTAGCTCTTTTTGGAAGTCTGGTAGAATCTGCATTTAAAACCTGAGAATTTTTTTGATTGGGAGACTTTTAACGACTGCTTCTGTTTTCTTAGAGATTATAGAACCCTTTAAATACTTTATCTGATCCAGATTTAATTTTGGTTAGTTGTATCTCTTTAGAAAATCACACATTTCATTTAAATTTTCCAATTTTGTGGAGTAGAGTCTTTTGAAGTAAGACTCAATTGTTCTTTGAATTCAATCAGTTTTGGTTGTTGAGTCTACCTTTTCATTTCTGATTTTGTTAATTTGTACTGTCTCTCTGCCTTTTAGCCAGTTTGGCTAAGGGTTTGTCTATAATATTGATTTTCTCAAAGAACCAGCTCCTAGTTTTGTTCATTCTTTTTATAGTTCTGGTTGTTTCTAATAGATTGATTTCTTACCTGAATTTGAAAATTTCCTGTCATTTACTCCTTTTGGGTATGTTTGCTTCTTTTTGTTCTAGAACTTTCAGGTGTGCTATTAAGTTTCTAATATGAGATCTCTACAATTTCTTTATGAAAGCACTTAGTGCTATGAACTTTCTTTGTAGCACTGCTTTTTTGTGTCCTATAAGTTTTGGTATGTTGTGCAATAATTTTCATTGAAATATAAAGTGTTTTTAATTCCTTTCTATATTTGTTCCATGACCCAGGGGTCATTGAGTTGAGAACTACTTAATTTCCATGACTGTGTAGTCATTCTCCTCTTTCTATTGTTGCTGACATCTAGCCTTAATCCATGGTGATCTGATAAGATGCAAGGGGATATTTAAATCTTGTATCTGTTGAGGCTTACTTTGTGCTCTATTGTATAGTCAATTTTGAAGAGGGTTCTCTAAGGTAATGAGAAGAATGTATATTCCTTTGTTTGGGGATGAATTGTTCTGTTGATATCTATTTGGTTTATCACATCTGTAAATTTCATTGTTTCACTATTTAGTTTCTGTTTCAATGACCTGCCCATTGCCGAGAGTTGGGTGTTCAAGTCCCCCACTATCATTGTATGGGTTTAAATATTTGATTTGAGCTTTAGTAATGTTTCTTTTGCAAATGTGGGTACCCTTCTGTTTGGGGCAGAGATGTTAGTAATTAAGATGTTGTCTTATTGCATCTTTACTTTGATAAGTATAAGTGTCCTTCCATATATCTTTTGATTACTTTGTGTTGAAAGTCTATTTTATTAGATATTAGAATGTCTACTTCAGCTTGCTTCTTAGGCCTATTTGGTTGGAATACTTTTTCCAATCTTTTACTCTGATGTAGCATCTGTCTTTGTTGCTGAGTTGTGTTTCTTCTGTGCAGCAAAACGACTGATCCTTTTCATGTATCCAGTCTGTTACCCTGTGTCCTTTTATTGGTGAATTGAGTCCATTGATGTTGAGAGATATTAATGGCCCGTGATTGCTACTTCCTGTTATTTTGATGTTGTTGTTGGTATTATGTGCGTGTGATTCTCTTTCTCTCCCTCTCCCTCTCTCTCTTCCTCTCTTTCTCTCCCTCTCCCTCTCCTTCTCCCTTTCCCTCTCCTTCTCCCTCTCCCTCTCTCTCTCCCTCTCCCTCTCGGTTTTGTTGTGAGATAAGTAATTTCTTGTGTTTTCTTGGTTCTAGTTACCCTCCTAGTGTTGTTTTCCTCCTAGTATCCTCTGTAGGACTCAGTTAGTAGAAAGATAGTGTTGAAATTTATGTTTAATGGAATATCTTGGTTTTTTCTTCTATGATGATTGACATTTTTGCTGGATGTAAGAGTCTGGGTTAACAGTTTCCATCTCTTGAGTCTATAAATCCAGGACCTTCTCAACTTCAGAGTTTTGTTGAGACATCAGGAGAAATTCTGATACTTCTGCCTTTATATATTACTTGGTCTTCTCCCCTGACAATTTTAATATTATTTCTTTGTTCTGTACATTCAGTGTTTTGATTATTATATTGTGGGAGGATGTTTTTTTCTGGTCCAATCATTTTGGTGCACTGTAAGCTTCTTGTATGTTTATAACCATTCCTTTCTTAATGTTAGGGAACTTTCTTTTATGATTTTGTTGAAGGTATTTTCTAGGCCTAGATATTTTCTGGGAATCTTCTCCATCTTATATTCCTATTATTCTTAGGCTTGGTCTTTTGATAGTGTCCCAAATTTCCTTCATGTTTTATATTAGAAACATTTTTAAATTTGGCATTTTCTTTGACAAATATATCAATTTATTCTATTGTATATTTTATTCCTGGATTCTTTCTTCCATCTCTTATATTCTGTTGGTGATGCTTGCATCTTGTATTTCCTTTTCTGTTTCCTAGGTTTTTCATCTCCAGGGTTGCTTCCATTTGCATCTATTTCCATTTTCAGGGCTTGAACAGTTTTATTTTTTTTTCTTTACCTATTTCATTGTATTTTCCTAGATTTCTTTAAGGAATTTGTTTATTTTTTCTTTAAACATGTTTATCACCTTCATAAGCTGAGATTTAAAGTCATAGACTTGCTCTTCAGGTGTGTTAGGATATCCAGGATTTGCTGCCATAAGAGAACAGGGTTATGATGGTGCCATATTACACTGGCTTTTGTTGATTGTGCTCTTTGTGGTTATCTTTGGCTACAGGGTTTTATGCGATATTGGATGGCATAGTAGTCCTGGTAGTAGCAGGTATATATATTTTCTTAATTTCAGGTCTGAGTTTGACAATAATTAGTATTTCAAGAAGAGTACAATATTTTGTATAGTAGACTAGGAGATACAGGGAAAGATACTTGGCATGCCAACTAATGCACCAATGCTACAATTTTTATTTGTGGAGAAAATCAGTTGTAATATTAACACTCACCAATGCTCAGTCTTAACTATGCAGTTTTATTTTCTCAGTCAATATTATAAGACCATTTATTGCAACTGTGATTTATTTATTGCTAGGGAAATACATAGTCAAAATATTTTTTTCAATATTTTTATTATAGCATATAAACTTGCAATATCATTTGAAAAATAGCTCTCTCTGTCTCTGTCTCTGTCTCTGTTTCTGTCTCTGTCTCTCTCTCTCTCTCTCTTTCTCTGTGAATGTGTGCACGTATGTGCGTGTGTGTGTGTGTGTGTGTGTGTGTGTGTATGTGTGTACATCTCTTGGCTTTTAAGTGTGTGAATTCAGGGGTAAATAAACCTTCCATAGAACTCAGATGACAACCTTGGGTATTTTTTTCTCACTGTGTATTTTCTTGAGAGACATTTGTTTTTCATTGATTATAATCCTGGTATACATAGCCTACACATTTCTGAGGGTTCTAATGTCTTCATGCTCCGTTTCATTGTGACAGTATTGAGATTACCGAAGTATGTTTCCAAACGCAGCTAGCATGTGAATTTTTGGGCATCATACTCAGGTTTTCATACTTGAGAAGCTTGTATGTCACTAGTGTTCTGTCTCTATAGGCCTATACTTGAACTTTATTGGTATTTCTTGAGCTCACAGTAACTATGTTAATTATCTAAACTCACAAAGTCAATGATGTCTGAAAGTCTTGTTTATGAAACGATTTCAAATCTTCCCATAATAAATGGCATGTTAAAAGAAGCTCCTGCTTTTGCTGTTATGTGCTCAAGCTTATACTGAGCATCCTAATTAACAACCTGAGGGCAATTGCTTATAGCAATATACTTTCTAGAATTTATCAAAGATAACATGTTTAGTTTTAAATGCCACTCAACTCGAAATACACATTTACAAAGAAACCCTCCTCTAAAGTCAAAGAGAAGTTTGATAGGAATTTACACGTGGATATTTCTCTTCTAAAGTGAATGTTAAAGTAACACATTTCTTCTTCTTCTTCTTCTTCTTCTTCTTCTTCTTCTTCTTCTTCTTCTTCTTCTTCTTCTTCTTCTTCTTCTTCTCCTCCTCCTCCTCTTCCTCCTCCTCATCTTCCTCCTCCTCCTCCTCCTCATCTTCTTTTAAAATACTTAATTTGCCTAAGATCTTTACTGAACATATAAATAGGAACCAAACCTACTTTAATACAAAATAAAAATATGGAGGTCTCTGCGGTCTAATATAAGGTATCTAAAAAATATGTGTAAGATTTTATGATAGTTTCAATAGTTTTTAAAATAAAACTGCTTGGTATGGCTGTACAAGCCATTAATCTGAACATTTGGGAGACAGAGACTGGTTGATCTCCATGACTGCAGCCAGCCTGGTTTACACAGTGAGTTTCATGTATACAGAGTTCAAGGTTGTACAGAGTATCCTTACATAGAAAAACAGAACCAAGCCAATAAAAATAAATACAGATATATAATTGTGACCACTAGAAAGTTCTCTCTAGCTTTTAGGGTTTTTCTGGAGCACCTTTCCTCCATTGCCTCAACATTACTGTTTTACCAAAATGAAACCGCCTGCAGTTATCAGGTTCTCTGGATGGAGATCTGGGGATAGAAAATGACGGGTGACAAGAGAAATATGGACTAAGACAACCTTGCTGTTCAAAATCTGTGGTTTATAGGGGACCAAGGATTTAAGGTTTCAGACAAGACCTTCCCCCAAATTCCAGGGTGTGTTCCGGGGAACTGGTCTGGCTATTCACTAGGTGTTGGCTCTACTGCTCGGGCAGCTGGGCAGGTCACCTGCTTAATTCAGGAATTGCTAGACCTGGAAGAAAAATGAACCTCACATTCACTCCACCCTAGGTGAAGCAGGATTATGTCTAGCACAGGAATTCCAGCTCACTGGCTTCATCTTGGTCAATGTCAAGTTCCTGCCAGGTGACATGACACCCCAATATGGCTCTCTACACCATAATATCTCTATTCATCAGCATATAGGAGTCCCACCATAAACTAAAATACTTCTAACATGTTTTTCTATATTAAATTACTAATTATTTATAACTTAGATTTTTGCAATAGATATTAGTGTTTGAAATAAGCCTGAAATCTATACACTATGATTTCTTCAGTATCACATTGGTTTTACAAGTCAACCAAATACACAGTTATGAACTGCATAACTATGAGACTGCATCATACATGGGACTAATGCTCCATGAGAGCACTGCAGATCTTACACAAGTTAAGATTCCTTCCTGGGAAGAGTGTATGTAAAGAGGGAAAAGGTCAACATAAATCAAAATCAGCTTCACTCATACTCATAATTGTTACTGAGCAATTGTGCCTTAATGTTCATGACAATATCATACTTAATGCATGAACTCTTGCTTCAAGACAAAATTTTTCATCAAGAGTTATTTTTAACTAAATGTGTATCCAGAAAGTAGCTACCAACATATTGGTGTATGTTTACTTTTTCTTTGGGTTTTAATACTCAGATGCTTTGCTGCAGTATCATAACTATCCAACCCTAAAGATTTTTGAGATAATGTATTCTTTTGGCCCCTTCTTTAAAAATAGAAATATGTAGCCTGTTTTTCCATGAATCATTACTAATACAGAAACATAGTCATGAACATTTTCTAGTCACTATATGCTTGTGATACACACACACACACACACACACACACACACACACATACACACACTCATACATACATTTATATATAGTTGATGCCATTCAAACAGAAAGATTTATTCTCCATTTTATTCTAGTTTCTGTCATTCATGAAAAACTACTGGAAGTAAGGTTCTGTCTATACAATGACACACATTAGGTAGACTGTAAGGGACTGATAATATGGATGGATTACACTAGGAAAGAGAAATAATATTAATATGTATGAATATGGCAAAGGGCAGAAAAGGGATGAACAAAAAGGGAAGAAGTAGAAAGGGAGGGCAAAGGAAGGGAAAATGGAATAGAAAACTAAAACTGGGGAGTCTTTGATGAGTCCTATAGAAGCCTAATACTGTAGAACCTTCCTAACACATATACAAATATGTAGTTGATCTACTGAGATTGCCAAATAATGGGAGAAACAGAGCCCCAACTGGATATATCACTATACCAAACTTCCATTTCGTGTCCAGAGAAGCTTCAGAGGAACCCTCAATAAACAGAGATTATTGCCAAAACTATTAGTGGCTCTCCAGAAACTGATGGCAAATCCCTGGTGCTAAAGACAACACCTACACAACTCATTGACTCTAAAAAAGTCATCCTGGTGCTTATCTTTATCCCTTTGTACTATATTCATGCCATTGTTCATGGTCCTGGAATGTATTCTGCCCACCAACAAAAGAGAAATGTAAACACCAACCCAGATACTAAACCTTCACTCTACAGTAGTAACCTGCCTGCAAAATATGCTGGTGCGATAAAGGCACAAAATTTGTGGGAATAAGTAACCAAGATCTGATTGATTTGAGCCCTATTCCATGAGATAGGACCCATATCAGCACTGCTTGATTGGCCAAGAATCTGAGACTAGATAGCCCAGGGACCTTGGGTAAAATAAAATTCTGCTCTGCTAAAGGAACATAGTAATGAAATGACTCCTAACAAACATTCAGTTTTATTCATAGATCCATGCATTTCTTAGTAAAAAACAGAGATGCTTCCAGTTGTAGCATATCAGAAGAAACATAGAGACTAACAGGCAGAAAATATGCAGAGTATAAAAGACTATGGGACACTCAGTCTCAAAATGATGTCTCCATCAAATATTTCTACTCAGGGATTATGGAACTCTGAAGGAAGGGAGTAAAAATTAAATAAATAAATAAATAAATAAATAAATAAATAAATAAATAAATAAATAAATGCAAGAGGCAGAGAGGATGGCAAAGAACAGAAAGCAATGCCTTCTACTCAAAAGTATGGTTGGAACATACAAACTCACAGAGACTGCAGCAGCCTGGGTTCTGAAGCTGAAAAGACAAATGCACAGCAGCTAACCCAGAAGCTATCTCCATTCACAGTTATATAGAAATGAAAAATTACTTTTCCCCAAGAGACTCTCATTCAGGAAGAAAGTCATATTTAAGGGGAGGCCTAATTCCCTGAAGTATAGGCAACAGAAAATAAACTCAATGTCACCTATGGAGGATCTTTGTCTGATGATGTTATGTCAAGGCTGTTTTGTAACCTAAAGGTCCTTTGCTGATATATGGCTTTCTTTTTTGGTGTTTTATTTTATATATATAAAAAATATATCTTAGCTTTATATATATATATATAAAGTTAAGAGTACTCTGGGGATTGTGGGAGGCTTTTGAACCCTCAAGCCAGCTCCCAGTGACACATGTCTTCTAACAGAGCCATACTCCCTAATCCTTCCCAAACATTTATATTTATATATAATTTATATTATACATATTTAAATATATAATAAATTTAAATATAATGTATATTATATATAAATTTATATTTCATGTATTTTAAATATATACATATATTAAATAAAAGAACATAAGGAAAGCTACTTGAGCATCATGAACTGAATACAATGGTTATTAAAAATATTCAAGTGTAAAAGTTAGCTTTCTATGCAATACGAAAAATTAACTGTCTCTCTACTTTTAATAACACACACAAAAGAATGTATTATTGAGAAATGTATCTGAGCTGGAGAACTGAATTCATTAATTTCAGTCGCAGGTTATTTTATACCCTCTCTGGCTTTCTAGGGCACTGAGTCTGCTACAGATATACATTTTGGTATATGACTCTCATACATATAAAATTTTATTTATATATATGTCTATATATTTATGTTATGTATTACACATATTATATATTATAATAAATAATATAGAATATAAAATACAGAATAATTGTTAGAATATATATAATTTATATTAATATAAAATATGTAATACATATTATATGGTATATAATATATAACATAACATATATAATATATTATTTATACAGCATGTATTACTTATATATTGCATATTATGTTTTATGTATTATACATTACATATTCTGTATTATATATTATATATGTTTTTTGATTTGAAAGAATAAAATTATTCTCCCATCTTTAGACAATAGCTCATGCCCCTTGTTTTATTTTATAGCCATACATTGAAATACTCTGTGGGTAATTGTGAAAGACTTGTCATTGAAATTCTATGGACTTTACTTCCCTCTATGTACTTTATTGTGGTTATTCCATGGTCTGAATGAAGTGTTCTCTATCAAGCAACAGGTTATATTCTTCAGTTAAAAGTTTCTCAATAAAATGACCAGTTGAACATAATATCAGCAACTAGAACCACTTAATCATCTCTGTCTCTCTTTCTCGCTCTATCATCTATCCATCTACTAATTTACTTACCTACTTATTTAATTTACTATTTATTTAGGTAACTAGAATCAATGACAACTTAACTTTTAAAATCACAACAGGGAAGGGGGACAACATTCAAAATGTAAATAAATAAAATAATTAATAAAAATAATCCTTAAAGATATGTGAGCCTAGGGAGTTTAGAGGTCAGGTGCAGTCGGGGGAGAGGGGTGGGGATATCCTCATGGAGACAAGGGTGTGGGGAGGACGTATAGGATATAGAACAGTCAGAGGATAGACGGGGGTGGGAGTGTAAAAACATAAAAAAAGAAATGTGTGTACTGCCATTACTTCATATTCACCATCCAAACATAGCATTTCAACATGAACAAACTAGTAAAGAAAACCCTATTTTAAGAAAAAAAAGATAGTTTCACATACCGATAACTCTGCTTTAAGACCTGTGTTTGTTACTTACCCAGAAATGTTAAAAAATATTTAGGAAGTGAGGAATAAACTGATTTGAGGGTGCTATTACACTATAAGTGAGAGCATATTTGATTTTAAATGACAGCTATGACTTGTAAAACACAGTATAGAATAAATATGAGTGATATTTTGCTGAAAAATATTTATACCTCTCACACATGTAAGTAAACGAGACCAAATGTCATTACTCTCAACAAAGGCCAAATCATGTCAGTGATAGGAAACAGCATTAATACCACAAATTTTATGGTCTTTGATAAAATAAGATATCTTTCTTTTCTAGTATATGAAAGGGAAAATAAAAATAAAATAAAAATCAATAAATAAAAATAAATATTACCTCTTACAGTTCTATCAAGATATGCTTAAGAAGAAAAAATTTAAAATAATAATGCACTCTTCCTTGGGAAAAATTTTATTTGTCCTCCCTCTGCATTCCCTAGTTGCCTGTACCTCTGTCTATGGATGAGGCTCAGGAGGGACCCTCTATTCTCTGTGATAGTTTTATTGTCATGTCACTCTTCAGTGTATGTTTAAGTATTGATGCTAATGAGAAACTAATTGATATAATTTTTAAAATCTTATATACTGATAAAGTATGAAAGAAAGAATGAAAAATCTGAAATAGTTAATACTGTGTTTTATTAAATTGCTACCCCATTTTCTCTAGAGATTATACTTTAATTATAAGACTTCTCTATTCAAACGCTTCATGTAACCTTCTTCATTTTACCTCAAATTCATTGTCCCTTTTAACGTATCAGTATTGCATTCTCATAAGAATATCTATCTATCTATCTATCTATCTATCTATCTATCTATCTATCTATCTATCTATCTATCTTCTATCCATCTATCTATCTATCTATCTATCTATCTATCTATCTATCTATCTATCTATCTATCTATATCTACCTCTCTCTCTCTCTCTCTCTCTCTCTCTCTCTCTCTCTCTCTCTCTCTCTCTCTCTCTCTCTCTCATTAGCTAGACTGGCTGGTCAGTAAGCTCTGGGGATGCTCAGATATATACCTCCCTTGTTTTACAGCTGGAAAACTGTTGCTTCATGGGTGTGAGAGATACAAATTCAAGCATTCAAACCTTCATTCAAGCATTCAAGCATTCATGCCTACATGGTAAAAATTTTACCCACTGAACTATTCCTACAAACTCTTTGTTTTAATTTTTATTGGATATTTTATTTATTTACATTTCAACTGTTATCCCTTTTTCCAGTTTCCCTTCCACAAATCCCGTATTCCATCCCCCAAACTCTTATATCTTCCTTGCTATTAAACTTCCTGCAATAATGAACCTTAATTGTACACGTAGCTAGACAAAGCTACTTAATTACCTGAATATAGACAGTGCTATCTCATAAAAATGGGTCATTCACTGAATAAAGAAAGCAAAAGGGAGAAGGCAAACTGGGACCTATATTTACCTTTGTCCTCTCCCAGACTTTGGAGGCAATATAACTACTTACTACACTCTCACTCCCCATTTCCCCTAGCAGCTGTAGATTTTTTTTCTTCCTAAACCATAAACTTGAAAGAACACCTTCCTTCCTTTTGCTTCTCTCTGTCATGTGTTCACTTATAGAAATAAGAGTAAATAATACGCTTCTGGTGTGTTTTGACACTAGGATAACAGATTTCTGATGAGATGGGTAAATAGGTTGATCTGTTTTCTATGCAGAAAATAAAGAATTAACATGTGAGATGGAGGATCACAGCACAAATTTTACCTGCTCATAAAAGGGGAACTCCTAGAAAGTGTTCCTGCCTCTATATTGCCTTTTCTTCTTTTACTGACGTGATAATAACACAAAATTGAATTACTGTGGGCAAGTAGCTCACAATAGAATTGCCACTTGTAGCTACTATTTAATAAATGCTGTGTCCACTTGTAAATGATGATAGTGATATTAAATATTGATTTTTCAATACTTTGACTGAAAGCTTAGGGTCAAGCATGATTACAGAAGATTCCTTTTGTGCCCTTGTCATAGTTCTCTGTCATTTAGTGCAATCTGAATTTCCATTGATAGAATCTCTATTCCATTACTTTTGTTCTTTTACTTAAGATTCTGTTTTCCCATGCTAATAAAATTGCCTAGGAGATGTTGAATCCCTCAGATAAGGAGAGACCCACACAATGACAATTACCCAGTGTCTTATCACTGTTTCTTCTCGAGTTTATACTAGTAGGCAGAGCTCTATTGAGCTACTCAGTTGCAGGTAGCTACAGCTTCACTATGGCTTTTTGATAACTTTGATTGACTTTCCATCTTTATTTCACTCCTTCACTCCTTTTATGGTATACCATAAAACTATCTCCAGAATAAGCCAAATGTACTCTAAATAAAAAAAAAAGACAATATTTATGAATTTAATTTTTGTTACAAGTAAATGATATAGTTTTTAATATTTTAGGAGTTAAAAAGTTATTATATTAAGGTTTACTTTAATAAGTAATATTAAATTTTACAAAGTATTGTAATTTTCTTTTCCATATACATATTTCAGTGTGAAATGGATGAGCTGTACATACACTTTTTAAAATTTTTGTATCAGTTTTTATTTCATTTATATAAAATGCCATCCATTTAGCATCAACTGATGAAAACTTCTTATCTGTTCTCTATAATATCTTTAGAGGAAACCTTTAATTGAGAAAAGACCAAATGGAAACAGCAAACAATATGTGAGGCAAAAAAAATATTAAGGTATATAATTAAATTACTTCCTAGTTCTTGAAATAAAACCTATATACTACAAAAGAAAGATGAATTTATGGAAATACATTGAAGACTGTGTTCCCTTGGGATGTCATAACAAATTACTAAAACATAGATGCTTACTTGATCAGAAAAACAGTTTTCTTACAGTTCTGGTGGCCTGAGATCCAACTTGGGGAAAAGGGAGTACCCCTAGGGACTAAAAGAGAGTTGGGAGCACTTCTGGAGACTCTAAGAGAATTGGATTCTATTCCTTCCTCTGGCTCCAAGGTTGCCAGGACTATTTATTTTCTTTGTCTCATGTCTTCACTCACCTCTTCACATGTATTTCCTTCAAGCTTCCTGAGCCCCTACTCCCTTCTTTGTGTCTTTTCATGAAGTCTAACCTTGGATACAGGTGAACCATAAAATTCATGTTTTCTCTCTTTGAACTATCTGAAAATAATATCATTTCATTTGGGTTTGGGACTGCATTTAATGTTTGACTTCAGACAATTTATCCATTATACATTCCTTTAACTGGTAGCATTAAAGTTAAGATTGAATACACAGTACCAGGTTTTAAAGGAAAATCCATTCAGGGACTGCCCCACCTAGGGATCCATTCCATCTCCAGACACCAAACCCAGACACTGTTGCTGATGCCAAAAAGCACGTTCTGACAGGAGCTTGATATAGCTGTCTCCTGAGAGGCTGTGCCAGAGCCTGACTAATACAGATGCAGATAATCACAGCCAACTATCAGACTAAGCCCAGGAATCCCAATGGAAGAGCTAGGGGACAGACTGAAAGAGAAGGGAATTGTGATACCATAAGAACAATATCAACTAACTGGACCACCCAGAGCTCCCAGGGATTAAACCACAGACCAAAAAGTAGACAAGGAAGAAACCAGGGCTCCAGATACATATGTAGCAGAGGATGGACTCATCTGATATCAATGGGAAAGGAGGAAGGCTTGATGACCCAGCACATGGGTATGCTAGAGGGGTGAGGGAGAAGAGGGTGTACGGGTGGAGGAGCACCATCATAGAGGCAAAGAGGAGGGGAGATAAGGAGAGCTGGGATGGGGGCTCAGTGGAGGGGTAACCAGAAGTAGGATATCATTTGAAATGTAAATGAAAAATGACTAATATAGAATGAATTATATTAAATTAAAAATTAAAGAATTAAAGAAATACTAAAAGTCCTAGATAGTATATTATATTCACAATTTCCAAATTGTAAATGACAGCGTATAGAATTGCAAAGGAAGCTAAAATTTAAGGCAACAGAACCCTAATAATTAAAATTAAGAATGATATTCAGGAATAGAAAGGAGACTGAGAAAATGAAATAGCAAATTTTATAGCAAAATTAATATGTTTTTCAAGTTTAGTTAAAAAGAAAAGCTAATATATTTTGTGTGGATAAAAAAAGTGGGATACAATTGAACACAGATACACCACCAAGATCTTCTAGCTAGAAAGAAATAAAACAAAACCAAGCTAAAAAAAATTCCTAAAAGCACAAGTTACTTTTTTTTATTTTCTAAGTTTTTTTTATTTACATTTCAAATCATTTCCCCTTTCCCATTTCATCCCTCCCCGAAAGTCCCATAAGCCCCTTTCCCTCCCTCTTTTCCCCATTCAACCCCCTCTCCCTTCTCTGTCCTGGCATTCCCCTACATCCAGTCTTTCCAGGACCAGGGTCTCTCCTTCCATCTTCTTGGAAATCTATTGATATGTGAATTGTGTCTAGGGTATTCCCAGATTCTGGGTTAATATCCCCTTATCAGTGACTGCATACCATGTGTGTGCTTTTGTGATTGGGTTACCTCACTAAGGATGATATTTTCAAGTTCTGACCATTTGCCTAGGAATTTCGTGAATTCATTGTTTTTAATTGCAGAGTAGTATTCCATTGTGTAAATATACCACATCTTCTGAATCCATTCCTCCGTTGAGGGACATCTGGGTTCTTTCCAGCTTCTGGCTATTATAAATAAGGCTGCTATGAACATAGTGGAGCATGTGTCCTTATTGCATGCAGGTAAAGCCTCTGGGTATATGCCCAGGAGTGGTATAGCCGGATCCTCCGGGAGTGTCATACCCAGTTTTCTGAGGAACTGCCAGACTGCTTTCCAGAGTGGTTGTACCAGCTTGCAATCCCACCAGCAGTGGAGGAGTGTTCCTCTTCCTCCACATCCTCACCAACAACTGCTGTCTCTGTGTTTTTGATCTTAGCCATTCACAAGTTTCATTCTGAGAATTTTATAATGTGTAATTTACATCAAGAATTCTTTCACCTCAATTAGAAAATGATTTAAAGAATTAGTGACTCATCTGCTCTCTAGTGTCCACAAAAATTGCAGCAATTAACAATGCTGACTTTCAAATGCCAAAAAGGCAGTGAAATAAATTTCAGAAAAATACAAATTAAAATACACAGAATCAACTAAATAGAGAGATGTCCATGGGTATAGACACTAAAATAAAGCATGACACAAATGAGAGAGATTATGGCCACCAAAGAATTCAAACACTATTCAAAAACTGAAAGTAAATATAAATTGAGATATAAATTTTCTATTTACTTGGAATAAATATTTTTAAAACACAAATGTGAGCATTGCTATTGTCAAAGAAAATTTAAAATATAATGATCAATAAAATCATCTATATACTGTATAATTATTAAATATGTAATACAAAAATTTGTCTGTAGAGATATATGATAATGTACATGAAATATTTCAAAATATTGAGCTTAAATTACCAATTTCCATAAAATTTGTCATATGGATGTAATTGAGAACAGCTGTAAGTTTTAATTGCTCAGATATTCATCACCATTCTTTTGTTATAATTGCAAACTATTTAGGAAAACTCAAATACTCACTACACTAATAAGAAAGCATATTCATTTGTATGAGTTTGATTTTTATCTTTATACTTTATGTTTTTTTCTGGTTTCTAAAAAGCAGTTATTATTTATTCAGCGAAAAATATTTAGGGTCCTCCTTCCCATCCTGCTCAAAACTGATGTACTAAGATAACATTATCACAATACATTCATTTTAATAATGTGTCAAGTAACATAAGTATTGGAATCAATCATTTTAATGGCAGGTGTACTGGTAATATTCTCATTAAAAAGCAAACTACAGGTCAGAATATTAAAATAACAGAATTTTTCTTTGAATCCAAATGTATGGTTTATAGATAGTTTTCTACTGATTCAGAGAATGAATATTTGTAACTGAAAATCATTTTTACCTTCTTTGTCTTTTACATATCATCCAACATATTAGAGAGGAATTCAGTGGGAGAGGTGGCAGGGACCTTGGGAAACATGGTGGAGAGAATGCCATTACCCTGAGAAAGCTTCCAGGTGTTGAATGTGACTTGTTTTCACTCCTCCAGATGGAATCAGTCATTTGTAGTACATATATATTTAAAAGTACACGGTACAAGGAATTTGTGAGTCGACTGGAGCATTTTAGAACCTACAAAGCAAACTGGCTAACCTACGAAGTTTTCAAAAATGAGAGATAAACAGAAGCATAGTAATTGTCTAAAGTTTTTAAATTGGGAACATAATCTGATTTCATATATTTCCTGACATATCCTCAATTATATTACCAAATCTGCTCATTTAATGACATATGATGCAAAATATTTCACTGAGTGAAATGTGTGCATACTTAGACAAAAATAACCCTATCATTTTGACATGCTATATTCGTCCCCTAAAGACAATAGTGTATAATAATGAGGAGTTTTACTTAGAGATCAAGTGTGCATCCTCAAGAACAAATTCATAGAAGTCAAAAATCAGAGGTCATTTACAACACTGTGAACTGGTGTATCTTAACACGCTGTGCTCAACAAATACTGGTGGAACAATTAAGTGACAGAAACAGACATGTGACACCGGGCAAAAGAACAGTAGGAAATTAGTGGTCCATACAAAATTTTCACCAAATTTCAGTGGTTGATTATTTTATTTGAGGTAATAGAAAATGTCTGTGCTCTGGTCACTCAATGAGAAGCAATGTTCCACCTTAAAATATATTTTGTGAATATTTTGATTGCTCCATCTAGAAACAAGGTAAGCAACATCATTTAAGAAAAGATAATACTTTCTATTATCCATCTGATAAATCAGAATATTTAACAAGAGCTCACTAAAAAAGTAAATCTAGAGGTCTTTAGTGATTGTTTTGTTAGTCATACAGCATGATTTTATTCAATGTGAGATTTTTACATAGGTATAAACTGGATTTTCACAATAAAGTCTGTATCTGGGAATGGTTTTCTTGGAGAATCCTTTCAAATATCATGGATCAATAAGTTTATATTTTTATTCTTTGTTCTTGGTTGTGACTTTTCTGAATCACTTTAAAAATATTTCTTTCATTTAAAAAATTAATACATACAAGAAAAATTTAAATTGCTAGCACATTTGTTATTTTTATATAGTAAAAGGTTTTTATTTCCAAGTTATGTAAGGTAATTAACTCTAGTGCCCACAGTTGCTACAGTGAAAGAAGTTCACTATGCCTATGATTGAGGCACTTCAATCTTCTGAAATATATTGTATTTAATATATAGCACGTGAAAAATATTGAAATATTGAAGTGACAAAGAAAAGGTATCATTAGAATTGTGTGAAATGGATTCCCTCCTCCTGATATTCAGAGTCCCTGCCTTTGAATGAGCCAATAAGATTGCACTGGTCCAAAAGGGAAAGCTTTGTCTCCGTCTCATTTTGACAAAGAAGAAAAGTGACAAGAAAAGTGCAGAGTAAATGGTTATAATGTGGGATCTCTTCTGATGGAAAGTTTCCTGTAATAACAATAAAAATTATGCCTGAGATAATAAGCTATAGGCCCTGGAACTAAAAGAGGAGTGTGTGGTGCTTTGGGAAACATGATAACCATACCAATCTAGAGGACCCAAGAGAAGACTTCTCCAATGGAGGCTTATTGAGAGCTGCTGCCTGTCTCGCTGGGTGATAAACCCATCAAAGCCATGGTGATGACATGTGTGTCATCTCATCCTGAAGGCTATTTTCATAGCCTCACTGAAGAGGAAAGCCTGGGAATGTGTATTTGGAACGATTGCCATAGCTACTAACCATCAAAATGGCACAAGATGAATTACTGTCCCTTCCACTGCCTCTAACCATTTGCTCTGCTTTATTACTTGTGACATATCCTTTGGTGGAACACTTGCAAGAATGGAGATAAATGCAACTAGGTCTGTCTACCAATAGGAACTTAAATCACTGCATTTAAGTAATATTACAAGCTGATAGTTTTGGCAAGTGACTTTTAAACTTAACATCAGTAATCAGGGGATTCAGAAATGACCTCAGTGCTTCACTGTTTGTTTAACCAGAGAATGAACTTTTAGATATGAGAGCCACTCTCCAGAACACCCTACATGTTATGGATGATGATCTATGTTATTATAACACATTCATCGATCAGCTTCAACTATCAATATAGAAAAAAAATCTAGACATAATCTTAAAGATTTGGCTTCTGCATAACATACCTTTTAAAGTCAGACAGTGTGCCTATTTGAAAGGAGTGTATTCAACACACTCAACCCATTTACAAGTTTCCAAAACATGTCTGTGACTCTCAATCACTTGCTGTCTTTAATATTGCACGATTGGAATATTGATATTAATGGAAACAACTTTAACATATCTAAAAACATGACATATGAAAATATAACTATTTAAATATGGTCCCAAAGGTGAAAGCAACAGTCATATAATGATAGTTAATAGAAAGGTAGTGACAAAAATATGTGTGTGTGTGTGTGTGTGTGTGTGTAAACCTCACATAAGTAAATGTTATTCCTGACAAAAGTATTTCAAGAAAGTTCTTATTATGGGTAAATATTGATCTAGATACAAGTTTCTTTCAAAAATAACTTATTTGACTGACAATTGTAGTCACAAAGTCAATTAGTACTTGAACTTCTATGGTCACAAGAATCTGAAAAAGATCCAATATCATACTGTCACTTTAATATTTAGGTAATGTAGAAAATCAGGTTGAAAATATACTAAGCTATACATTGAATGTTAAAAGGGAGTTCTTTGTATCATAAAATTCGATAAATTATTTGGAAGAAATGAAATTATCCACATTTGGTTTTTAGATTGGTTTTTAGATTTAATGGGCCTAAATGTTCTGAAGAGAGCACACTTCCTTTTCCAATCAGGTTCAAGATATGAGAGGTTGGATGCACACTCTTCTGTCACTTTACTTACAACTCACTAACTCCTGGCTAGGAATGAGGCTCAAATATCAAGGTGTTGCCTAGTATGCATCAGAACTTAGTTTCCGTTTCAAGGAATAAACAACAACAACAACAATAACAAAGAATTAAAACATCATTTTAAACACCTGGTATATGATAGTATTATTCTATGAATAAGGATATTAGGTGAAAATATAAACAATTATTGTCTTCTCTTATTCATCCTTTTGTAGCTGACATAGCATGCAGATACAGAAATTTAACTAAAAATCAAGAACTACAGGACAGTAGCAGTAAGTACTAGGAGGAATTACTAAGCAGAGTCATGAAAGAGTAAGTAGTTCTAGAGGCATAGATGCTTTAGACAGGGACTTCAGGCTACCAGAGTGGTAGGACACAGCCATTGGCAGGGAGCAGGAGACTGATGCATTTTGAGATGCATGGACCTCTGAGCCAGTCCACTGAAAGGAGAGGAAAATCAGCCTGTTCAATCCCCAGAGCATTTTATTTTAACTTGAGCTATGTGACTCCATTTATAATAGGGATGACCCTGCAATGTCAGGATGAGGCTGCTCACGATTTGTGTCCTCTGTCAAGGAAGAATAACCCTGTTTCAGGATCACACATGATATGTGGCACCACTGTGCACTTTTCTCAAAAACTTTGTCAGCAGAAAGAGTGATGTTTCATCTTCTGAGGTGATTGTAGCACATGCCATCAAAGACTCTGGCTTAAATCACCACTGCTCCTTAGAGAAGGATAGAAGCCCCCTTCTTTGCCTTGGAAGATATCCTTTTTGGAGGATTAAATGCCCCTTTGAGGATTGTATAATTATGTATTTCCAAATTATACGAAAAGAATAATCACTCCAAAATCAGACCAGATAGTTTAGTAATTTACTTAATGAAAAGAAAAATTGAGTTGGCCTACAGCTCAAATCTGTATGGATATTTTCACATTCCACACCATGAGGCTACAATGAACCACAGAGAATTGAAGAGTTTTTCTTAGAAAATTTCCAGTTTGAGTAAAGTAAACTGAGAAAAAAATAACATTTTTCCAGTCTTGAGTAAATATATCTTCTCTGGAAATGAGAGGATGTTCACTGAAATTGATGCAATGATAAAGGCTATTTTCTGCAAGTGAATGAGACTGATTTTCAAGCATTTTCAGTGGAGACTGAATGGAATAGATGTAGATATTAGAGCCCTTTTCAATGTGAATTATATTATTATGGTGGTAGCTGTAGCTGCCATATTCTTGTATTGGTTCAAGAGGAAACAAACTAAAATGGTTGAATTTCTATTACTGTTCAAAGATTGTAGTTTGGACAATTGATAAACATAGAAGATTAACCATTATCCTATAGGTTTTTTGTGACAAAAGACATGTGTACTTTGGCTCTAAAATGAATGAATCCATGACATGAAACTAAGTACATGTAAGCATGTATATATGGCTATGGAATTTGTATTGTTATATATACAGCCCCCTTGAGTAAAACTATTGCTCAAAAATAGCTTACCATGTAAACTCAACAGAAGCATATAATCCCCAGTATAGTTCTAACTATGTAATTATATATACTGTGGTAATGTTTTTCTTAGTGTCCAATTACTAACAAAGTTAAAATTTAAGAACAAAGTTATTCACCAACTATTTTAGAGATTATAAACTGAACCCAAACTCCTATAAATTGAGATCTCAGAAATTAATCTGCAAAAGAGAGCTGGGGTACAGACTCAAGGAGAAAAGAAAGGAGAGAAAGAACAGTTTTCCATCAGAATATGTACAGGGGCCCCGTAGTATGTGTGACCAAGATTAAGGTTACCGATAGTAATTCAGTGAATATTGCATACCTGCTAAAACACAAGGAGAAAAGTCTTCACCTGAAATTTAATTTTACCCTTTCTGTTTACCACAAGTTGATTGCGAATAAGGGTTACACCCAAAGAGAGGGGAGATTACAAAATACCAACTCAAGGTTCTTTTAGTCAGGGTTATGTGGAAAAAAAGAAAAGTCTGAAAAAATAACAGACTCTAAGATTAAGATAACAGAGGCTTCATCTAGCAGCTGATGGAAACACATGCAGAGACCCAAAGTCAAATGTTCGGCAGAACTTGAGGAATCCTCTTGATGAGGGAAAGGTAGGATTGTAGAAGCCCAGAGGGGTAAAGAGAAGATACACACTTAGGCTTATATGAGACTACAGAGACTGAGCTGATAATCAGGGGAGCCTGCATGGGTCTGACCTAAGACCTTTCATGTATGCTATGGTTGTATAATTTGGTCCTCTTGTGAAACTCTTGTGGAACTCTGGGAGCAGAATATGTCTCTGAATATTTGACAACTTTTGTGATGCTTTTCCTCCTACAAGGTTGCCACCTCCAGCCTTTATATGAGGACAGATTCCTAATCTTATTGCAATTTGATATGCTGTGTTTGGTTAATATCTCTGGAAGGTCTACCTCTTAGTTAAGGGAAATAGAAGAGAAGTGGATGATTGGAGGGGACTGGGAGGGCTGTGATTCAGAGGTATCATATGGAAGAAGAATAAACAAAACATTAAATAAAAGAAAAATTCAGTCATTAACAAAAGTAATCTAGAAGAGAAGAAGCCAGGATGTCCCCATTCTTTCTATTAGATGGGAAAATAAAGAAATGCCTATTATAAAACAAAAAAGCACAACCTTTCAACTGCTATTTAAATTGGATTAAAAAATACAAATGGAAGAGATTAAACAGCCAATGAAAAATTATATTTGTTTTGCCCCCAAATATCTAAATGTCCTTCCCAAAGAAAATCCCATTGTAGAATTGGTTTGAGATTGTGTGTGTGTGTGTACACATGTGTGTGTATGTGCATGTGTGTGTATGTGTGTGCACGCATGTGTATGTGTATGCATGTGTGTATATGCATGTGTGCATGTGTGTGTATGTACGCATGTGTGTATGTGTGTATGTTGCATATGACAGTGTACTTGTAGATATACCCATTCTTAAAAATGGACCATCGACATCTGGGTTCTTTCCAGCTTCTGGCTATTATAAATAAGGCTGCTATGAACATAGTAGAGCATGTGTCCTTATTGCATGAAGGTAAAGCCTCTGGGTATATGCCCAGGAGTGGTATAGCCGGATCCTCCTGGAGTGTCATGCCCAGTTTTCTGAGGAACCGCCAGACAGCTTTCCAGAGTGGTTGTACCAGCTTGCAATCCCACCAGCAGTGGAGGAATGTTCCTCTTTCTCCACATCCTCGCCAACAACTGCTGTCTCCTATGTTTTTGATCTTAGCCGTTCTGACTGGTGTGAGATGGAATCTCAGGGTTGTTTTGATTTGCATTTCCCTAATGACTAAGGATGATGAACATCTCTTTAGGTGCTTCTCAGCCATTAGATATTCTTCAGGTGAGAACTCTTTGTTTAGCTCTGTACCCCATTTTTTAATAGGGTTACTTGCCTCTCTGGAGTTTAACTTCTTGAGTTCTTTGTATATATTGGATATTAGCCCTCTGTCGGATGTAGGGTTGGTAAAGATCATTTCCCAGTTAGTTGGTTGCCGCTTTGTCTCATATATATATATATATATATATATATATATATATATATATATATACATATATATATTTATATATAGATATATATTTATATATATATAAATGGACCATATAGGCCAGTTAGACATACAATAATCTGTGAAATCTGCATGTCTTTAAAAGACAGTAGAACATATTCAGAGAAGCAATAATTTTGTAATTTTGTGCATTCATTCTCTAGCTACTTAAGAAAATCATGGAATCTTGGAGAGAATGCAGACTAAGAAGACTATATTTAAGTAACTAATAACTATTCTCACAATTTTTATATCATTGTCACATCTTATTCATGTTTCCTTGTTTAGAATTTTATGTTAAGAAACACAAAAACGTACTGAACAGTAGTTGACAGAACTTTCCTCACTCCTAGGTGTAAATCAATGGATGTAAGTAACAGAAATAGTAGAGTTAATTGTACAATTTTAATACAATCTCTTCTGTTTCTATGTACGCTTAATTACAGAAATGCTTTTTAAGTGATACACAAAATGTTTATTCTTTGTAAAGTTATAGGAAGACAGTGAAGAAAGAGGTCTTTGGTTTCTTTTGTGAAATGAATTGCTTGATTCCAGAAATGTATCAGGGAAAGTCTATCTCCTCCTTGAGAGTGTAAAACAAGTTTATGAGCAATGGCCTTGTGAACAATGGAGTAGGAAATGCACGGCCACATGTTCACTCTTGAATCACTGCCAGCTAGCCAGGAGCAGTAAACTTCTCTTTGCCTAGCAGTTCTTATTTGTAAGAGAGAGAGAGAGAGACAGAGAGACAGAGAGACAGAGAGACAGAGAGAGACAGAGAGAGACTATCATATGCAATCAACATGGGTTAGTTGAGAGATTAGAGAAATGTTCCTTCATTCCTTGGAGAGAATGCAATAAGAAATCGCTTGTTGGGACATCAGTTATTGCTAATGAGGGCTTGTGGGCTTTGTAGAGTATCATGGGGGCTCTGGAGTTCCTGATTAATGAGCTTTGTGTTCATGGGGAACTGTGTATGGGGGAATTGATAATTTCTCTACATTCTTGATGTGATCTCTGCCTTTCAAGTTTTAAGGTGAATGTCGTACACAATATTTGTGCTGAATATTCCCAGACATATGTTCCTTGTCTGTGGTGCTGTCTTTGGCAAGGGATCTGCAGGAGAATCAAAGGTCACACACAAGAAACATTTTACTCCTTGAGTTGAATGGAACACACTCATTCATTCTCTAGTCTCAGTTCATCTGGAATTCCTTCTCCAGTCACAAGTAAAATGGCAATAGAAATCTTTCTTATGAGAATGATAACTTTCCCCTTTTCTTAGTGTTTAGTCCTTTGTGACTGTAATGGTATTTGTATTGTAAAGTTTTCATACTGTCTAGTTTTATGTCAATTTAACCTAAGCTATAAACATTTGAGAAGAGGAAACTTAGAAAAAAAATGCATCCATAATATTGGGTTGTAGGCAAGCCTGAAGTACATTTTTTTTTAATGATTGATGGGTGAGAAGCCAGCTCTTTGTGGGTGGAGTCACCACTAGGCTGATGGTTCTGTGTTCTGTAAGAAAGCAAGTTTAGCAAGCTGTGAGAAGCAAGCCAGTAATCGGTACTCCTCCAGGACCTCTGCTTCAGCTCGTAACACCAAGTCCTTGCACCGTTTTAGTTTCTACCATGACACTCTTCCTGGTAAACAGCGATGTTGAAGTGTAAGTCAAATAAACCTTTTCCTTCCCATGCAGCTTTGTTCATGGTTTTACATCCCAGCAATAGTAACTTTAACTAACAGAAGCCTATTCTCATTCTGCTTCCAAAATAAAAGTCCACATTCATCCCACTTGAGTCCTTCTTATATATTCCAGAATCCTGCCCTAAAAATTTAAAACACTGATGAGGCCCTTATCTTATCAATGACCCCTGCCTGTCCCCAGCTGGCCTATTTTATTATTCAGCTTCCATAATCACCGACAGCTGTGTCTATGTCTGTTCTTTAGGCAAAGACTCCATTCAAAGGGCATTGTTTCTGAGCCAGGCTGTTCACTGAAGAGCAAAGTGCGAATGTAACCCACAAACACATGCAGAGAAACCTCTGTTATGAAAAAAATATTATGCAATATTTGTTTTTCTCTCCTACTTCATTACTCAGCCTTAGGCCAGAGAGAAGCTTAAAGGATGCAGGTTGGTGGAGAACTTTATGAAAGCTGAGAGCACACATTACAATCACAAAATGTTCAAGGCTCACAAAGCTTGCATAATTATATCGGCTGCTGGGGCCTTCGGGCACTTTTCAGCTGTAATGGCAATCTGGCTAATTTCCCACTGGCTCAATCTATAACTTCAAAGGCTCCTAGAGCAGTTACAATCATTCTATGTGTTTTTCAGGTGACCTACACTATCCGTATTGAACAGCTAACTTCTCATGTCAGTGAATAAGAAAAGTTCAGTTTTAATAAAAATTTTTCCTACCCAAAACATTGTCCTGGTTTCTGGTATCTTCTATCTCATTATCACTTTTAAGAACTTGATTAAAGTTTTAAGATTTACTGTTGTCTCACTTTTTTTTCAAAACACCAACTATTCACTACTGTTGTTCAGTATAGAAACCTCCAAAAGTGCGTGTGGGCATAAAGAAGAACTTTATGCTCCAAGCCTAATTGCTGGGAGTGGTTTTATATTCAGTAAATGATCTTAGTATATACTAGATAGATTATCAAGCACCAAAATGCTGCAGGAGTGAATCCTATTATATTTACAGGTTGTGTTGGAATCTAGAGAGATAACTCAGTGGTTATGAAAGCTTGATCTCTAATTGTGACAACTGGAGTCTGGATCACAGCCCCCACATAAAATGCAAGGCTCCAGAAAAATGTCCTTAAGACCAGTTCTCAGAGAGATCTGATGTCCTTTTTTGGCTACCTGCATAATATGAATACATAAACCTGTAATACTTTAGATATGAGAGGGCACATGTTCATTGTCTCTATATTCATTCATTTCCTTTAAACAAAATCAGTAACATGTTCAGTGTCCAGTTCTGTACCCTGATTGTTAAAGAATTTATTCTTTTTGTGACTATACTTATAATTTTTATAATCTTATAATTTTCACTGTACAATTCACAACCACTGTATATTGTATCTCTTGCTACTTATAGTGCAGTGGTGATGGACTCTACCTGCTGGTTTTTGTACGTCAGATGTACCCTGACAGTTTCCACCCCTTATCTCTCAATCCTTTCTTCTTCGTTAATCTTTCTCATATGTATCAATTTTGATACATATAATATCCTTTGAAGATTTTACTCTTCTGTTTTGGTTTTTCAAAAAGGAAGAAAATAAACAAAACAAGCAAACAAACAAACAAAACTCGGAAAAATATCACCTTACCTTAGGGAAAAATATACAAAACCTAGAAAAGGTTTATTAAGATGTATAGTGAAGAAAGAGAGCAATGTTTGTAGTATTTTTATTATTAGTTTGTACCCATGAAAATAGAAAGAAACTCTCTAGATAAAATGAAAATGACTAAATATGGTACACCTAGTGTATATTTAATCATAGGACTAAAATTAAATTATAGAATGCTATTATAGAGAATAACAATTAAATTATATGGCTACCAGACTATATATATATATACACACACTCAAAAGAGATTGCATAACTAAAGCACAGTGAAAATTCACAGATATTCTAGACAGAAATAAATGTATAAAGACAATTGAAAAGAAAATCACTTTTAGAGTAGTGACATAATCCTTATTTCTAATTGATGAATCATAAAAATCAGTGGGCAAAGCTCTAAAAAGCAATATTAGCCTTTGTGACTTTACCACCAAAATATTCATATTATGTTCCTTTAATGTATTTCATAAGCATTCATATTTACTCCCATGGGTGTAGACTGGATTTAGTGACCAATATACAGCAAATAAAATATAGAATGCTGGGTTGCTAACTGACTAATTTACCTACTACATAGTATATATCTATGTGATTACCAAGACTTGGAATAAGTTATCTTTTCTGCTGATAAAATAAAAATTTTACCTGACTCTGAATCTATTATTCTCCTTCAAAATCTACAATAACTGTCTGGCCATGGTAAAGCATCATTGAACTTAAAAGTGAATGTGAGAAATGTTATATAAAAAGAAGAAAACCTGACAAAGACTTCTGAAAAAGGTAAAGGGGTAGTGTGGACAATCAATGTAGAGATGGTTGAAAGACAAAAGAACAAGAGGAACATAAAGGCAAAGAGAAACCCGTGGCATTTTTAGTAGGACGAGATTGAAGGAAGAATAGTACAGTCAAAGAACAGAACATTAGTAAAATGTCTGAAATGCAGTGTGATTATCCAATATCATCATATGCCATTGTTAGTCCTTAACACTCATGAAGAGGTAAGGATATATAAGATCATAGAAGCTGTAGTTGGGACGTAACTGCTGCCATTCTATCAACTTAGAATTATTTCAATATCACGATGTTTAAATATTATACTCATTGTTTATTAAAACCATTTTACAAGATGCCTACATGTTTAAACACTGACTTGGCAACCCTTGACTGAGGTAGATCATACTTGGGAGCTGTGATTAATAGCATATTGTCCTTCCGAACTATTGAAGCACACACGGACACCACACGTCCTATTCTATTTCCTTATAAAGTCAAGAGAGTTTTATGCTTTTCTTCATTTTGGTTTGTTTTTACAGGCTCAGTCAATATAACCGATGGATCCTCTCAAGTGATTCATTTTAATAAGCTCTTTGATTCTGTCACATGAAAGCCTATTGACAAAGTTGTTGCTATGTCTCAAGGGGCTTACTTCAAATGACCTTGAAGAAAATAGATTATTTAACATTTTTTGTTTGTATATGCTAGTCCTTCACCTTCTAGCAAGTAGTTCTTTGAGAGTGGAGCTCTATAAAATAAAAATCAAAACTGATGCTAGATACTTGTCCCAGCTCAGGAGCTTGGTATTTCTTATAGATATAACTGTGTTCCTTATCTACTCTCTAATCTTATGAATAAGGAAGATTGTATTGAACTTTAATGGTTAGCAACTCCTTCTGTCATTCATTTAGCATTTTCCAGGGCCTGTCGAGTATCTTAATTGATTTTCTCAATCTCAGATTCCTCTCTGTAGCATGAATATGAAATATTTTCTTTGGTTTATATTTAGTCACATAGATATATTGTCAAAAGCAGATATTAATACTTTCTTTTTTTTTTTTTTTTTTTTTTTTGGTTTTTCCAGACAGGGTTTCTCTGTGTAGCCCTGGCTGTCCTGGAACTCACTTTGTAGACCAGGCTGGCCTCGAACTCAGAAATCCTCCTGCCTCCGCCTCCCAAGTGCTGGGATTAAAGGCGTGCGCCACCACCGCCCGGCAATTAATACTTTCTATCTGAAACTGGAGGCCATACACAGAAATCTCTAAGACCTGCCTGCTAATTGTACATCATAGCAAAAATAGAGATTTTCTATTGCTTTCTGCTCTAAAAGAAGTAGACTGGAGAGTGTTGATCAATGTCAGAGATTTCCGTGTCCCTTTCTCCCTTATTTCTTTTAAGAAATATTAACTATGTATGTAACAAATGCCAGTGTTATGTACATGCCCTTGAGTCATTTTCAACTTATTCCCCATCCTAACTTCTTGTCTATAAAACAAAAATTTGACAATTTTCCACTCTGGAGAGTTATTGGAATAAAATGTGTCAATGGAAATTAGTTACTTCCCAATTTTGGCAAAGGTACAAATGTCCAAATTATTCTGTTCCTCGAGGTTGAATTTTAGCAGCAGTTCTGGAAGTCGAGCTTGGCTAACTTTCAGCTTTGTATTAAAACAAAACTGAAACAAATGACAACAATAAAAATACAGAAGATACATACCACATCAGTGCAGATACCCTGTTGTCTCAAACCCTTCTAATAGACTCTTCAGTGCTGACAATTATAGATCCTGTGTACAGCAAGAACATTCATCATGAATCCAGCCCCTAATGTTCGGCATATCTCTGTTCTAACTTACTTGGAAAGCAACCCAGGCCTTTTAGAACGGCAGTCTTGTCTAGAAAATTGTGTCGGGGTATAACGCATTTGTTAACTTTCCTTTCCTATCGCTAATCACTGAAGTTAGGCTTCTTTTTTTTTCCTTTACCAACGTAATGGGAAACAATTATTTATTCTCAGTAGTTTAAAGGTTTCCAATAGGCTATTTACTCTGCTACTTTGTTCCGTGGCAGCCTTGTACATCATTATATTGGAAAAAGGGTCTGGTTTAGTGATGAGCATCAGGAAGTAAGACCAGACAATGAGCTAGCATTCTCTGAAAAATCCTCACCATTGTTCACCATTTCCCACAGTGTAGAGTCCAAGCTTTCACAACACATGTTTCTAAGGGACATTCCAGTTTTTAAGCTATAAAATACTAACATATTTAATAAGGATGAACTATGTGAGCCAGCAGATCAATGTGTATCTCATTATCGATGTTCAACAACTATTAGTGTTCATACAGATGCTCACATTAAATAGGACAACATGCTTAGTAGCCTATAATTGCTGTGACAGCTTCCACTTGTCATAAAACAATGTGGTGGTCCCCGGGACATGCTGAGGAGACCTGGTAAATATCTAAGCAAATGAGGGAGACACAGTGTGCATAGCATGAAATAATGCCCAAAGAAGGAATCAAATCTAGATTTGATGCTTGTAGATCAAGAGATAGTTGTAAGTTGTTGTATCCATGAACAGAGAAACTACCAACTTTATACATGGCTTAAGACATTATGGAATTCAGGAATCTTCAGGCTTAAAGATTACTTAGCCATAGGCATTGACCCAACCCTTTCAAGTTAAGTCACGAAGTGAGCAGGTTTCTGATACACTGACACAATTCTGATCAAGAAAGAGAAGTTGTGCGTTAAAAATTATGATGACTTCAAAACTTGTTCTGATTAAACATAAGAACATGTCTGATGAAACATAAATCTTCCCCTTTGCAGAACATATACGTTAGGTACTTCTCAGTCTCACCCATGTCATTCAGTGTTTCAGCCTTAACTCTCATCTGTTTCCAAGCTTCATCTTCTGATATTTGTACATAAATCTACCTTTTGTCTTCACATCACTATAATGCCTGTATAAGTGTACATAGGCTGGTGGCCACTGCCTTTTTATATTTTTTTTTTCAGTTGAAGAAATTCATGTTCATTTTGCAAAGTTCAGTTTTAATGGCATGAAATATATGAATTCTTTCTTAATCACTAGTGTGAATGAGGGCATTCTGAGCACAGCCAGCTTCTCTTCCAAACAATGTCTCAGTAATATCAATATTTTCTTCATCCATGTTCACACAGTGACTGAAACAGCTCTACCCTAGCATTTCTAGAGTTAGTACTCTTATTGTGTTTGACTGTGTTTCTCTGTAAGTTCCTAAAAATAAGCTATTTTCTAAATTTATCTTCTTCAATTCCTAGTTTAGTAGGTATTGTAGATACTGAATAAGCATATTTATTCCCATACATACTAATTCTTATAATTCCTATACATACTAAAATTGAGCATAGACATTTCATATATATTTACTACTAAGATTAAATTATTAAATAATGTTAAAGTATATAGTTTCTCAAGTAGCAATCCAATAAAAACTGCAAGTTTCAGTATTTTTCTTTTATTCATTTCTTGAGTATAAACTTGAAATGTACGGTAGCAAAGTGAGAAACCTGCCTACTTAGAATACTGCAGTTACTTCTCTTTAAATCTCACATACAGGGAGGGAAATATCCTACTACAGACAGCAAATTCTGTGGTATCCATGCATTGTGAGCACAGAATCGCTATTTACCAGGAAAAGTTTTTCTCAACATGTGGGTGTTCCCACATGTATAAACTTGAGCAATTTTACCATGTATCAATTCCTTTCCATGGGACTGTGAAACTTTCCTAACAGAGTGACCAAGCTGCTCAGCTAATAGCAGACACATGGTATTTCACAGCTCCAGAGGCCAGAAGTCTGAAATTATGCTGTTGACAGAGCTTGTGCTCTCTTAGGGTCAGGAAAAGGGGGTCTATAACATGGCTTTCTTGGAATTGTAGTGTTGGTTGGCTATAGAAAGTATACCTCTGTTCTCCATATGGCACTGATCCTTTTGCTCTGTGTGTTATAGTATCCCCTTTTCATGAAATTCTTAATCACAGTGGATAGAGGTCCAACCCATTTCAATGGAGACCTCTAGGTAATTTCACAAATTTGGTCTGATGCAGATGTCTTTCTAAATATATTCTGTGGCTTTAGAGGTCAGAATTTCAACATATGGATTTGTGGATGACACGAATCAATGTTTCTTTTTTTTATTGGTTATTTTATTTATTTACATTTTGAATGTTATCCCCTTTCCTCGTTTCCCTTTCTCCAACCCCCTATCCCATCCTGCCCCCTGCTTCTGTGAGGGTGCTCCCCCAACCATCTACCCACTCCCCTGGCATTCCCCTACACTGGGGCATTGAGAACATGTCATCATGTACACCAACATACTGGAAGAGAACATCAGATCCCTTCATAGACGGTCATGTGCCAGCATGTGATTCCTGGGAACTGACGTCTGGATGTCTGGAAAAGCAACCAGTGTTTTTAAATGCTTCATCTTAAGAGAAGTCAAGGATCTTTAAAGAGAAAAAGAAAAGTTGTAACATAGAAGTTTTGGAAAAAGCAGAAATTAGTATATGTACAAAAGAGACACTGAATGAGTACAAATTATACCATCACCTTTGGGATAAATGTAGACTGTGAGAAAAGAATGGAAAAGGTCCTTGGGCTCCAAGTCAGAATTTGTAACTGTGTTGAACACTTATATAATTTCTTTAAGTGGTCAGTCATCACACCTGCAGATACCAGTTTTAGGAAACTAAGATTGCGTATTATACTCCAAACACTACTGTAAACACCATGATTATACCTCTCTTGTCTTTAACTCTTTAATAAATTAGGGTCAAAGTTAGATCAGTGTTATAGATGATTAAATGAGGTTACCATCAATGCATTTAGATTTTCTGGGTCACAATAATTGAACAACCCAAAGCATGACTTTAATATGGGTTATCATAAATTAATCTCTGGGCCATTTTTAAAAAGCTTATCCATTTTTTCTGCCCCTTCCGTATTTTTCCAATTTTCTTTTCCCTTTTCTCTAATTATCTTCTCTCCCACCTTTCCTTTCCATAAGGAATAAATTAAAAATATATTGATTTATGGATTTTTAAAATGTGGGAGTACTCTGTCATCATGTATGCAAACATACTAGAAGAGAACATCAGATCCCTTCATAGACGGTCATGTGCCAGCATGTGATCCCTGGGAATTGACGTCTGGATGTCTGGAAAAGCAACCAGTGTTTTTAAATGCTGAGCCACCTGACCAGCCTCAAGTAATAAATTTGAAGTTTATAATATTTCTTCTTTTTAAAATTTCTCTGATCATAGAAAAACCATCAATTCTTTTTGATATGAATCTGACTTAACTATTAATAAAGATAAAATAAATTTTATTGGTGCATTTTCTGGCATGAAGTTAGAGCATTTCTTAATTTTGTAACTACACTCATTTCTCTTCCACCTCAGCCCTTAGATTGTCAATTGCTACAATTACTCCTTAGAGGTACTTCT
Source organism: Tokudaia tokunoshimensis (assembly GCA_036184795.1). Classification (NCBI taxonomy): domain Eukaryota; kingdom Metazoa; phylum Chordata; class Mammalia; order Rodentia; family Muridae; genus Tokudaia; species Tokudaia tokunoshimensis. The sequence continues at coordinate 112,462,719 of BTHU01000012.1, read as the reverse complement.
TAGGGAAGAGAGTTTGTATTTTCTATAATAATAGCTGAATCTTGAGTCTTTCCTGCCACATAATCTTCAGAGAAAACATATCAGGAAATTCTTAACCTCGCTTGTCTGCACAGCTTATAGGCAGCTGTCGTTATAAATAAAGGCAAGTGTCAGTCTCATCAAACTTGAGATTTAACACATGCTGTGGCCACTGAATGAGGGATTTCCTCTCACACACTGACTACGTAAATCTCCTGTTCTCCAGCGGTTTTCGTTGGCATTATACAACCATAAAAGTACATTTAGTGACATTGACTTAACAACATAAAAGACTCATAATGAACCTTGAAAATAAGGCTGAAAATTCCGCCAACCCGGGATCATTTTTCATTAAATTTGCCATTTCACTCCCAGGGATAGAATTCTTCTTCCTCAAAAATCTGACATCTATATCAAACTTAAAATTGGAACACAAGAAAAACTTAAAGTTAACTCTTTGAGGACATGACTGGACTTCAGACTTGGTTAATAAGGAAGTCTTCTGTGAAGATATTATCCATATACTAATTGTGTTTTGTCCAATTGGATTGAGCCTTATTCTAAGGACGTTTATGCCATTCTCCACTAGCTACCTCATGTTGTATTGCCTGTTAATGTTACTGACTCTTGGTTTTCTAGTCCTGGAATTGAAGTTCTTCATCAAGCCACTTTAATGCTTAAAAGGTCAAAGAGATTTGTGGCAGCCTTAATATGGGAATCCCTGCATTAATTGGAATGATTTCTAGTTCTGCCGTATCGGCCACATCTTTTGTCAGGGAAATTCATACTGTTCATCACATAGATCAGCTATCAAAAACTGTTTCAGTTTCATTACTGTTTCAAGAGACAATGACAGGGTCTTCAGAATAGACCTCATGCTTCACAGGAAGCAGTTCTCTTTAAGGGAAATCAAATTCAATATATTAAGACTGGCTTTCAGTTCAGTGTCATGCACTCTTCTGCTTGGACTGTGTTACATCTTTGGAGTATGATATTTCTGAGTATGAATGGACTAAAATTCAATCTCACCTTGAAGGTTTATGGAATAATACTCACTTGTCTATTGACATTGACTATTTGCATTGAAGAATAGTTGAGATTGGTGAGTCAAATCCTGGATCTACTTCCATGGAAAAAAGTGTCTGGGACTCCTGCTTCTGTAGTGCTTGAACATATCTCCTCACCATCCTGGACTACTCTGTTGATTAATGGGGAATTGATCTGGACTTATTTCTTCTTGTTTTGTTTCTTTTTCTAGTCTTCATCAAGCAGATACGGCACACAGTAAATTCAGTCACGGTGGACCTACACACTTTTGAATTAAACAAAAAGGAGGAAATGTCTCGTCTGACTTAGCTGCATAAGAGGAGGTTTAACAAAGTTTCTACCCCTGGAGCATTGCCAGACCATTGATCCCCATGATCTCCATATACGTTGATGGTTGCTGTTGCCCTGAAGCTGATCTGCTGTCTTTACTACTCTACTTTCAATCTTTCTCTCTGGAAATATACATCCCCCATTACTCAGAGCTAATCATGCCATAATAATTGAAACAGATGCAGTTTTCAGGAATGAGGAAAGGATGTGGTCATAAGGCTGTGGGGGAGGAGGAGCAGGCCCTTCACTTGGCCTTTAGGGATATGTGAAAGGATCTAAACAATATAGAAACAAAGGCCATAAAACCTTACACAGTCCTCTGTAGAAATAGTTCATTGCCAGACTTATCCCTTAATGTGAAATCATGAGGAAATACATGTACCCTCTGATCCAATGACTGCTGCATTAATTAACCAGGGTGAACTTGGAGACATCAAGGATAGAGAGCTAAAGTGGTCTCAGGAAAAATAAAAGGTACAGATAGAAAAATAGGAAATTATGTATGATTTAGGAATATACAGTATTACAAGGAGAGCACATGAGGCTATGAAATTGCTAGGATGAGGAAATGAAGATTAGATAAGTAAAAGATGATGTAGAAGCATATAAAAAGTTAGTACTCTATTTCTCTAGCTGTTTGAAGAATTGGAGATAATAATGTCTGGAAGGATAGAGAGAGCTAACTGTTTTACTTACATAAATTCAAAATTCTTAAGGAATCATTTTAATTTTAGTAGCCTTCTATCTCTCTGTTTTTATGTGAAAACAGTTTAAAAAGACTATCCTCTGCTCTACCAGGAAAGCATAAGAGCTTTGCCCAGCTCCCCTTGAAGAACAGACTATGTAAACATGTAAGGAAAGGTGCTCTTTCTTTGTATTCAGTTCTTCTCTGAGGAAATGGGGGTTGGCACTATTGATCTGGGACTCACAGAGTTTATGTAAATTTAATACTTTTTGATAATTATTAACAAAGATCAAAACCTTGATGATGTATCTTTAGCAAGTAAAGGGGTTCAGGCTCTTGTTATTAAGCTGAAGAATGATTGAGCTGAAGAATATAGAATACTGAGCATCATCAGGGAACAGAGAGAATACCTGAACTAACAGCTTGCATCTACTACCAACTCTGACTCTGAATCATTATCGAATCAGCACCATTCCCATTCCTGCCTTTCTCAGGACCCTCCTCACACTGAGGCTGGACCTCGGCAGGGATTTTAAAATGAACAGCTCCTTTAAGGTCTTCAAATTTAATATTAAAGTATATTAGGGTCTAACAATGGCAAAACAGCATTTTTCCTGTGCACATTGCATTTCCCTTCCAACAGTTCCTTAGATGTCTTCTCTATTCTATCTCCAATACCTTGAATCTCAATTTCATATTTCAAAGAAATTAACCTTTTATGTTAATGTGATCTATAATCTCGGACATAAGCCTCATGTTAGTGTTGTCACAATCCACATAAATCACAAAGCTGCAAAGGAGAAAAATTTATCCTGAGTTTAGTCTACTGAACATTGATTTTTTTTTTTATAAAACTTCATAGAATGACAAATATTTTAACTATGGAATGTGAGAAGAATGGACTATCCTAGTTAGGGTTACTATTGGCATGAGGAAACAAAATTACCCAAAGCATCTTGGGTTGAAGGGTTTATTTGGTGTGTGCTTCCAAATCACTGTTCACTGTAATTTGGTGGTGAACAAAATCAGGACATCAGTTCAAACAGGGCAGGAACCTGTATGCAGGCACTGATGGAGAGGCCATCTAGGGCTGCTGCTTACTGTCTCACTCCTCATGTCTTGCCCAGCCTACTTTCCTGTAGAACCTAGGATCACTAGCCCTGAGATGGCAGCACCCACAATAGTTTGTGTCCTCCCTCATTAATCACTAACTATGAAAATGCCCAACAGCTGGATCATATGGGGACATTTTCCTTATTGATATTACCTTCTTTCAGGTAACTAACTTGTGTCAAGTTGACATAAAACTAGATAGCAGAGCCTTCCCTAACTTTGAGGTTTTCTTCAAACTTCTCTTATAAATTATGATAAAGCAGATGGCTTATAATCTTTTGAATTCCTAGCTAGCAGTGATTATTAGCAAGTCTCTGCTCCTTCTGTCATTTGGAGGTCAATACACAGAGAGTGTACACAAGCAGTTCAAAGAATAAGTGTAGGATGGATAAACTTACAGAGAACTTGCAGATATCAGCTGAGCTTTCCAAAACATTTATAGTAAGATTGTTTCCTCCTCCTCCTCCTCCTCCTCCTCCTCCTCCTCTTCTTCCTTCCCTGCCTCCTTCTTACTCTTATTCATATTTTATTTATTTACAATCTAGTTGATGCCCCCCTCTTGGTCACCACTTCCACATTTCCTCATCCCATTCCTCCTCCTCCCATCTCAGAAGCTGCTCTGCTACCACCAGGCTTCTCTGTTTTGAATTCTCTGTTTAGCTCTATATTGGATAGAGGGATAATATCCAAACTATATAAAGAATTCAAGAAGCTAACCTCCAAAGCCTCAAATAACCAATTAATGTTATTCTTAAAGATTAAGAGAATTAAATAAGACCATAATTTTTGGTGGGAAACTAGAGACATGCCTCAATCTGTAGTGTATGCCTTGCACAAACAAGGATCTGATATTGATCCATTGGCACATGTCTAAAAGCCTAGTGTACTGGGAATACTTGAGATAAGTAGATACCAGAGGCTCACTTGCTACCCAGTTTAGTATATTGATGATATTTAAGTGACTGAGGGACCTTATCTCAACAATCAAAGTGAATGACATTTGAGGAACTACACATGAGGGTTGTTTTCTGGCTTCTACATACAAATACCTGCAAACGTACTCATATATGCATACACCCACACTCTATCTCTCACACATACAATATATAGATGCACACATATACACATGTACACAAAAGAATGTAGTTGTTGAATGGAAAGACTATCTAGGTTTGACTAATATCCATTATTGTTTATAGTATGTATGTATACTTGTGGTAGTATTTTCTGTTGACATAATGATATCTTCATTGTAATGTAAACATACAACTCAAAATAAGTGCTTTCATGTTCACTTGCTAAAGACTCAAAGTCATCATGGACTCAGAGATGTTTTTGGACAGAGGGATGTCAACTATGCTCCCTCTAAACTATAATATGTTAGGTGGGTTTGTCTCCAAGTATTTAGCTACTTCTGTTCAAAATAATATTTATTTACAATATTTAAAAAGTTAAAAGATTGTAATATTCTCTATCAAAACCATTTCTAAACTCCTGAATATGCTTCCATTATCCATCGTCCCTTGTTAAGAGGAGTATCTAGGATTGCTCATTTCACACCTGAAGGAGAGACTAAGAACAAACCTTGGAAGACAGTATAACAATATCCTTTCACTGAGAAAAGTTTCAATAGAGCCGATGACATATTCATAAAGTTATTCAGAGTGAAAACAATGATCTTAAATAGTCACAAAATGTGGGTTCACATCTTTAATTCCAAGCCAGGTTATAGCTCAGTTCCTTTTATTTATACGTTTAAAAAGCCTCTCTGTTTTGCCCTCCCTGTGACTTTAGTTTGGATATGTTTTATACTGCTCTGTGAGAAACTTTATAAATTGTGTATTATTTTTCATTTCTTAAAAAAAGACTATAATTCCCAGATTCCTCCCTCCATGTGGCCCTTATTAATCTTCCCTAGAGCTTTTTTACCCTCTGCCCTCCAATGTGAGGCTTAACTGGGATGGTTCTTGAAATCATAATTGAAAATTAATGATGAGAAGCAGCCTCAAACCATACCATTCCCATTCCTCTCCTCTGTCCAAGAAGTGTACAATGCAGATTTTATTTCAGGGACCAGAGAGGTGATTAATCGTCATAAGGCCCTGACACTGGCTGCAGATAAGTGGTATAGTCTGGCCGCCACACAAATATGTGGACACCATTCCCATTAATCTCTGAATACCACATGGATAGGGAATAAAGCCCTTGCAAAGTCTCTATAAAGGGAGGTATTATTACCAGGCCAATTTGTGTGTGTTTTTGTGTGTGTGTGTGTGTGTGTGTGTGTGTGTGTGTGTGTGTGTGTGTGTATAAAGGGCTAATTTGTAGCCTACTTGAACTTCTACATAAACAAAGGATTTTTCTACACCGATTTATAAGGAGAAATCTCTCCACATTTGAAAATGTAAATGGAGTGTGAGGGTGAAAGTAAGGAAACAAAATCCTGACAACCTGACAGCTAAACCTACGGAACCATTGCCCATGGCCTGTGAGAGCCGTGGTGTGGGCTAGAATCCAGGATTCAGTCATTGCTATGGCTGACAGAGAGAGCCCTCCACATAAGTTGAGTGAAAGGAAGAAGAGAGGTTCCTTTTGTTGATTTTTCTCTTTTGTGATATAGAATGCTTGAAACCTGTAAGTGACATACACATGAAATTATACATATGTTTTTAAAATAATATTTTTTTATTCTTTTAAGAGTTATATTTTTATACACAGTGTTTTAATGATATCTTTCTAACACTACCACCCTCCAATTCCCTACAGTGCCTCCATGCCCGGTCTTCTCAAGTTTACCCTCTCCTTTGTTTTGATCAATAATATCACCAAGAGTATTATTATATTTTGCCATGTGACCTCATCCATACTAAATACTATCATGGCTCTTTACCTGGAAAACTTCAGATTCATTGCTCTTCATATTCCAAAGTGAGATTTTTAGAACCAAGACTACTGTTCTTATCCATTGCTGTTCCGTTTATCTCAGTGATTGTATTAATAGATCTGGAAATTATACTTATGGTTGCTTTCTACTAGAGTAGATCCTTGAGCTATACATTCTGGCTCATTTTTGTTCCATTCTAGACATTGAAGCTCTCAAATGCTCAGTGGTTCCTCACTGAATCAAAACTGGATTTATGAGAATAAGTTGCCTGGAGCTCAGTTTTATTTCTTCTTCCAAATTAATGGTTTATCTGCATCAATAATATTTCTCTCCAGTAATTAAATAGACAAGATTTGAACAGTCTGTGTAACTAAATCATCTCTATTTTCTTGGTAAGAGATGAGGCCTTGTCTTGGAATTGTGTTTCTGTTTTATTCCTATGTACACATAACACTTCCTCAATAGAAATAAGTAATCTTTTTCAGTTTGAGATACGCAAACCTATTTTTATTTAATAATTATAAATCAAGGCGTATATTTGAATGTTGAATCTCATAATATCAGAGGTAAGCTTGAAAAGTAGTTTTTAGTGATGTTGTTGTGACTTTTGGGTAAGATGGCAGGCTAGATCACTTATTGTTGAAGAATAAATTAATAAAAATTAAAAAATAACATTGTTCCAGAAGAGAAGGCAAATAAGAGGTGACAGAGGATGGGGAGGGGCATGGGGGAATAAGAGACAGAAGGGGAAGGGGAAAGGAAGGAGAGATTTGAATGAGTGAGCTTTGGAACTCTTCCATTAAGATAATTTAAGGCTAACCAAATTTATAGAGTAAAACATGGGTCATTCCATGGGAAAAAAGTCACCAAAATACAGCTTCAGTTCCACAGCTCCATGGTAGGGAAGAGGATAATAAACCAATGCTAGTAACTAAGCCAGCAAAATACAGGTAATCCTGCCAGGGGATATACATTCACAGCTCCCTCAAAATCCAGTTTTATGTTTAGGGGAAAACCTGAATCTCATGGCAGATAGGGCAGAGCTGGAGAAAGCTACCACTGTATCACAGAATGTCTGCAAGGGTATTAGCTGATTATTATCTTGAGAAAGAATCCATTATTTAAGAAAAGTGAAGACTGGAAAAACATCAACCATTAGGAGCTAAGACAGCTCTTTCAGTGGACCATAGTTTGATTCTAAGAACCCATACTGTAGCCTCAAGGATTTGATACTCTCTTCTGGCCTCCAAGGGCGTCTGTGCTTATGTGTACAAATTCACATTAACACACATTGCATACACATAATTTAAAATGAAAATAAATATTAAAATAAACTTGGATAGTCTCAACCCCAGTAGCATGGAATGGTGGAGAATGATAGAAGATGCCAGATGTCTATCTCTGGACATGCATGAACAAACATATGTATACCACACATGTACACATACACATGCATATATATATATACAAATATATATATATACAAATATATACATATACACACTTAAACACACTCAGTTCTTCTTCATTCTTATGAGTGCTTTGTGAAAAATTAGCATAAATGTTGCCATGTGATATTTCTATAGCTGTAGCCAGAACTACATATTGAACTCATCTACGATTTTCTTAAAATTTTGAACTACTCTTGATTTTAGAGAGATGAAATCTTTTTACTTATCAAAGAAAGAGCTTTTTCCTTATCGGGTAAATACTTTTGTTCTCTATTAATGAATCCAGTCTGCTTGTGTTTCATTTACTGGTACGTTTATATATTTGTGAGGATATTAGTGTGTAGTTTGCATTTGGGCCTCTTTTTTAACCTAGAAAACTGTCTAAACTCATGTTGATGCAATACTATTTGAGTAAGTTTCCATCTTTCTATTTCCTTATGAATATTTTTGTTGAATTGTTTTTTTTTTCAGTTTTTTTTTCTTTATTATTTAGAAATTTTAATTATATCATTCCTTCTTCCTTTTCTTCCTTAAAACACTCTCATATAACTCTCCTTACCTTATTTAATATCCATGGCTTCTTTTTTTATTATTAATTGTTGTTACATACAAACAGGCATGTGTATAAAATATAAATATTTGTATATGAATATGTGGATACATATTATTAGCATAATTTTGCCACATGATGTTTCTAAAGCTATGCCCAGAAATACATATTGATCTTCTTTATCCTTCTCTTATAGTTTTGAATCACTTTGAGTTTACATATATATATGTGTATGCATTATATTTCGAAGTATGCCTGCTCAGACTATATAAGGTTATTTGCACATTTGTTTCAGGGCTGAGCATTAGGTATTGGGTAACAAATGTGTGCTCTTCCTTGGAGAAGACTGTTTCTTCTTCATTCAGGATTCCTTAATTGCCTGTAGTTCTTTGTGTAGGTTTGAGACCTCATGGGCTTCCTTCAGGAACTTTAACATGTCTGTTGTCCTTGTACAGCTCATGTTTACATAGTCATGTTGGTGAGACTTTATGGGGTCCATGACTAGTAGAAGACAAATTTCTCAAAAAACTCCCTCATCTTCTAGCTCTTATAATCTTTTTTGACCCTCTTCTGCAATGTGCTTTGAGCCTTAGGTATGGGAGTATTTTGTGAATATAGTCACTGAATTTGGATTCTAATGATCTGTATTTTCTTTGAGTTTTGTTTGTTTATATTCTAATGTTTTGTTTTGTATTGTATGGTTTCTATCTGTTGTAAAGAGAAGTTACCTCAAGGAGGGCTGAGGAACACACTATCTATGAGTAAGGGGGTAAATATTTAGGAATTATATTGGTTTAGTGTAAAATACTGGTTTAGTAGTAGGGTGGTTATAGGTTCTCCTTCAAGATCCATGACTTCACTAGCCCTAGGCAGTACTAGGCATGATTTCCCTATTGTTGAGTGAGTCTTAAATCAATAGTTTATCTGCTTTTCTAAGTAATGTGTCTATGTACATAGACTTGTATTTGGTTTATCAGTGTAGGAAGGTTTACAATAATTCCTCCCTTGCCTCCTTTGGTTTTTATTCACAATATCATGTAACCCAACCTGTTCTTGACCTACCTATGTAACCTAGGCTACCCTTGAAATCTACAACTAATGTGCTGTAATGGCAGGCCTAATGCTTCCACATCCTTTTTCATTTGTTCTTTTTTTTAAAAAATTATTTTTATTTTCTGTATTCTTTATTTACATTCCAAATGATTTCCCCTTTCCCGGTTCCCCCCTCCCCAAAAGTCCCATAAGCCCTCTTTCCTCCCCATATTCTCCATTTGCCTAAGAATTTGATGAATTCATTGGTTTTAATTGTTGAGTAGTATTCCATTGTGTAAACATACATGGAAACTATCTCTGATAAAATTGAAGAAATATATAGAAAAACACGTTAAGATTGACTATTTCATGGAAAAATTATACAGATAAAATGGAATAAAAATACTCCTAAATTGATTGAAAGTGGAATTATAAACATTTCTGATAAAACTGAAAATCTACAAGGAAAATATTTCTGATAAAACTCAAGAAATATATAGAAAAACATGTTAAAACTATTTTATGAGAAATAATACAGATAAGATATTAGGCATAAAAATATTCCTAAATTGATTGAAAATAGAATTAAAACATTTTCTGATAAAACTGAAGATTTACATGGAAAATATCTCTGATAAAATTGAAGAAATTTATACAAATAAATTGGTAGGAATAAAAATATTCCTAAGTTGATTGAAAGTAGAATTATAAACATTTTCTGTTAAAATTGAAGATTTACATGGAAAATATTTCGGATAAAATTCAAAAAATATATGGAAAAACATTACAATTGAAGATTATCATGAAAAATTTATACAGATAAAATGGTAGGCATAAAAATATCTCTAAGTTGATTGAAAGTGAAACTATAAACATTTTTTGATAAAACTGAAGATTTACATGGAAAATATTTCTGATAAAATTGAAGGTAGGCATAAAAACATTCCTAAGTATTTTGAAAGTGGAACTATAAACATTTTCTGATAAAATTGAAGATCTACAAGGAAAATATTTCTGGAAAAATTCAAGAAATATATAGAAAAACATGTTAAAACTGACTATTTCATGGAAAATTATATAGATAAAATGGAATGTATAAAAATGGTCCTAAGTTGATTGAAAGTAAAATTATAGACATTGTCTGATAAAATTGAAGATTTACATGGAACATATTTCTGGTAAAATTGAAGAAAGATATAGAAAAACATTAAAATTGAAGATTATCATGGACAATTATACCAATAAAATGGTAGGCATAAAAATATTCCTAAATTGGTTGAAAGTGGAAGTAAAAACAAATTCTGATAAAATTGAAGATTTACATGGAAAATATCTCTGATAAAATTCAAAAAATATATAGAAAAATGTTGAAATTAAAGATTATCATGGAAAATAATACAGTTAAAATGGTAGACATAAAAACATTACTAAATTGAAAGAGGAATCACAAACATTTTCTGATAAAATTGAAGATTTACATGAAAAATATTTCTGTTAGACTGTTTTTTGTTGGGGAATTGAGTCCATTGATGTTATAAGATATTAAGGAATAGTGATTGTCGCTTCCTGTTATTTTTGATGTTCTTTTTATGTTTGTGTGGTTACTTTCTTTTGGGTTTGTTGGGAAAAGATTACTTTCTTGCTTTTTTTAGGGTGTAGTTTCCCTCCTCATGTTGGCATTTTCCATCTATCATCCTCTGTAGGGCTGGATTTGTAGAAAGATATTGTGTAAATTTGGTTTTATCATGGAATATCTTGGTTTCTCCATCTATGGTAATTGAGAGTTTTGCTGGGTATAGTAGTTTGGGCTGGCATTTGTGTTCTCTTAGGGTCTGTATGAGATCTGCCCAGGATCTTCTGGCTTTCATCGTCTCAGGTGAGGAGTCTGGTGTAATTCTGATAGGCCTGCCTTTATAGGTTACTTGACATTTTTCCCTTACTGCTTTTAATATTCTTTCTTTGTTTAGTTCATTTGGTGTTTTGATTATTATGTGACGGGAGAACTTTCTGGTCTGGTCCAGTCTGTTTGGAGTTCTGTAGGCATTTGTTCTTAATGTTGATTCAGAAATTTGATTCTTACCCCCAAATTTTGGGTTAGGAATTTTAGTCTTGATATTATGCCTTCTCTATTTTCAGGCATTTATTTTCTGGCTTTGCGATCTAGATATCTGGATGTAATAACCCCCAAGTTATTACTTAATATTTACTATGTTCCATCTGGGATGCTCTTAGCTCCACTTAAGCAGCCCTTTAACTATAGTGGCTCTTCTTCTCTCCTGCGCCTTAATTTGCTCCTCCTTCTCTGAACCCATGCCTGTGAAATCTAAACCCCAACTATATCTTTTCTGCCCAGCTATTGGCTGTCAGCATTATTATTTATCAATCAGAATTACCTTTGGGGCAGGGTTACAAGGGCTCTATGTAGACTGCAGGTCTTTGGAGCTTGTATTTAATATTATAATAGAGAGTAAAAGACAAAACCTGAACATGTAGCATATCCTTTTTTTGAAGCTTTCTAAATAATATCCATTTGCTTTTTGTTTTTAGCAACTTTACCCTGGTCTTTTAGTCTCTTATTTACTTGGACTATCATCATTCTGGAACTTAATATATATTTAGGAAATCACACTGTATAAGTATTTGAGACTTCTTTGTATATAGCAGCATAATATTCAATTTTATGAACATGTTACATATGAATTCAATTCACTAATATTCCAGGAGTTATGTTACTGGCTGGGTACACTTTGGAAGGCAATTGATAGGGTGAAGAGTTGGCAGGGGCAGGAATTGTTCAAGTGAAAATAAAGGTTGCTTTTTATAAAATAATGTTTACCAGTCTTTTCTCTAAGTTGCTCTGAGTCCAGAAACTGCAGGCCTCTGACTATTAATACTCAATTGTAAAACAGTGGGGAATGAAGGAAGGGAATGGTAGTTAGGGCTCCTTTCTCTGTTTCAGGGAGGCTTAGAGCAATTAACTTCTATTGAACAGGTTCACAGAATGAAGCACGTTTACACGCAAAAAATATACATTCATGTGCACATATACATATACACATTAATCTTTTGGTTGAGTCCAACAATTTGTCTCATCAACTTACATCATACACACACACACACACACACACACACACACACACACACACACACACACACCTATACTTACATATGCATATGTATAATTTGGTGGATGGGCCAAAAGCCCAAGCACCTGCACAGAAAAGAACTTAACTCATTGTGGATGGAAAATAAGCTTCAACCTTTATTGCATAGACAATGAAAAATTCTTCTACATTTCTACTGCTTAACGAAAGACAGTAAGAAGCAGCCGTTCTAACCTATCTCATGGAAAGAAGAAGCCTGCCTGCTGCTTTCTGCTTTCTCTGCAACTTCTTCTCTGCTATGTTCTATCCTGCCTAGCCTCTCTCTCTTTTGTCCTTCTCTTTCTCTTCAGCTCTATTATATTCTGCCAGTTTGTGCTGTATCTTCTGTTTTTATTTTGCTTCTTCTCTGCATCATTACTCTTCTCTTTCTGCCTACTCAATGTCATCATTCCTAGTTTTTATACATATTTAAGAGAGTAGATCACATGGCATTCAAAGCATCCCTTTTTTGAAAAGTTCACAAATAGTTCAAACATAAATTCAAAATGATAAGAAGTTACAACAGAGATGTTTACATGTGTTTCCATTAAGACTAGTTATCTAACTAAACATTCATTATCTGCCACTAGCTACACAGATTGAGAGTTTCAAATTACAATTCTCAGTTAGCATGTTCCTGTCAAGATGCAATATAATCTGTATAATATCTATTTAGTATTGAAGTTTTGTATGGATAAAACTATTCAATATTTTATTTCCTGTCCTCACACATATCAAAAATTGTTTGGTCTATTTTATGAACTTTAGTTATCAGATAATGATTTTAATAGGAGACCAGAATGGCGTGTTTAATTGTAAATCTACCACATGCCTACTTTCTGTATTAGTGCATAACCCATGAAACATGAACATATGCAGGGTCCTAATTGCAGCCCTCTCTGTAAAGGGTTTTAACAAATACTAATAGAACAGAGGAAATGTTAAAGAATCGTTGTTAGATACTAATAAATCATCTATTTTTCTACATAGAATTGATACAAAAGAGTGCATCGTCATTGTTCTACAGAAAATCAGCCCAATAGCGTGGGCTAATGCACAGAAATTGTTATTATTAATTTAATAACCACAGAAATGAATCTTGAGACTGAGTATTTTGGGCCTTGCCTCCAAGACCTCATCCACTGCAGATCATGCAATTGGCTGAGCATTTCAGAAAAGTCATCGGCTAGGCTTAGCCTCTCATAGGAGGCTTCTGACATTTATTGACACCTGTATGGGTAAATTTGAGTGCTATATTATTAAATATGGTTCAGTAACAAATATGTATGAATGTGTGTATATGCATATATAAGTATATGCATATATGTATATATAAGTATATATGTATACATATATATATATGTATGTTTATATCTAATGCATATGTGTGTTAGAGTTTTGTCAGTTTGTTCTTGTGTAGATTTTTAATGTCTATCAATTGTCACCAAGTTTCTGTCTGTTGAAGCTTAACATAAATTTGCTTCCATATAGAATCTCCTATTACCAGTATATGTGGTGATCATTCAAATACTTTACCATTTTTTTTCTTGCTGTAGTGCTTTTTTGAACAATTTCTGATTTGCTCTATGTTGCTGCATATTGTGCTAAACAGTAGGATTACAGGCTGTGACTTTTGCATTGAGACTTTATTTTAAAGGCAACATTTACTACATATTAAGTGCAAACATAAAAGCAAGTTGATGCTTTCTGGCATCACTTGGGAGGCATAAGTCAGAGCAACAATTTAATCCTAAAGATGAAATAAAACTCCCATATAAATTCATCAATTAAATTGAGATCTTATGAACTACACAGGTATAGTGAAATCATAATGGAAAAAAAAATAGACTCAAGAGCTGGTTGAACATTCCAGATGGAAGAATGAGTAAAACTCTCTCACTTGAATCCCATACAGGAGACCCACAACCCTATATGGTCACAGATGGCCATCTTGCATGCATTTCAATGGACTCAAAACATAGAACTTCAATTGTCCCAAGGGTTTCAGCTCAGCTCATTGATGTGGTACCACATTGATAACACAAACTACTTGAATTGTGATGGTCTATCCTGATCATTCATCTCTTCTTGATTCCGTACTTAATGCCCCAGCCTCCAGGTTCCAGAATATAAGCCTGTTTGGACAGCTATAATTATCTCTGAGGCTAGCTCAACTCTGATCCCAAGTGCTGTCCTTGACTCTAATGCCATTGACTCTGAATAAACTGTACCCAGTAGCATTTTTATATATCACTCTTTTACTTCTCCCTTTCAGTAAGATCAAAGTGGAATTTTGCAAACACTGCTATGGGCTCTTTCTCCCTATGGAGCTATTTTTTAGCCTTGATATTTGTTCTGTGGTTTATAATGTGTGATGAAAGAGTTAATATTAATAGTTAAGAATATAACCAGTTATCAGGGGAAATCAGTCGTACTTGGCAAGTCGAAGGCCACAGAGTCTATGCAGTCTTTAGCTCATTGTTATTCTTTACTTTCTGACACTGGAAAAGAGACAAATGTGTCTATGTTTCTGACATGGAATGCTCACAACCACCTCCTAGACAAAATATTTTATCTCCCTGTCACAGCTACTATAGACCAAATGACTATAAATGGACACTTGCCCTTAAGTCCCCAACTGAATAGTAAAATAAGAGCTGATAGCTCAAGCTCTGAATTGTGTTTGAAGAACTAAGAAATTTTTCCTGTTCATCACTTTCATTTTCCGTATACATTCTGAACCAACATCAATCACAAATACAGTTTCCTTTCAGCTTAGATTTTATACAGAATAACTTTGGTAGACTTGGGATGTGTTCAAAATTGATTTCTCCAATCAGTGGTCATGTGATATTTCTTTGCTTATTGATGACTTATTCAATCTTTCCTGGTGACCTTAATGTTCAGTATAGGAATCAAATATTTTTTTATTTATTTATACAGCCTTAAGTACATGAATTTTGATAAACTACCTGATACTTTATCTATATCCTGTTAACCTTTTTGAATATACAAAGTTACCAAGGACAAATAATGACTATGTCCTCTACTGTACATTTCTATTTGTAAATTTTCATTTTATTTTTGACTATTGCATTGAATACAGTCACAAAGATCACTATTGGTGTATGTAGAACTTACAAGGACTATTAAGCTGAAGATATTTGGAGCCCCATAGGAGGAACAATAATATATAGCAACCAGTACTCCCAGAGCTCCCAGGGACTAAACAACCAACCAAAGAGTACACAGGGAGGGACCCATGGCTCCAGCGACATATGTAGCAGAGGATGGCCTTTTCAGATATCCATGAGAGGAGAGGCTGTTGGTCCTGTGGAGGCTTAATGCCCCAGAGTAGGGGAATGCCAGGTCAGGGAAGTGAGGGGGGTGGAGATTGGGAGAGGGGGGATGAAATAGTGACTTTTCAGAGGGGAAATGAGGAAAGGGGATAACATCTGAAATGTAAATAAAGCAAATATCTAATAAGAAAAGAATATATCAAACAGAAAAACTGATATGATACTGTTGATGTTGTACTTCATCATTACTCTTTACATTTTTCTTGAAATAAAGAAAAAGAAAAAGTGAAATTTGGAAATAAGCATGTATATTATTTTCACCAAATGTTATTTTCACCACAGTTTTACATTTTTTAATGTTCATTTTTTTTATCCATATGATTTCAGGATTAAAAATAGAGACACTCTTTGTTGGGTAGTTCTTTTTTGGAAAATTTGTATATAGAGAGTTTTCTTGCATGGAAAAGTTACTTTAGTTCTTTTTTGAAAATCATTCCTTTTTTTTTTTTTTTTTTTTTTTTTTTTTTACAAATAGGTTGGTCTCATTTAAGTTACATTTCATACAAGGAGGATTATAATCTGCTCCTGTCACTAAAATTTTACAATATGCTGCCTCTTTTTCACCTTTTATAATTTGCCTTTTAAAACTGAAACTGTGGCGGAACATGCTTTAATTCCATAAGTAAGAGACAAAGATAGAAAAAACTCTGTGAGTTACAGGATATGTCTACCTGTTCTAGAACAATGAAGGATACATAAAAAGACCTTGTCTCACAGAAACAAACAAAAATGAACTAAAAAATACACTAAATAAAATTAAAAACACAAATACTAAAAAAATTGGAAGGTTGTATTTTATCTATTTTATTCTTTAATATTTTGTTTATTTTGTCAGTTTTCAAATATCTTTAATTTTTCTTGAGTTTAATATCTATTTTCATGTTTATTCTTATATGGTACTTATTCGCTCTGATTATGATTTTATTTTTATTGTTTTGAATTTTTTTTCAGCTTGAGTGGGAATCCTATTGCACAATGTTTTCAAATGTTCTGTTTTTCCAATATTTTAAGGCAAATCTAATTGGTTTCCTTCAGGCATTACCACAGAAAATATGCATAATTTAATAGTTATAGTTTAGATCAAAATATTTCATTCTTTTCAGTGTTAGGTGTTCTTCATATGATTATTCAAAAACCTCTAAACTTGTTTGTGAAAAAAATTATCTATCTATCTATCTATCTATCTATCTATCTATCTATCTATCTATCTATCTATCTATCTATCTACCTACCTATCTATCTAATAACCCACCGAATCTAATTACTGATGCCTGAATGTTCAGGAGTATGTGGCCATACACTGGTGTATGCACAATCTACTGCCAGTAATATTTGCAAATAAACGTACTTCTTCCTCCTCCACTAGAGAATATCAATAGTTCTCCTCCATAAGACATGGAGTCCTAGTGCCTATCCAACATTCACACTAGAAATGTGAATGGCCTTGCCTGTGCATGTATTGTATAGGTAGCTATTGTACTGAGTTCATGTATGTAATAGCCCTGTCATTTCACAAAGACTTTCTTTCAACTAACTTTATGCACTCTAACTCTTAACATTATTTCAGTCCTTCTTGCATAAGGATCCTTGAGCCTAGGGATGTGAAACCTTGGGATATAGATGTTCCGTCTATATACAACAAAACTAAAGAAAGAATGGAAAAGTATATATGTGTATATATCTATTTTTTCTTTTTTTGACTTTGACTTGGTTATTACAGCTATATGAAATATAATTTTATGCTTTTCTTAGTACAATTACAAATGCAACACTATTTTATAATTTATTTGAAGTGCATATCAACTCTTCTTTACCTTTCATTGTATTCTATTTAAATCTTTTACCTCTGATTAATGTACATTTTAGTGTCCTTTGTTGGGCTCCTCTCATTTTGTAATTTAATGTCATGTGTTATCTCCCTTGTGTGTATAATTTGTAGACAAGGCAAGGACTTAAAGACTTTTTCAGGCATGTCCTGCTTTTCTTTGATATAGTTAATGATGCTACAGACCTAATAATCAGTATATCTTTGCTTCATTTCTCCCCAATTTCCTATGTCTGTCGCTGAAAACATATCCTTCCTTTGGGAGAACTGATTTCAGTGTTACTTTTTTAACCATATCTTTTGTTTCTGCCAGCATTTGCTATTATTATTATTGTTATTATTATTATTAATTATTTATTATTATTATTTTGTTCCAAAACTAGTTTTCTCAAACATTTTTTTATGGAAAACCTCAGACATAGTAACCTGAAATAAGGTTACTATAGACACCCATGTACTTTTTACCAGATTCTTTCATTGTCAAAGTTCTTTTCTTGTTTGTTTGGGGTTTTTTTGGATTTTCTTTTTTATTAATTAATTAATTAATTTTTTATGCTCCATATTTTATTCACCACAACCACTGTCCACCCTCCAACTGTTCCACATCCCATTCTTCCTCCCCATCCCCTATCTCCTAGTTGATGTCCCCACCCCCTACCCCACCTGACCTCTAAACTCCCTGGGGCCTCCAGTCTCTTGAGGGTTAGGAGCATCATCTCTGAACGAACATAGACCCAGCAGTCCTCTACTGTATGTGTGTTGGGGGCCTCATGTCAACTGGTGTATGCGGCCTGGTTGGTGGTTCAGTGTTTGAGAGATCTTAGAGGTCCAGTTTAATTGAGACTGCTAGTCCTCCTACAGGATTTCCCTTCTCCTCAGCTTCTTTCAGCATTCTCTAATTCAACAACAGGTGTCAGTTGCTTCTGTCCATTGGTTGGGTGCAAATATCTTCATCTGACTCTTTCAGCTGTTTGATGGGTCTTATGGAGTGCTGTCATGCTATATCCCTTTTTATGGAGCTCCATAGCCTCAGTAATAGTGTCAGGTCTTAGGACATCCCCTTGAGCTGGATCCTACTTTGACTCTGTCGCTGGACCTTCTTTTCCTCAGGCTCCTCTCCATTTCCATCCCTGTAATTCTTTCAGAGAGGCACAATTATTGGTCAGAGTTGTGACGGTGGGATGGCCCCCTTTTCCCTCATTTGGTTCCTTGTCTTCCTGCTGGAGATAGGCTCTATAAGTTCCCTCTTCCTAATGTAGGGCATTTCATCTAAGGTCCCCTCCCTTTGAGTCCTAAGAGTCTTTCACCTCCCAGGTCTCTGGTGAATTCCCGATCTCCTATCTCTCAAGGTTGCCTGTTTCCATTCTTTCTGCTGACCCTCAGGGCTTCAGTCTTTTTCCCTCACTCAATATAAGATCAGGTTCCCCTATCTCCTCCACCCTGCCCCCATGTCCACTTCCCAGGTCTCTTCCTCCCTCCCTACTTGTGATTGCTTTGTTCTCCCTCCCAAGAGAGACTGAGGCATTCTTACTTGGGCACTTCAGCTTGTTGACATTTTTGAGTTCTGTGGACTGTTCTTGGGTGCTCTGCATTTTTTTTTCTAACATCCACTTATGAGTGAGTACATACCATGTGTAGTGGCTATTCCTGGTTGTCACCTTGACTACCTCTGGAATGAAATAATCAAGAATTGGGAAGCTCACCTATAATCCTAATCTGGAGGCTCAGAGATACAAGTCTCTGACCTGGATCTTGGCATGGAGATCTTGAAGCATAGTGACTATCAATTCCAGAAGATTAAGATAAGGAGATCTCTGAGTTCAAGGTCATCTGGGATTAAAGGCACAGTAGCACACGACATTTATCTGGGCCACGCCCTCTGCTGGAGGACTATATAAGGACATTGGAAGAAGGAAGATTTACTCTGGCTTTTCCTGGCCTGCTTTGTGGGACTGAGCAACTGCTAGATCCTTGGACTTCCATCCACAAGTACTGTGGACTATTGTTGGGGAGTTGGACTACAAGCTGTAAGTCATCAACAAATTCCCTAACTATATAGAGACTACCCATATGTTCTGTGACTCTAGAGAATCCTGACTAATACACCATGTATGTACCTTTGGGTCTGAGATACCTCATTCAGGATGATATTTTCTAGTGTCATCCATTTGTCTGCAAAACTCAGGATGTCCTTATTCTTAATTGCTGAGTAGTATTCCAGTGTGTAAATTAACTACATTTTATGTATCCATTCTTCTGTTGTGGAACATCTGGGTTGTTTCCAGGTTCTGGTTATCACAAACAAGGCCAGTCTGAACATAGTGGAACACATGCCCCTGTGTCATGGTGGGGCATCTTTTGGGTATATTCCCAAGAGTAGTATAGCTGGGTCTTCAGATAGATCTATTTCCAATTTTCTGAGGAACCTCCAGATTGATTTCCAGAGTGATTATATCTTACCAGCAATCCCACCAGCAATGGAGGAGTGTCCTCTTCCTCCACATTTTATCCAACATATTTTATCACCTGAGATTTTGATCTTAACCACTCTGATTGGTGTAAGGTGGAATCTCTTAGCATTTCTCTGATCACTAAGGACTTTGAGCATTTCTTTAGGCGCTTTCTCAGCCTTCTGCAGTTGTGAAATCTCGGTTTAATTCTGTACCCCATTTTTTAATTGGGTTGTTTGGATTTTTGGTGATTAGTTTCTTGAGTTCTTTATATATTTTGGATATTAGCCCTCTATTGGATGTGGGGTTAGTGAAGATATTTTTCCCAACATGTAAGTTGCCAATTTGTCTTATTGACTATGTCTTTTGCCTTACAGAAGCTTTGCAATTCCATGAGGTCCCATATAGCAGTTCTTGATATTAGAGTGTAAGCCATTGGATTTTTGTTTAGGAAATTTCCCCCTGTGCCAATGAGTTCAAGGCTCTTTCCCACTTCCTTTTCTAACGGATTCAGTGTATCTGGTTTTATGTTGAGGTTCTTGATCCACATGGACTTGAGCTTTGTGAAAGGTAACAAATATGGATCTATTTTGATTTTTCTACATACAGACAACCAGTTAGACCAGTGTCTACATGTCCATAAGTGTGTGGTTTTATTTCTGGGTGTTCAATTCTATTCCATTGATAAACACGTCTATCTCTGTACCAGACCATGCAGATTTTATCACTATTGCTCTGTAGTAAAAATGAGGTCAAGGATGGTGATTCCCTCTGAAGTTCTTATATTGATAAGAAGTGTTTTCACTATCCTGCTTTTTTTTTCCATTCCAGATGAATTTGAGAATTACTCTTTCCATGTTTTTGAAGAATTGTGTTGGGATGTTGATAAGGATGGCTTTGAATCTATAGATTGCCTTTGGTAGGATGGCCATCTTTATTATATTAATTCTTCCAATCTATGAGCATGAGAGATCTTTCCATTTTCTGAGACCTTTCTTTAGAGTCTTGAAGTTATTGTCATACAGGTCTTTCACTTGCTTGGTTAGAGTTACCCCAAGATATTCTATATTATTTGTGGCTATTGTGAAGTGAGTTGTTTTCCTAATTTCTTTCTCAGCCTGTTTATCATTTGTATAAAGGAAGGCTACTTATGTATTTGAGTTAATTTTATATCTGGCTGCTTTACTGAAGTTGTTTATCAGCTGAAAAAGTTCTCTGGTTGAATTTTTTGAGTTGCTTATTTATACTATCATATCATCTGCAAATAGTGATACCTTTAGTTCTTTTTTGCCAATTTGTATCCCCTTGATCTCTGTTGTCTTATTGTTATAGCTAACACTTCAAGTACTATGTTTTATAGACATGGGGAGAAGGGGCATCCTTGTCTTGTCCATGATTTTAGTGGGATTGCCTCAAATATGTCTCCGTTTAATTTGATATTGGCTTTTGGTTTGCTGTATATTGCCTTTATTATGTTTAGGTATGGGCCTTGAATTCCTGATATTGCCAATACTTTTACCAAATGCTTTTTGCCAAATGTTTTTTCTGCATCTAAGGATATGATCATGTGATTTTTTTTTCTTTGAGTTTGTTTATATAGTGGATTACGTTAATGGATTTTAGTATATTAAACCAACCTTGCATCCCTGGGATAAAGCCTACTGATTGTGGTGAATGATGGTTTTGATGAGTTCTTGGATTCGGTTTGCAAGAATTTTATTCAGTGTTTTCGCATTGATATTCATAAGCGAGATTGGTCTGAAGTTCTCTTTTTTGGTTGGGTCCTTGTGTGGCTTAGGTATTAGAGAAATTGTGGCTTCATAGAATGAGTTAGATAGTGTTCCTTCTCTTTCTATTTTATAGAATAGTTTGAGAAAAATTGGTATCACATCTTCTTTGAAGGTCTGGTAGAATTCTAGACTAAATCCATTTGGCTCAGTGCTTTTTTGGGGGGTTAAGAAAATTGTAATGACTTCTTCTATTTCCTTGTATAATAAAGAGCCTGTTTAGATAGTTTACCTGTTCTTGATTTAACTCTGGTATATGTTATCTGTCTAAAAAGCCACTCATTTCATCTAGTATTTCTACTGTTGTTGAATATAGGATTTTATAGTAGACTCTGATGATTTTTTTGATTTCCTCTGTTTCTGTTATGTCTCCCTTTTCACCTCTGATTTTATTAATTTGGATACTGCTTCTCAACTCTTCAGTTTGACTAGAGGTTTATCTATCTTGTTAATTCTCTCAAAGAACCAGATTCTGGTTTTGTTGATTCTTTGAATTGTTTCTTTGTTTCTCTTTGGGTTACTTTGGCCCTGAGTTTGACTATTTCCTGTCTTCTACTCCTCTTGGATGAGTTTACAATTTTTTTTTTTTGTTCTAGAGCTCACAGGTGTGGTGTTATGTAGTTAGTGTAAGATATCTCTAGTTTCATTACCTGGGCACTAAGTGCTATGAACTTTCTTCTTGGCACTGCTTTCATTGAAAAGTTTGATTATGATGTGTCAATATTTTCATTAAATTCTAGGAAGTCTTTAATTTCTTTCTTTATTTCTTCCCTGACCAAGATATCATTGAGTAAAGAGTTGTTCAGTTTCCATGTGTATCAGGACTTTCTGTAGCTTTTGTTGTTATTGAAGACCAGCCTTAGGCCATGGTGATCTGATAGGATGCATGGTATTATTTCAAACTTCTTGTGTTAGTTGAGCATTGTTTTGTGACAAATTATATGGTCAGTTTTGGTGAAGGTAACATGAGGTGCTGAGAAGAAGGCGTATTCTTCTGTTTTAGGGAAATGTCCTGTTGATATCTGTTAAACCCATTTGGTTCATAACCTCTCTTAGTTTCACTGTGTCTCTGTTTAGTTTTTGTTTCAATGATCTGTCCATTGGTGAGAGTGGGGGTGTTGAAGTCTCACACTATAATTGTGTGGGGTTCAATGTGTGTCTTGAGCTTTAGTAAAGTTTCTTTTATGAATGTGGATGATCTTGCCTTTGGCGCATAGATGTTCAGAATTGAGACTTTCTCTTGCAGGATTTTCCCCTTGATGTATATGAAGTGTCTTTCTTCATCATGCTTGATAACTTTTGGTTGAAAATCTATTTTATTGGATATTAGAATGGCAACTCGTGCTTGTTTCCTGGGACCATTTTTTTGGAAGATCTTTTTCCACCCTTTTACTCTGAGATAGTGTCTGTCTTTGCTATTGAGGTCTGTTTCTTACATGTAGCAAAATGCTGGATCTTGTTTTCTTATCCTGTCTGTTAGCTTATGTCTTTTTATAGTTGAGTCCATTAATATTCAAAGATATTAAAGAGAGATAATTGTTGGTTTCTAATATGTTTGTTTTTATTTGTGGCTTTATGTGCTTGTGGTTCTTTTGTTTTTATCCTGTCCTTTCTTTGGTTCAGATACCTTCCTTATATTGGAGTTTTCCCTCTCAGATCCTCTGTAGGGTTGGATTAGTAGATAGACACTGAATTTGGTTTTGTCTTGGAATATTTTGGTTTCACTATGTTGATTGAGAGTTTTGCTGGGTATAGTATCCTGGGCTGGCATGACCTCTGACCAGGCTCATCTGGCTTTCATAGTCCCTGTTGAGAAGTCTGGTGTAATTCTGATAGGTCTACCTTTGTTTGGTACTTGGCCCTTTTCCCTTGCAGCTCTTAATATTTTCTTTGTTCTGTGCACCTAGTGTTTTGATTATTATGTGAAGAGAGGATTTTCTTTTCTGGTCCCATTTATTTGGTGTTCTATAGGCTTCTTGTACCTTTATGGCCAGCTCTTTCTTTAGGTTGTGGACGTTTTCGTCTGTGATTTTGTTGAAGACATTATCAGGTCCTTTTAGCTTGGAATCTTTATTTTCTTCTATTCTGATTATTCTTAGTCTTCTCATTGTATTCTGAATTTCTTGGATGCTTCGGGTTAGGAATTTTTTGTTTTGAATTTTCTTTGACAGTTGTATCAATCTCTTCTGCAGTATCTTCTACACCTGAGATTCTCTCTTCTATCTCTTGTATTTTGTTGGTGATACTTATATTTGTAATTCCAGACCTCTTTCCTAGGTTTTCCATTTCTAGGCTTGCCTCCATTTGTGTTTTCTTTATTGTTTTTACTTCCACCTTTAGGTCTTGGATCGCTTTAATCAATTCCTTCACCTGTTTACCTGTGTTTTCCTGTGTTTCTTTCAGTGAATTATTGACATCCTCCTTAAAGGACTCTATTATTTTCATGAGATAGCGTATTAGGTCAGCTTCCCGATTTTCAGGTGTGTTGTATTCAGGGCTTGCAGTGGTGGGAGAACTGGGTTCAGATGATGCCCATATGTATTGGCTTCTGTTGCTTATGATCTTGCACTTGGCATTTTGCCATCTGGATATCCCTGGTGTTTGTTCGTCTGGAGTCTGCCTTTGTTGGCCTTGGGTCACTTCAGGTCTCCTGGTAGGCCTGCAGCCCTGGCTATAGCAGACTACCTGAGAGGCCTTCCAACTCGGGGGCTCTTCACAGGGGCAAAGAAGCCCTTGATGTGTTGTCCTGACTGCAGTAGGTCACCTGGGAGACCTTTAGACTTTTGGGTCTTCAGTAAAGCGGTCCAGATGTTGTTCAACTGCTCTGAGTGCAGAGGGTTCTCAACTGCTCTGAATGCAGCAGGTTCTATAGGATGGATCAGGAGATGGTGTGTTTCCTAGAGCTGACCAGCCATGAGTCTGTCCCAGCAGAAAGGACAGGGCACCGGAAGGGGCGGAAAGGACAGAAGGGGAATGGTATTCGGGAGGGCAGGGGTTTTGATGAGTGATGGATACTGTGTCCACCAGGCCCCGAGCAGCGGTTCTCAGTCTGGAGGGGAGAGGGGGTTCTTAGCAACTGCCCTGAGTACAGCGGGTTCTCTAGGATGGATCAAGAGATGATGTCTTCACTGGAGCAGACCAGCCATGAGCTATTATTATAAATTAAAATGCCTTCTATAACTTCTCATATAATATCTTTATTTATATTTATGAGGTTGTTTTTATTTATTCTGACTCTATCTACAGCTACAATGCTACAAACTAGTTTTGGAAAAAAGACACACTCCTTTTTGTAGCATTGTTTTGCCTTTTACTGTTCCATTTCCATGATTACAATTATCACCAAATTTTTACTCTAGCTATCGCTGTGTGCATCATTGTGTGTTATGGGTTTTTGACTCTTCTTTGGTTTCATGAAAATACTCACTAATGGTCCCCTTAAATTGTTTTCCTTTTGTGTCTATAAGTTGTTAAATTCCATTAATTAAGTTCTATATTACTATTCTTCCTTCTTTTATGATTAGGTTTCTATTTCATTTATTATTTTTCTAAGATTTTTCCTTTGGTAGTTCTTCAAACTAACCTTACCGACATTTTTTAAGATTAAAGGTGTGCTTAAGAAAGTGTATGTATTCCAGCTACTGGATTAAAGTTGTGTACTGTGTCTGCGTTTCAGAGATCACACTGAGGTAGAATGTATTCAGATGTGATCACTTCCAGAATAGGCAAATTGTGGTATTAAAATTCCTCTATTGATATATCCATTAATTCTCATTAATTGAGTATATTTTTACAGCTTTTTACATTGAATTTTGGTGAAGGCTTTCTCTAAATCTTGAGATATAATCATACAGTTTGTGTTTAAGCTGTATTTACATTGTCTTATTTATGGAATTATTTATGATCACCTTTCCGTTGAACTATATTAACATTACTGAAATCAATATTTTTTTATTTTGTTCTGTTGTAATGTACTTTAGATTTTATGTTTACTACTGTACCTGAGAATGCTACATTGAAGGCCTGCAAGGTGGTTCAAATGTGGTGCTTACTACGCAAGCATGTGGTGACCTGAGCTCAAACCTCTCTGTCCATGTAAGCATGAACAGAGAGAATTGATTTTACTTTCATTAACTGTTATTATATTCATGTAAATAGATATGTATTCTTAGATATAACCTGCTCTGCACAACGTTACTCATTTCTATGTTTTCAGAGTGGATCACTTGGTATTAGATAATTAATTGGTATCCTCTTCCTTAGAAAAGATTATTTTTCCTGCACTCACTATTTCTTCTTTTTTGTTTCTTTCTTATTTATTTATTTATTTATTTATTTATTTATTTATTTCCACTCAAGATTTTATTCCCCTCCTGGTCCACCCTCCAAATGTTGTACATCCCATATCTCCTCCAGACCCCCAGGTGAGGATGTTTCCACCACCCACCACCACCCCACCAGAACTCTAAACACCCTGAGGCCTCCAATACCTTGAAGGTTAGGTGCATATTCTCTTACTGAACCCAGACCAGGCATTCCTCTACTATATATGTGTTGGGGGCCTCATATCAGCTGGTGTATGCTGCCTGTTTGGTAGTGCAGTGTTTGAGAGATCTCAGGAGTTCAAGTTAATTGAGACTGCTGGGCCTCCTACAGGGTTACCCTCCTCCTCAGCTTTTTCCAGTTTTTCCCTAATTCATCCACAGGGGTCAGCAGCTTCTGTCCATTGATTGGATGCAAATATCTGTATCTTAATCTTTCAGGTGCTTGTTGGGTCTTTCGAAGGGCAGTCATGATAGGTCCCTTTTGGTGAGTGTTTCATAGCCTCAGTAATAACGTCAGCCTAGAGTGGGACCTCCCTTGAGCTGGATGCCACTTTGGGCCTGTAACTAGACCCTTTTTTCATCAGGCTCCTCTCCATTTCTATCCCTGCAGTTCTTCTAGACAGGAAAATTATGGATCAGAGTTTTGACGGGGGGCTGGCAACCCCTCTTTTTTGCTTGAAGTTCTTTGTTTAGGATTGAGGCCACAAGGACTTTTTCCTGTCTGCCTTGGCATGTCCATTTTTGCTGTCCTTTTGAGTGCATGTTTGAGCATGAGACACAATCTCATATCACATTCCCTGATAGGCTTGCTTTTTACTATAATCATTCTCCCCCCTTTGGGCAGTTTTTCCTGAGGTTTGGTGTAGTTGTTTTGTACATGTATCCATATATCCATTGATTTGGGTACAAGATCTTTGAACTTTGATTGTGTTTTATATTGTGTTCTCTATCAACTACAAAAAGAAGTTTATTTGATGAGAGGCAAGGACTACATTTATTTGGGGGTATAAGGACAAATATTTAGAGGTTTTAGGAATTATGTTGTTTTAGTTATAAGATGGGTTGCAGATTCTCATACAATATCTATGACTTCACATTGTAAAAGTTTATATTAAGTTTTTTTCAATTTATCATTTTTTTCTAGTGATTTGAATTATAGAAAAGGTTCATTTTATATTACACTCATTTTTATTGAGAGGGTGATCAATATTAAAGGACTTTTCTTCACAATTTCTTTGGATTTATGCCCCAATTTCTTTTGTATCCGATTATTATTACCATTATTTTCAAACACAATTTGTAATTCTTTCATATTCACCCTCTAATCCCAGAGTTATTTAATATGTTTTTATTATGTTTTTAATATTAAAGTGCATTTTGCTAATTTTAATATTTTTACTGTTTCCAGTTACTAATTTTTAGAATAAAAGAATATTAGTCTTAACTGTATTTCTTGGAACACATTGATATTGAGGTTATCTTTTACTTTTTTTTTTGTTTTTTTTTTTTTTTTTGGTTTTTCGAGACAGGGTTTCTCTGTGTAGCCCTGGCTGTCCTGGAACTCACTTTGTAGACCAGGCTGACCTTGAACTCAGAAATCCTCCTGCCTCTACCTCCCAAGTGCTGGGATTAAAGGCGTGCGCCACCACTGCTCGGCTTGAGGTTTTCTTTTAAGATGTCTTTTAAGTAGTGTTTAATTGTAATTAGTTAATATTTAAGGCAAATTTGTGGTAATTATGCTATTTAATGGCCAAATCGTATTTTTTTTCTAGAAGAAAGAAATTGAATAGTATTTAGCTTAAGATTTAATGTAACATTTCTTTATGTCAAGCCACCAGAAAAGAAGCATCTTTTGCAGCTCAAAGAGCTGAAGGGTACATCAGAAAAAGTTTACTTCATTTAAATATATAGAGTATGAATTTGTGTTGTTCTTTACAGAGGGCGTATACCTAACAGTGGGGAAGTAAAGACATATAGCTTTACCATTTTGTAGTGGTGTGCCTTTATTTCCAGGAGCTACCTCACTGCTTCATCATTAAGCCACCAGAACACTCCTCCCTTACAAGTCCTCATCACTCTCTATTGCTACCTTTGTTCCTTCAGTATTACAATGCTACTCATACCTGACTCTGTTTAAAATTTTTACCTTATCTTTTTTGTCATGGAAAGACAGCTTACAGCTTGAGGTCCCTCCTGTATCATTGGTAGTTTAGAAATTTAAACCAATAGCAAAAGAGGGTCCCTTTCTTGCTATTTTGTGATCTGTTGACATGAAAAGTGTATTTACTTCCATCTGTCTGCATACAGGATGTCCATGATTGACAAAAGCTTAGTACATATCTGAATAATTTGATCTACTGTCATCCCATGTTTTATTTGTTTCTTCCTGTGGTGCTCCTTCTGAACATTCTGTGAAAAAGCACCTTCACTATTAGCTGTCACCCCTGACCACAATGGTCACAGTATTGCAGTAGAAGGTCACTTATCTCTGCTGTCTCTGGATGACCCCTTTTCTTCTGCATCTGTGGTTTTGGTGGAGGCAACATGATCTTCAGCATTATATAATTCCACATAAATATGATATTGTTTGAACTAACACTTAATATGATGAATTGTGTTGTGATGCAATGTCTACCTGTGAGAAATCTTTGCATTTTTATATGCACTTGGCTTCTGTTGCCTTCTGGTCTATTTGTTACAGAGCAACTTTGCTCACTCAAATCAACCATGGCATGATTTTATGATACTGTAATTGTCTCTTATTACATTCAGAATCTACAGTGGATCCCTTTTCTACACTGGAAATTTTAATCTCTCTTCCACTTTTTTCTCTCCCTGTCTCCTAAGATTCATAGGAGGTGAATTTTTGAAATTATTTTGCTTTTAAAGGAATGTTATTTATTAAATAATTTCTAAAATTTTCCATGAATTGTATTTAGACCTACATTTCCTCAATCAGAAATTTGTAGGTTGGCATCATTGTGATCTTTAAAAATTTTAGTTAGACATTTCTTTAGGTGCTTCTCAGCCATTCGATATTCCTGAGGTGAAAATTCTTTGTTTAGCTCTGTACCCTATTTTTAATAGGGTTATTTGGCTCTCTGGAGTCTAACTTCTTGAGTTCTTTGTATATGTTCGATATTAGCCCTCTGTCGGATGTAGAGTTGGTAAAGATCTTTTCCAATTTGTTGGTTGCCGCTTTGTCCTTTTGACAGTGTCCTTTGCCTTACAGAAACTTGGTAATTTTATGAGGTCCCATTTGTCAGTTCTTGACCTTAGAGCATAAGCTATTGGTGTTCTGTTCAGGAAAATTTCTCCTGTGCCTATGTGTTCAAGGCTCTTCAGGGAAATGCAAATCCAAAACAACCCTTAGATTCCACCTCACACCAGTCAGAATCGCTAAGATCAAAAACACAGGAGACAGCAGGTGTTGGTGAGGATGTGGAGAAAGAGAAACACTCTTCCACTGCTGGTGGGATTGCAAGCTGGTACAACCACTCTGGAAAGCAGTCTGGCGGTTCCTCAGAAAACTGGGCATGACACTCCCGGAGGATCCGGCTATACCACTCCTGGGCATATACCCAGAGGCTTTACCTGCATGCAATAAGGACACATGCTCCACTATGTTCATAACAGCCTTATTTATAATAGCCAGAAGTTGGAAAGAACCCAGATGTCCCTCAACGGAGGAATGGATTCAGAAGATGTGGTATATTTACACAATGGAATACTACTCTGCAATTAAAAACAATGAATTCACAAAATTCCTAGGCAAATGGTCAGAACTTGAAAATATCATCCTGATTGAGGTAACCCAATCACAAAAGAACACACATGGTATGCAGTCACTGATAAGGGAATATTAACCAAGAAGCTCGGAATACTCAAGACACAATTCACGTATCAACTGATTTCTAAGAAGAAGGGAGGAGATACCCCTTGTTCTAGAAAGACTGGATGTAGCAGTGTAGGGGAATACCAGGACAGAGAAGCGGGAGGGGGTTGAATGGAGAACAGGGAGAGGGAAGAGGGCTTATGGGACTTTCAGGAAGGGGGGAACCGGGAAAGGGGAAATCATTGGGAATGTAAATAAAAAATATAGAAAAAAAAATGTAGTGTTAAATCAAATTAAAAATTCAACTAGTATGCTCCTAAGTATGTGACCTGAAGTGATCATTTTTTCTTAAAGTACTAAATTATATTCCATACACCATACAAATATGAGTGTGCTTCCCTGTATTGTTTTTAGTTAGTTCTTATGTCATCTCTTCATCTAGTCTACTCCTCATTGTTTAATGTTTGTCATCAGTTACCAGTAAGTCTTAAGTTTTATTATCTAATACAAATTGACACAGAGAAAAATGTAGTCATTCTTTGAACTCATTGCTCCCAGTGTTCAACATGTTTGGCACATAAAAATTTATAAAATTTCCAGCCATTGCTGACCCCTGACAATAATGCATTCAAAAAATTTAATAAATTTCAGTAAATGACTTCTGGCAGATTATTTCAACGATACATTTTTTAATATATGCAGTTATTTTTTGTTGTGTTTTTGAGATGCCCATACAAGGAATTATGAAATATGAATAATATTTGCCTGTATTTCTCTGTCTACAAACTGTTCTTCTTTTCATTTCATGTTGGTTTTTTCTGCATAAAGATGATATTGCCTCTTATAACGTTTAATTTGATGAATTGTTTTGCAATGCAATATCTCCCTGTAAGAAATCTTTAGATATTCATAGAATCTATTTTTCTTCATCATGATGTATTCTTTATGGACTGCTGAACTTAGTTTGCTAAAGTGTACATTTGATATTTCACATAATTGTTCAATTGTGGCATTTATCATTGCTTTGTGGATGTTTTAGTTTGTGAAAATAGTTTTCTACTTTTTTTTAAAAGGAGGTAATAATATACATAATTTTCTTTTCATTTATTTTTATGTTATGAGTATGAGTATTTGACTTTCATTTGTGTGTATCTTGTTCCTGAAGAAACCAGAAGGAGCTATCAGATCCCCTGGAACTTAAGTTACAGACGGCTCTGAGCTGTTATGCTGGTTTTGAGTTTTCTGAACGAACAGAAAGTGCTCTTAATTACACTGATATTGTTCCAGACCCTCTGCTATGCTTTCAATCAATAAAATCTTTTATACATGACAGGAATATTATACATATTTACCATAATGTAGAAATAGTTATAGCCAGTATGTTATATAAAATATTTATTAAGCAATTTTTATAATAAAGATAATTTTATTCAGATTTTACATTTGTTCTTGCATAAAGTAACTTATCTTACTATACAATGGAACATTTTTATGTTTTCTACTTTTGCCCAAATATAAAACTCATCATCTGATTCTATTTTAAATCAAATTGTTTTATATCCTGCTTTTATTGAAATTTGAAAATCTCTTGTAACATTGAAGGCTTTTCATGATGTTACATTCTATATTATTGGATAATGGATTATTTATTTTTCACCAGGAGAATTTGGTGTTTTTCTTGAAATATATAATTAGGGATGGGAGGTAGGGGGTTTGTAGAGGGGAAACTGGGAAGCAGGCTAACATTTGAAATGAAAATAAAATAACCAATACAAAAATGAAAAAATATATAATTCATGGCAAATTACTGTATCTTGTCATATTAGGCATTTTAAAAACTGTAATTATATCAATAATAAAATAAATTTATAAGTGTTGATCATCCATTTTCTTCCCTGGGTTAGAAGGCTCTTCTGACAGCTGGTTTTTAGACAAGTTTTTTATTACCATGCTAGTTCGCTCATCTTGAACATAAATTGCCAAGGACCACCTAGTAGAGAACTTGACAAGGGTCAGAACAGTGAGAGACTGCGAGTACTGCCTGTGTACACCTCTCCACACAGTCGCTGACTCATCTGGTCACATTTAATTTGGAAGGTCTTTGGCTTTTTTTTTTTTTTTTTTTTTTTGTTTTACTGCTGTCTGTTAGCGACTTAATTGGTCATTTAAAATGAAAGGATGTGCACACTTCGCACCAGCAGAGAGAAAGACCAAGCATGGTCCTGTTCTCTCAATCTTCAAGTTGGTAATGAAGCTGAGTTACTTAATCAGGCTGGCATAAACCCAGACATCACCTGAAAGCATGCACAGAAGTTGACATGGTTTTCTAATGCACCTCTTTATTCTGATCCAAATTCCCTCACTTTGAATTCAGTTCTACAAGGAGAATCATAGTTTGACTCTCAGGGCTCAGGTCTGGTCTATAGACATGATCATATCTATTCATTCAGCATGTATCTAATGATGCACTTGACTGGTTCAGTGCTATTTCAGCTTCCTTGAGTATCAAAAGGCAAAAAGAACTGTAGCTTCTCCCTAGGTACTACTATTCTACATGGGAAGCTTCCTTCTTAGAATTACATTCTTATTTGTGCCATGAATTTGAATTAAATAAATCACTTTAACCACATCATATCCCAATGATACACCTGCAATATTTACTAATATTCAAAAAGAACTGTGAATTGTAGATCACAGTTGTATTAACTTATTAAAATTTTAATCTTCTTGCTAGATAAATTTTCTTGGAGAACACATTGCTCTGCTTTTTTCTTGTATTATGTACCATGGATATGTTCTCAGTTACTAAAATACGCATTATGATTTTCATATAAATTTATTTTTAAGGATAGTTTTATTTCTTTGACATTTTCAAGCAAGTGTACAAGTAGGCATGTTGACTAGAGTCACCGCAACCACCTTTGTTCCTCTCTCATTCTCATCCATAGCAAGGTCTTTTTGGCCCTACAAGTCTTACCCACATATTCATTAATTTGGTTTATGTTTGGAATGTAAATAAATAAAATAATTTATGAAAACATTATATTGAGTGCTCTTCCTCAGTGACCCATAGAGCATCTTCCACTACTATGAAAAGTAGCTAGCAGAATGGACACTTTCAGCTCAATTTCAACTATGTTTCTCTGTATATTCCAATCAAGGTATGTGTTGTCTTCAGCATTAGAGTATCATCTACTTTAAGTGTCAAACAAGAAAAATGGCAAGAGACCGCATTGTTCAGTTTTCCCCACCTAGGAGTGGATGTGGCGATCAGAAGAACAAAAAGAATATATTTAATTCCAGGAACTGACACTTTTGTTTAATGGCTCCTGACTCAAAGAGGCAGCTACATCTTATCTTACTTGCATTCATTCCTTAAGTGTATTAATATACACTACATTTGATAATAAGATAAGAGATCTTTACAGGACTTTCATCCACAATATCATTTCATTAACCCTTTCTTTTCTTTTACTTTTCTCCCCATTCATTTTCCCATTTAAACCTTACCACTCCACATAAACTCCCTGCTTATATTTCATTTGACCTACATTGTTCTATCCTCTACTCCTGCTACTGCCTTATGTTTTGGACCTCCAGTGTTGCTGTTTTAGACTCCTTTCTTCTTTGTGCCATCTGAAAATCTGTAGCTGAGATCCACCTATAAGGGAGAATATCCAGAACTTGTCTTTTTTTATTTTAGATTTTGATTATTTGCTGAATATAATCTTTTCTATGTCTATCCATGTACCTGTGAGGTTAATTTCATTTTCTATAATTTGGCTGAATAGGATTCCATCTAGAGAATGTATCACATTTTCATTATCCATTCATCACTTAATAGAAATATAGTCTGTTTCCAATTCAGAAACACTTTGAATAGATGTCATAGGACATGTGTGAGCAAGTGTGACTAGGGTTAGATAAAGATCCCTTTGGTTAAGGCTCAGCAAGGGTTTGGTTGGGCCATATGGTAGTTTTACTTCTAGGTTACTGAAAAACTCCAATACTGATTTTTACAGTGGTTGTATCACTTTATACTCTCACCAACAGTGAATGAGTATTCTACTTTGCTCAAATCCTTGAAGGCATTAGTTATTCTTCTGATTTTTTGATAATAGCAATTGCATTTTCATGATTGCTAATGACATTAAACACTTAAAATGTTTGTTAGTTGTTATTAGTTTGAGAAAAGGAAAAGATTCAACATAATTCTCATTAAAATACCCATTAAAATATTCACATTTTAGATAGAAATAAAATATGGAGGTTTTTAAATTAGTATTATTCTTAATATATTTCTAAAAATAAAATATTTTTTAAGTGTATTGAAACCCAAAATTCTCTGGAAAGCTAAAGCCATCCTCAGCAAACACAATAATGTTGGTAGTTATACTATTCTCAATATCAAGTCCTATTACAGTGTCCATAATAAAGTTCAGCCTGCATTTAGCAGTAAATGCCACATTGTACTAATTGAAAGATACAGTTGTGTCCGAAGCACCTCTAGGATATACCCTTCAAAACTAAAACACACATACTGGCAAATCATGACATTTAAAAAAATCTTTTCTTGTGCACATTCCATTTCAATTGAGAGCCAATAAATAAGAATGGCTTGGATAAACAGGAATATAACCATGTAGGTAGGGAAGATAATTGCTCTAAATTTTTAACAAAAATATTGTAAAAAGGAACTAAAATTTGCAATTAAATGCCCCCATTTGAAACAGACTATATCAAGAACAATTTTCGATTTCATGCAAATTGAATAGAAATCCAAATCACTTTTCAATTCAATTTCCATTGTGAACTTTGTGTTGGTATGTGAAAATTAAAGAAAGATCATTGTTAATTGGACTTCACATTCTTTGATTATCAAACCCCCACTGTGTGATTTTCAAGCTTTTTATTTAAAAATAATTATGGATTCAGGGAAATGTCAGGAGAGTGTAATAAGGCATATCAAAAAAAAAATAAATGTAATTCTTCATGCAATGGAGGAGGAGATGGTCAAGATGTGTGAACAGTCAACTATGTCATCAGTTAACATGGAGAGTGTGTCTCAGGGCAGACATGACTATGGCATTCTTGAATCCTTGTGGTCAAACATGATATACGCATATTTCTTTTTCAGCTAAATATCCCTCTGGTTCAACAGGAGGCATCTGTACACAGTAGTTTTAGAGAACCGGACAAATGTTCATGATCTACTTCTTCCTTGATTACCACAGTAGGGAGATAGCAGTGTGCAAATGCTGTTCATTTTCTTCAAAATTCCTTCAGAAGTGATATATCACATCTCTTCTCCCTTGCCAAGATAGGTCATGAATAAACACCTAAATTTGAAAGTAGGTTTGATCTACTACATGTTCAATGCAAGAACAGAAGAGAAAATGGGTGTATGAATGCCCCAATGAGTCTCAAAGTAAGTGCTAATGGATTCTTTCCACAATAAACAGACAAATATATGAATCCATTTATTAAGGAATCACATTTAATTACGCTGATTTATTAAATTGATAGAGTGTGCTGGACTAGTTTGTGGCATAGTGCTATATAATCCTACATGATAAATGAATAGAGACACCTAAGTCTTGTATACATATGTAACAGTTGAATATTGCTTATTTTTGTTTATCCTGGGCACATGAGAAAAATATGTATTACATTTAAATATATAATAATTCAAAATAGGTTTGGACAATGAAATAGCTGAAGTCATTTACTGCCTGAAGAATTGAACTATTCAAATATTTCAGACATTTACTCCCTTTGTCTCTGGAGTCTCTGGGAAAAAAAATTACTCTTTGGTAGTGTGGTTCAATTAGACTTTGTTTAACTGAATTTTCAGACTAGGGAATGGGGAGATACTCATAATAATAAAAATAAAATACATTTTAATTAGTGGTAGCACCCACCTAATAGGTACTGAGCCAATTACTTTAGTACCTAAGAGATTAGAAAATGGACGGCCTGACTAATTCAATGGTCTTATTTGAGGACATACTATTAGTAGCACAAAGGTCATATTAATCTCATTTAATGTTACAACAAGAATGTAAAGACATTTTTAGTAATATGGATAGAAAGCTGACACAATCCAAACTGAGTAGCTGTAAGTCAAGCTTCTAAACACTATATAGCATTGATTTTCCTCCATATAAATAAATACTTCATGAATGACTAATAAAACCATTTTGATTTGATTCTAATTTAGGATAAGAATTAGTATTGGTCTGCCACTAAAACTATTTACATTGTCTTAAATCTAGCAGTTAATGGAAAAATAGAACAATGTTTGGTATATACAAGTGAAGGATTGTAATAATTTAATAGTTTAATAGGCATTCCCTTAACCATGAACTGAATATAGATCTAATGACTAAGCATGCAGTTATAATACTAATACTGCTAGATACATTAATTAATTTATGGAGAGAAAATTTTATAAAATCAAACATTTGAAAAAGAAGCCATGGAATTACCACTATAGCAAATGCAATAAATGTAAATCACACTTTGGTTCACACTTGAAGGTTGAGAACATAGAACGGGAGAAGAGTGGAGTTGAAAAATAATGCTAAATGTGTCATTATTTCCATACCATAAGTCAATGAAGAAACTCAGATTCATTCCAAGTGCTAGATTTTACATTAATGACTCCCTTTCTACAATGACTATTGCCATACATATGAGTACCTTAATGTTGATTTTTCAGCTAGGCACATACCAGCCCAGTAAGTGACCAAGTCATGAGTTCTTAATGCATAATATCTCATTCTGGCTAAATATGATTTGATTTGAGAAAATAAGCAGTAATCTCTTATACCTTTGCTTTAACATTACCTCAAGAAGGTGCCTTATCTTTCTTAAATCCCAAATATACACATCATTTTAGGAAACAGATTATAATTAGAAAGTTTCATGAACCCTGATATGCTTGTAATCAGTTAGAAAAAGCTCACATCACCTATGGCTAAATAAAATTATGGACCTGGAATAATAGTCTGACATATATCCATCAAAATGTCATAGGGATATTAGCAGACAGCAGCATGTTGTAACTCCCCACAGTTACATCAAACTCGAATGGGTTACCTGGAAGGGAAAAGCTGGGAATGTATGGGAAGGTTGAGAGAGAAGAATGACACCAAGACAGCAGTTGCTGATCAAGGTCCCAAGGTTTAATGGAGGACTCAGAATTTAAAGTGTCAGGTGAGACCACTCCCCCAAATTCCAAGGTCTGTTCAGGAGAACTGGTCTGACTGTTCAGTGGAAGTTGGGTCCACTGCTCAGGCAGCTGGGGGAAAGAAATGCTTCCTTTTTCTCAAATGAAAATCATATTGGTTAATTAATCAATCATCTGGGATTCGCTTACTTTATTTGCTTGATATCCTTTAGTAGGAAAGGAACAGGGCTTGAGATCAATGTACCTAAAGGAAATTTCTAATTTCATTATGGAATTATGAGAAAAAACCATTTCTGAGCATAATTTGTCTTCCAAATGAGATGAAAAGAAGATCAGCACTGGCCTCACTTGGCAGCTGAAAGAACCAAGCAAAATTAAAATGCATCCAACTATCTGTCTGTCTGTCTGTCCGTCCGTCCGTCCGTCCGTCCGTCCGTCCGTCCATCCATCCATCCATCCATCCATCCATCCATCCATCCATCCATCCATCCATCCATCTATCTATCTATCTATCTATCTATCTATCTATCTATCTATCTATCTATCTATCATGTAGATGTATAAAATATATAATATGTTACACATGCATGTAATTGGAGATTATAGAGACTGGTAAAGACATAGTAATTATGCCATTGGTATCCTGCTTTCATTTTCATGTCACATGAAAATCATGGCACACTGGAAAGTAAAGGAAGATAAAATGAAATTTCCTTAATGAATCCTTGGTGGGAAAAGAGGCTTACCCAAGAACTTAATTTAAGAAGAACTGAAGTGTCTTTGTCCACTGTAAGAACGGTTTGCGTTCTTATCAAGCACACACTGGTTTTCTAAGGGAGATATCTCTCAAGCACACACTGGTTTTCTAAGGGAGATATCTCTCAAGCACACACTGGTTTTCTAAGGGAGATATCTCTCAGGCGATGAAGAATGAGCTCCTTCTCATCCCAGCCAACTCAGACAAATCAAGTTTCAGGTGCCAGCCTTACGTCAGAAACTCTATCTGTTCTCTTGTGCTTGAAGTGAAGTTAATTAACACTGAGCATTTGCTTCTTTTGTTTTATTTTAGTCTGGAAGTTTTAAAATCCATTCATACTCTTCATGTCACAAGTTTCATATTGACAAAATTGTTTTGTTTGCAAAATAAATTTAAAAACTCATTTTGGAGATCGTGGGAGACAAAAAAAAAGAAAGGAATTCAAGGAAATTGCAGTTGATGTTTCTGTAGCTAGGTTTTTTTTTATAAAAATATTCCTTTAAAATTTTGTTGATTTATTTTATGTGGACAAGTGTGCATGTGTCACCATGGGTTTATGTGCACCATATGGGTACAGGAACTGGTGAAAGCTGTGAAGGGCCACTGGATCTCATAGAACAGAAAATAAATATGGTCACAGGTGTGGGGGTTTTACAAAGACAGGAAATAGTCTTAATTCATAGGTCAACTCTATAGCTCTTAGATGTCCCTTCTCAGGTGAGTGGTTTCTTCAGTCACACATACTCAACTGAAACTCTATCATGATATCATATTTGATATTAAAATCTTATTATTAATAAAGTGTAGTCTAGGGGGCTGGAGATATGGTTCAGCGGTTAAGAGCACAGACTGCTCTTGAAGTCCTGAGTTCAATTCCAAGCAACTACATGGCAGCTCACAACCATCTCTAATGGAATTCGATGCCCTCTTCTGCTGTTCTGCTGTGTCTGAAGAGATCGACAGTGTACTCATATACATAAAATAATAAAATCTTTAAAAAAATAAAATAATAAAGTATTGTCTATTCATATAAACACATGCAAATGAAAATCACATTAGCCTTTCTGTCCATGAAAACATGTGACACATTCTGCTGTATGAAACAATACAGTCTTTTAAAATACTTAAGCAATAAATGAGGAAAAAAGGTACTATGAACTAAGGTAAGTGGAACACTATAGCTTGAATAGTTGGGACTACACCAGGAAAAACACATTGAAATTACCCATTAAAAGTTTGTTGAGCCTAAAACTAAGAGTGTTTGAAAGATAAAGTGGGAGCAAAAATATCCACTATATTCATTTATACAGTACACATGCAAACATACATACGTACATACATACATACATGCATTCATGCATGTATGCAGTGTTTTTCATGGTATTACTGTGTTAGATTTAAGGTATCTAGGATAGGTAGACATGCTAGCAAACATCTCTCATTCACAGGAGTGCATTGTGACTGTTATGCATTTGGGTATATAAAATAAACTGTCACATTAAGTTATAGAAAAAATGGTTTTGAAACTGCTACATGTATAGTTTCTTTTCACATTAAAAGATCTTGCAAGCCCATTTGCAATGCATGTCTATCTCCTAAGTAAATCACTAATAAACTAGCATGGGTTTTACCAAAGGATATTAATAAGTGAAACTGAATTCAGACCATGCACATCTTAGATTGTATTTAGTTTAGCTTTTTATTTAATATAATAATTTTGACATATGACCATGTTGTTACACACATCATTAGTTCTGTTTTCCCTTAAGCATCTGTTGATTACTCCACCAAATTGTGAAAATTTGAAT
Source organism: Tokudaia tokunoshimensis (assembly GCA_036184795.1). Lineage (NCBI taxonomy): Eukaryota > Metazoa > Chordata > Mammalia > Rodentia > Muridae > Tokudaia > Tokudaia tokunoshimensis. Next base: position 112,423,128 of record BTHU01000012.1, on the reverse strand, counting down.
TGCTGCTCCTATATTGGTATTATGGGTAATACGACTAAGAACATTCCTGGCAGCCTTTTTGATTAGTGTTCTGAAAAAAAAATCAATGGATGACATAACTTACGTATTTACTTAGAAACATTTTAAAATCATATTTCAGAGGTTACAAAAGGAACCATTTCTGCATGGAAGAAAATAAGATTAAAAGTTTTTGAGAGAATTCTTCTGTCATGGTACAATATGGATTGAGGGCACAAGGCCAAAGAACATCACTTTTCTTAATTACCTCAGAAAGTTTCATTAATGAGCCAATCAAATGTCCTGAAATGTAATCTGTACATACCTCAAAAAGATGAAAAACAGGCACTGAATCACTGTGGCAGAGTACAGAAGTACCCAAGACAATATATGAGTAAAGTTATATAAATGAAATAGTTAATTCTCATCTGAGCAAACACGCAGAGCTTCACAGAAGCCCAGAATCTCTGGGCACCAAAATCATAATTCTGTAACCTTAAAAACCTCTATGGGAAGTCAATCATGAATCTAGTGAGAAAGCTGGGAATCTGGAATAGAGCTTCCCTTGTGTCTTGGGAGGAAAAGCATGACTGCATCTACAGGAAAAGCAAATATTCTAACTTGATCCTTCCTCCTGGTCTCTTCTGATTTAAAAGAAAGAAGAAAAGAAACCCACTTATTTATGAAAAACTTGCAAATCTTGTCCCTGTGGATGTAGGGAAAGTTCCAAGGTGTACTAATAACAGTAAAATGTGTAAAATTAAAGAAAAATAATTAATATTGAAGTTTTGAACATGGAATCAAGTAGTCTTCTATAACTAAGGAAGGACTGAAAATCATCAATTCTGGTGCCTAAGTGCAATTAAAGATTACAAGCATAGCTTAGGAACACTAGGGGTATTCCCAAGAGATAATAGAGTTCAGTCTCTCTATTCTGAGAACCTGGCTAGCAATCGCATGTCCCTGAGGAATCTATTGCTCAGATGAAGCAAGAGTGTATAAATGCAGCTTGGTTTAGAGAACTTATTGAGTTAATCCCAATAGTCACAGATAAGGATACCCATTGTGAGCCCAAAGGAGCAATCCTGGAATTCAGACCAGGGTACATTGAAGGGAACAATATGAGTTATTCATAGCTGCAAATAAAAGTATCTCAAAACTTATTTTCTTCATTTATCTTTTAATCAGGAATCACTCACCTGAAACTTAGGAATTATTCAGCTGAAAATTTTGCTTAGGACCTAGAACATTTGGAGTCAAATGTCAGCAGGGTCTCCGGAAACTGTGAGTGAAGGCTGCAACTGTAGTTCAGAGATTTATTATTTAGGCTGCAGATTCCTTAATTCTTGTCTTTTTACTTATGCGAAGTAACCCAAGGATCCTGTAAAAATAGCTACTAAATCTAATCACACTATTTTGTCTCTTTCGGGTTGTTAAGTTAAATATTTTAGCATCTAATATATTTCATACCACATCAATAAAAATTGTAATTTACATAAACATACTACTCACACTACAATTCAGTTGCTTGAATAAGACATATACACTATTTCTGTGCTGAAAATTTAAGATATCTGCAAATACAATACTATGAAGCAAGATCTAAATGGAAAATTAAGAGAATGGATCAAATGATTCAGTAAAGTTGGTTTAACTATTGTCCAGAAAGTCACATGAGGATGGAATGTAACTTCAATTGGAGAGAACATGTGATGCCTCTCTTGTCCTTTGAAATCTGCTCTCTGGTTTTGATCATTCCTTAGGAAAGCAAACGAGATGGAAAGCGTCCAGTTGACTTTGACAAAAGTCACACTTAACAGTCTCTGATTCCAAAGCTTAACACAAAGACTCAGTAATCTGTATTAGGTTCTGTGTTTCTGGTAGAGGGATAGAGACAGATCAAAGGGGCACAGTGAAGCTTTTGAAATAGACACAGAGATACACAGGTCAGTTCATTTTGAGAATGGGAAGAGAGAGAGAGAGAGAGAGAGAGAGAGAGAGAGAGAGAGAGAGAGAGAGAGAGAGAGAGAGACCTGATTTCCACAATGGAATCTGCACCCATGAAGGTCTAATTGTCAAAATGATTCTCAGCTCACAGAAACTAAATATATGAGCTTAATCCCTGAGGTATAAAATCGTTAGTGGTTATGATTGGAAAAAGAAAAACCTTTGATTTCTCATTAGATTTATGTTATTTGGCAGCCATGGTGGGGCTCATAAAACAAAAGTAACGTGTAAAATTTGACTTTATCCAAAACAAAAATTTCGATTGTCAAATAGAATTATGGAAAAAGTTGAAGAATAAATGACGATTGGAGAGAAAATGGTTTTTTTTAGACTTCAGGAGTATAACAGATATCAACACAATATTAAGACAGATCAACCCAATTAAAAGGACCATTTGACAAGACAATTTAACAATTAAAATATATACAGCCACATAAAAGTACTCAATATTATTTTTTAGAGAAATCTAAATTAGTGTTATGATATAAAACACCAAATTTCACTGATTTCTTTTAAATAAGGAATGATAAAGACACAAAATAACTGATGAACTTCAATGCTTCCATTAAGAATATGGCATGATGCGATCCACCTTTTCTATAAAATATTAGAAGTTTCTTGAAAATTTAAACATGTGCTTAACACCTGGACTAGCAATTTACTTTTATAATAATATCTAATAAAACCCCAAATAGATGTTAATCTACACATCTGTATAAACAAAGCTATATGTAAATACTTTTGTTCATTTTACTTTTGCTTGTCTTATATTGAAATCAACTTAAATGGCCTTTATAGATAGGCTAAATGTTTGATGTGTATCAAACTATCCCAATTTTATTTAAGATAAAACACAAATCAAATTGTATCTTTTCAGTATATTGTGCAATAAAGATCACATTTTTTAGCAAGGCTAACAGGGAATTGTATTAATTAATATTACTCCTATACAACTTGATTGGTAAATACCTAATTCTGCTTTTGTTTGCCAAAATAGGATCATATTTAAAATGCTTTACTTCAATAAATTCTATCTAATAAAACTGATTTACAACAACAATCCTGAATGGAATGGTTTCAAAAATAAATATTCATTTCAATATTTCAATATTCAATACACAGATACTTATAGTATTCATTTGCTTTACTTCTACTCTGATGTATCACTGAGCAAAAACAACTTGGGGGAGGAAAAGGCTTTATTTGACTTGTAGGTCATAGTCTTCCATGAGGGGAAGCCAAACCCAGAATCCAAGGCAGGAAATTGAGGTAGGAACTGAAGCGGAACCACAGAGAAAGACTGCTTACTTGCTCTCTCTCAGTGACTTGTCCAACCTTCATTTTTATACAAACCAGGACCACATGTCCAGAGGTAACCCCAACAACAGTGTGTTGGATACTTTCACATCAATCCTTAAAAAGGAACTTTCACAAACTTGCCTAGAGGCCATTCTGTTGGAGATATTTTCTTTGTTGTGGTTCCTTCTTTGACAACTCACATATTGTAAGTGCTATTGTCATTATATATTTGATTTTCATAAATAATGAAAATAAAGTACTACACTAAGCATTTTATATGGTAGTGCCATTTCTAGAAAACTCACAATAGATTATAACTTCAGAGCATTGCTCAGTGATGATTTGAAAACAGATAGGGATTCTTGACTAAGCAAGAAAAGCAGTTATTTTATAGTGTGTCAGTTTTCTTGACCTCAAATCATGGTTCCGCTATTGCTTTTCAAGAACTTTAGCAAGTTTATTACTATTATTATTATTATTATTATTATTATTATTATTATTATTTGATCCTTGAAGCTCGTTTTTAAATTTGACTCACTGCTCTCTAGATCTTCTGTGGTTTCCAGCCAAGGTTTAGTTTTCATTGCATTCCTGGCTTGGTTTTACTTTTGCTGAGTCTTAAGTATTACTCATTCTTGGGTTTGCATGTTATTATTATTATTATTTGCAGTAAAATGAATGTGGGGATGATAAGCTGATTTTGATGATAACTAAAACAGTGATTTATTTGCAAAACACTTAAGATATAGGGGGTTTTTGGATGCTAAAGTCTTGTTTCCCAATTGGTTCTTGATCTGTCAGTGAAGAAGCCATGAACTAATGGTTGGGTGAAAGGGATAGGAGGCGGGGCTTTTGGGTGCCTGGAGGGAAGCAGACAGGCAAGAGGAGAGGAGAACAGAGTTTACAGTGCAATGTGTGTGTATATGTCTTTTATGCATATATTCAATGAATCTGGGTGGCAGCTGGAGCGTGGGCCATTCATGGAGCTTAGGCAGGGTAGCAAAACCACATACAACACTGAAACGACTGCCATTCTATTCTAGACAGTTGAAAAGCTTCTCTTTCTCAGTACAGCCTAACTTTACTCACTATTTGGTGAATTGAAACCAAGTTTCACCTAAGTGGCGGGGGCCCCCATGTACTGTCATGAGAGGCACACACTAACACACCTGCCTCACAAAGTATGCTCTGCAGGGTTTGGTTCCTGGTTTGAAGCCCAAGCTGTTATTGCTACCTGACTAAGCATTTACCTGGTATATCTCACAGGAGAAAGCTCTTTTTTCTACTTGACATAGTGCATTGACTTATCTGATGTGAAGAATTAGATTTGGAGACTCTTTGCTGATTCCTGTTTTCATACCTATTGATCAGATATCTTCTTGCCTAGATATCTATATCTTAGTCCAAGGGTAGCATTCTTCAGGCACCTCTGTCAGTGCCTCAATACACAGAAGAAGACACTGAAGTCAATCCTGAATCAATAGCTATATAAACCAGCTGGTCCTTCCTTCTGTAAGACCCAGAGCTGAATTACCTATATGACTTTGCTGGAGCACATAACCTTGACCTATATTCTGTCATAAGAATAAAATAAGAGAAGTAGTTAGTACTTTCCAAGTTTTGAGAATCTGGCTGATGTGATCCCATAAAATAATCTTATCTCTTGTTTTGGATTTCTGTATCAATCCTCCAGTCAATATTCTATAGTTCATTTCTTTTTCTTACATATCTCCATGTTGTTGACATTTATTGATTATGAACTCATTATCATAACATTTATTTTAGCTGCATATAATTATACATAATCATTGAGTTTGAAATTCATATGTAGCACTGAATATATTTGCTGTGCTGAAGTACCTCAACATTGATAAACATAATCATTTCTTCTATGTACATTAATAATTTTTGAGGAGAGGTTGACATTACAAAGATTACAGAAAGCATTATGACCTATATGTAATATAAACAGAACCTACAAAGTCTGAGGAAAGGAATATGACAGTATAAAATGTCTTCAAATATTTGTAATATGTTCTGGATATCTTAGCTGTCGGGAAGGAGGGAGATGAATAGCAGAAAGAAAGATGATGACATGGTTACTGGCACTCAATAATTCAAACATTTTTTTAAAAAAATCTTAGAACCTTATTTGCATAGTTAATTGCATATTTACATTCCAAAAGCATGGGCTACTCCAAGCATTCTCATGAATATGAAGGCGGGAGAACTACTCTCTTTCAATATGGTCTGCCAACAAGAGTCAATAGTAAATGAAATGGTGTGCTTAAAAAAATATTGAAGGAGGCAAAAAATTAAGTCAGAGGTTGGAAGGATCAAAATAAAATTTTTTGATAATTCAAATCATACTGAATTTGCTATATAACTTGGTAAGTTCTTTGAAGTAAAAATTCAAACCCATATTCTTTCTTGTAAAGTTTTAACTAGGTTTTGGGTGAAGACAACTTTTCAAAACTAAACTTATTTTTAGTTTTCATGTATAATTTTGAGTAAGTGTTTTGCATAGCAGACTTAAAATTCCTGATAATCTGTGAAAGAGAACATGTTAAAATTATACGTATGGACAAATACTCTTGAGAAAAACTTCATTTACTAATACGAAAAAGCATTTGAGACACCAGAAGTCTGAGATACAAAGCACCTGCATCTCAGTTCTGGCCCTGCTGTTATCCAGCAGATTTTATAATCCATTATGAGGCATCTGACATTTAGTCATCAACAAATGATGCAGACATAACCCAACCCAAGGTCTGTAAAATAAATAAGAGAAATTCTTTCAGGAAATTTGAAATGAACTGCAGAGGCATTGCCTTTCTCAATAATGAATGACATAACATTAAAAATAAGCAGTACAAATATTATACGTTTAATATCAAAAAACCGAGGAAAGAGTTGAATAGGATTAATGTGGTACAAAGCAGAACAGGGGACAGTGAGATGGCTCAGGAAATTAGCACATCTGCTGTTCAGACTTATAGACCAGAACTCGATTTCCATAGCCATGCAATTTATGAAACTCATGCACCCAGACATACAGTCTCTGTCTGTCTGTCTGTCTGTCTGTCCGTCTGTCTGTCTGCTTCTCTCTCTCTCTCTCTCTCTCTCTCTCTCTCTCTCTCTCTCTCTCTCTCACACACACACACACACACAGACACACACACACACACACCACACAATGTTGAGGAATCCAGTGGAAATCAGTTCATCAAGTAGGCAAGTTCAAAAACACTCATGATTCATTGAGATAACAACATTTCTCTTCAGCAGTCATCTACCCTGTTGCCTATAATTCCATCATAAGAAAATTCTAGAGGCTGCCTGTGCCCTGGACTACTTGCTGTTGACTCTGCCTGTCCTTGGGGATGAGTGGTGACGTGGAGTGGAATCAATGACAGACTCCAGGAGCAGGTGAGAAGTATTGCATTGAGCTCATCTGAACACTGCTGCAAGCTCCTTTAATACCCTTCACACACGCCCCATTGGTCTCAAGAAAGCATCTCTTCTAAAGGGCAGTTCTTGATTGGCTGGCATTGCCTGCATCAGCAATCCTTGGTCTCTCAAGCAGTCTTCAATTAGGTCTTTCTGCAAGAGGAGCATTTGGGGCTGCACAGCACCCTGGCGTTTAAACAGAGGTGGACGCAGCTGTCCTTCTACAACTAGATAATCACAGAAGGAAGGTTTTTGTTTTAATTTGTTTTGCTTTTTCTTCAAAATACTCAACTGAAATGCTTCCAAAGTAGAAAGTCAGAGTCAATAGGAAAGACTCAAAAATGTCAGTAATCAGAAGTCAAAAAGAAATTATTCCTAAATTGAATAAGGGGAAATTACTATGCTGGATTAGATGCTAGAATTTCAAATGGGCGACAGTAAAGTGAAATGGAACCAAATAAAAATTCAAATAGCAGTTCAGTTATCAGGTTATTCTACCTATTCCTCATAAATATGATCCAGAATATAAGCTGTTGTTAATGGAAGGTGAGAGAGCTGGATGACAAGAAATTAAAAACAAACAAACAAGCATACAAAAACCTGTAGTTACTCTTCTAAAATTTTTACATAAATTTCAAGCATCCTAATGGTAAAAAAAAGTTTAAAAATGGAAAATTTTGTTATAAATAGATTGTAATATTGGATTTTTATGGGATTTTTCTTTAAAGTCATGGCAATATAAATACATTAAATAGAATTTTGAAACATAAAGGAATATTTACATTTTCTCAATGCCTCTGAAGATAATATGCCTAAGAATTGTAGAGGAATGAGTTGTAACTTTATACGGGAGTACCTGGCATATATCTCCTCATTCAAATGATCAACAATGCCGTCATGAGACTCAGTACAAATCCAATATTCTCATCTGTGGTGGGAAGCCATTTCAAAGCATACCACTTTGATGGGATTATTTCCAAGTATATATAATCTAAGACAAACTGAATTCAAAATATCAAAACAAACCTATAAAGAGAAGTGAAGAGTTATTTTCCAGATACATGAGCTCAAAACTTGAGGATGGATGGAAGTCTTATAAATGACTGTATGACCTTAAGGACTGGAAAGACTATATATAGTCAACTGATCAATGAATAATATGATTCAAATCAAAATGTCTCCATAGATTGAAGGAGCCCCCAACAGATATACAGTTGATACTTACCATAAACTTCTTCCATGTCAAGTACTACAGTGAGTCATTCAGGGGGTAGTTATACCACTCAACTAGGACAGTGCCTATGTAGCCATTACTCTGGGTATCAGATTATTCCCTTAAAATTGGAGCTATTAGTAGCTACCACAGGAGAGTCCTGTGAAGACTTAGAAGGTATATAGTAAATATATAAATATTGGTCATCATGTGAAATTCTTGTAAGTAAAAACTAACCAATAAAGCAAAAATAAAATCCTGCCCATATGCTTCCAAATGAATAAATTGATAAAGAAATAGCCAAGAAATAGTCTAAGGTCACTTTTCTGATTAGTGCTAGGTCACTAATAGAAGCAATCTCAATTACTGCAGCCTGTTAACCTTTACTCTCTTCCAAAGACATTACAATATCTTTTTGAAAAATGTTATAAAATGGACACTACATTTTATAATGTGATAAAATGACATGGTCTGTTTTCTCAATTAGTTTGTTCTATAGAGAAAACCATAGACGACTACATAATGTAAAAGCAGCGGTCATTCTTCTGATACAGAGAAACAATTCTCTATTACAGAAATTAGAGAATTTATTTGAACACAAAGAATGTATTAATGAGCCAGGCAGTGGTGGCACACACCTTTAATCCCAGCACTTGGAAGGTAGAGGCAGGCAGATCTCTGAGTTCAAAACCAGTCTGGTCTACAGAGTGAGTTCCAGGACAGCCAGGGCTACACAGAGAATCCCTGTCTTGAAAAAACAAAAAGAAAAAGAAAAAAAAAGAACGTATTAATGAAGAATAAATATCCTGATGTGTATAAAAGAGAGCTGTGGTTATATGTTGTTAACTAACTGCTAAGAAATTCTTTATGTGTAACATTTTTCTCTGCATCACATCACAGAATAGCCATGGTGAACTATAGAATTTCTTTGCCCTTCAGGTATTACTCAGTGTGAATATTAAATACTGATTCTGTAATGTTAAGCTAGGACTATATGAGAGTATCATTTACTTTGAAATATCTGTGGTTTTCAGTGCAAATTTGATTAAAAATTGAATAATCTATTATTTATTCATTGACTTCAAATTCCCCATTCAATATCTATACTGATGTTTTTTCTTTAAACCATCACCCTGCTGATGAAACTCTGATGTTTTGCCAGACATCACAAGTACAATTCCAGGGAAGTGGATGAACATGGTCAAATATTCCAGGACACAATAATTCCAACAAAAGACTGCCAAAACAGCAAACTTGAGTGAAGACCACTACAGCCTGACACAGACAAAAATACTTCATCAAGGAAGGCCAAAATAATTGGTTGTTTAACATTAGGCTAAAACTGATTGCTCAATTGATAAACAAACTATTTTCTAATGAAGAATCTATTTATTAGGTTTTTGTTGTTATTCATTTTATTTATGGATGTGATACAGGCTTATTCTGGAACCACAAGCTACAGGATTTATGGACTTGACTATTTTGAAAGTATCATCTTCCATAACCAAGTAATCACTCATCTTTCATTTATTTTCTAGTCATAATAAACTATAATCATATTTTGAATAAATAAACTAGTTGGTTTTCACAATAACCAGGTTAAAATGTGATTGAGAAAGAAATAATTTTCTATAATAAGGTATGTGTACAAAATTAACACTGAATTAAAATGTACTATTAAAACGTTTGAAAAATGTTCAAATGTTGCTAATACATATTTTTAGTTTGGTACTTGACTGTATTTAAAACTAATGCAATTCAGGTCTGTATATTTATCAGTTTCCTAACATTAATTAATTTCTCTTCAATATTTTCCAGTTGTTTCAAAACTGTCCTGCCACTCAGTGGTTACACGGTAACTAGAGGCTGAGAGAGTGATTTCATGCAGGAATTGATGAAATCACAGGTCTCACACTTGACTGTTTCTTAGAACAGTTTTTCGATGTAACCATTAAGAATGGTTTTGTGATGTACACTGAAGGGAAATAAAGACAGTTAGGAGAAGACAGAAAGATTATCGCAAGCTCATAGATCAAAGAATTAATTTAAAAGTTATATCTTCTATAATATGTCTATAGTTTTAATGCAAGACCTTGTCAAAACTGCTATGATATTCTTAGCAAGCACAGAAAAAAAACCCAAAAATTTGCATGGAAGCAGAAAAGATCAATTGTTCCAAAAGCAATACTGAACAAAAATAATATTTTACAAGGTAACATTTAAGTTGATTTCAAATGATACTACAGAGTCATAGTAATAAAAAAGTTATTGTAATGTCACAAATATAGACAATAATCCATAGAGTTTAGGACAAAGATAAAAGGCCAGCAGGATTTATAACACTCCTTTCAATTTTTTAGTTCTTACATTCATTCTGCTTCTTCTGGGATATCTTTAACCCTCATAAAAACTCTGAGAAAATTAACAACCCAATTAAATATTGAACTAGGGAAATGAACAGAAATTTCTCAAAGGAAGAATTGTAGACAACATGTTTTCTCTACTATGTAGATTGATATTTTTGTTTTGTTTGACTTGGAGCACAGTCAAAGTAAGGGAACTAGAAATGGGATATTTTAGGAGCAGACATACTAAGCAAGGTAAGTATAGTAGACCTGAATTGGTTATAGTGGTGAGATAGAATGCCTGCAAGCATAGAATAGTAAGGAATTTCAGAATAGTGGGAAATCAGGAAGTAAAGATGAAGAAATACAAAGCGAAGCACCTTGAGAGCAAAATAGTAATCTACTCTCTCACAAAAGAACCAATAACATAACACATGCAGAGATAGTAAAACATACATGGGAGCAGAGGAAGGGGCACTAGACGTTCAAACATTAAGTGAGATAGGTGTAGAGAGATGAGAAAATGTATTGTAGAAGATGTATTGACCAAACCAAAATATGCATAATGAAAAGAAATCGAACATAAATTCTCTTAGAGTTCCTGTGTTTTGGTGTACACCTTTGCTTGCAAAAATATAATTTATTAAATATAAATCTCAGGAGCATATAAGGGATATATCTCTAGGAGTTACTAGTCAGGGTTACCCACGAGATCCCTAAAACAACATAGGATTTTGTCATTGCCTTTCTGTTAACCTTCATAACAACAAGGTAAGAACCTATTGCTGAAAACACCACATATTTCAGCTATAGGGTGTAGAAAAATGTAACCTTACATAGACCAGGGATCTTCACTTCCACTGGCATGCACTTTTAGTGTCAGAACAACTGAGGCAACTGAAGGGGAAAAGGCATCAATTCTCTTACCCAGCATTACTCTGTTTGCTAGAGTATCAATCTATCTGGCGATCTGGGCCCAATGTTGGATTAATGGCATGGTTTTCACTGTGATAGCTAATCAATTTCAGATTGTATTTTAGGTCTTCTTCATCAGAGGAGAGTTCATTTCTGCTACTGTAATCTAGGTCAAAAGCCCATGGTTGGGGAGGTCATCGGTCCTACAGTAGAACCTACCATTTAAACTGAAATGGTCATGTTCTCAAATTTCCTTGTAAACATTTATATTCAGTTTATACCAATAGATCTCAACTGCTCTCAACCTTTCTCAGAGAACTTGCTTTGTTCAGTGATCAGAAACCAATAGAAAGATTCATAATTCAGAACACTAAGAATAAAGAATCCCTAAATATCTCTAAATAGGTCATCTAAATAAAAGTCACCACTGTGACCCCAGTGGTTAGAGAATATCCCAGAAAACGCAGTGTGAATATAAGAACTGAAGGGTTGGGAGTAATATCATGAAATTCTGTCTTCTGGGCATGGCACACTCATTGCACACATAAACTTACAAAAGCCATGGCTACTTGGAAAAGATGGACAAGGCTACACCAGAAAAAAATTCTTGCATAGATAATGGTAGATGATATCAAGGTACTATGACTTACTGAGAAATATAGCTGTGAAAAATTAATGATGGAGGCAAAATCATTCTTATTTTGAAGTTATGGACACTTATAGATTTCCCATTGCCCCAGTGAATGGCCACACCATGTATGAGCAGCTTGAGCAGCTAAAGGCACATAGCAAGTTCTTCAAACCGAAAAACTGAGAAAGGGTATTTGATAAATCATGGCTGTAGGTGAAGACGCTAAAGGGAGAGGAGTAAACATAAACATATTTCAGTATACACATATGAAATTCTCAGAAACAAAGAAAAAAACATGAAAGGCAGTCAATACTAGTCTAATATATTCTAAGAATTTGTCCATTGAACTTAAGTGATGTGACCTTAAGGTTTTCTCAACAGCCTTGGAGGATTATGATGTCTAAAATCAGAACACACTAAACCTAACTTAGTTCTTTTTATCTTTATCTACCTAGCTCTACAGACCCTGATATTAGAGACTGAAAATGTCAAAGATTCTTGCTGTAGGCATCAAATTTTGCTATATGGGGCATAAGTGATTGTAAGAACAAGTATATAAATGCAATATTTAGATTCACATATTATGCTGATAAAATAAAGAACACTTATCAGTTTAGGTGAGAAATATAGGGAAGAAAGAAAACCTTTTATATAGGAATAAAAAGAAATTTTTATGTGTAATTTTATTTCAGAGACGTTTTATTTAAACTGACACCAACATGATCACCTTTCAGTTCTTGGTATATATACAGAAATAAATCAGATTCAATGAGTAAGTCTTCTAAAACTTCATAACATATTGGAAGAAGGAATTTGATCACAGAGGAAATAGCTGAGAGTGTTTTAAGATGAACATTTTATTTAAGAAATGAAACTAAGGAGTGTGAAGTGCTCTTGTAGAGAGGGATATTATAAATGATAAAACTTTTTGTCCCTCAATTCAGTTTATAAGTATCCTTTTAGCATACTGGAGACATTGAAATATTTATTTAAAATAGATATGAACTATTGCTTGAATTTTTTCCTAATTATTGATTTGCTGTGTAGTTGGGGCTTGTGCAGAAGTGGGGTATGCTTTCTCTGAACTATCAGAGTTTTCTAACTCATGCTGTAATGTTGTCAATAAATGTAATGAGCCTAAGCATCTTCAAACTTCTGTTTTATAATTAAAAAGTGTTGGAAAAATTAGTTTGCATTAATTGGCCAACAATCTTCGATATACAAACTACATATAAAATTCTCAAAATGTAGTAAGATAGAGACAAAAGATTTGCTGCATTTTTATGGCCACAACGAATCTGGAGACAAGCTGGTTTGCAGTTATAAATGAGGGTCTGAGTTTGTATTCTCTGTACTCACATAAAAGCCAGGCACAACAACATATGACCTAAACACAAATGTTGGCGGACAGAGAAGGTTAGAGTTTGCTGTCCAGTGTATGTAAGTGAATCAGTTAACTACAAGTTCCTTTAAAGACACTATTTCAAAAAGGAAGACAGAAAGTGTTACAGCCTCAACATCTGTTCTCCATATGTATATGGGTTTGTACCCACATATATATGGTCAAAAAAATCCAAAAAACAACAACAAAAAATCAAAACCGAACCAACCCAAAATAAAAACAAAAAAGAGTATTCTTCATAAACATTAGAAGCACACACACACACACACACACACACCTTCTCCCACATACACAAACACACACACACTAAATAAAGTGAATTGTGGAAGTGTGGTCAAGGAAGAACCCTTAGGTTGACCTCAGTCATATATATGCATGCACTCATAAACAGGAATATGCACATGTATGTGTAATTAAATGCATGTGTGAACAGAAATGCGAGCACACACTTACAAATAATTTGTGTGTATGTAAATTGTGATATGTGCCTATTCTTCTTATATTTTCATCTGTGTAAATTAAGATGATAATATCCCGTGCTGCATTTAGAATATTGTCTTTCATAGAACTTTGTATTTAAAGACATGATTCCTCAAAGAAAGGCATTGCTTGAAAAAGCTGTTACATTTAAAATAATGGAGCCTCAGTGGGGGAAATGCACCATAGGCATTGGGTTTTTATTTTTATTTTTTTTATTTTTAGTGTGACCCCAATTGTTAGGTGTTCCCCTATACTTGACTACAAAACCTATGTGACCAGATTTACTCTCCTGCTGACACACTTGCTCTGACATGATAAACCATACGCCATCAAATTATTAAGATAAACTCTTTAGTCACTTACATTGCATTTTTACTGCTTGTTGTTCACAACAAAAATGTAATTCATCCATTGTGGTATAGGTTAACTTTATAGAGTGTACACACAAAAATCACCACTTTGGTAGATAATGTATCTTCTTGAAAGCCAAAGTGAAAGATGTCACTAAGAATTTCTTTTTCTCAGGGGCATTTCTAAACATCTTATACATATTTGAGAGTGACTTCTATTTTAGTATCATGTGTCTTCTGTCCTCCTTTTCTCCATGATTTCTTCCTGTCTTTTCTTTATCTCTCTTCTTTTAGTTCTCATTCTCTACCAATTCTCTGCAGTATCCTAATGGAACACTATACTGATATTATAAATATGTTACCTTACCTTACAGACAGAAGGACAGTGAATTATTATTATTCACAATAATTATTATTATTGACCTGGTAACAGGTCAATAATAAAAGGATGTAAAGAGTAATAATGTGTGCCTGGCAACTGGGTGCACTAAATCAGTTTTGTATAGGTATATCTTAGTATTGCTAAATGAACAGGTACTTATTGGTATCAAAAAACGGTACTAGCAAGTGTGAAATGCTAAGTTGAAACATTTCTACATATGTTTTTGATTTTTGCATAAAAATGAAGGAAACAACATACTGCTCTCAAATATAAGTGTCAGAAATAGAGCTACACAGAGAGACAGAGAGACAGAGACAGAGAGACAGAGAAATAGTAACAAGAGACAAAGGGAGGGTGAGGGAGGAGGGGAAATGTGAGAGGTAGGTAAGAAACACAGAATGAGACACAGTGAACTGGCACTGACAAAGCTGTTTAGTGGGAACATGTTTGTCCTGATGATTGAGTATATTCTTGTTGCACCAGAACTGTAATTAGTTGAGTCTACAGTGTTCCCCTTTCCTCCACCCCTATGGAGAGTGTTTGGATGTGTAACGGCATTTGTGCTCCGACTCTTTTGCAAGATGAAGTCAGATCAAGAGCATGTAGCTTGGGGGCAGTAAGCATGAGTCTATGTGTGAAGCCACTTCCTGGTATGCAAGAGAATAACCACAAGTCCCACAAATTCATGGAATTGACAGTCTACTCCTGAGCTGCATCAGAGCAGATGTGTTGATAATCAATGTGATCTGGGGAGACAGAAAAACACCTTTCAGTTTCTTGTCAGATCCTAGCAGAATTGTGCAAGCAGAGATTTTGCCCAGTGGTCTAGGGAAACAGAGGATTGGAGTTTGAAGACTAGGCAGTTGGACTTCAGTTAGTAATTATACAATGGATCCTGCTAGTTCTCTGATTAATCCTGCCCTGATTTTACTGCAGTGACCACTGTGGGTTGGGTTCTTTAGAAATGGTAAATATTATCCAACCGAACTTCCTCTTTCGCTTAAAAGTGAATAATAAGCATCATTGAAGATAAGCTAAAAATACCATATTGGTCTTTCAAGGCACAGATGCAATCATCAATGATTTGCGGTTGGGGGGGATGACATAGCTAGCATCTATGAGAGGACCACCACAGATGAAGGGATATATTTGGAGCAAGAGGGTGACTTACCAGTGAGTAGAACACATGCTCCTTCCACCAGAGCTTTTGAATAGTACAATAATTATTCTTGATTTTATTCTTTATATATTCTTAGTACCAAAGTAATAACCTGTATCAAATCTCTAATCAATAAGCATGATAGAACAAATATGACCTCAAATTGATATCATTCTCGGTCCAGGTTGGTAGAAGCATGTGCTCCTCTTAAGTTTCTAACATTTAATTAGAATGATATTTGGGGTACATTTGTTAGTCATCCTTAGTCATATAATTTACTCCCAACCAAAGAATGTTCTCTTAGGTTCTGAAGGCCAGTAAATCCTAGATGGATTATTATCCCATATATTCTGAGCCTAGGTTACAAAAGACAAATGTTTTTAAGCTTCATTGTGGAAGTTAAGACATTTCCTGGATCCTCCCATGAAAGACAAACCTTCCTACCCTTTCACCTCAGTTCTATCTCTAAGTTCTTAGAGTACTATGTAGCCCACACACAAACATATATGCAAACTTCTAGTATTAAATCAAACAGAAGGTTTTTGCCTAAATTACATGGTTGAGAGCTATGATACTAAAAATTATAGAAAGCACTGTTTTATGTGAATTATTCAAGCAATAATAAAACACGCATATACAGTGCTAAATACACAAAAATGAAAGTTCAGTTAATAATTTGATGATTGTCAGGAGTATATTCTCTAAAAACTTCTGCCTTGTTTTGAGAATGTATAATTATTACTAAACACTGAATTCTTTTAGTGAAAAGGAGCCATGATTAATTCAAATATTTTTAATGGTTACATTTAGTGAAAATAACAAATATGAATTGAACTCAACTGTTTATGACATGAAAAACTACTGAGGAAATATTTGAATTATTAATCAGGAAAAATATATTATTTTCAATATGTTAGAATCCCACATGAATAATAGAGAGTGATCGGATATTAAAACTTCTATGACTCTTCTTCCCCAATTATTTTTAAGAGGCCATTAACTTGAGACTAACTGGTTAAGAGGCTCTTAATTTGAGACTAATAGGACATGGAAAGAGTTGGGGGTAAGCAATGTGAGAGAGGACGAATGGATAAAATGGAAGGGGGAATTCATACCATTATATTTTACTAAAAAATCTAAAATAAGAAAAAAATCTAAAATGACTTAAAATAATTTGAAGATACTGTGATGAGCTAAGATTTTGGAGACAAATTTTGTAGATTCCATTATGGAAACAAAAGCAAAGGGGGAGAAAGACTGGACATAGCTATATAGAAGGTATTCTTAAAGACATCAAAATCAGGAATAAAAACATTGGCTATTATTGATTCAAAAATCCATAATGATGCTTAATAAGTTAGTTAAATTTTATAATGATGAGTGAGTTAGTTACAGATTTTAAGTTTGACATTGGTAAAGAATGTCATGTAGTTTTTGCAAGAATAGTAGACAAGATAATTTTGCAAATGATTTTTATGAGCATCATGGAGGAGAGGAGGACAGAATGATGTGTAGAATATGTAGAATAATGTGCAAGATGATGAAATTATCACATGATATTACAAATACAGTGACCAAAAAGGAATTACTAATAGTCTCATTAGAAATATTCCTGGTCCTGGAAAGACTGGATGTAGCAGTGTAGGGGAATACCAGGACAGAGAAGAGGGAGGGGGTTGACTGGGGAACAGAGGGAGGGAAGAGGACTTATGGGACTTTCGGGGAGGGGGGAACCAGGAAAGGGGGAAATCACTGGGAATGTAAATAAAAAATATAGAAAATAAAAAATAATAAAAAAGAAATATTCCCTAAACTTAGTGATATTTCAGGTAAAGTAAATTTGGCCATTTGTTTCAATACATAGTCTCACAGATAAAAATGTAGAAAGCAAACTGTTTTTTGAATCAGAATAAAAAAAGCAGCCTATGAAACATTAGGTAATTCATTTTACGAGTCAACATTTATTGAATTTCTATAGCACTTTCGTACTATGTTATTTTGCTAACATCCTAAATTGTATATGGATTGTATACAATGTTGTTCCTAATGATCTTTTCATCAATAAAATTTACACACAAACCCACACTCCCAACCACCCTACACACACACACACACACACACACACACATACAAACACGTACACAAACATTGAATACATATGCTCCAGTTCACAATGAATTGTATGAAGGTAAAGATGCATTGTCTTTACACAATCTCTTTCTCTCTTCTCTTGCTCTCTCTTCCTCCCTTTTCCTTCTCTGTTCCCCCTCTCTCCCTCTCCCTCCCTCCCTCCTTCCCTGTCTGCTTCTCTCTGTCTCTCTGTATCTGCATCTCTCTCTCTCTCTCTCTCTCTCTCTCTCTCTGTGTGTGTGTGTGTGTGTGTGTCCTATATATCATTCCCTTGAAGTTCTTAAATTGCAATCAGAATGTAAAGGGTAGAGTTCAATTAAAATACTTTAAAAACTTGTGTCCTTGTAGTGAATTCTACCTCTATTAAAGAAGTCTAACTTCCTGTCCTATGGCATGATGAAATCTCAGTTTAACCATATATTTACTCATTTGTTATTTCTATTTTTTTGTGTATATATGCTGGTATACATACATGTTTTAACAAATTATATTGTGATATGTTAAAATAATTATATGAGCTTTCAGAATAGCTACATAGACAAATCAACATATTTTCTTCATTTGTTTTAGTAATATGTATTAATTTCCACAATTGTTTTTGATAATTATATAGTTATCCACTTAATTACTTATTGTTCATAGACTATGATTATCTCCTGATATGATATAATTTGTTTCAAGTACCCAAGAATATATGGTGTCCCAATGGATATTTGTATGGGATCATTGATTTTTATCATAAGGAGAGGCTGCTGGGCAATGTCCAGTGATTCAACACTGTGCCCTATATATAGACAGGACACTTCAAATACAAAGAATAATGTGGTTCTATATGTCAGCAATGCAGAGGCTAAAAATCTATTTTGTGTGTGTGTGTGTGTATGTGTGTATATATATTTATATATAAAATATTGTACTGGCTGGTTTTGTGTCAACTTGACACAAGCTGGAGCTATCTCAGAGAAAGGAGCTTCAAGTGAGGAAATGCCTCCCTGAGATCCAGCTGTAAGGCATTTTCTCAATTAGTGATCAAGGTGGGGAGGGGTCCATTGTGGGTGGTACCATCCCTGGGCTGGTGGTCTTGAATTCTACAAGAAAGCAAGCTGAGCAAGCCAGGGGATGCAAGCCAGTAAGAAACATTCCTCCATGGCCTCTGCATCAGCTCCTGCTTTCTGACTTGCTTTGAGTTTCAGTCCTTACTTCCTTTGGTGATGAACAGTAATTTGGTAGGGTAAGCTTAATAAATTCTTTCCTCCCCAACTTGCTTCTTGGTCATGATGTTTGTGTAGGAATAGAAACCCTGACTAAAACAAATTGTTACCAGCACAGTAGGGTATTCCTGTAACAACCTGAATATGTTTGGAAGAGGACTGTGGAAGGACTTTGGAACTTTGAGCTAGAAGAGCCATTGGGATATTGAGAGCTCTGTGGGATGTTCTGTCGGAGCTTGGAAGATAATGTTAAGATCAGTGCAAAAGGTGGAGGCCTGGCTTGTGTAATTTCAGAGGGAATATTAAAGACTCTTATCAGGACTGTTGCTGTTTTGATTGGGAAGATTCTACTCTTTTGGTTAGCTTGGGCTGAAGAATCAGCTGTGATTAATAAGATACCAGAACTAATAAAGCAAAACCTTTGCATTATTGGGACAATTGATACTTTGTAGTTGAAGCTAAGCCATTAGTGGTGATTAAGAAGAGACCAGCATCATTGAGGTGAAATCTTCTGGGAAGAATTTTCTGAGAGTACAGTTGCTGTGTTCCAGAGATAGCTAAGGTTGTACCTCATGCTGCAGCAGGACTTGGTAATGTGTAAGAGTCACCCAAGTGGTAATGCTTTTGAAGGTATGAAAGTGTTCTGAAGAGCAACTGAGGCTTGGCACTATGAGAGGCCATGGAAGGCCACTGGTGAAGATGCAGTCTCAGTTGCAATTGATGACCAGGACTTGAAGGGGTCACACAAATGAGTTGAGGCTTGGCACCATGAAGAAAGCCTATGAGAGGCTATTGGTGAAGCCTAGGTACAGAGGAAGACAGCAGTGTTTTGGAGATGCCAGTACCATAAGATGACGACCAAGAACAGCAGCATCAGTGGAATACAGGCAGCTGGAGCCTAGAAGAAAAGGTGTGTGCTACAAAGGACAGTGCTGGAGAAGTGACCCTAGCCCTTGGAAAAATCCAGAAGATTGTGAGTGGATCCCAGACATTGGACAGTTGATTTTGCTTTAGAATGTTACTGTGCCCTGATATTGTTCCCTCTTGAAGGAAGAAAGTATTTCAGTGGAGTCCACAGTTACGAGACTTTTAAATGCAAAAAGACTTTGAATTTTAAAAGAGATTAGAAATTTTAAAGGGATTGAAATTTTAAGAATTTGCGAAGACTGTGGGACTTTTAAAGTTATTTAGATCTTGGGGATGAATAAGAAAGTAAGAGTTGATGCTTAATAGTGATGTGTTTGTGTGTCAAGTTGACAATGGGTCAATTGTCCTGGCTGGTTTTATGTTAACTTGACATAACCTGGAGTTATCAAAGAGAAAGGAGCTTCAGATGAGGAAATGCCTCCATGAGATCCAGCTGTAAGGCATTTTTTCAATTAGTGATCAAAGCGGGGAGGGCCCATTGTGGGTATTAACATCCATGGGCTGGTGGTCTTGGGTACTATAAGAAAGCAAGCTGAGCATGCCAGGGGAAGCAAGCCAGTAAAGAACATCCCTCCATGGCCTCTGCATGAGCTCCTGCTTCCTGACCTGCTTGAGTTTCAGTCCTTACTTCCTTTGGTGATGAACAGCAGTGTGGAAGTGTAAGCTGAATAAACCCTTTCCTCCCCAACTTGCTACTTGGTCATGATGTTTTGTGCAGGAATAGAAACCCTGACTAAGACACATATATTACTTATTTTTTATAGACTATGACTGTCTAATATAAGATGGTGTATTTAATAGAAAATAACATTACTACCAACTTTCTTATTAGAAAATTCATGTCATACTATAATGTTTTGAGGTAAAAAGCTGAATCTCCTGACTCATTTGAGGACTTATTTATAATTACAATTATAGATCTTGAACTGAGAATACAATTATAGCTTATACATTATGTATTTTGTGCTTAGTATTAACACATGAAAAACATGACAAAACATCAAGAAAATTTTCTTACAACAAAGGTACCTGAAGCAGATTCAGGTGTCAAGCTGCCATAAGGTAACAGGTTGGAATTATTGTATTTGTAAACACAAGCAATAAAATTACTCTGGACTGCTGTGTTTCAGGAACACACAAAAGTCTAGCTGGAAACAATTCAGATGTCCCTCAACTGAAGAAAGGATAAAGAAAATGTAGTTCATTTACACAATTGAATAATATTATTCAGCTATTAAAAATGATGACATTATTAATTTTGCAGGTAAAAGAATGGGACTAGAAAATATCACCCTAAGTGGTGTAACCCGGACACAAATGGACATGTACAGTATGTACTCAAAAAGTACAGAACACCTAGGATACAATTCACAGACTATGAGGAGTGTAACATAAAGAAAGGTCCAAGAAAGGATGCTTCAATCCCAGTTAGAAAGGGAAAGAAAAGAATCACTGGAAGCAGAGGGATGAAGGGACCTGAATGGGAGAGGGGAGGTGGAGGGGAAAAGAGGAATAGGTTCACGTATGGGGAAGGGATGGGCAGGAGAGAAGCCCAGAGGGGCTGGAGACTGAATGGAAATATGCAGCCTTGGCTGGTTAGCCAAAATGCCCAACACTTGGCAGAGTAAACATGAAGAGTCCACCTCCAGTAGTAGACAGGGCCTCATGTGAAGGGATCAGGCTACTAACCCATAGTCAAAATTCCTGACCCAGAACTGTTCCAGTATAAAGGAATTACAGGGGCAAAAAATGGAGTAGAGACTAAAGACAGGAGCCTAGCATGGCTGTCCTCTGAGAGGCTGTACCAGCAGCTGAGACAGTTTCAGATACTTATACCCAACCATTGGACTGAAGTCAGGGACCCCTATGGTTGAATAAGGGAAAGGATTGAAGAAGATTAAGGGGAGGGTGACCCCATAGGAAAACCAGCAGTCTCAGCTGAACCAGACCCCAGGGATATCCCAGAGACTGAGACACCAACCAGCGAGCATACATGGGCTGTTCTGAGATCCCTGGCAGAGGACTTACTAGTCTGGCCTCAGTGGGAGGAGATGAACCTAATCTTAGAGAGTCCTGAGGCCCTAGGGAATGGTGAGGCCTGGTGGTTGGGGGAGCACCATCATGGTGGTTTGGAGGAGGAGTAGTGAGATGAGTAACTGTGGGAGGAAGGACAGGAGGACAATGGCTGGAATTTTAATAAATAAAATAATAATTTAAAAAAGCCTTTAGGTTCCTTGTAGCACATGTGTTAAAGTTTAACTTTAAATAGTTTTGTTTTATATATCAATAATCCTTTGGATACTTCAGATATACTAATAATATGTTTTACTTTTGCCTTATTTTTCTTTCTTTTCTTTTTTTATTAGATATATTCCTTATTTATATTTCAAATGATTTCCCCTTTCCTGGTTCCCCCCTTCCTGAAAGTCCCATAAGCCCTCTTCTCTCCCCGTTCCCCAATCAACCCCCTCTCGCTTCCCTGTCCTGGTAAAGGAAGTATTTTTACATTCATCAAATCTCTTTACATGTATTCCAAAGACCTTTGCATGTGGGGTATCCTATTTGATAAGACTTCAATGATTCTTCCCTGCGACCTTCAGTGAGTAGAATGTCTTATTTCCTACTAAAAATATGTCCCCAAATGTCAACAGTGCTTATACTGAGAGTCCCTGCTTTAACATATGTAGTTTAGTAGAGACTGTGGCACTCCTTAATACAAAAAACTCCTAACTTTACTTTGCCTCAAAGAAAGAGGAATGACAGGAGACAAATTAGAAGAATTCATTTTATTTGGTAACTAAGTAGATGTGGAGAGTGAGCAGGAGGAGCATAGACCCGGGTGACATCTAGGTAGGTAATTTAGGCATCTGAATTGAAGCATTTCACTTTTTCTGACAGAACCAAAGACAGCAGAGGGCATAGGAAATTCTAATCCAGTCCTAAACAAAATCTACAGACTGATTGCAGTGGTTCTCAACCTTCCCAAGAATGTGACACAATAGATCCTCATGTTGTGATGCTCCCCAACCCTAAAATTATTTTTGTTGCTACTGCATGACTGTAATTTCATTATGCTTGTGAGTCATAATGCCAATGTCTGATATGTAGCATGGTCTTAGGCGACCCCTGTGAAAGGGTGCTAAAATCTGAGATGTGACAGAAAAATTTAAAATAAAAATAGCATTCAGCTCAATGACAATGCCCAACTGCTGAAACTCCCCTTGCAGTTGCTCTCAGCCTTCCTACTTGCCAGATCACTACTTTAAAAAATCTCGTGTGCATCTGCAAACTATATAAGCTGTTGTGCTCCTTTTAGAAATGTCCCACATAGGCACACATATTTGAATACCTAATCCTTTCGTGGTGGTGGTATTAAAGGAGGTTTGAAGCCTTTAATATATGGAACATTCCTAAAGGAAGCACTTCACTGGGGACATGCTTTAAGGATTTATAGCTTCATTTACTTCCTGTTTTGTTTTGTTGGTTTTGGTGTTGTTTGTTTTTCTCTTTTTTTGTAGTCTCTCAAAGTCCTGCACCAGCAGCCTGCTGCCGTGTTTAAGGAGCCCCATTTGGACTCTCTCTTGAACCAAAAGCCAAAATCAACTCTTCGTTCTACAAATAAAATTGGTCACTGGTGTGTTTGTTTGTTTTCTTTTAGTAAAAAGTTAGTAAAACAGGCATCATAGCTTGAAGAATTCTTCATTCTCCTTCAATTTTCAGGACTCGGCTGTACAAAAGACTGTTTTCTAACCACAAACCCATGTCAGAAAACACTTTCAAGAGTGACACTGCCATGGTCCTTGCTGTGAAAATACACATTAAGCATGTGAAAGTCATGGCTTTCTAGGTCATTTATGCTCATGCCTTTATCTAGTTATCTCTACGGGGAGGTGGCAATAAAAAACACCAGCTGTTGTAAATTCAAAATTAAAAACTAGCCTTAAAGCTCTACTTGTATAAAATTGTTTGATGTACTTGATTTAATGTCCTAACATCCCTCAGGAAAATTTGTTGGGAGCAAATGTCCGCAATCAGTGAAGGGCTCAGCATTCTGCTTCTCATCACTCCTACATTGTCTTAGACATTGTGTTCATTCAGTCTTGTACTTGAAGACTTTCCCCATGTCTCCCACTATCACCTTATCCATGTCTCCTTGTAACAAGTATAACATTGTATGTCTCTATTATTCAGCCTCGAAACTCCCCTGGGAAATCATCTTTTCTATTATTATCCAAATTTTATAAGTTTTACACAGGTTTTATTATCTGATGTGTCCGAGTCTCATTCATGAAGTAAATACAGGTCAGGATGAGGGGAAATAAGAGTGTGACGCAATTCTTAAGAAATAGTGGAAATGGGTCAGCCATTTTTTTTCTTTCATTTGAAAAGCATTGTATAATTGCTAAATAAAGCAATATTGCCAAATTGATAATCTTTCCCTTTTGGGCCTCTTCACCTGCAGAGGCCATTTCATATATATTTCATCATTTTTTGAGTTATGCCCTGATGGACTTCTGAGTCTATTTTACTAAACTCCAACCCCATTTTCTCCAATGGAGTATTATATAAATACTAATGGAACATTAGACTTTCAAATCCAATGAAAATGTAACAAACAAAATCAGTCCTATTCTGGAGAAGTCCTCACAGTCAACTCCTGTCTCTTGTAATTGACTTAGTCCTCAATTTACTCACTGAGCAATAACAATATATACATTTTGAAAATGCCTAAATTAAGTGAAATGGAATTATCCAGCAAAAACTGAGAGGCATAACACTTTGCAGTGGTTCTACTGCATAGGAAGCACTAGATTTCTAGGGCTTCATTCACTCTAAATCAGTTTCAATATCACTATTGCCTGATGTCAAATAATTGTCATCAGGGCCATTACATAAACTGTAGCATATGAAGCAGTGCTTTCTACTCATTACATGGCAACAGCAATTTTTCTGGGATTTGATGGAAAAAAATGATTGAACTTACTGTCAAATATCCTCCAGAGAAAAATGACTTACTGGAATACTAGTTAATCTTAAAATAAATATTGATCCTCATCTCTGTGATTTTCTGTTGTTGTTGTTTCCCACTTCTTATCTCCAGTATCGTTCTATTTTCCTCTCTTGCTCCACCCTCAACCTACTCCCCCTTCATATGAGCTAGAAAGGGACTCCAACTGTGGAGTAAGTAATTAAACACAGAAGAAGAAGAAGAAGAAGAAGAAGAAGAAGAAGAAGAAGAAGAAGAAGAAGAAGAAGAAGAAGAAGAAGAAGAAGAAGGAGAAGAAGGAGGAGGAGGAGGAGGAGGAGGAGGAGAGCTTAAATATAAATATCACCAGAGTTGTTAAATAAATGCTCAAGAAATCATATTATTATATATTTGTGTGTACATATACAGGTATGTGTCTATGTATGTATATGTATGTGATATGTATTGGCTCTAGATTATTCGAGGGATTGCATTTTAGAATTAAATATGTCCATGATACTCAGATCATGTTTTTTTCTTCATTTTAAATCCACCATAAAAATCCAAAGTAATTTACTATTATCACAAAATGAGCACAAGCATGCATATCTTGACAAACTTATACGCCTGTACCTCTTAAAATTATTTCTACATTTTACTTTCTCTAACTCTAATTTAATACTTTAGGTACCAAAAGTACTAAGAGGAAAATATAATCAGTACTTATACTTTTAATTCTTTTCTATTAAAATGCGAGGAATTGAAAGAACGAGTTTTGCCTACCTCCTGTAAGCCTGAGCAAGTGTTGGAATGCTTTAGAGACATTTTTATTAATCATACCTTCAATATAACTGAGAAGGCTTAGCAACTCCTGGATAGAAGAAAATTATAGGCTAGTAGTTTAAGTGACTTCCATGCATTGTTTATGATCAAGTAGTCATACAATCAATTGTACAATGGCAACTCTACTCAGAACACCGTGTAGGAGGCATGCCACTCCAAATTGGTTTTCTTCCAACTCCCCTCCCAGGCCGTGTGCACAGTTCACAAAGTCACATCTAAGCCATCAACCACTAAATGAATTATTGTTTGTGTCTACCTGGATATAATGGCTACTTTTCTCCTATCCTTATCCATGTTTGTTTGTTTGTTTATTAGATATATTCTTTATTTACATTTCAAATGTTGCCCCCTCCCATGGTTCCCCCTTCCCCCAAAATCCCATAACCCATCTCCCCTCCCCCTGGTCCCCAATCAACCCATTCCTGCTTCCCTGTCCTGGTATTCCCCTACACTGCGGCATTGAGCCTTCCCAGGACCAAGGACTTTTCCTTCCTTTGTTTTATTTGCATTTTTTTTTTTTTTGCTTAATGATAACATAGTCTTCCATTTTTGAACACATATTACCTATGTGAAATTTACATTTACAGAAATTCACCAAAATAATTTGTTTCATCATAGTATGATAAATGTATAAGTGGGTTCTGAAATGCAATATAAATAGTAATTACACAAGATCTCAAAATATGCATAGACTCAGCATCCGTTCTTTGTGTATATGGTGCCATCATCTTAAATGAATGTGATAACTAAGATCAATGAGTTAATGACTTCTAAGATATTTTCCTACAGGAATCATGCTCATTCTTTCATAGACAGAAGTGAGACTGATT
The DNA here is from genome assembly GCA_036184795.1 of Tokudaia tokunoshimensis. Taxonomy (NCBI): domain Eukaryota; kingdom Metazoa; phylum Chordata; class Mammalia; order Rodentia; family Muridae; genus Tokudaia; species Tokudaia tokunoshimensis. The sequence goes on along the minus strand of BTHU01000012.1, from coordinate 112,396,591 downwards.
TCCTGTCAACAAAGGTATGATTGCTATGTCATCAGATTGCATTTAGAAGTTCAGTAGATGGCTATTAGACTATGTACTTGACCATGTAATTTCTGAATATATTCACAGAATTCTGATAAAAATTAGATAAAGCATGTGCATTCAATTAATGTATTTCTAAGTATTGTTACCCACTCAACAAAACACCTCAGTATCTGAACATTCTAGAATTATGTTAACTGTTGCTAAAAGAACTATTATATTTATTTTATGACTTTTATTTGTATTTAATATATTTATGTCATTTTCCCCAGCACCTTTAATTGGGGTCCAAGTCCTTTTGATTATTAATTTTGTAAATATTGAGTCATGAAACACTTATGATTAGCCAACTATATTAACTATCATTTACATGCCTGAAACAGTATCAACAGTAAAAATAGAAGCACAACTTCTGCATTACTATGGCTTTAAGTAGTTTAGTTATCTGACTTGGAATAAAACGATAGAATAGAATATTCATTTCGGCCTCCAGCTATCTGACTTAAGATTCATATCTATCAATGGGACACACATAGGAGTCATTAGACAGTTTTCAAAGACAAAAATCCCCAATGGTTACATATATGATGTCTTCAAGAAGACTTGAAGTTTCAGGGGAAAATAACTCTTAATTGTTGTCAATTTCTCCCTTGTTTTCTAGTCTTCGCCATGATAATTTATGTCTAAATTCTCTTAGTGAAAGCATTTGGAAGTGTGTACTAATTAGGTTTTTGCATTAATCACAATCTTCATTACCAAAGTTACCAGTCTTCCTTTCAGAATAAAGTTTCTTCTCAATACCTGTTATTGAATTTCCTTCCCTTCCATCTGCCTTCTCCCTCTTCCTTCCCTGTTTGTTTTCCCATCCTCCTCTCTCATTTTTCTTCTTCCTTCCTTCTTCTCTTCCTTTTCCCTTTCTCATTCTGTTCTTCCCTCTCTTCCCTCTCTACCTCTTCCCTTCTTTCCATCCTCTTTTCCTTTCAATTCCTTTATTTCTCTCTCCTTTCTTCCTTTTTTACCTTTTATTCCCTCCTTCCTCCTTGTGTCCCCAACCTTGACCCTTCCACTTTTTCCCTTACTTCATTCATTTCATCATTTTCCCTTAGCTTCCTCCTTTCTTCTTCTCTCTCCTTCCTTCTTTAGTATCATCTTTCCTGCCTACTTTTCTCACTACTTTCATCACATTCTTATTTCTTCCTTTATCAATCTCTTTCTCTCTTCCTTCCATTCATATTTCTCTGTCTCTTCCTTCTTCTGTTCTTTCCTCTTTACTCCCTTTCTACCTGTTTTTCGGCCTCCCTAAATTTCATCCTGTGCTTCCCTTTTCTTCTTCCATCTGTCCCTTTTTCTATTTTTTCTTTATTTTCTCCCATGCCACCTTCCTTCCTTCCTTCCTTCCTTCCTTCCTTCCTTCCTTCCTTCCTTCCTCCTTCCCTCTGTCCCTCCCTCCTCCCCCTCTATTTCTTCTTTCTTGAATATCTTTATCATTTCATCCTTTATTTCATCTTCTTGCTCTCTGTCTTTTCCATCTTCCTGAACCTTACCCTTCCTCCATCCTATTGTTCTCCTTTCCTTCTTTTCTTTATCTTATACTTTCATCATTATCATCTTCCTTTCTGCTTTCTTCCATTCCCACTCCTTTCCACTTTTCTCTCTCACTCTCTTCTCTTTGTTAGAATATTAGATTCCTTAGTTTAATATAAATTAGTAGTTTGAAAGATAACATAGATCTCTCTTCAGAATTAAATTTTCCAACAATATTAAGCCTTGCATATACTAAACAGTTTTACTTAATCTTAAAAAGGCATGTGGATTCTCTGCATTGACTTTTCAGACCTTTATTGAAACAGTACTGTATCCTGTAGATATGTTTATTTTTTCATATACAGTTTATTCCATAGCTTCCTTTAATGCATGCTGTTCTTATGTATGTTTTGTAGATAAAGAAATTGAGGATCATAAAAGGACATTATACTAAGGTGGCAAGTATCAAAAAAGAAACTATAACTTACGTCTATAATTTTGAGTTTGTATTCTTAAATACTGTTCTCTAAGGTTAAAAGAAAGTTTAATTTGCAAGTTTCTTCAGAGGATGAGTAATGGAATCAAGATCTAAATACAGACACTCAGCATCCTGATGACTAGCTTCTCAGAGTCATGGCACTCTCTTTAGTGGTAAATTGCTTGACAATGCAAGATAAATAGAACACTGAATAAAAATTTATTTACAGTGACTGGCCTATGTTCAGTTAGTTAATAAACTCTTGGTACTCTTGTTTTGTTGTTGTTTTTTTTTTGTTTTTTAAAATTAATTAATTAATTAATTAATTTACACACCATATTTTATTGCCCCCACCCCTGTACTCCCTCTGACTGTACCACATCCCATACCTCCTCTCCATGCTCCTGTCTCCATGTGGATGTCCTCACCACCCACACACCACCTGACCTCTAACCTCCCTGGAACCTCCAGTCTCTTGAGGCTTAGGTACATCATTTCTGAATGAACACAGACCCAGGAGTCCTCTACTGTATGTGTGTTGGGGGCCTCATATCAGCTGGTGTATCCTGCCTGGTTGGTGGTTCAGTGTTTGAGAGATCTCAGAGGTCCAGTTTAATTGAGACTGCTAGTCCTCCTAAAGGATTTCTCTTTTCCTCAGTTTCTTTCAGCCTTCCCTAATTCAACAAAAGGGGTCAACTGCTTCTGGCCATAGGTTGGGTGCAAATACCTGCATCTTACTCTTTCAGCTGCTTGTAGGGTCTTTCAGAGGGCAGTCATGATTGGTCATTTTTTATGAGTACTCCATAGCCTCAGTAATAGTGTTAGACTTTGGGACCTTCCCTTGAGCTGAATCCCACTTTGGGCCTGTGCTTGGACTTTCTTTTCCTCAGGCTCCTCACCATTTCCATCCCTGTAATTCTTTCAGACGGGAACAATTATGGGGCTGAGGAACACTCCTCCATTGCTGGTAGGATTTCAGACTGGTACAAGCACTCTGGAAATCAATCTGGAGGTTTCTCAGAATATTGGAAATAGGTCTACCTGAAGACCCAGCTATACCATTCTTAGGAATATACCCAAAAGATGCCCCATCATGTCACTGGGGAACATGTTCCTCTATGTTCATAGGGGCCTTATTTGTGATAGCCAGAACCTGGAAACAACCCAGGTGTCCCACAACAGAAGAATGGCTACATAAAATGTAGTTAATTTACACAATGAAATACTACTCAGCTATTAAGAAGGAGGGCATCCTGAGTTTTGCAAGCAAATGGATGGAACTAGAGAATATCATCCTGAGGGAGGTAACTCATACCCAAAAGGACATGCATGGTATGTACTCACTAATAAGTAGATGTTAGCCAAAATTAAAAAAAAAAAGTACAGATTACCCAAGATACAGTTCATAGAACTCATAAAGATCAACAAAATCTTGGTACTCTTAATGAGAAATGTAATTTTGTACCATAACCCATGTTGGGGAGCTTACACCTGCCTGTAATTACAGCTCCAGAGGAACCTGTTCATTTATTCTGTCCTCTGTAGGCAGCTCCACAAATGTGGCCCCCCCCACACACACACACCACCTTTCAAATATTTAACTTTGTTATTACCGCAGCAGCATCCTACAATGTAAGTTACAGGACTAGTTCACTGGCATGTGGTTATTAGGTTTCATATTGTATTTTCACATAAAACTATTCTTTTAATAAAATAAGTGTATTTTCCTCTACTTGAGGGACTGCAGAGAACCTTAAGAAATTGATAGATGGTATATATTCTACAAAATTTGATAAAGATTTTAATAAAAGTCATTATGTATATCCTTATGCCACCTGATTCTATTTGGGGGTGGGGCTATATCCTAGAGGACATGTGTCATTCATCACTCCATCACAGTCAGGGTTGTAGATTATAAGGTATCATTAGTTTGACCCCAATCTAGCTCCTCTCTCTGTGGCTCTCTCTGTTCCCTCAGCAGTTGGATTAGAGGCATAGAACAGTGAGATAAGAAGGAAAGTGATGAACCTGAACAATGTCATAAGATTTCATTTTTTATGTTCTAAAGTGGTGTTCCATACAGTCCTGCATATGTCCTCACATATACATCAATATGTTTGTTACATTGTCCTATATGGTTCAGAATGTCAGGTACAGTTTTTGTGACCACACCATAGATAATATTACTTGCAGAATGTTATTCATTTGAAGGTAAACTCAATATGAACAATCAGAGTAGTATGGGTAAATCTATAAATTCACAAACATGCACATGCGTATACACACACATGCTCATATACATGTGTATATCCACATCTACATACATGCACATACATACACATGCTCACACAACCACACACACACATACATATACACATATGTATAACCATGCAGAAAGGCAGAAAGACATATACATACACACATATACACACAAATGCAAAAACACATGCACAAATATCCATACATGTGAACAAACATACATGTAAAACACATGTATAATAAATACACATACATGAACATTTATCCATATATTTACATATACACATCTCACAACAAACTCACTCACATTAAATACACATACCTCTTTGCAACATATTTACATTTATTGTTATTCAAAATAAGTGGTATGGTTTAGTTCTTAATATGCATGTGTTCTACTTTTTCTCTTTCACAAAGAATATCTTGTATTTTCTTCCATTTTTTTTCTCTATTTGAATTCATCACAATGTACAACAAACCAAGCCACAACACACACTTTTAAATTCAGCTCCCTACTTCTCCTGTAGTAGCTGGCCTTGCATCCCAGTGACCTCAGTGTTAGCTTTGCTATGGATCAGAGCCCAGACCAGATGGTTGCCATTACCTGGAATTGCTTTTAAAAGTCACCAGGTACCTTGCGGATGAGGATATTCCAGAGCTGTTCTCAGAGAACAAGCATGCCATTTTCATTGCCTAGGAGTGGAAATACCAAGGTTAACGTTACTTGTCCCACAGTAGATGTGGAAAGTTGCCTTAGTCACGGCCCGTGACTCACATCTGCACATTGTGAGGTCTCTAATCAGGACTTGTGTAGTCCTAATGGTCCAATATCAGCTGAGATGTTAATAAAGAGACTCACCAGTTGCTACCTAAGTGTTCAAGCACAACACAAATAGTTTTTCCAAGCCACCTGAGAAATATTCATTTTTATTGTAAAGACGTTCTGTACATGCTCTAAATTTTCTTCCCCCCACTCCTTTTTCTCAGGCCATTATTATTACGTTCCTACTACTCACACAATCACCATGATTATAAGGACCACTTTTTTTTTCTGAAAATGCTGTTCAGGAAATTTATTTGCATTCATTAGTCCTTTAATTCCTACTCATGTAATCAAGGAAGATAATTTGCACAATCTCTGAATAAAAAGATGGAGGTCACTTGCATATCCAGCAGATTACAGTTACAGATTTAAAACATATGTCCATTAGTTATGAATTGTCTACAACTGTACACCTTTTCATATAATTTTATATCAATGAAGATATTTATCAATGTGACCTTCAGACGTTGCATTATTAGATATTTCAGAGATAAAAAATAAAAACCCCTATGTTTTCTGGACAAGTTCAGCAACAAAGAAGAGGATTTTCTCATCCTCATATATAATCTGAAATGTAGCATTTGCAGGTGATTATGCTTGAGGTGTGGCTAACAATGAACCATGTTTACATTGGCTTTGAAATTAGTGTGTGCCTCTCCTCTCTCTCTCTCTCTCTCTCTCTCTCTCTCTCTCTCTCTCTCTCTGTCTCTCTCTCTCCCTGTCTCTCTCTCTCTCTCCCCCCTCTCTCTGTATTTTATTGTATTGTATAGTGTAGGTTCAGCTGAATGTGTTGGTATGAATATCCATGTGCACTACACACAGGTGGAGGTCAGAGGAGATGTTTGATATCCTGCTCTACTGATTACCAGATTATTCATTTGGGGATGGATTTCTCAATAAACCTGAAGTTTGATGCTTACTCTCTTGGCAGACTGGGCATAAAATCCTTTCAATTCTTTTGTTTGTGCCTCTTCTTTCTCTCAGCACTGGGTTTACTGTTGCTCAAAGTTCTAAGAGACTGTACTAGACTGAAATCTAGGACCAACCAAATGTAGGTACAGTGATTGCTCTTAACAACTGAGCCATTACTCTAGCTGTTGCTGTGAAATTTTAAGGTCAAAAACTGAAATGTTTCTCTTCTAGATGTATATTGAATTGAATCCATATACATGTTTATTCTTTGAAAAGTTAACCATTTTAACCATTTAAAAATTAGAATTATTCTTTTTTTTTTTTTGCCCATCCATGAATTTGTTTAATGACAATAGCAACTTCTGCTTCACATGCTTCCCTTTGTCTGCCACCTTTTTTGAAGTCCAGTGAGGAGGGGAGAGTCTCTTACTGGTCCACTAGCTTGTAAGAACCATCTATCACGTGAACAGAAACTACACCTCATAACCTTTTTGGTGTGTGCGTTCGTGCAAGTGCTTGTGTATGAGGTGCGCTGGGGTGGAAGGAGGGGGTAGGGCTGGAGAGATGGCAAAGAGGTTAATGACTAAGCACGAGCTATTCTAGACGACCTGGATCCAACTTCTAGCTCCTACATGTGGCTCACAACCGCTTGTAATACAGGTCTAAGGGAATCAATCCACGCCAGCTTCTGGCCTCCGTGCCTATTGCGAGCACATGGTGCACTGATTCAACAAAACACCCATACACATCACAAAGAGCAAACCCAAAACCTTCTTGCCTTTTCTCAAGTAGGGAAACTGAGGCTTTAGTGTCCGAAGGGGCTACACAAGCGCCGTTTGACAGGTAATATTTTCCTCCCTATTCACAAGAGGGGAAACTGAGGTTAGAGAATCGACTGTACGGGAATATAGAACTAATACTCAGAGGTCGGTTTTCGCTGACCAGCCTCAACCTTCCTTTAACCTAGTACTGGAGAGGGAGAGCGATACTGCAACTGTTGTCAAGGAGACGGATCTTCCACTGCTGATTTGAGGAGAACTCTGGCATAACCTCCACGACCTCCTCCATTGGCGCTTAAAGATCCCGAGGCTGGTCTCCCAAGTGTGCTGCCTCCACCGGTTTGCACGACAAGGAAACCACAGATTCCTTCTGTCCCTCTCCGACACTTCTGTGTCTGCCTGCGCCTGAGGTCCGCCGGCGGGGTGTCTTGTAAGTATTCTTAAGTTTTTGATTTTGAGCCTTGTAACTCAATTGACATCAGAGAGGCATCCTCCAGTATCTGATGGGAGCAGACACAGAAACCCATAGCCAAATATTAGACAGAAGTCAGGAAATCCTGTAGCAGAGGGAGGAAAGGTTGTTGAAACCATAGAGGTCATGGACACCAGAAGCAGAGGGCCACAGAATCAAGTAAGCAAGATTCATTGGCACTCCAGTAGTAGTAGGTCTGCACTAGGTCTACTGTATGCATGCTGTGGTGGTATAGCTTGAAAGTTTTGTGCATCTCTTAAGAGTAGAGGAATTAGTGTCACCAAATATTTTGGCTGCTCTTAGGAACCTTTTACTCCTACTGGGTTTTTATGCTCAGTCTTGATAGTCTTATTTCATCCTATTATGTCAAGTTCTTTTGATATTCTTGGGAAGCCATTTCTTTTCTGAAGGTAAATGGAGGGGCAGTAAATATGGGCAAAAGGAGAAGTGAAGGAGGGCTGGGAGGAGTGGAATTAGGGGAGTATGAGGTAGGGGTCTATTTTTATGAGAAAAAGTAATTACAGAAACAAAAGTAGAATTATAAGGAGAGGAAATTTGAGATTTCCTTTTTTTCTTCAGATTTTATTTTCAATTAATTATGCTATTGCTAGCAGATCATAACATGTATTACCAATTTAGTTTCTATCATTAATGATAGGTAAAATTAATAAATTTTCTTATATTTTGGGGAATTATTAGTCCATATGTGTGTGTAGCTATGTGTGTGGTTGTGTTTGTGGCTGTATGTACACACACAGACACATATACACATATATATACGTACACACACAGACACACACTCCTTAAGTCCAAATATAATCAATTTAAAAGTATCATGTTCTTGATATTCTAGATTCTTTGTTTTACTGTATGACTGTATTAAAATGAGGATAGATAAAAATTATATACACAGGAACACACACACACACACATATATATATGAAATCTCTCTACATTTTGTATTTCAGTTAAACACAGAAACATAAAAGCTTATATAGACTTTTTGTTTTGTTAGTTTTGTCTTGTTTGGGTTAGTTTGAGTAAAGATTGAATCTGTAAATGTACGATATTTTTAAAGATCAAGAAATTGGAGCTGTTGCTGAAGATACTAAATCTCATTTAATGGAGCAAGATTAATCAAAATTGTTGGAGAGTACAGACCAGGTGGTAGGATAGTCCATCATGACCTCCTTAAGCATCCTTAACAGAATCATGACTGAGGAATGTAAGATGTCCCAGTGATTTTCATTAGAGAATGGGACCAGGAAGACAAGCCCTTGGGTCTATAGCCCAGTCTGAAACTTTTTATATGTATGTAAGGGAACACTTTCAGATTTCTACTTTAATTTTGTTGGGGCATATGGCAACTTGATGAAGTTCAAGTCCTTGAAATGATTTTCTATTTTATTAAGCCAACCAGAGAGGATCCATCATTTCTTTTCAGAATGTGAGGGGTGGTGACTTCTGATGCTTCATCTCTGTGGTTTCAGAAGATATTTGAGACATATGACCCTTATCTTTGATGGTGATAGAAGGTAAAAGCTCTCATATATTGTAGAATTCATCTTACTGTTTCCTGTTTCTGGCAGACTGAGTTTTATTAACAGCTTAGTACAGTTAACCTATCTTTCTCATATATAGAAAGCCATGAAATGGTTGGAAACAGATTAATTTATGTCAGCCCATTGAAAAGAAATGAATAAAGAACAGCAACTTCTAGATGTGAGGCATGTAGGAAATAATGCTTTCTGGGACATTGGTCAAGATTTTTCCAAATTTCAGCTATTTTATTTGCTTTATAGAAAAACATTGAGGATAGACAGATTATAAGTAAGCTTTACTGGATTTAATGACTCTACAAAGAGAGAAACTTGAATTCCATGTATGCATTCCTCCATTACAATTCTAAGATTCTAATTGGGTTCCCACAATGAGTTATTTCATACCAGTCACCAACAGTTGACAATTAGAAATGAACATATCAGATTAGTCTTTATATGTATAATAATGGCTCTTGGTAAAGACACTGAGAAAAGTAATTTGAGCACAATGTGGATTATTCAAATCTGCTTCCCATTATAAAACATTTTCAGAGACCATTAGAGGAAAAATGGGGGATTTACACAGCAGTAGATGAAGAGCCATGGGCTCGAACACAATCTTTTAAAGCCAGTTGTGGAATGTCATAATCCCTTTCATACACTATTCTTTAGATCTTTTGTTTGACATGAACCAAGCAAGATGCGCAGCTATGTAAGCCACAGAAAATCCTTCAGTCTTTTACTGTGCCCGATAACTATATACTTCTTGGATGCTTTGGTCAACAGTTTCACAAAAGTGTGGTGCAGCCCATTCAGGTAATGAACTTCTCTCCCAAAGCACATAGGAGTATCTCTACTCCTCTAATACTTGTTTAGAATTCCATAATCCATGTCTTAATTGTGTAGCTAGAAAGGGTGAACTCTATCTGCCACAAGTCTGGCATCTGGGCAACAGACCATCAAGTCCATTGTCAACAACCTTTCTAAATTGAGATTCAAAAATTACACTATTAATGTCTCAAACGGTTCTAGAATGAACGAATCCAGAGAGAATAGGAGCAGTTTTACCTTTCAGCTCCCAAAAGGGAAAAAATGAATGTTTGAAAACTCTAATCAAAATATTTTAAAAACATTACTGACTAGACACCTTTTAAGAGAGGGGGACCATTACCAAGCAAACAAGGGAGTTATGATATTGAAAAAGACAAAGCTAAAATAGAAATCAGTGTAATTTCCATCCATCAGACAATTGCAAGGATGCTCTTATATCTTTGGAATTCAGATCATTGCCCAGGGAAGAGTATTGGAAAGAAGCTGTTGATTGGAAACATAATTTTCCCCCTGATGGCATGGATGTTTTGGAGGAAAGAACCATTTGCTTCTAACTCTATCAAGGTTTAAATACCTGACAAAAAATGAAGAGGATTAAAAAGCCAAAAGCTATTCAAACCTATCTGTCTAGGAACCTGTGCAGAAGCAAGGAATGGAGGAAAGAGGGGGAAAGTGGAGGCAATGTGTCCGTTAAGACAAATTCAATTGAAAAATGAGAATGAAAAAGCCTGCAGTACCCAGAAGCCCATGGACATTGAATAACCCATGGTCTGAGCCTTGAGTTTTAGATCATACAAATGATGTAGGTAATGGAGAGACAAATACATTATATAAATACATGCATATTTTGAGCACAGAACAGATTACAATTTTCCCAAACTTTCTATGCTGCCAAATGGTTACAACATATTTTAAAACCACCCTGGTCACCTCTGTTTCTCACCCCTCTGTGTGTCCAGAGAAGGACTCTTTATTTTAAAAAGGGAGTTGACTGAGAGTATGCATCTGATTCTCAGCTTCATTATCAGATACTACAGTGAACTGCTTGATCTAAAACTGACAATACTAAGAAATGAAACAAATATGCAAACAAATAAAAATGTATTTTAGAATCTCTAGATAAATATGTCATTTTGTTATCATTGCAATGGACATTATTTTCACAATACTTAGAAAATAGGGCATGTTCATTAATCTGATATTAGGTTGGTGGAAGTATCTTTTGATTCTAATTATCAGCAATGTTGCAGTTCATTCATCTCTGAGGATTGACTATCCTAGGTCACTGTGATATAGCCACAGTCTTGTGTGCATGCTGCCTGTGAGGGAAGGTTGATGTGCAACAGATCAGATAAACAGATGCACATTCACAATATCTGTCTGTGTATGTTGGGGCATCTCTGTGTGTGGCCTTTGTACTTGTGTTTATTCTAAAGAAGTTTGATAAAGCCTCTGACCCTTCTCCTGAGGTGCTAGTCAGGTGTGTGTCTTCTTTCTAAGGGTCTGAGTTAGGGTATGATGGTCAAGAGTAGAAAGGTTATCGGATGTATTTTGCTGTGACCCCAAGAAGGGAATAACTGGAAACCCAGTGAGTAAGAAGGATTTTATCTTTCTAGTGTGAACCTTACTTCTTTGCCTGCCAACACCATCCCACAATGTACACTTTTTCTCATTTACTTCTATTTCTTCTTAATTGGCTAATTTTAATTCCTATACAGAATAATATATTTCATTATTAATTTTCAGAATTCTTTGTTTGTTGAGGTTACTTTTCCAAGTCATTGCTGGATCACTTGTCTCCCTGGGGATCCCCTTCTCTATGCCATAGTGTTTCTGGGATAAGTCAAGCTGTAGGTAAGACTATGAGACCAATACCAGCTATCTGAAACAAGCAGAAACCAGGCAAGCTGTCTGGAAAAAGTTTAAAGCAAATGAGTCACTTGGGAAGGACACTTTCCATCCTTTATAGCTGCTGGCAGGCTGTGCAGTTGCTCTATAATCCCATCTTTTGTGGGCTGTCTTACTGGGGTGGGCTTGAAGTTAAATACAAACAGCTTCCTATGCTTGTACATTTTTTTTTACCAGCTATTGTGATGTTTGGTGTGTGTGTGTGGCTACTTCAGGAGAAGAGATCTAAGGCTTATTGTCTATTCTATTTCAAGCACAAGTTCTGCCATTTGTCCCACTGAGATATGATTTGTCCCTAAAAACAAACTGAAAGTCAGTGATAGAAGGTGCCCTCTCAAACCAATGGCCCAAGTGAACCCTTCATCCAATGAATTGTATCTTCCATGTATTTTGTCACAATGATGAGAAAGTATTCAATTCACTTAAAATAATGAAGATGTTAAATAATGCTATATATAACAGAATATAATTCTTGAAGCATTTTGCTATAAATTGAGGAAAGATACACACTTGCATAATTAATATATGCAGATATTTGGATTGATTCATGACAGACTGGCATAAGAACTCAAAGTCTAGAAAATATTTCTCTAAAGTTTCCTGGCTTGTAAAATATTATGTAGCATAAAAAAATTAAACTGTTAAAATGAATCTTTAAATTTTAAGTACGTCTTTGCATTGCTATTTTAGGTTTCTATTCAATGTGTGTACTTTCAGATAGCTATGAAAATTATATCTTGGGGTGGAGAGATGGATGGCTCATCAGTTAAGAGCACTGACTTCAGCTTGTCAAGAGATCCTAAGTTCAGTTCCCAGAAAACACATGGTGGCTCACAACTATCTATAATGGGTTCTGATGCCATCTTCTGGTGTGTGTGAAGTCAGTGACAGTGCACTCACCTACATAAAATGAATAAATCTTTTTAAAAGAAGAAAAATATGTTTAGGGTTAATTTTTCTTAATGACCACAATACCTACTGTTTTTCTAATTTACTGAGAAAAATAACACTATGAAAACATAACCCTATAGATTATTTATCTAGGGTATGGGGAATAGAATTTATTTGAAAGGTCATGAGAATAAATTCATAGATTTACACCAAGTACAGTTCCCAAAGAATATGCTGAACAATAGCATCAGAAATGTTGATAAATATCACTTATATCTGTGACCTGTAACAAACACTAGTTTTAAAGCTTTTAAATGTCTCAACTCATTTACTGTTAACTGCACCTACATTCAGTAAATGGCAGTAATTATTCTGATTATCCTAGATTTGTGTAAATCAGCAAATGGAGGCAAAAATTGCTGGAGGTCGAACAGCTGCTACATTACAGACATGAAATTTAAACCAAGGAGAGGCTAGGAAGAATTTCTATTTTCTAGACTTACAATTTAGTAACTGTACAATTTGAACAAATGTTAGACTTTGTTCCAGAAAAGCAGTAGGAAATAGTAGCAAATCTATTTAGAATAATAGCCACTGTTATAGGACTAAGAAAGGTTGTCTAGGCACGAAACAAATAAAAAAAATAAATAAAGATTTTAATGCAGACAGATTTGTAGCATGGTTCATTTAAATGTACACAGAAGCTTGAAATAACTATTTTGTATATAATTTAAAAGCTTTTAACTGTTTACAGTTTTGTGAATAATCTAGGTATTTAAATAAAGCAGATAATGGAACAAAGAAATAGAAAGACATCAAATACACACATACATGCCCAAAAACCATAACCACATGTATGATTTAGGCTTCATACAAAAATTATAAGGCCCCACTTCCTCTCTAAGTAAAGACAAGAAAGCCATATTCAAAAGTACTGTTAATCAATAATGCAATAGTCATGTTACAATAAAGGTAGTGCAAATTATTCAATCATAAAAAGGATGCCAAATTACATTATTGAAAATAAGAAGTGAGTTAGTGCTCACCACTTTTGCTCTCCCCACTGTCCACCAATGCTCTGACATCATGGAAGGATCCTAGTAAATGATGAGCTCATGAGAAAACACACATAGTTGCTATTTGTCGAAACATTAGTGTCTTTGAAAATTAAGCCTAAAAAAACAAAAAAAACACAAAAAAACCCTGGAGACTGTTAATCAGAAGTACTCCAGTCAAGTGCAGCCTAGCTTTTCCTTCTATTGTCCCAATAGTAAGGGCAGCTGTGATAGCAATGAGACCAAACTTAGTTCCTTGAAAAAGAGTGAAAACCAACAAAGATGACTTTTTTTATATACATAATTAAACAGATGTGGTCATACAATGAATAGAAAACTCTTGTTAGTCTTTTATAAAAAAACAAAACAAAACAAAACAAACAAAAAAAAGAAGCATTCCCAGATGCCTGCCAGTACCCAGGACAAATGTCCTGCCTACCAGGTTCCCTTGGGGCAAGCCAAGCAGCAGAGATCTATGTGACTGTTCTCCATTTTTCAGCCTATGGCTCTGCCTTTATTCCTGACATCATGCCAGCATCAAGGACATCCATATAGGACCATGCCCTAGAAACCTTCAGGTCCTCTTAGGGCACACTCAGTAGTGATTAACTGTTGCCTAGTCCTGGCCCTCCATTTTCTGGCCATCAAACCTGCTTGCACCACCAAGGACAAGGAGGTAAACCACACCTTCACCAGCCACTTGCCTGACAAATTATGCTAAGCAAACCCAACAGAGGTAAATCACACCCACTTCCCCCATGCTCCATTTTCCATCCCAAAAATCTATCTCCATGCCAGAAGACCTGCCAACACAAGGGATAACAAGATGGCTAAAAGTCACTGAAACACTCAACAAAGGGGAGAGAAAACATGTAGAGATCACCTCCAGTCGATAGGCACAGCCCCAGTTGAGTGATGGGATCAACCCCACATCTCAAAAATTTTGACCAAGAATTGTTCCTGTCTAAAGGAAACATGGAGAAAAAAAAAATAGAGCAGAGACTGAAGGTAAGGCCATGCAGAGACCGCCCTACCTAAGGACCCATCCCATCTGCAGACATCAAACCCTGCCACTATTTCTGATTCTAAGAAGTGCTTGCTGAGAGAAGCCTGGTATAAATGTTCCCTGAGAGGCTCTGCCAGCATCTGACTATTACAGATGCAGATACTCACAGCCAACCATTGAACTGAGCCTGGGGACCACATGGAAGGGTTAGGAGAAGGACTAAAGGACTTGAAGGGGATTGTAACCCCATATGAAGAAAAAAAATATCAACTAACAGCACCCCACAAAGTTCCCAGGTACTAAACTACCAACCGAAGAGTATACTTAGAAGGGTACAGGGCCCAGCTACATATATAGCAGAGGATTGCCTTATCAGGCATCAGTGGGAGGGGTGTCCCTTGGTCCAGTGAAGGCTCAATGCCCCGCATAGGGGAAAGCTAGAGTGGTGAGGTAGGAGTGGGTTGGTGGATGGAGTAGTGTACTCTCAGAGACAAAGGGGAGGAGGGTTGAAATGAGATTTTTTAGGAGGGGAACCCGGGAAGTGGTACAACAGTTGAAATGCAAATAAAAATAACCAAAATAAATACATAAGTAAATAAACAAAATTTTTTTAAAGAACAATATCAACAAAAACAGGGAAACATGCTACAATCAGAGAAGAGCTATCCTACAATAGTAAGACCCAGATATCTTAACTGAGATGAAAAAAAATTACCTTAAATCTAATTTTGCGAAGATGATAGAGGCATTTAAAGAGGAAATGACTTAATGCCTTAATGAAATACAGGAAAATATAATCAAATAGGTGAAGGAAATATATAAAAATGTTCAAGATCTGAAACTGGAAATAGAAGTAATAAAGAAAATTTAAAGTAAGGGAATCTTGGAGATGGAAAACCTGGGAAAGAGAACATTAAAGACATCTGCAAGCATCAACATAATACAAGATATGGGAGACAGAATCTCAGGCATAAAGTGTATAACAGAAGAAAAGTATACGTTGATCAAGGAAAATGTTAAATTTAAAATAATCTTGACAAATATCATCCTGGAAATTTGTGGCACTATGAAAGGACCAAAGCTAAGAAAAGTAGAAATAGAAGAATGAGAAGCTCTGTAGCTCCAGGGCCCAGAAAATATTTTAAACAAAATTTTGGAAGAAAAATTCCCCAGCCTAAAGAAAGAGATGTCTATAAACATACAAGATTAAAGTATACCAAATAAATTGTAGCAGAAAACTCTCACCACATAATAATCAAAACACTAAATTATAGAAAAGAGAAATAATATTAAAGGCTATAAGGGAAAAAAAGCCAAGTATCATATAAGACACACCTATCAGAATAACACCTGACTTCTATACAGATACTCTAAAAGCCTGAGGAGATAGATGACTTTTACTCACTAAGAGACCACAAAGGAAATAAATTATTCCACACTAGACAAACACACACACACACACACACACACACACACACACACACACTCACTGCCACCACCACCATCAAAATAACAGGAAATAACAATCATTGGACATTAATTTCTTTCTGCGTCAATAGACTCAAATCTCTAATTGAAAGATACAGGCTAACAGAGTGGATGAAAAAAACAAAAAAACAAAAAACACAGGATCCATCAACATGCGGCATAATACAAGAATCATACCTTAACTGCAAAGATAGACATTGCCTCAGAGTAAGGGTTAGAAATAGGTTTGCAAAGCAAATGGACCCAAAAAGAAAGCTGGAGTAACCATTCTCAAATCTAAAAAAAAGAAAGAAAAAAAATAGATCTTCAATAAAAATTAATCAAAAGAGAGAGCAAAAATCACTTCAAAGTCATCAAAACAAAAATCCATCAACATTACATTTTAATTCTGAATAAAGATACTCTAAATGAAGGGCACTACATTTGTAAAAAAAAATTACTAAAGCTTAAATCACACATTGCAACTGCACAAATTAATAGTGAGAGACAGCAATACCCCACTCTTATCAACAGCAGGTCGTCTGGACAGAAACTAAGCAGAGAAAGAATGAAATGAACAGATATTATGAATCAAATGGAGCTACCAGATATCTACATATATTTGTTTTTATTAGCACCTCAAGGAACCTCCTTGAAAATGGACCACATAATTTATATCAAAGCAAATCTTAACAAATACAAGGAAATTGAAACAATTCCCTGTATCTTATCAGATCACCATAGATTAAAGCTGATTCTTAACAACAAAAGAAAGCCTACAAACTCATGGAAACTGAACAACTCTCTACTCAATGACTATTGGGTTAAGGAAGAATTAAAGAAGTTAAAGACATTCTAGTATTCAATGAAACAGAAGACACATCATATCCAAACTCATGGAACACAATGAAACCAGTGCTAAGAGGAAAGTTCATAACACTAAATACCTCATAAAGAAATGAGAAAGTTCTCATACTTGTAATATAAAAGAACAGCTGAAAGATTTAGAACAAAAAAGAAGCAAACACACTGGAGGAAAGAACTGTTGGAAATAATTAAACTCAGAGTTAAAAGTCAATCAATTAGTAACAAAGAGAACAATACAAAGAATCAATAAACTCAAGAGCTGGTTCTTTGAGAAAATAAAGATAGAAAAAACCTTAGCCAAACTAAATAAAAGGCAGAAAGAATATATGTATTAACAAAAACAGAAATGAAAAGGGGAACATAACAACAGATAGGATGGAAATACAAAGAATCATTTAGTCCTACTTCAAAAAATGCGTATGCCATGAATTGGAAAATCTAAATAAAGCTACACTCTCCCTGATACCTAATCCACATAGATTCAACAAAGAAAGAATTTGAGACCTGTTTCCCATATGAGCATTGATGCAAATGTACCCAATAAAATACTTGCAAGCTGAATCAAAAACATCATCCACCATAATCAAGTAAGCTTTATTCCAGGACTGTAGAAATGGAAAAACGTAAGAAAATCCATTATATAATCTACCATATAAATAAAATAAAGAAAAAAAACCAATAACATGATTATTTCATTAGATGCTGAACAGTCTTTGAAAAAAATCAAACATTTCTTTATGATAAAATTCTTGGAGAGTTCAGAGATACAAGGAACATAACTAAACATAATAAATGTAATATACAGCAAGCCACTAGCCACTTCTGGGAATATTCCCAAAAGATGCCCCATCACACCACAAGGCCAGTTGCTCAAGTATGTGCACAAAATCTTTGTCTCTAATGGCCAGAAATGGAAACAAACTAGATGTCCCTAAACCAAACAATGGGTAAAGAAAATGCAGTTCTTTTATGAAGTCAAATAATAAATACTCAGCTATTAAAACCAATGATATCATGAAATTTGCAGGAAAATGAAAACTACAAAATATCATCTTGAGTGACATAACACAGACCCAAAAGGACATCCATATCATGTCCCTACTTATAAGTGTGTATTAGCCATGAATACAGGTTACCCAAGATATAATTCACAAAGCCAAAGAAGCTAAATAGGAAGGAGGGTCCAAGGAAGGATGCTTTAATCTCGTTCAGAAGAGGAAATAAACTAGACTTGATGATAGATAGAGGGAGAGAACTGGGTAGTAGATGGTGTGGGGAGGCTAACAGGAGGGATCAACTATGGGGATGACTGAAGGGAGAGAACTGGAATTGATGAGGGGTCTTCTCTAGGATGAACTAGGAAACTACATCAATAGAAACTCCCAGGAACTCCTAGCGATAGGAGATAGGGAACCTGAAATAGCTACATTTCATAACCAGGCAAGGTTTCCAATGTAAGTATGGGGACACCAACCCACCAAAAAATTCTTTCGACCTACAATTTGTCCTGCTTATAGATGTACAGGGATAAAGATGGAGCAGAAATTGATGGAATAGCCAACCAGGAACTGGGCCAGTTTGAGACCTATGGTATTGAAGAGATTCCACCTCTGAAAAGTCCCAGGTATTTTGAATCATCATTAAACCAAATATCTTGGTAGTGCTATAATCAGAGCAATCTACATTTTCTTCTTCTACCCTCAAAGATTCCAATATAGTTCTGTGGTATAAATTTTCTAGTTCTTTAGAAGGTTGTATTTAAGTGTATTTTACCAACGATAAGTGGATAACCCTATCCACTAACAATGTTTATTATTTGATCTTCGCAATGATTTTAGAATTATAGGATGAGAAGAGAGTGTTCATACTGAATTTCCCTATTCTAGTTATTAATAACTGTGATTATAAAAAGATAATAATCAAAGGAGATGAGAGATTGTCTCCCTGCAATGGTCAATATGCAAAGCTGCAAAATTATGTCATGGTTTCTCAGGTGAAGTATGACCCAGTAAGGCATCACTTCTAATTGCAATGAGCATAATGGATTACTATATCACTTTCAGGATGTAAAGATTTTTCCTTTCAAAACTTTTAATAAATAATGATGAAACTATCATTTGAGTTTCATAACCAAAATTATCAATTAATAAATAAATTGAGATTGACATGTAACCAGTGACAAAAGCTTCATCAAAAATAAAAAAGTTACTGTTAAATGAGAACTGATAATCTCAGTGTTTCTTGGCTATTTTCTAAGTAGAAAGTTTGTGTTTCATGCCTTCTATACCCTATATCTTGTAAGCCTTTTAAATTCTGGGAGAAATAGCACCAAAATGTACAATGTAAGATTACAGTCAATTTAATATATTGTTTGATATATTGTCTTCCTTTTTGTTACATAAGAATAACCATTAATAACACAAGATTTTACCCATATATCATCAAATGACAATTTAGAGAGCCAAAAGGCCTTCTAAAATGTAAGTGATTTTAGAAGTATAAAGAGTTCCATTATAACTCATTGTAATCCACAGATATATATAATCAAGGATAACCTGTGTCACTTAGATTAAAAAAGTCAGATTTCTGTTGGAGTTTTTTCTTTCCTCTCCTTTTTTCTTTTTTTCTTCTTCTTCTCTTTTCTTTTGATAGGCAGGGCATTACATTAAAGTTGATGTGATCTCCTTCAGAGAGAGTTTTTCAGATTTCTTTTTTATTCTTTTATTTTTTATTAGATATATTCTTTATTTACATTTCAACTGTTGTCCCCTTTCTTGGTCTCCCCCCCCTGAAAATCCCTTAACCCATTCCCCCTTCCCCTACTCACCCATCCACCCACTCCCCCTTCCCTGTCCTGGCATTCCCCAATACTGGGGCATCTAGCCTTCTTAGGACCAAGGGTTTTCCAGCTTTCAATACTGCCAGTGTCCATAGTTACAGAAAAGCATATTGCAAAACAAAGGACAGTATTTTCCTCCTATGTGACTTCTCTGAGCTTCATGACAGTGATGAATTTAAGCTTTGCAACATATGTGGAACCCAAAATTATTAATTACCCTACCTAAATTAAACAGCATAACATGTATATGTTTATAAAGAAAGTTGGTAAAATAAAATAAGCATATTAAAGAAAGTAGACAAATATGGTTTAACCATTGACTACATGTTGTAAGCATAAGAATTAATTGAAGTAACATTCCTCACTTTCTTTTAGAAAAAGATTTACCTATTTTATTGTACATATGGTGCTTTCCTGTATTATGGATATTCATAGTATTAAACGCAACTTACAATTCAGTCAATGAAAATATTGGAGAATAGGACTGTAATGCATAAAGCTTTATTAAAAAAAAAAGTACACACATGGCAGTGGACCGAGATATTAGGGGAACTGGTTAGAAGATGTCATAACAGCTAGACACTTACACAGAGTTCCATGGAGGTCGTAATATACATTGCAACAATTAAAGGGGTTGTTGAACACTAATCAAAGAAAATTGAAGATTTATGAACTTGCAATCCTAGTCAATCAGGTTGGAACATTGATGCACATCAATTTAGTTGTGTTCATTAGTCTAGAATAAACAAAGAGAATGGGCTGGAAAAGATAGATCTGAGCTAACACAGCCATGAAATATCATATAGCCTTACATTAGTGACCAAATAAATATAGATTAGTGCCATTATGTATATGCTGAGGAGGAAGGGAGGGAAGGAAGGAAGGATGTAGTGTGTGAGGGGATCAGGAGAATGGAATGGGGAGAGGATCTGCCTGAGGGGGTACTAGGAAGAGAGAGGGGTTGTTATTAGGATGTAAAGTGAATAAATAAAAATTGCTATCTTGAAAGCAGAGCCCTTCCTTACATAGCTCTATCTAATTCGTAACAGGTTTGTGCTTGGAATGGTGTTATCCATTCTTGCATTATATAACCTGGTGACCGTATAGGGAAACATTTGTATGAACTCTTCATCTGCTCTGTTTTTAACTGATAATGGGAACACTTACAAGACCTTTGTTATTCAATCTCCCTAGACTCATAAATAACAATATTTTCAAAATGATGTAAATAAATTCTGACTTCAAAGTTATCTGTTTTGTACACTGGTGGACACAAAGGAATTACTGTCCTATGCTCATTTTTACAATAAAATATGAATTTTTATCAAAAAAGTCAAGAAATGTGTATACAAGAACTTTTTCTGTACTTATTACTTCTGCTATTATTTCCAGCTATATTTTAAGTGCATAGATATTATCATTACATACTTATAGATAATGGAAGAATGCATACTTAGAGCCTTAATAGCTTCCAAAATGAAATGTTGTTACTGCAAGAAGAAAGTGACACCATCTTCCAGAAAATCTCATTGAAAAGCACAACAGATCTATTTCATACAATTCAGTTGGATTTGACCCTCAAAATTTAGAACCATAAAATTTTATATCATTAAAATTTTTCTTCACTTAAGATTTTTCTTGTCTCTAGCCTCAAGTTAATCTTTGCTTTCTGCCTCTTTATGTTTGTCTAATGACATCTTGCATAGTTCCATCCCAGAGTTCAACTTCTGAAGTTTGGAAGTTCTTTCTACTTAACTATCCTCTGTAGGTTCTTCTGTGAGCCCCCTACTCACCTAGGAAACCAGAGATGTAAGGAAGATATGTTGTTGTTGTAGTTGATCATGCAGTTTCTATTCCTAGAGCCTCTTACAATTGTGTGTTTCATTGCTTCAACCTAGTAGGAACCCCTAAACACCAACGTAGATCATTTAAATCAATACAAAAGAACAAGGTCCCTAACCATAGCTTCTCTAAACTTAAAATATATATTCTTCAAGGCTGCAAGAGAGCCACTGCATTCCGTATATAGTTTTATGAGTGTCAACAAAGTTAAATGTCTTCTGACTTGGCTGGTGTGCACATCTTTTAGGCTAGTGCCAAAGTCTTGTTCTGTAGCGGATGGCAGCTGGAGCAGACAATAGTCTACAATGAGGGATGCTTGCTGCTTCCCTAACCTTTCATCACCAGAAATCATTCACATTGTTCAGCTCTGCATCTGCAGCCTATTTGCATGGGAGGATTGACTCACAGAATGTTTATGATGTGTTGAGCCTGGGAGAAACACAAGCTGCTCAGTTTTTTGGTTTTTTTTTTTCCTCAGAGGACCATTCCAACCACCACTTTAAGGTCACTGATTTTAGGCTGTGGGGCTGCTTTCACTAATCTTCAGTGTGATTCTCTGGTGCACTTTGAAATCAGACCCACCCAATATTTTGAACTTTTCTTCAGAACGTCATTTTGTCTAACTTCCTCTGAAGTAGAGGTCTTATAGTTGTCAGGTTAATCCACTATACCCGGCATCTCAATGACTAGAGTGTCCTAAATGCTGGTGCTCAATTTTCATTGCTCACGTAAGAATTGTAACAAGCATTTCCACCGCCAAATAAATTCTGTTGTGCTACCCCAGGGAAAAGTTTTCATTGAATACATAAATGTAAGAGGGAAAAATAAAAGTTGGAGAACTGGAGAAGCAGCTTGTCTCCTTTCCCCACTTTCTTGCTGACTCGCTAAAGAGAGCTGAGAGGGCATTTGCATCTCTTCTCTCCAGTTTCTCCTTTTGAGATAAAATGTCATTATTTATCATTTCTGTCACAGGCTAGGGTCCAGTAAGGGGTATTGATTTTATATAAAGAACTGAAAATACTAGCTTGATTTTATAGGAGGTATGGTATACTTGAGCTATGCTCTTTGATTTTAAAAAAGGGATGATTGCTTTAGAGGTGGCTGGGGCAGTGATCTGGAAAGAGCAAAAAGTAATAGACATTTTTTAAATTATTTCAGTTCATCAACTATATGGCCCACATCATCGAAATTTTTAGCAGTGGTGATATTCATTAGAACAGTAATATTTTTGGTGTGTTATATGCATGATGAAAAACTAAAAAACTGAGAGTACCTAAATGTAAAAAAAAAAAAAAAAGAAAAGAAATGAATTTAGAGTGTGAAGACCCAGTCACTGAGTAAAATGAAGCATCCACCATTCTTTCTTATATAAATATGTACAAATTAGAATTCCATGAATATAAAAAACCACAAAGTTAATAAACCTTGGTATCATATTTAGAACGTAAATATCAATAGCCCCAGAAAATCATCACTGTGAAAAAGCATAAGCAACAATATAAAACCTTTAGTTTCCCAAACATTAGCAGCTTGTAAAGTTAATTTGATTTATTTTGGGGTATGGTCTTTGCACAATGATTATGTTATTCTTCACATCAAATAAAATATTGTGGTATTGTCATATTTTGTTGATATTTGTAATTCCTTTAAATAAATAAAAAAATACCTAAGTATTATTACTATGATCATTGTGATTGCTTATAAATGATCTGCTATATATTTTAATAATTGAACTTAAATATTTTTAATGTTCAGATATTCTATAGAAAATATAGTGCTTTCATGTGCCTTTTTCGCTATGTTTCAATAGCTTTTTTAAAGTTTACTTATTTATTTTTTTGAGAATCTGGCCTAAGATTCACTACGAAACCAAGACTGGTCTTGAACTCAACCTTCCTGCCCCATCTACAAAAGAATAGGACTTACCAAGATGCCTTGAAGAAAAGGGTATTTTAATATTTTCAATTTTTGCAGATTTGGTTTATTTACTCTTTTCATGTTATATTAGATAAGTACCATCGTTATTAACATAAAATTTCATACCAAAATTAAGATTTTCTATTTCTATTTTGATTTTATTGATTGCAGGCTTTATTTTGAAGAAATGACAGAAGAAATAAACAAGATTGAAATTATAATATCTTCTCAGTGAACTTTTCTTATTCTTGATATCTTTCCTTAATCATTAGTAATGAAAATAAAAAGAATTTTTACAATTTATTGGGATTTTCGTAGAACATTTGACTGTTCCTGTTGTTGCTTATAAGGTACAATTGTACTTTTTATGTGATTTTACTTCCATATTTTTTATTAGACAAAATAGTTTGGCTTGAAGTTAGCCTCATATATAATCTAAAAGTCATCTGTTTAGTTGGAACACATAATCCATTTACCTAAAATAATCCAATCATGTAGTTACTGTTAATACTCACTAGGCTTATTTTTCTAAAGTTCAGTTTATTTTCCTCTAATCCTTTTTGTTATTTGATCTATTTTATTTCCTCTATTAAATTTATTACTTCTTCATTATCTCTTTGTCTTTATTACAAGCCTGAATAATGCAACATCCTTGACTTACAAAAGAGCAACACTATCTCATTTTACCATTTTTAAACAATTTTTTAACAGAGCATTTGCCCTGCCCTCAATTTAATAGTTTACTAATGCCAACAAAATGCTGTCATTGTTCCCTCAGGTTTCTTTGTACTTTTATTTTCTTATTTACCCATTTTTTATATTGACTTATGCTATAATTACATTCTCTGTAGTTCATCTTTATTTCTGTATCTGTGTCCTCCCCTTATAATTTCTATTGTAGAGAAACATGTATATTTATTTTCTTTTATAGTGCATATATAGTCTTCTATTCCTCACTTAATACTTGCTTGTGTCCTATCTTCTTATCCATAACATTTCTCATCAGCTGTGTTTATACTTTTTAATCAAGAATCTTATAAAGCCAGCATTTGATTAATTTTTAACATTGACAGATGATGCTAAAATTTTTACATTATTCTGTTTATATAATATGCTCATAGAAAATCTATCATTTCTCATACCATAAAATAAAACATCTAGGAAACTCATGCGTCTGTAGTAATAGCTATTATTTCTCCATTTATCTTTTCTTTATATGTTGTTAATTTCCTCAGGCCAGCTCTTGGTAAATATTACTCATTAGTAATAGTAATTGTTGAAACATTTTTTTGAAAAGGATTTTCCTTAAATTTGGGAAGTTAAGAGACATATAGTTTAATAAAGAGCTGATGTAATTAAATTCTGGGCCACAGTTCTTATGAAAACTGCTGTATTGACAGTTTACCATGACAAGCAGAACCAATGTGTCTAAGTCTCTATGTTCACCCTAAGATCTTCTGTTAAGGTCCTTCTTTCCAGTTTTTCCAATTATTCAGGTTCACACTGTTAAAACCACTGCATAATGCCAAGCCATAACGGTTGCTACTATGAACCCAGCAGATGCTTCTAGGGATGTAATTGAACCATGTGTTCATTATACTAAGATGCCTATTCTTCCTTTGCTTAGCCTCAAGGGATAATCCTTCAGAATATTGTTAACATTCTGGTGCTTTCAAAATAATTTAAATCATTATTTTCACCACATGTAGTTCTCAAGAGAAGAACTAAGTAAGTTTAATAGAAGAAAGTCATTAGTTTTTAAAATTTTTTGCGTGTGCTTCTTTTTTTTTTTTTTGGTTTTTCGAGACAGGGTTTCTCTGTGTAGCCCTGGCTGTCCTGGAACTCACTCTGTAGACCAGGCTGGCCTCAAACTCAGAAATCCGCCTGCCTCTACCTCCCAAGTGCTGGGATTAAAGGCGTGCGCCACCACTGCCCAGCACTTTGCGTGTGCTTCTATGTGTTATGTACATGTGAGCACAGGTGTGTGTGTGGTATGCGGATACAGATATGTAATAATAGGTCAGAGAAGGACCTGTTGGAATTGGTTTTCTCACTCAACCATGTGGAATTTATAGCTGAAATCAGAATTGGCAGAAGTTAACTTTACACTCTGAACCATATTACTCACTTGACATTTGCCTTCTTTATTTTTGTTAAAAAGGAAAAAAAAGTACAAAGAAAAGAAAAATTAAAAATTGCTCAGTCATTTTTGTCAATGTGTTTAAAACAGTTTGGAAGACATAGGACATAAAAAGTAGGAATATTTTTAATTGAAACATAATCAAATCATTTCCCTGCTTTCCTTTCCAGCTCCATGTAATATAATAAAAACATATTACATATGCCATTGCATTGAAAATTAATATTAAACAGTAATTGATGTTTCTAAAGACATCTGAGCATGTGTGACAAAATAAGATAATAATACGCTTTGATCGAAAGATCAGTGATATAACAAACAATTTCATCCCTAGTTAGTAGGAAACTTTTTGGATATAAAGAAACTTTACCCAAATTTAAAAAGGAAATAACTAAAATGCCTATAAATTTCTCTGATTAGAAAGTGGTAAGTATAGCACTATATGCTTTCTGATTACCTCTTTCCCCCTTTCTCTGTCTCTGTCTCCCTGTATCTCTGTCTCTGTGTCTGTCTCAGTCTCTCTCCCTAGCATCCTCCCTCCCTCTTGTTTATTTGCCAGCCCTCCCCCCAATTAATAACTAAAACTTCCTTTATTGTGTTATCCTGTTACTGTGTCCAAGATTTCCCTTCATTTTCTAATGATTATGATTTTTTCTGCCTCTTAATTCTGTAGCTGACAGAGAAAATAAACCTGATCAAGATCCTTCAATTGCAATACAGGAACATAACAACTAATTAGGGAAAAAGTTCTTCTCATTAAGAAAAGAGTTATTAACAAATTTACTACAGATGGTTCATAATAATTATTTAATGAAGCCCTTAAATGACTCTGCTTTCATACTTGTAACAATAATACAATGTTGAACTATTGTAAATATGCACATATATAATTATATGAAAATATAGATGTTATTTCTCCTATTTATTTTACAGGTATACAGATTATATATATATATATATATGTATATATGTGTGTGTATACATATACATATATCTCCATAATTATTATTGTGGTGAGGAAAATAATACAATGATCAATAAAATGCTTTCAAGCATAAAATTAGACTCAAACACAGTGAGTAGATTATGTAAGCAGAAAAAGAATATATTTAAATATGTGCCATATAAAAGTTGTTTATACTTTTTCATTGTTGTCATAAAATATATTTTAATTTCTTGGTTCAGCTATTTGTTAGAAACATCCTTTTTCATATACATTTTAATTTATTTTAATTACTATATGTAAACATGAAGATTATGCCTATATGTCTACATTATGTGTTTTATAATAAGATAAAAGAGTAACTCCCCAAATGTTTATCAGTTGTTGGTGGTAAAAACATTCATTACCCATTATTTTGACTTTTTCATATATACAGGGCTTTATTCTCAACTATTATAACCATACTATGCAGAATATATCATGATATAGTAGAATATTTTACTAGTATTTGTCTACAAGTGCCCATTGACCAGCATCTACCCTGGAGACATTATTGTACTTGATCAGATGATTTTAAGTGATAAGTAACAAAAGATTGTAGAAATGTTTGCATTCATGTAAAACATTTAAAGTTTTAATTAGACAGACATATTTCAAAATGGCAGAATCAACAGCATAGTAAAAACTCTTGGTTTGTAACTATTAAAATACAAGCTAAGAATTGTATATTGACCCCTTAAAAATAAGTGAGAAAGTCTCCAAGCATAGCAGAGTATCAGTAGTCTCAAGGGTTAGACTCTCTCACATGGAGTGGGTCTGAAGTTGTGGCAGTCATTGGTTATCTGTTCCTTCAGTCTTTGCTCCATCTTTAGCTCTGAGTATCTTGTATGCAGGACAAATCTTAAGTTGAAGGTTTCATGAGTAGATTGATGTCCTCCTCTTTCTTCTGTAAGTCCTCTCTGGCTACAGGAGGTAACCACTTCAGTCTCTATAACCGTCTCTTGTATAAATCTCAGCTAAGGTCACCTCCATAGATTCCTGTATTGGCACCTGTCCCAGGCGTCCAGCTAATCACCAAAGATGAGCCACTCCTTGCCTGTTTCCATTCTCACCCCCAGTCCCTACTCAGCCCACTTCTCCACATAACTATCCACCATCATTGCCCTCCCCCCCATGCCCTCTCCTATCCAGCTCCCTTTCTCCATCCACCTCTGATGATGATTTAGTTTCCTCTTCTGAGTAAGGTTCACACATTTTCCCAGGGACTA
This sequence comes from Tokudaia tokunoshimensis, assembly GCA_036184795.1. NCBI lineage: Eukaryota > Metazoa > Chordata > Mammalia > Rodentia > Muridae > Tokudaia > Tokudaia tokunoshimensis. Next base: position 112,368,808 of record BTHU01000012.1, on the reverse strand, counting down.
CCATATCAACCAGTTTATCTGGGTCTCTGGACTATAGCATGGTGGTCCTGAACTTTATGGCTAATGTCCCCTTACAAGTTAGTACATAGCATATGTGTCTTTCTGGCTCTCCTTAATTTACCTTAACTCCTGAGAGGCTTCGTTGAGCAGCAGATGGAGGCAGATTCTGAGACCCACAGCCAAACATCAGACAGAGCTTGGGGAGTCCTGTGGAAGGGTTTGGGATAAAATTGGGAAAGCTGGAAGGGTCAAGAAGAGCACAAGAAGACCTACAAAGTGAACTAACCCGTGACCATGGCAGGGTAGATCACTAAGCCTGGACAACCAGCCAGGGAGCATGGGGGACCTGGACCTAGACTCCACTACAAGCTTGTGGCAAATTTGCAGTTAGGTCTTCATGTGAATCCCCTAGCAAGTGAAGTAGGTGCCATCTCATTCTCTGTTCCTGCCACTGGAACCCCTTTCCCCATCTGGACTGCCTGGTTGGGCCTTAGTGGAAAAGGTAATGAATAGTCCTGGTATGATTGGATGTTCTAGGATGGGGTTCTACCCAAAGGGGGATCCTTTTCTCTGAGAAGAGAAAGAGGCAGTCAGGAAGGGTTTTGTAAAGTGGATCTGGGAAGAAAGGAAAGAGAGTAAGCTTTGAAAAGTAAAGTAAATTAAAAAAAATAAAATAAAATAAATAATAAAAAAAAGAAAAGTAAAGTGAATAAAAAGATAAAATTATTGGAAAAAATAAGTAAAATAGAAATAATACAGAACTTTTAAAAATCTTTTAGTGGATTTTTAAGCATAACCAATAGTTTGGATTGTGCTATATTAGACCTGAGGCACAGCATCCAACAGTGATGTAAGTTTTACTTGAAATGAAGGGATTGACTGAGATGCGGCTCTGCCATTCAGGTGGGAAAGAACAGCCGGAAAAAGCCACACCGAAAAAATAATTTAGTTTTCTTTCTGTGTATGTTGAATTTCACTGTTTGTTAGAGGGAAAGAGGTTGTTGATTTTGCATTCATCTGAATATACCATAGCACAAACTTAGAAGATTAGTTGTAGTAATAATTACCATTTAGATTGGATTATCATAATACCTGTTTATAGAAAGCTTATTTCGTGGGGGCACTGCCTTAGATGTAAAAACCTAGCAGTCAGGTGGTTAAGGTAGAAGGATAGCTATGAGCTTAAGGTCAGCCTGGCTTACAAAGTGAGTTCCAGAGTACTACAAAGTAAGAAATTGTTTCATGTAATAAAATTAAAAATAGATCCCATTTTATTACATTGTCCTAGTCATTCATCAAAATTTCCAATGCAAATAATTAGCTCAATGTCTGTATGTTTAAATTTGAAATTTCCTAAACCATTCACAGTGTGTAGTGTCTGAAGAAAATGAATTTATTGGTGAATTAAACAATATACACATAAATGCTAATTTGACATCTGTATGTGTGTTTGTGTGTGTGTGTGTGTTTGTGTGTGTGTGTGTGTGTGTGTGTGTGTGTGTGTGTGTGTGTATTAGTGTATCTTCAGGTAAAGTACTGTTACTCAGGCCTAGCACAGCATGTTTTCATAGGCAGTCTGTCACCTGGACCTCACGAGTAGCAGGGATTCTGGCCAATGAGTTCCAGAGATCAACCTGTCTCCGCCTACCCAGAATTAGAAGTACAAGCATGTGTTACCATGCTCTCAGTGTTTACATGAGGTCTGAGTATCAACCTCAGGTCTTTGTGAACTTGGAAAGCGGGCACTTTATCATGTGGGCTTTCACTGCAGCCCCCAAAATAATTCCTTTGCATATTTAAAAGTCAAATGATTGATATATTCGGGGGAATTGTTTGATATAATAATAAAATAAGTTATACTATTTCAGCATTTCAAACATGTAGTTCATTCAACACTTTCTCTTGTTATACTGTGAAACATCATTGTGTTGCTTTAGGACTCCAGCCTGCCCCGATGGTCAGGGTGAGTGAGCCTTTTAGTTAGCCAGGTTTTCTGCATGGTGGCCCCAAAAATAGAACTTAGACTATGCAGAAAGAAAACTTGTAGATAATGCCATATGTGCTCTTTACTTCTGCAGCCCTTGAACTTTGTTACATTTTGTGAACTCAAATTTTATTTCTCATATTCTGATGTCATATTTACCCACTGGTTGACTCTCTAGCCTCCAGAATGACTATTTTGAAATAATTATATCAGAATTAGGATGTATCAGGTCACAAATATAAGGATGCAGTTTAGTATAACTGTGGTTCTCCTAAAATGAAGGAGAAGGAGAGACAAAGGGTGTTTAAAGAAATGGCCAAATTAAGACAAAGAGAAAATCGTTATCTGCAAGCTAAGAGTGAACCTTAGAGAAACCAAAACTATTGCCCTGTTGATCTGAAGCTGAAGCTCTCTAGAGGTGTGAGACAGCAACATTCTGCAGTTTAAGTTGCTCATTCTGCAAAATGTCATGAGGGTAGCCCCAAGTTACCACACAGTATCACACAAGTAGCAGGAGGCAATGCTTAAATATACTGTAATTTCCTAGTAACTGGTTCTAGTAAGTAATTTGTAGTGCTTAAACTCTAGTCACCAGTAGTCTTATTTTTGTCAGATTAAGAAAGAAAATGCCCTTTGCATAAATACATCAGGAAGTTATTAAGGTACCATAAAGTGCAGAGCTCTTAAATTGTAAATGAAGGATTTGAACCTGGAAACATATGTTTTATACTGACCCACTGTGACAACCCAAAATATTTAAATATCTAATTTATATTCTCTCCTTTTATTAAAATTTTGTTATATAATTAAACATAATATTCTGAGCCAAAAATCATGGTAGTAAAATTGTATGTTATTTTAATATACCCTAGAATATTCTGAGTATCAGGTTTTAATATCTAAGAGCCAAATATCATCTTACCAATTGCATTTTTCTTTTCTTCTCTCTCTCACTTTCTCTCTCACTTTATCTCTAATTATTTTTTATTTTAAGATGGGGTTTCATTGTGTATTACTGCCTGCTATGGATCTTATTCTTTAGATAAGGTTGGCCTCAAACTCACATAGTTTTACCTTCCATGGTACATCATCCTTAGTATTAGGGAAATGCAAATCAAAACAATCCTGCGATTCCATCTCACATCAGTCAGAATGGCTAAGATCAAAAACACAACACCGGAGACATCAGTTGTTGGCAAGGATGTGGAGAACGAGCAACACTCCTCCACTGCTGTTGGGATTGCAAGCTGATACAACCACTCTGGAAAGCAGTCTGGCGGTTCCTCAGAAAACTGGGCATGACACTCGCAGAGGATCCGGCTATACCACTCCTGGGCATATACCCAGAGGCTTTACCTGCATGCAATAAGGACACATGCTCCACTATGTTCATAGCAGCCTTATTTATAATAGCCAGAAGCTGGAAAGAACCCATATGTCCCTCAACGGAGGAATGGATTCAGAAGATGTGGTATATTTACACAATGGAATACTACTCTGCAATTAAAAACAATGAACTCACGAAATTCCTAGGCAAATGGTCAGAACTGGAAAATATCATCCTTAGTGAGGTAACCCAATCACAAAAGAACACACATCGTATGCAGTCACTGATAAGGAGATATTAACCCAGAATTTTGGAATACCCTAGACACAATTCGCATATCAATAGATTTCCAAGAAGATGGAAGGAGAGACCCCTGGTCCTGGAAAGACTGGATGTAGGGGAACGCCAGGACAGAGAAGGGAGAGGGGGTTGAATGGGGAAACAAGGGAGGGAAGGGGGCTTATGGGACTTTTGGGGAGGGAGGAAACGGGAAAGGGGAAATCATTTGGAATGTAAATAAAAAACCTCAGAAAATAAAAAAAAAATAAAAAAAATTTAAAAAAAGATAAAAGGCATGTGTCACCATAGTCAGGCCAATTTTTTATGACATTGACATCACTCATCAAATTATGGAGATTTTTTTGCACCCAGCTAGACATTATTACAATGTTTTTAATGTACCTATAATCTTGTGAGATTATTGGAAATCTAAATCAAAACTAGACAAAATACTCCCTTCCAATTAAATGTCTAAGGTGTATTGAATCAAATCTCATTTACTCAAAACATATAAAAATCAGATATAAATGATTAAGCCAATAATTAAAGGCCTTTCCTGGGTCCAATTTTAAAACATCCAACATAAATTATTCTCTAGTTCGACCTCACTGCTGACAAGAAATGGAATAAACCTGTTTGTGTTAAACAAGCAACTGTTAAACAAAAATATTTAAGCTTATTTTCCCCCAAACCATAAAACTTGAAAGAAAAATTAGGATGTTTCCCTCTTGTCTCATAGACATGTATATATTTTTCTATTCCTTTAGCAAACATAAAATGAGTTATAATTTGGAATGGAAAATTAAGTATGATATCAATAAACTAATTAGAGTATTTACTATTTAGAAGGTGTACTTCACATTACCACTTAGCTACCTTTTAACTACAACACTGAGAATGGAATGAGCTAGTGTTATAATAATTTTACTAACTTGAATGTAGGGCCCACAACTGTGCCATGTTGTTTTCTACTTCATATAAAAGCAACTCCATGTAATGCACACATGAAAAGCTAACTTTGGTTGCAGGAGTCGGAGGCTGGCTTGTTAAATTGCATACATACTTAGGAAGCAGAGACTGAACAGGGAGTAAGGCTGTGCTTTAACGCCTCATGATCAAACCCCAGTAATCTTCTTCCTTTAAAGAGGTTCCATCTCATAAAGGATCTGTAGCTTTCCCAAACAGCATGACTAGTTTTTCAGATAATTGAGGGAGCAAGCATTCGAATATATGAGTGCATGGGACTTTTCATGTTTAAACTTCATACATTATGAAACCAATAAGAATGTGGAGTTCTTTGACACTAGGATTGATCCACACTAATAGTTGTTAGAACTTTACACCATCCTTATTAGTATTATATTAATAGATATATATTTTAATTAATATACAATGAACAGGGATGTCTTGCATCAATTAACAATCAAAGAAGTTCCTGTAATCATGCCTCTGGGCTAGTCTGTCCTAGGCAATTCTTTATTGGAGCCTTTCTTTTGTGATTACCATATGCTATGTCAAGTTGACATAGAATGGCATCCCAGACAGAGTCATAAGCAATTTCTGACCAGTAAGGAATCTGAGTCTGTCCAGGGTGTTTACTACTTCTGTTCAAGTCTATTTAGTCCACCTCCACTTCCACTTAGCTAAACTAGAAATAAAGTCCAATTAGACAGTTTAAAGTTAGTGTGTGTGTGTGTGTGTGTGTGTGTGTGTGTGTGTGTATGTGTGTGTGCGGTCGTGGTTGTTGCTGTTGTTGTTTTAATGTAATAGAAGTTCGTCCAAACCTCATGCCACTGGTTCTTCTATTATGTCATCATTTCACAGAATAGGGTTTGGATAATGAAAGAGTCATTTGGAAAGTATGTTTTCTCAACAGGCTTGATCAGAAAGCTTAGAGGTTAGGAAAAGAAACAACCCTGCGATTCCATCTCACACCAGTCAGAATGGCTACGATCAAAAACACAGGAGACAGCAATTGTTGGCGAGGATGTGGAGAAAGAGGAACACTTCTCCACTGCTGGTGGGATTGCAAGCTGGTACAGCCAATCTGGAAAGCAGTCTGGCGGTTCCTCAGAAAACTGGGCATGACATTCCCAGAGGATCCGGCTATACCACTCCTGGGCATATACCCAGAGGCTTTACCTGCAGGCAATAAGGACACATGCTCCACTATGTTCATAGCAGCCTTATTTATAATAGCCAGAAGCTGGAAAGAACCCAGATGTCCCTCAACGGAGGAATGGATTCAGAAGATGTGGTATATTTACACAATGGAATACTATTCTGCAATTAAAAACAATGAACTCACGAAATTCCTAGGCAAATTGTCAGAACTTGAAAATATCATCCTGATTGAGGTAACCCAATCACAAAAGAACACACATGGTATGCAGTCACTGATAAGGGGATATTAACCCAGAATTTTGGAATACCCTAGACACAATTCGCATATCAATAGATTTCCAAGAAGATGGAAGGAGAGACCCCTGGTCCTGGAAAGACTGGATGTAGGGGAATGACAGGACAGAGAAGTGAGAGGGGGTTGGATGGGGAAAAGAGGAAAGGAAGGGGGCTTATGGGACTTTCGGGGAGGGAGGAACCGGGAACCGGGAAATCATTTGGAATGTAAATAAAAAACTCAGAAAATAAAAAAAAAAAAGAAAAAAGAACTTCTTCCTACAGTAGTTCTTGACTTCATAGGATTTCTTCCTTACTTCCAGGAAGGTGAACTGGCTAAGAGAACTTTGAAATCTATTATTAAGAACAGCTTGAATTGGGAAGAAAAGGAGTGGCATGTCAATTTCATTGCAAGGTGAGACAGTGTAACTAAGAGGTTGAAATCTGAGGGCGGTAAAACTGAAAACTTATAAGAGTAATTAGTTCCAAGCAACCAATTTTTCATATTTCTTAAGGTAAGATTTAAAAAACAATGGACACGAAATATTTATATAGTTGTTTCAATAATAGCACATTCTCTGTCTTTCCTTTGACAGAAGTTTGGTAACTCTGTGGTCAGAGACACATACATTAGCAATTTTAAAAGTCACCTGCAAAGAATAATAGAAGGAGTTTATCAAAGACTGTAGCTCATATATGGCAGGCAAATTTGAAGAATATCCATTAGAGGAGATTGTAGATATTCATCAGACATTGATCCCTAATGTTGGTATTGCAAATAAAAGATGCAAAATTTGTTCAGAAAAACTATTAATAGTTTTTTGCTTTAACTATTAAAACTGGATGTGAGACATAAGAGTTACTAGGGTTCCCAATGATCTCTTCAGGTAATTATTCATGATACTCTCTCTTTCAAATCACCCACTTCTAATTTAATATCTGATAAATTTGGGCGATGTATTTAGTGCCTTGGTGACCTTTCTCTGTTCTAGGGAAAAGTGGTATAGACAGAGCTAAGTACACTTATTTCGGTTAATACCCTCTTTGTAGTAGTCATATTCTTCTCCAGCTAAAATCAGTATTTTTTTTTTTGCAAATAATGTTAAGGACATTTAATGTGAGGTATAGAAATCAAAGTTATGCAGTCTTTGGAAAATTGTTAATTCTACAGTTTTGTTTTTAATAACCACTAAAGTGCTCGTTACTGTTCACTCCCCACAATCCTAATGGTAGAGTTCCATTCAAATATCCTTAGAAAAGTACTTACTTGTTTCTTTTTCTGAGAATGTACAAAAACTCTATTCTTCCAAGTGTCATTATGATATTTATCTTTCAACTGGTCGCTTTCCAGATTTCCTTTCTTCAATTGTCTAATATTTTATTTTTTTATTTTTTTTTTGTCGTTTCTGGCTAGCTTCATCTGCTGACTTTATTGTGGTATCAAAAGGGGGTATTCATTCCTCCATAATTTGGCAGAGAGAACATCTCCAGGATTAGAGCTGAATATAGCTAGAGACCTGTCTTGGAAAGCAGCTCTGGCAACCTTATATTCTCTACATGATACTCAGCATTGTTCCAGCCAAAATTGTCCCATGTGTTCTTTATTTAAGCATTTTGTGACTATGTGCAGTATTTCAGTGACAGAGGAGCTACCAGTTCAGAAGGCTGGGAAGACATCTCAGTAGGAAAGTTATTTGAATTATTCTTGAAAGAAACCTCAGACTTATATAGTATTACATATGCAGCTGGGAGTTGGAAATAGCATAGCCATTGCTGTCTCTCTTTTTTTTTTTTTAATTTTATCTTGCTTCCGTTCAACACCTCTTAGTGGTAAATAAGTAACTAAACACTAGTTATTGATCTGTAATTGGCAAAAGTGGGGATTTACCAAGAAATGGAATTCATCAACAACTTCTCTGAGGTATAAGAAAAACATTCACTGTAGTTCTTAGCTATTGATTAGCTTTAACTCAATCTCTAGAGATCATCTTTTGGTTTACAAATTTTACATTATAGTTTTTCTTACCTTGTAATTTTGTGGTGAAGTATCAAAGAAAAATAACTTATGAAAATGACTACAAAAAAATAGAAAAAATTGGAAGCAACCAAAAGGAATAATGTAATCAGACTAAGAAGTGAGACTGGTACAGGTTAAGTTTAATTACTTCCTTAGTTACTGAACATGAAAACAAAACTTAAGTTGTAATATTTCCTGAAGGTTAGTACATGGTTAATTAAAAGTATCAGATTCCCTTTAGGCACTACAAAAATGTTCATATCAATAAATGTCAGAGCAGAATATCAGAATGTAAATAAATTATCTTTTCATGCACAGAAAGTCCTCACAAAATAGAGGAAATCCTATAAAATACTCTGTGCTTTATCTATGTAACATGATAGCAAGTTTCTTTTTTAAATGTATTTATTTATTCATTTTACATCCTGATTATAGCCCCCTCCCTCCTCTCCTCCCAGTCCCACAGTTGCAAATCCCCCCCCCATTAACTCATCCCTATCTCCTCAGAGAAGAAGGAACCCACCTGTTGGTACCACCCCACCTTCAGATATCCAGTCCCACTGAGGCCCAACCAGGTAGTCTAGTTAGAGGAAGGGAATCTAATAACAGCCAATAGCTTCAGAGAAAGCCTGTGCTCTGATTGTTAGGGGACCACGAGAAGACCAAGCTGTACTTCTGCTCCAAATGTGGAGGGTGCCTAGGTAGAGCAACTGAGTGCAATTTGGTTTGTGGTGCAGTCTTTGAGAGTCTTATTAACCCCAGGCTAGTTGGGTCTATAGATCTTCTTATGGTGTCTTTGAGTTCTCCCACTTGCTCGACTCTATCCCCTAATTTTCCACAAAACTTTCTGAGCTCCAACTGATGTTTGGCTGAGGATCTCTGCATCAGTTTCCATCTGCTGAAAGTTTCTAATTCCTGGACTTTCCTCCATTCTGTCCATTTTATCCAACCTATAGCCTTCACTTTGTATGAAATCAAAGAAAAATAGTTATCCTCCATGCTATAACACTTGGGAACATTTTAAGATATACATGGACTTATCACTTCCTTCTTGAGATGAACATAGTTGTGTACTCTTGCTAATTTTGAGCATTCTCTAAGATCCGTCCCATACCTACAGTGGTCTGAAGGTCACATGGTACATTCAATACATCTAAAGTACATTGTGATCATTCCAATATTAACAATGCTAGAACATTATCTCTTAAAGAATATTCAATTTGTTGCAATATCCACATGCCAGTGAATGTTCAGGATGTTTCCCATTGTGTGTTCTTAGGGTTCCTGGGTAGATCTCCTTTCCAGTTTGTAACATTAGCACCTCTATCTGTGCTTCTCAGAATGTTCTAGAGTCTAGAATCTAGCCATTTGATGTTTCACTAAAGGATTCTAGAATATCAAGAACACAGCTTTATTAATGTCAATTCTACTTTGTTTTATGTATCTACTGCACTAAACTGTCACAGCCTAGTAAAGACTCTCCAGGTTTGAGGATCTTTTTCTTTTTTTTCAACTATTATAATGAAGTTATATTAGGAAAAAAATGAATATTTCAGAATTGTTGGGGTGTTAAGGAGCCACCAGCTCCTCCTGCATTTAATTATAATATAATACGGTAAACATGAGATACCTTTTTAAATGATTATTTGTTTGTTCTGTGAACCTCATACTATATATTGAGAAGCATTATAGACACAGAGAGGTATTAATTAGATTAGTTTTCTCCTGTCAGCAGTCTACAGACCCACAGAAATCCATTTATTCCCATGTTGTAAACTTCTATTCATTAAAATCATAGTCTGACAGGACCTGTCATCTCTGTCAGGACTTCCTGGAGTAAAGAAACAAATCTCTAAAAATATGTTGATGCTGACAGTCCCTTTAACATGGAAAAATCCTCTCCTCATAGAATTTCATGAGGAAGAAATATACATTCCATTGAAATTCAGGGAGCGCCGGGTTCAACACAATGAGGACAAGAAGGTAGAATAGTGGAATAGGAGCCTCCATCATAAAAGAACATAGGGAAAGCTCTGAGCTGAAGACTCAATGCTTATAGAGAGCAGGCATTAGATGCCTTGTTATCTATATGTATTGATATTCCTGACATCATGACCCACCAACACATCACATCGCTAAACTATGTTTTCCAATTGGCAATGTTATTCCTCATGCTAAATCAGAATTGGATCAATTTTGATTTGTCTGTCATAAGAAATATCATATGTCACACATATATCATGCTTGATATTCTTTGCTTAACCACAGTGGTGTCCCAAGAAAGTAGTTGAATATTTTAATCCTGGAAAATGAGTGGATTTAAAGCATATCATAAACTTTAATGCAAAAGTAACTTTGTTCCTTTTATATTACTCTGTAGAAGATTTATAGTCTTGATATTAAGACAGATATTATCATTTGCTTTAATAATTTTCTTTTCAGCATCCTTAAAGGTACATACTTTTCTTTTTTCTGACATATGGCATGGTGTATAGAGAGATAACTTAGCAGATAGTGGTAAGTATGTACTCAGGGTAACTTGCTAACCTTTCTCTGCATGTTGTTGCAGTAAGGGTGCAAAAGACAATTGGGATTATATAAAGTGAAGATTTATAAATTTTCTTCAAATAATTAAAATATAGATGTCAGAGCAAGCAGAGATACAACTCATTAATTGGTCTTTTTTAATGAAGAAAAGAAAACTCTAGTCTTTTTTATGTAGTTACTAACAACAACTGGTATATTCGCTCAAATATTTTTAAAAAATACTTGACAGGTCACAATTGTCATCACTAAATTTAAAACTAAAATGTTAACATAGGGAAAACTATGTACTAAAATTAAATAGTCCTTCTCATTCTTCCTAAAGATGTTCTTAATTATGGAACTATTTTAAAATATTTATATTGCATAATTCCAACTTTCTAATTGTTTTCTCTCCATTTGTGATAAACTGTTTACTTCAAAACATTCAACCTGGAAATTTTGAAGAATTTCTTAAATTATTAGGCAGAAGATTTAGTTTGGTTTACCCAGATTTGAATTTTAAATTGAAATTAATATCCTTACCCACTTAAGCACTAGTAATAAGAGATTAAATCTAAAACATCTTCATTTTATATACTTTTGACTAATTTTTAATATTCAAACTCATTTGCTGAAATGAGCATTATTTCCAGTTTTTGGTTTCCTTGATGGATTGCAAAATCAGTTTTATTTTGTCCATGTCAATATCTATAACAAAAGCAAATACATCTCTCTATATAAATGTATACTTGTGCCTGAGAAATATAAGATATTACTGGGTGCAGAGATTGAAAACATTCAAGAAAGACAATCACAAGAGGAGCATTCTAGATTGTAGTCAAATGGTTTGTGGACAAATATCATTGCTTTGTTGCTTTTTTCTTGCTAATTTGAAGCTAAAAGTAGCATCCGTTAATAATTAGAATAATGATATCATGAAAAATGAAAAGCAGGGGATAATGTTAAACTGTATGTACATACTCTTTCAACACAATATTATAAACAATGCCTTCTCACAAACATGCAGTAATGAGCGCAGTATTTTGACATACAACAAAATGAAAGGAGTTCACAAGTGACAAAGGCTACTGTATAACCCAAAAGACACATCAGTGGACACGAATCACTGGGTGAAATTTATTCATCATTAAAACACATATCATTCATATTCTTGATATTTAACGTTTTATATTTTAAGAAATGGGAATGTACTTGTATAAAGAACATATTTCCAGTGTGCTTCAACACTGAATTTGACCCCAGTACTATAAAATGTATCCTATCTATCTATCTATCTATCTATCTATCTATCTATCTATCTATCTATCTATCTATCTATCTATCTTTCATACTTTAAAAATAACTATTCAACAATCTTTGTGGAAATAATTGAGTCTTTCATCTTAAGTAAGATTTTTCATAATAACAATGTTCACATTCAGTAGAGGATTCAAAAACCATTCTCTTTGTAGCAAGAGCATCATAATTCTAAAAAAGCAAACTGATGAATGAAAGCCTATAAATATTTAACATCTAGATATGTGTAAAAACTCAATCACTCACTCCAGTCAGAATGGCTAAAATCAAAAACACAGGAGACAGCAGTTGTTGGCAAGGATGTGGAGAAAGAGGAACACTCCTCCACTGCTGGTAGGATTGCAAGCTGGTACAATCACTCTGGAAAGCAGTCTGGTGGTTCCTCAGAAAACTGGGCATGACACTCCCAGAGGATCCTGTTATACCACTCCTGGGCATATACCCAGAGGCTTCCCCAGCTTGCAGTAAGGACACATGCTCCACTATGTTCATAGCAACCTTATTTATAATAGCCAGAAGCCTGAAAGAACCCAGATGTCCCTCAACAGAAGAATGGATTCAGAAGATGTGGTATATTTACACAATGGGATACTACTCTGCAATTAAAAACAATGAATTCACGAAATTCTTAGGCAAACGGTCAGGACTTGAAAATATCCTCCTTAGTGAGGTAACCCAATCACAAAAGAACACACATGGTATGCAGTCACTGATAAGGGGATATTTACCCAGAAACTCGGAATACCCTAGACACAATTCGCATATCAATAGATTTCCAAGAAGATGGAAGGAGAGACTCCTGGTCCTGGAAAGACTGGATATAGGGAAATGCCAGGACAGAGAAGGGAGAGGGGGTTGAATGGGGAACAGAGGGGGGGAAGGGGGCTTATGGGACTTTCAGGGAGGGAGGAAATGGGAAAGGGGAAATCATTTTGAATGTAAATAAAAAAAACAGAAAAAAAACTCAATCACATGATTTCAATCTATCATGTTATTATATTATTTTCACTGCATTTAACAATAACCAAAGAACATTGAGATTATTTCCCTTATTCATACTAATCTGATGTCATTTACTGAGGACTGTATGTAATAGGAAGTTGTAGGTATATGTACAGGGATATATAGCTATGATAAAATCTATGAAACCGTCTCATCCAAATATTTTTGAAGGGCTGTAAAATGGCTGAGTGGTTTAGAGCATTCATTTTCTCAGATGAACCCAGTTTAATTCCAAGCACCATGAGTTGATTCACAATCATTCACAACTTTGTCTTAAGGGGATCCAATGCCCTCTTCTTCTGACTTCTATTGATACTAAGCATATATATGATATCATATATATGTATATATATATATACATATATATGCATGCTAAAATCTCACACATATAATTAGATGAGAAAATCTAATAAAATCTATAAAACCATATTTGTTTTATTTGTTCATCCTTCAAATATGCATTTCTACCAGTATCTTTTACAGTTCCATTATACTTAAACCTGATATAAAGTCAACATTATCTTGATGTATAATAAGTAAATATATTATAAACATGAATAAAAATACCACTGTAGCATTTTAAGCAAATCATGTTTTTTTTTTTTTTTTTGGTTTTTCGAGACAGGTTTTCTCTGTGTAGCCTTGGCTGTCCTGGAACTCACTTTGTAGACCAGGCTAGCCTCGAACTCAGAAATCCTCCTGTCTCTGCCTCCCAAGTGCTGGGATTAAAGGCGTGCGCCACCACCGCCTGGCTGCAAATCATGTTTTTAAGGCTTCGATTAATTAAAAAACAGAATAAAATCAAACGTAGCCTGATTAATTTCACAAAGCACTGTATAAACAGCAAACAGATCAAAATGCTGTCATATTTTATACCTGTAAACATATTCTATTTACATTGAACTTTGTAAGTGAAATTTCATTTTATGATCACATCAAAGTGTTCTTGAGGAGGATTGACAAGGCCCTAGATTGTTTGAATAATCAAGCCTTCATTCAGCTTTTGATTGCTAGCTATATTATTCAAAAGCTTTTGGTTGTGCTGAACAAAAAGAAATAAATTCAAACCAGCTATGAACCTCCTTTTGTGCATTTTCACTTCCTCATTTAATAAATGACCATATTAGGTAGTCACAATCCTATATAATTTCAATCCAGAACTATATAGTCATGCCTGAATGGATGTGGAGCTGTGATAATAGCTATAATTTTAGAGTACATACTGTATTTTGTGATAGCATTAGAACTTAACTGAGCAGATTCAAAATATCAGATATTACCTAAATGTTATAACTTAGATTACCATAGCCTTTTCTTAAAGGGATCTGCTCCCAAATTTTGACTGCAGTTTTGAATCCAATCAAATTGACTCTAGCAAGTTTCTATCTCTGAAGCACTGCAGTATTCACTTACAGCCACTAACTGAGTTTTTTTGCTTCTCATACAATGTATAGAACACATCATGTTATGCATGATAGCTCTAATTGGTAACAATTCATGGCACGATGGAAATACATGGGTTATCTACCCAGGACACTTGCAATGCCACACATACATATCAAGTTTTGTTTTTTTCCCTAGAGAAACAACATAGTCGATTGAACTAAAAGGGAATCTTCCTCTTTTGACTGTTGCCACTTTATTGCAATGCCTTTACTTATTCTTGTTTGTGTTGTGTATTTTCTAAATAATAGTGGGACTGATGTAACCTGTTGCAAAATATTACTGAGAATTCCATTTAGTACTGTACCAGCTCAGATTTCCCTGGAAAACTGCATCATGTTTAACGCCTTTCCTAGAAATAAATCTACACAAATGAAGTTACTACTGGCTTTGATCCGTTTATTGAAAGTCACTGCTCCACCCTAGGTCATTCCCTCCAAATTTAGCCTATCATATGCACCATTACCATTTTGTTTCTCCCTTACCAACTCTCAAAGACAACAGTTAGAGTAGATGTGACATATCAGATAGAAACTTAATCCGGACTGAACATGCCAGTTCAAGAGAATGACAACCCTAGGAATATTTTTCTTCCAATAGTTTATTTTTTATTCACTTTACATACTCATCACAGCCCACCTCCCTCTTCTCCCCCATGTCCTAACCTTACAAATCCCTTGCTCCACTGCACCTCCATTTCTCAGAGACTGGAATACCTATTTGGGTACCACAGCACAGTGGGGCATCTTGTCACAGCAGGACTTCACAATTCCTCTCCAACTGAGACCCAACCAGGCAGTCCAGGTAGGGGAAAGGGGATCCAGTGAGAAAGAAGAGTGACCAAGACAGCACCTCCACCACTGTGTATGGGACCCACATGAAGACCAAGTTACACATTTGCAGAAAATGTGTAGGTGGTCTAGGTCTAAATGCTACATGATTCCTTGTCCCTTCCTGTTTGCTTACTTCTATCCCCCACTCTGACACAAGGCTTCCTGAGCTCAGTCTGATGTTTGGCTTTGGGTCTCTGCATCTGCCTCCATCCACTGCTAGATGAAGCATTTCAGGAAACAGTTAAGCAAGGCTCCTGCCTGCAACATAGCAGAGTGTCATTAGCAGTGTCAGGCTGGCTCTCTTACATGGGGCAGGTCTCAAGTTGGGACAGTCATTGCCGGTTGGTTGTTCCCATAGTCTCTGCTCCATTTTTGTTCCTGTAAATCTTGTAGGCAGGACACATTTTGAAGGTTTTGTGGTGGGCTGATATTCTCCTTTCTCCTGTGTTAGTCATGCCTGGGTATAGGAGGTAGCCACTTCAGTTGCTCTATACTTCTCTGGTAAAAACTCTTAGCTAGAGTCACACCCATGGACTGGCTACATCTTATACCCCTTTCCAAGACCTCCAGATAGTCATCAGAGATGTCCCCTCTAGTTTCCGTTCTCATGTCCAGCCTTGTAGACTCAGATTTTTAAAGCCAATTTTAATAAGTGTTCTTAAATGCATCCTCCTGTTTTCTAGCCCATCACCCACCAGAGGTAGTAGTAAAGAAAGATTAATAAGAAACAGGAGTTGTGA
This sequence comes from Tokudaia tokunoshimensis, assembly GCA_036184795.1. Lineage (NCBI taxonomy): Eukaryota > Metazoa > Chordata > Mammalia > Rodentia > Muridae > Tokudaia > Tokudaia tokunoshimensis. The sequence goes on along the minus strand of BTHU01000012.1, from coordinate 112,352,943 downwards.
ACCTATTTAGAAATAGTTCTTTGGAGCTATTGCAATCTTCAATGTCAGGAGTCTGCTTCACTAGCAAAATACCAACAGGAATCAGTAGGGACAATACAATCCTCTGGGTAATCATCATTCATCTAAGGCAGTTAGATACAGAAGAAACCACAAGGCTCCAAAGCAAGTAGCCACTAGAATATTACAAGATATTCTTTAACAAGTTACTCTCTACAAAGTCATGACAAGTGAAGATCAGCAATGCAATGCAAAGTGAACCAATACAAGAGCTTCTTCAGAGAAGACTCGTGAGGAACAGCAAGGAAAACCAATGCAATTGCCTCCTGCTACTAGGTGGGGTTTTATTTATATTCTTTCTAAACATCACATGCCTTCTTGAGTGTCTGCTTCATCGAAACATCTATTTACCTGTGTTTCCTTCATGAAAACAGTCTACTCCAGCAAAAAATCACATGACATGACAGGATTTCAAAGAAACCAGAAAGTTCCACTTCACAGCCCTCTCCTGATCCCCCTTTCCTCACATTTGATAGCTTTCTCCTTTCTGCAATGCACTCCCTCTCCTACCAGATCTTTTCATCTACCTCTCATAAGTATCTAGTTCTGAGTGTGATATGCGCTGCCCCATTGGCAATTCCTTATCTCCCAGTTTCTTTGTGTCTGTGAATTATAGCGTTGTTTTCCTGTACTTTATGGCTAATGTCCACTTTTAAGTGAGCATATACCATAAATGTCTTCTGACTTGGGGTTACCTCACTCGGGATGATGTTCTCAAGATCCACCCATTTGTCTGCAAAATTCATGATGCCTTAGAATTTAGCAGCTGAATAGAATTCCACTGTGCAAATGTACCACATTTTCTTTATCCATTCTTCACTTGAAGGACATCTAGATTGTTTCTACTTTCTGGCTATTACCAACACAGCTGCTATGAACATAGTTGAACAAGTGTAACTGTGGTATAGTGTAATATCTTTTGAGTATATGCCCAGGAGTAGTATAGTTGGGTCTTGAGGTAGAACTATTCCCAATTTTCTGAGAAATTGCCAAATTGATTTCCAAAGTGCTTGCATACGTTTAGACTCCTACAACCAATGAATGGGTACTCCTACTAGCAATCTGTTTGGTGTAAGATGGAATCTCGGGTTATTTTTATTTGCATTTCCCTGATGACTAAGGATATTGAACATTTCATTAAGTGCCTCTCAGCCATTCAAGATTCCTTTGCTGAGAGTTTTCTGTTTACTTTTGTATCCCATTTTCTATTGGACTATTTGAATAATAATACATTTATATGTATATTCCCTCTGTCAGATATAGGGTGGATGAAGATCCTTTCCCAATCTTTAGACTGCCATTTTGTCCTATTGATGGTGTTCTTTGCCTTATAGAAGCCTTAAAGTATGGAAACTGTCCTTAGAAAATCTAGTACTCTTTTAAAGAGAGAAGTCAAAAGTCTAATTCTAAACCTTACTAAATAAACATCTCTTTACATTTACAGACCTCTGAACTTTTATAGTATTTTTCTGGGGGGGGGTAGGAACTCTACAGATTTGTACTCCTCTATATTAGGTTAGAAGTTCTTTACCGGTAGGATTTCAGTTAAATGACTTTTTTTTAAAAAAAAATCTATCTATAATTGAAATCTATCATGCATTATATCTATACTGAGCTTCATTTGTTTCCTTTCTCATTTAGTCTTTCATTCAGGCCAAGTAGGAAGTGCCATGCTCTCTATGAAAACTAGGAATATATAATAAAATGTGTTCCACAATTAATTATAATTTTTGAAAATGTTTCTAGGATTACAGTGGCTAATATAGAATAATATTTTAGCATGCCTTTATGCATGAGGTATGTGTCTATGTCTGTATACTTGAGTGTTTGTGAGTACACATGTGTGTCAACGCCTGAAATTAATGGTTTGTGTCTTTCTGAGTTACTCTTCTCTGTATTTATTGATTTTAGGTCTCTCGCTAAACCAAATGTTGTGCTTATTATAGGTTGGTTGGCATACAGCTTGATCGAGAGATCTCTTTTCTCCATCTGCTGAGTGCTGGGATTACTGATAGTTAGCATTTTCTTTTTAAATGGCTTTTGGGGATCCAGATTCTGGAACTCACACATGGGTGTCAGGGGCTTTACCCACCCATCCTTGACTTCAACCTCTGAATAGTATTCAAAAGTGTCAATGTATGTCTGCTTAACATTGATGTAGTATTTTTGTTCACATTATTTTTTACTAGTTTCAATATTTATTTAGAAACCCAAATTTTAAAGGCTAAAGCTCTATTACATTCAGTGGCTAAAGTAAATGTTATTAGCCACTTATGAAATATGATACTCAAACTTTATTTTGAAAATGATTATCAAGATCATATTGTATAGAATAAGCAGTATTTACTTATCAAATACTATCTTCAAATTTTATTTAGCAATGGTTATAAAGGTTGGTAGTCAATGCCAATGGCTAGACATAGTGTTTTACAAATACTCTTGAGAATGTATAGTCTTCCAGGCATAGAAATGAACATTGCAGAATAAAAGAAGTCACCATAGAAGTAATTCAACCTGAAGCTGTCATTATATAAAAATATAATATCAGTTTAAAGACTAAAATCAACTTTGTTATGTCTTGATCTCATAACAAATGTCTGGGACATGCAGGAGGTCAGAAAACTTTGGGATGTTTCATTCATTACACATTTCCAAAATCCTATAATATATTACATAATGATGTTATAGTCTTATTTGTTATTGGCATGGTCTAGTACTATGCACTAAAATTCTGGTCTCCCTACATCTGCCAACCAAGTGCTAGAAATACAGGGATATGCCACACCTGTTAAGCTTTATGCAGCACTGGGGATAGTGAACTTAGGAATGTATGCTTTCTAGTCAATCTCATACCTAACCCAAGAGGAAGAATTTAAAGCTCCTTTAAATAGAAGATTCATCCTAACAGTAATTATGCTGTTGCAATAAAATTTTTCAAGACTACTCATCATGAAATTACAGGTTGGCTGATTTCTAATCAGGTGTTTAATTTTGTTACTTCCTTGATAAGAATAATTTCTATATAGGGTACAAAAAGAACCAATCAATGTTAACAAATATTTATATTGTGAAATATAATACATAAGAATAGTGTAAACACAACAGAAAACAACACAGTATACTGGAAAATGCTAACTTATTTTATCATCTTTCTGTGATGAATTTGTGAATTATAATGTCTTCTGCAATACATTGTGTTACTGAATATAGTACAATCAGGGTGTGTTTAAATTAGCACTGTATAAATTTTAAGTGAAAATCAAAACTGCTATTTTTTGTGATTCCACACAAATTTTGTGATTATTTATTTTTAAATTTTATTCGCCTTTTTTTTTTGCATTCCAGAAGTTACCCCAACCTGGCCCACCCTCTGACTGTTCAATATCCCATACCACCCTGAGCACCAACCTTCTGTCAAGGAACTCTCCATGCCCTGCCCTCGACCCCACCAGACATCTCCATTCCCTGGGGCTTCCAGTCTCTTGAGGTTAGGTGCATTTTCTGTGACTGAACCCAGCGCCTGCATTCCTCTGCTGTATATGACTTGGGTGGGCCACATATCAGCTGGTGTATGCTGCCTGGTTGCTTGTTCAGTGTCTGATAGATCTCAGAGGTCCAGATTAGTTGAGACTGCTGGTCCTCCTACAGGGTCGCCCTCCTCCTCAGCTTCTTCCAGCTTTTCCCTAATTCAACCACAGGGGTCAGCAGCTTCTGTCCATTGGTTGGATGTAAATATCTGCATTTGACTTATTCTTCTGCCTGTTGGGTCTTTTGGAGGGCAGTAACGATAGGTCCCTTTTTGTGAGTGCTCCATAGGCTCAGTAACAGTGCCAGGTCTTGAGGTCTCTCCTTAAGCTGGATCCCACTTTGGGCCAGTTGTTGGACCTCCTTTTCCTCAGGCTTTTCTTCATTTTTGTCCCTGCAGTCCTTTTAGATAGGAACAATTATGGGTCAGTTTTGACTGTGGGATGACAAACCCCTCTCTCACTTGATGCCCTGTCTTTCTGCTGAAGGTGGGCATTAAAAATTTCCTTTTCCTACTGTAGGACATTTCAACTAAAGTCTCTCCCTTTCAGTGCTGAGAGTTTCCCACGTCCCAAGTCTCTGGTACATTCTGGAAGGTCCCTCTACATTCTACCTTCTTAGGTTGCCCACTTATATTCTTACTGCTGACATTCAGGGTTTAAGTCCTATTCCCCTACCCAATACCTGATCATATTCCCCTCTTCCCCTCCCTGTCCCATTTCCCACCCAGGTTCCTCCCTCTCCTTTCTTGTGATTACTTTCTTCTCCTTCCCAAATAAGATTGAGGTGTCCTCACTTGGGACCTTCTAAATATTAACTTTTTTTTAAGTTCTGTGGACTGTATCTTGGGTATTCTGTATTTGTTTTGGCTAATATCTACTTATTAATGAATACATACCATGCATGTCCTTTAGGGTCTGAGTTACTTCACTCAGGATGATATTTTCCAGTTCTATCCATTTGCCTGCAAAACGCAGGATGTCCTCATTCTTAATAGCTGCTTGGTATTCCATTATGTAAATGAACCACATTTTCTGTATCTATTCTTCTGTTGTGGGACATTTGGGTTGTTTCCAGGTTCTAGCTATCACAAACAAGGCCACTATGAACGTAGTGAAACACATGCCCCTGTGGCATGGTGGGGCATCTTTTGGGTATATTCTCAAGAGTGGTATAGTTAGGTCTTCAGGTAGATCTATTTCCAGTTTTCTGAGGAAATTCCAGATTGATTTCCAGAGTGGTTGTACCAGTCTGCCATTCCACCAGCAATAGAGGAGTGTTCTTCTTTCTCCACATCCTCACCAACATGTGTTATCACCTGAGGTTTTGAACTTAGCCATTCATATTGGTGTAAAGTGGAATCTCAGGGTCATACTGATCTGCATTTTCCTGATCAGTATGGACTTTGAACATTTCTTTAGGTGCTTATCAGCCAAGTGGAAAAAGATGCTTGCTACCAAGCTTTATGCCCTGGGTTCTATACCTGGGACTCTGATTGTTGAAAGTTTGGAATGTTGAAAGTTTGGAATGTTGAAAGTTTCCTATGACCTTCTCTAACAAACACACTGGAGCACTAAAACACACACACACACACACACATACACACACACACACGCAGTACACTAAATAAGATAATTTACAAGAAGAATTCACCAACTAGTAATTTTTTCACTCTGAAATGCAGCTGTGAATACAGACATTGAGCTAAAAGAAAGAGATTAAAATTTAACATTAAAAGTAGTAAAAATAAATTATAAAATATACAAATTATCATGGTGGACACAAACACACACCCAGAGAAGAAAAGCACACCTTATGCTGAGCTGATTGTTTTCTTTGGAAGCAAACTCTTTAAGACAGTGACATCTAAATCACTATAAGAGTTCTGTTTCTCTCAATCTTGAAAACAAAGTAAATCACTCACAATTGATGGTTGTAAAATCAACCACATGAACATTTTGAAAAGTAAATACAAGTACATTTTTGGAATGAAAAATAATGGAAAAAGTAATTGTGGAATTCTTTAAAGAAATTTAACTTTTATGAGACCAACCAAATGATTAAAAGCAACACATAATGAGGAACAGTGAGAGTGACAGTTCCATATATAAATAATAGAACATTATTTAAAACAAGAGCAAATGCTGAGTTGGATAAGTGAAGGAATTTCAGTATAGCAGTATAGATCTTGATCCAGAAAAATGTATTCTGAGTTTCTGGTACTATGCAAGAAGAAGAAAAAAATATTTTTGTATTTGTATAAGATCAACATTTTTCAATAAATGATGCAATATAAAGAGTGGACTAACATCAAGCTGGTAAGAAAACAAGATGAACAGTGGGAATTCTAAACATAAGGCTGCATCTTATTTTAAATTAAAATGTCATTAATTATCTTTTATACAAAACTTCAAACATTAAATAAAAAGTTAAGATGTACATTATTGAAAAATATCAATTAATTTTATTAGTTAGAACCATATTTCATCAGATATAGAATACTAGAATGAAATAATAATGCAACAAAAATTGGAAAATAGAAAATATCTAATATGAACCTGAAATTACATAAATTCATAAGGTGAATATAGCAACACAAGGTAAAGTGTAATTGCGAATGTAAAAATGTAACAGAAGCAACTGCCAACTTACATATTACTGGAAATATTTCTTCAATGAGAGATGCCCAGCACAAATTTAGCTGACACAGTCAAATATGAAATTAAAATTATATTATGTTATCAACTTACTTGAGGTCAACCTCACCATGGTTATGTCTACGAAATCACCTATTAATCAGTAAAATAAACAAACTATATAAACTGAAAATATCATTGATTTGGAATGGACTTAAATGACTTAGGTGCTCTGAACCTCATCCCTGCTGTGAAATACCAAGTATAAGCAAGTGCCTATTGACTTGTGTTTTATTTACTCTCTCTTTCTGGTCCAGTGACCTTGCCTGAAGCTAGCCTAGCAGTGAGAGGAGCTTGTCTTCCATACTTATCATTTCTAGCTCAAAAGAAGAGCTGTAGTCTATCTTGACCTAGAACGCAGGGTCAGGAAATGTATCTGAGAAGAATGCTTTACCACCAACTAAAATTTTACTGATTTCATATATGAAACTATGACACATATTTGGAAATAAAGATCGGGGACATCAATCCAAGACAGAAGACAGTACCTCCAATGTACCTAAAACCCATTAATAGAGAGGTCTATAGGAGAGAAGGAAGATTGTGCTAAGCACTAGGAACAAGGTCTGATTCTTGCTGTTTTATTTGGTAGATTATTGACATAGACTGTTACAGATATCCAATATTAAATAAAGTTGAGATGAAAATTGAGCATTTGTTCTCAGAATTTTTGGAACACATATAAGATTTGGAATCCATTAAATTTCTACAAATGACTCCATTGAAATCACCATGACCCAAAGAACCAAGGTCCAGTTTGACAGTAAGGCTTCTACCACATTTAAAACACCATCACAGAAAGGAATAGATGTAGAAAGAACATACAAGTAGTATAAACCATTTTCCAGGCATTTAACTCTAAATGAAGATTGGAATCATGAATAATTTGAAGATATGTAGCAGGATTTACAGTGTGAAATATGGAAACAAATCTTAAAATTTTACATTGCTGTATTCAAAAAAATAGTATTTTTTATTTACATTGGTTAGTGGTTATTTAGAAATTTTCATATAAGATATGAAAAATAATGATCAGAATTGTAAAGAATGACAGTTGATAAGAATAAGAAGGCTTATGGGACTTTTGGGGAGGGAGGAAATGGGAAAGGGGAAATCATTTGGAATGTAAATAAAAAAATATAGAAAATAAAAAAAAGAATAATGTTATCCTTTAAGCTGCACTTAAATATCAGACTGAAAGGAATAAAATTCTATTTTAGAATGTTGCTCAATGCCACTAAGTTTTTCTCAATCATGAATTTAATGGACCTCACTTCAGAATCTCTATCGTGTTGATGTATTATGAACTGTCTGGTAGGGTAGTTATCTCTAGCCAAAAAGTAAAATTTTGTCTGCACAACTATACTTTGAAATATTGGATATTTGTGCCTTAATTTAGAAAATTAGAAATTTTTTAGCAAATTACAAAAAAAAAACTTTCAGCATTACACAAAAACACAATGTGTTTTGTAAATCCAAAGTGAAATATTTAGGTATATCAAATGCGATTTTAGACTATTATTTCAAATCATTATTTTTTATACAAGTATTCTTAAAATACAAAGCCAAACTGCATGAGGTAATTAATTAGAAAAATCCCCCAAAGGAGATTTTAAATTTGGATGCTCTTAGTCTGGGATAAGTTACATTGGCTACAATTCAATTTGTAATATTTAAGCATCAATTTGTTTTCAAATTTGAAGGCGTAAAATCAAGAGATGCAATGTAGAAATACATTTGCAATTAGTTATGTTCCCATCTGGAAATGGCATAAATAAAAATGGATGACTTAAATGGCCTTTCTTATTTGCATATTTTTAAATAAGTAGAACCAGACCATTTTATATGACTTATATTTGATTTCATTCTATAACCTGAGAAGTTTGTATTTCAGAATGCTCCATCTTAAAACAATACTAACACCATGAGACTTATTTTATTCACATATTTTGTTACCCCTAGAGCTAAGGCATAATTTAGAAACTCAATTGTAACTCAAGTGAGCATTGTATATATTTCCAAAGAACGGTGCCCACCTCCAGCAACCATGGTGTAGCTATTCAGTAGGTGCAGCAAAATAACTCTACCAGTAATCATTTCCATTTGCAACTGGTTTTGTGCCAAACATCCTCAGACAAAGGGACTTGGTTCATAACATTCATAGCATTTGTTAGCTTATCAAGCTGAAACATAATAACCAATTAAAATCTGCTGTTTTTTTCATGAGCCTCCAAAGGTGTATTTATGTTGAAAATTTTGTACAAAACATCAGAAATTACCCATTGAACACTTGTGATGAAATATCTCTATTTGTTCAAGTAACATTGAAATTATCCCTAAAAATAAAATATTAGAGAATGACCTGGGAATCTCCAAATACAATGAGAAAGCATGGACTAGGAACATAAAAATGTCTTCAGGAAAGAAGGCCAATGTGTCAGCTTGATAAAGAACTCAGATGCAAGAACCTACAGCATATACCTTTAAATCAATCGGTCAATCCAGATTTGAAGTTTTCTGAACACTCATGGTAAAATTAAATCTCAGAGGCTTCAGATAAAAGTCATATGATCAACCTGCTCAAAACTATCAAAACAATAGTTAAAGATACCTGTAGAAAAATGAGTAGCTTCTGAGTAAGGATCTGATACTTATACCATATAGGAAGTAAAAATATGTAAAATGAACATTTAGCCAAAATATAAAATAAGTTCAAAGTGACAGAGAAAATATACAAAGTTCATTTGCCTGCTTCCATCAAGGGAGAACCCCAAAGTCATTGTGCCACCATAACAGATCTCTTGCCTACTACTCATAAGTATGCTTTTTACAAATAACAGAAGTCATGAACTATAGCTCCTAAACTCTCCCTCTGTTATGTCCTATTGTATTTTTTAAATTAATAGCTAAATGCTTTCATATAGAACTTTAAAACAACTTAAATATCTTAGTGTAAATTTATAATTTATAATTTTACATAAATGCTATACTCTTGGTATAATTTACAAAAGTATACATTTATAAGGAGTACAAATAAAATGTATTTACAGTAATTGGCATGTTTCATAGAGCATCAGTGATGTGTTCTTGGGATTCCCTCTTTTCCACTTGTGTGTTCTTGCTTTTGCACTGGTCCTCCTCCAGCTCTTGTTCTCTCTCATTAATTGATCTTCAGTCAGGAATCATATCACTTCCTGCCCAACTTGCTCAGTACAAGAATTAGAAGCAGACACCATCATACTAATGAATGAGAAATTTTATCTCCAATATTATCAGTGCTGCTATAATTGAAAGAAGAGTGTCCTATGTCCTATGCACATACCTGAATACTTGAACATACACCCTTGTTTATGGTCTGTCTGTCTGTTTGTCTGTCTATCTGTATGTGTGTGTGTGTGTGTGTGTGTGTGTGTGTGTGTGTGTGTGTGTGTTTGTCTCTCTGTGTGTGTGCATGTCCACATGTCTTTTAATGTCCCAGTATATGAGTGGAGGTGAGAAGAAATGCTACAAGACTTGGTTCCTTCCTTTCAAACATCAGAGCTTCACATATAGAACTGAGGTCATGAAGCTTGGTTGCAAGCATCTTTTTTCTACTTGGTTATTTCACCATCTCACCTTTTTTTTTATAATAACTAATTTTGTCATGGAATTGTTAGAAGTGGATGTTTTGATTCTTACAAATATTTATACAGTTTCAATTTAATTACACTCTTTTTTTCCATTGTGTTGCTGTTTTTTATTTTTTTTAAATTTTATTTTATTTTCTAAGCTTTTTTTTATTTACATTCAAAATCATTTCCCCTTTCCCGTTTCCTCCCTCCCCGAAAGTTCCATAAGCCCCCTTCCCTCCCTCTTTTCCCTATTCAAGCCCCTCTCGCTTCTCTGTCCTGACATTTCCCTACATCCAGTCTTTCCAGGACCAGGGGACACTCTTATCCTGGTTGCATTCAGTAGCACAACATAAAGCAGAAGACAATGTAAAATTAAAAACTCATTATGAAAAGGAGATGTTAAAATAATATAGTGTTTTTCAGTGTACTGTCTTTTTCCTGTTATTTTTACACTATTCCCATGCATTATATTTCATAATATTAATATTAATATAACATAATATTGATATTAACATTGATTTGTTCTCTTTGTATCCTATATAGATATTATTCTTATCAAGAAAGTAATAAAATTAAACACCAGGAGATCTCTTCTCACAGAATAAATTAAGTAGGGATCAAAAGGGCTCACAAAGACTGACACATCAATCAGAGAGCCTGTCTAGATGTGTACTGGGTCCTCTTCATAAACTTAATGATTGTATCTCTTGTTGGTCTTGTGGGATTCCAAACAGTGGGAGTGAAGGGTGTCTACAATTCTTTTGCTTGCTCTTGAGACCCTTTTCCTTCTAATTTGTGCCTTCTCCAATCTTGATATGAGGCTCTCTGTCTAGACTTATTTTAACTTGGAAGCCCCTGTTCGCATGGATATCCATGGCTGACCTACTCCTTTCTGAAAGGAAGCAGAGAAGAAGTGGATTTGGGGGAAAGGAGAGGTGGGGAGGCTACTTGGATATATGGAGGTAGGGGAAAATTTAGTTGGGATGTATTGAATGAAAGAAGATGATAATAATCATAAAAATAGCATATATATATTATATATATATTTATATATATTTTATATATATTTATATATATAAATTTTTTATTTATATATATATATATATATATATTTTTAAGTCAAAGAGATTAAAATTGATAAACCCAATCAAACATTAAGAGTAGGACTATGTTTTGAAGCAGCCAAGTTGAACAAATTACCATTTATATCACCTTAAGTGTTTTAAATATTTTGTTTTGAAAATAGTTAAAATGGAATCTTCTAGAAATTTACACAGAAATTTTAATAGTTACACAGTAATGATGTTCAGTACACACAGATTTATTGAATTTTTTTCTTTTTTAAAATTTTATATATTTTAAAGATTGCTCTTAACTGCTAAGCCATCTCTCCAGCCCCAGTCAACACTTTTTTTATTTGCTCTATTTGTTTATTTTTTTATTATTTTATTTTCTAAGTTTTTTTTATTTACATTTTTATTACCATATAAAATATCTACAGTGTCTATTCTGTGAACCAAATCTTTCTATGCTTGATTAGCAAGCTCCTGGTGGTCAACATACAAGATAAGCGTTGGTAAACCTACCTTTTTTGTTTTGTATAGAGTAAAATTATATAAAATGTGTCTTTCTGGTTTATTTAGAACATAGTATACTGTGTTTGTTTTAATCTATGCTGCTGCAAATGACCAGGAGTATTTTATTTTCATTTTTGAAAGGATGTACATACTATTAAATTACATGTGTAAACCATATTGTTTACCTCCATTTTTGATGTGTATGTAGTTTAATCACATGTTTTACTTATTGTGAATAATGTTGCATTAAACAATGTCCTACAAGTTTTTATTTGACCTACTTGCATCATTTCTTTTATCCTTAAAACAGAAAATAGGATTTTTAGATTACATGATTGTTATATTTTTTTTAAAGAGCTTCAATATGACTTGTCACTATTTCTACCCATATTTATATTAACACAAGAACATCTTCTGGGCTCCTTTTCTCCATACTTCCTAGCATTTACTATCTAGCTTTTTTTTCTTTTCTTTTTTAATTTTTTTTAAATAGTCCAGTATTAGCTATGCTTACTGTGGCTTTAATTTCTTTTTCCCATAGTTGACTATTATTGTCTTCCAAGAAATTTGTCTCCATACTTGGCTCATTATAAAATCCACAAAATTTTCCAAATGATTTTTTTACTAAACTAATATATATTTTACAAGAGGAGAGTAGACATATTCACTTGTAGCTAGCCCTTTGAAGTTGAATGTGCTTTAATGTGTTAGCCGGTCATCTTCCTGACAGTCTACCATTGTTTCTCATAAATAGGGAATTGATATTTCTGTATATATTACTGTAGTGGTACTCTAGTTGACTTCACTTTTCTATCTTGAGTTATATCAATTTTCATTATTTTATGATGTTTAATTTTCAAAAGTGGTGAAAGGAGTATACCCTGGAGAAGAAATACAAAGATCATGTTCCAGCAGGATAGGAAATGGCTGGTTCTCCTGGCTATTTGTCTTGTAAGCAAGAACTTGATTGGCCTGGCATCCTCAAGCCAGTCTGTAAATCTGATGAGCTCAGATCCATGCAGGATTGGTGCCTATAGAAAATGCTTTTGAGTAATTGTAGAAACAACTAGAGTTAGTAGAGAATCGTGAGTTTCAACAGAAAGTATTTTTGTGGTTAAAATAAGGCATAATAATGGCTGACCATGTGGCTTTCTAAAAAGTTGTGTGGTTGTTCGGCAAATTTTGCAATCATATTGGTTAGCAATTTGAAATATTTGTATTTTTCACTACAAAGACAAAAATGCAATACTAGAAATGGTTTTACAACTAGCAAATTCAGGTAAAAATAATATTCTTACAATAATATTTATATCTTATTTTTATTTTAATTTTAAAAAGAATTGCTTGTGAACCTCAATGAATAAAATAAAGACCACAAAATTGTGGTTTTCTATATGCTTTATCTTATTGGGGTTAATTTTATTGCCCTTTTAAAGATGTTATTGAAGAAATATATAGATTTTCCTTGGTCCTTGCTCCCACATGTGACACAACATTAGAGTACTTTGAGGTTTGTCTCTGTAATTCTCCACAGATTTTCTTTCTAGTCAACTTTCATCTGTTTGTTGTTCTCCTACAGCCCCAGACACAATCCCTTTCAGGGAAGCCAAAGCAACCATATTTGCTAGAGCCAAGTGGTCTACTTTGTCTTTCTTTTTTTTTATTGAATATATTCTTCATTTACATTTCAAAGGTTATTCCCCTTCCTGGTTTCCCCCACTCCCCGAAAACCCCCAACCCATCCTCCCACACCCTGCCTCCAAGAATATGCTCCTCCACCCAACCCACTCACACAACCCCCACTCAATTTCCCCACACTGGGTCCTCTATTGAGCCTTCACAGGACCAAGGACCTCTCCTCCCATGGATGCCTGACAAGGCATTCCTCTGCCACTCTTTTGGCTGGAACCATAAGGGCAGACAAGAGGAGCGGGGTAGGGGTTGGGAGTGGGTCGCAGCCCCATGGGAAGTACTTATACCTTTCTTACTCTCTCCCTTTCTGGTACTCCTAAAGTTCCTTTAAATCTGCCTTTATCTACCACAATCACCTACTATTCATCTATTCCCATGCCCGCCCTGCTTCCATTCCCTTTGGACTTGTGGCTTGGTCTCACGGTACTTCTACAGACTTTTGCTGCCATCTGTGAAACCTGATGGCAGATCCTACTTAGGAGACCTCTAGAGTCAGCTCCCTTCCTTTTCCTGCTAGCATATCTTCCACCTCATCCACCAAGTGGATATGGAATATCTTTAAGTCTGAAACCAGAGTTTCAAACAGAATTTCAGATCAAGGACAAGTCAGAATCTAAACCATAAATCCTGGAATAGTCTTAAGACTGAAAACCAAACATCATTTGGCTGGTCTATACAACTTGACAGATTGGGGTAAAAACAACCAAGGACGCTTATTCATCAACAGCTAGAACAAATGTTAACATCAAGAAATAAGGCAAATGTTGGGGGTGAAGTGGGGTGTTTGCAGGAGGCATAGGGGAGCAGAATGGGATGATGAGCTCTTTGAGGAGGTACCGGGAGGCAACATTTGGAATGTAAATAAATGGAACAATTTTAAGAAAATCCAATATAAAAAAAGTAAAAATTTAACCAGTCAGTATAAATAGTAGTGACAAATTAGTGTCTGAGCCTAAAAACAAACTTAGAAGATGAGATTATGAGCATTTTTACTAGGAACTGACAAATGTATGCATAAGTGGGCTGATCCTAATTTACCTATACATATAAATATTTTATATAGTACACATATTAATCAAAACATCTACATATATTATGCATATGTGAAAGCATCACATAGCATCATAATTCTTATGTGCCAAATAAAAATAAACAAATAATGTGGGGAGGAATAGGTATTTGAATGAGTTTGAGGGAAGAAAGGAAATAGGGAACTGTAATCATACTATAAATACTAAAATAAAAGTTAAAAAATATGAACACAATAATAGTCATAGAATTATATAATTTTCACTGGGCTTTGGGAGAAGAGAGTTTTAAAACCATATTGCATTCCTATGTCATTCAGTGACAGAATGCCTTTAAATAACTGTATTACCACATCATTTTGTCATGGCAAGAAGATAGCAGAGTATCATTCAACACATTTTGCCTGTACAGCCACTATCATACATGTGTTGTCAACTGTGAATCATCATCTGCACAGGATACATGACAGCATACATTCTTCTTTTGAGCTGTGATTTTTATTTTGGAAGATGTAGTTGACTAAAACTAGTGACTTAGAGTTCCATTCATATAATGTACATATCGGCTAATAGCCACTTCTACGTAACTACATACTATGCATGTCCTTTTGGGTCTCGATTTCCTCACTCAAGATGATATTCTCATATTCTGTCAAGTTGCCTGCATAATTCACGATGTCTGTATTTCTAATAGCTGAATAGTATTTCATTGTGTAGATATATCACATTTTCATTATCCATTCTTTAGGTGAGGGGCATCTAGGTTGTTCCCAATTTCTAGCTATTAAGAATAAAGTTGTTATGAACATAGCTGAGCAATGTCTTTGTCGGATGGTGGAGCATCTTTTGGGTATATACCCAGGACTGGGGTAGCTGGGTCTTCAGGTAAAACTAGTCCCGATTTAGGAAAAACCATCAATTGATTTCCAAAGTGGTTGTATAAGTTTGCACTCTTACCAGCAATGGAAGAGTGTTCTTCTTTGTCCATATCCTTGCCAGCATGTGCAATCACTTGAGTTTTGATCTGAGTCATTCTATTGGGGTAAGAAGGAATTTCAGAGTTGTTTGATTTTCATTTTTCTGATGACTAAGAACTTTGAACATTTCTTTAAGTGCTTCTTGGATGCCATTTTGTCCTATTGACAATGTCCTTTGCCTTACAGAATCCTTTCAGTTTCATGAGGTCTCATTTATCAATTGTTAATTTTACAACCTGAGCCATTGGTTTTCTGTCAGGAATTAGGGATGGTTAGGTGTGGGGCATCTGTTCAGGATGTGAGAGAGACTTGGGGTAGGGGAGGCTCCAAAAAATATCAATGGTGGCAAACATAGCTGTGACTCACATTGGGGATATGGAACCTGAAGAGGTCACCTCCAGTAGCCAGATGGGAACTTCAGGGAAGGGATAGCTATACCACCCTACTCACAAATCTTCCAAACCAAAACTTATCCTGTCTACAAGAAATACAGGGACAGGAGAAGGAGCAGAGCCTGAGAGAGTGGCCAACAAATAAATGGCCCAACTTGAGACCCATCCCATGGGCAAGCACCAATCCCTGACATTATTAATGATATTTTGTTATGCTTACAGATAGGAGTCTAGCATGGTTGTCCTCTGAGAGGCTCCAGCCAACAGCTGACTCAGAGGGATGCAGATCCACAGTTAAAGAGTTGGTGGAGCTTAGGAACATTTATGGAAGAGTTGAGGAAGGACTGTGGGCCTGGACAGAGAAAAGAGCTCCTAGGAAGACCAAAAGAATCAACTAACCTGGACCCTTGGAGTCCTCAGAGACTGAAATACCAACCAAAGAGCATGTTCTGGATCTAGGCCCCTTAGAACATACAGCTGATGTGTAGCTTGGTCTGCATATGGGTCCCGAACATCTGGACCTGGAGCTACCCCAAATGTTGTTGTCTATGGGATATATTATTCTAGCTAGACTGTCTTGTCTGACCTCAGTGACAGAGGATGTGCCTAGCCACACAGAGATTTGATGTGGTAAGGTGGGGGATACCCAGGTGGGGCCTTCCCCCTCTCAGAGGACAAGCAGAGAGGGGAGTGAGAGAAAAGATTGTTTTAGGGGATGACTAGGAGAAGGGGAAATGAGAGAGATGTAAAGTACATAAATAAAAATAAAAAAATACATAACTATTGAAAAATGCATGTCTTAGTCCAAACAAGCCTTTGTATGAATTGAACCTGGGCTCCTTTCCTTGCAACACAGATTTTCACACACAAACATCCAAAAGCCTTGTCAGTTTCATGAGTTTCTTGTGTTCATATTCTACAGCCTCCTCTAGATTTTTTCCTTTTAAACAGTTAATATTTAATTAGTTTTATGTATGTGTGTTTTTTTTTCATTTTTTTATTAGATATATCCTTTATTTACATTTCAAATGTTGTCCCCTTTCCTGATTCCCCCCTCCCCCGAAAATCCCATAAGCCATCTCCCCTTCCCCAATCAACCCTCTCCCACTTCTCTGTCCTGGTATTGCTCTACACTGCAATATCAAGTCTTTCCAGGACCAAGGATCTCTCCTTCCTTTGGTGTCTAACAAGGCCATCCTCTGCTGCCTATGTGTCAAGAGCCATGGATAACTCCATGTGTACTCATTGGTTGATGATTTTGCCCCTGGGAGTTCTGGGAGTACTGAGTGGCTCATATTGTTGTTCCTCCTATGATGTTGCACACTACTTAAGCTTCTTGGATCCTTTCTCTAGCTCCTCCATTGAGGACCCTGTGCTCGGTTCAGTGGCTGGCTGAAGGTGTACCCTCTGTATTTCTCATGCACTAGCAGAGCCTTCCAGGTGATGGCTATATCTAGCTCAGTTCAGCAAGCACTTGTGGGCATCAATGATAGTGTCTGGGTTTTGTAACTGTATATGGGATGGATCACTGGGTGGGGTAGTCTCTGGATGGTCTTTCCCTCAGACTCTGCTCCACCCTTTGCTTCTGTATCTCCATCTGTAAGTTTCTGTAAGGCAAAGGACACTGTCAATAGGACAAAATGGCAACCAACAGATTGGGAAAATATCTTTACCAACCCTATATCCAACAGAGGCTAATATCAAATATATACAAAGAACTCAAGAAATTAGACTCCAGAAAACCAAATAATCCTATTAAAAATGAGGTACAGAGCTAAACAAAGAATTTTCACCTGAGAAATATCGAATGGCTGAGAAACACCTAAAGAAATGTTCAAAATCCTTAGTCATCATGGAAATGCAAATCAAAACAACCTTGAGATTTCACTTCACACCAGTCAGAATGGCCAAGATAAAAACCTCAGGAGACAGCAGATGCTGGAGAGGATGTGGAGAAAGAGGAACATTCCTCCACTGCTAGTGGGATTGCAAGATGGAAAAACCACTCTGGAAATCAGTTTGGCAGTTCCTCAGAAAACTGGGCATAATACTGCCAGAAGACCCTGTTATACCACTCCTGGGCATATACCCAGAGAATTCTCCAGCATATAATAAGGATACATACTCCACTATGTTTATAGCAACCCTATTTATAATAGCCAGAAGCTGGAAAGAACCCAGATGTCCCTCAATGGAGGAATGGATACAGAAAATTTGGTATATATACACAATGGAGTACTACTCAGCTATTAAAAGCAATGAATTCATGAAATTCTTAGACAAATAGATGGAACTGGTATCACTCAGGATACCTCCTGAGTGAGGTATGACAATCACAAAAGAACACACATGGTATACACTTACTTATAAGTGGATATTAGCCCAGAAGTTTGGAATACCTGAGACACATTTCACATATCAAATGATGCCCAAGATGAAGGAAGAATAAAGTATGGTTACTCTGGTCCTTTGTTTAAGGGGGAACAAAATCCTCTAGAATTTTTGTTGTTTTCATTTATTTTTTACTGTTTTTAGTTTTTCTCCTGAGAGGAAGTCATGCTCGTTTTCTCACTCAGAATTTAACTGGTAATATCAGAACAGAAATTCATTTCTTTTTCTATTTTTTTTAATTTTTGGTGTAGTAGTAATATGAATGGAAGTTCATACACATATTAAGGAAATGTTGTGCTAAGCCCGGCACTCTATCCTGACCCTCCATATTCCTCTGATATTAAAGCTTTAGTCTTATATGCAAAAGATATGTGACAACTGTTTCCTTTCTACAACTGATTTTTATGGTTTCTTCAAAGCAATATTCAGACTACAGCATCATAGACTCCAACTTCTCAATCTTTAAATTTCACAAGGAAAGGATATTGGCCTAACATCTAATCATGATGAATGAAAAACTTGGAAAATCCATTGCAACTTTCCTTCAAACACACATTTGGCCACTCTGACTCACATTATTCGTAATAAACCTCATCAGGAAATTTAAAATTAATCTTCCCATATATTTTCAGTATAAAAGGAAAATGCACATTTATCTGCATTCATTCATTCATACACCTATCCATATACGGAAATAAATGCTGCTACATATTTTGCAATATATCTGCTACTGTTGCCGGAATGTTGAAAATGTTTAGCAGGCATGATTAAATATTTGAGGTGCAACATATCCTTAAAGGAAAACATTCTGATCTAATAAATTGACACCATATTCTTGAATATCTATAGCTGCTTCAAGCACATACTCCTGAGGCAGATGAAATGACTCACCAGGCAAGGGCATATACAGCCAAGCCTGGTGTTCTGAGTTCAATTCCCTGAACCCATATGGTAAAAGGAAAAAGAGTTCACTATAACAAATGATGCTGTGACCTTCGCGTGACTACATGGCTTGTCCATAGCTATGCACACAAACCCACACCTACATACACACAAATGTATACCATCATACCCAAAGAAGTGAAATATAACTGTCTTAGGGTTTTCCTACTGGGAACAGACTCCATAACCAAAACAACTCTTATAACAGCAACATTTAATTGGGGCTGGCTTACAGGTTCAGAGGTTCAGGCCATGGTAAGAACATGGCAGAATCCAGGCAAGCATGGTGCTGGAGGAGCTGAAAGTTCTATATCTTCCACTGAAGGCTGACAGAATTCTGACTTCAAGGCAGCTAGAATGAGGGTCTTAAAGCCCACACCCATAGTTTCACATCTACTCCAACACTGCCAAACCTACTCCAAAAGGGCCAGAACTTCTAATAGTTCTAGGTCCGGGAATGAGAATATACAAACCATCACAGTAATAAAATTATAAAAATATAGAAAAGACTTACTGCAGTTTTTATTTTAAAAAAGAGAAAATATAAAAAATTAAATCTCATATCTAACACACTATGAGGGAAACAGGAACTAATGATGTTATTTATTCCAATGTTGAAAAGTTAACTACTTGTAACACTGTTTCACATTTTATTAGAATTATATTCATCATTAAAGATAGTAGTTACCTTAAAACCTCCTAAACCAATAGCCAATATCAATTCTAATTTTGAGAATATACTTTTGAAGATTAAATACTAATGTGCTAAGAGACATTGAAAACAAAACAAAACTCAAAACACAAAAATATTTCATTACATTTCCTTATCATCTCTGTCCTGTGTCTTGTGTTTTACAGCTATCAAGTAAGACATTGGGTCGCTCGTTGAAATCTCAGCATTGAGACATATGTAACTGCAGGTTATGATTTCATGTTGTTCTTGAAAAATTCGTGTCTTCTAAACGTATTAACATTTCTGAAAAACTTGATTGTGTATCTTGAAACAAACAAACAAACAAACAAACTCAGAACAGAAATATCCAAGTCAAAACCCTGTCTTAGAGATAATGCATATTTTTAGCAAAGTTAAGAGGAAAGTGCTGATAGTGAATTTACTTGAAAACCATTAAATTGAACATAAGGGTGATGTGAATGTTGTTACATCTGTATTTCTGTCTTATAGATAACTAGAGCTCCTTGATGGAGGAAAACTTTTATTTTACCCTACAGGTTATAGGGCCGTCAATGAAGGAAGCCAAGGCAGGCTCTCAGGGTAGAAGCATACAGTGGAAAGCACAATTTTACTGGTTTGCACAGTCTTCTCTCTTATACAATCCAGCATTAACTACTTTGGTACGGCACAGCCCACTGTGTTATAGAACAATCCTCATCAATAATAATTAAATAATAATTGAATAAATCAATAATAAATAATCAAAAATTACCTCACGGACGAGTCCAAAGGCTAATTTGATGGAAGCAATCCCTCAGCTGATTTTCATTTTCTCAGGTGCCTCTAGATTTTATCAAGTGGTCAGGAACCAACAAGCACGCGTAGGATTGTTTTATAATTCAGCGATGGACAATTTGTGTTACATTCATTATTGTATATTTTCTTTGACCAGTTTGGTTTTAAGCCTCATTCACAGTCTTTCTCCAAATAACTGATTTTAACTAAAAACTCCCCCTTTCCCCTGAAACTTTCACATTTACTTAAAGATAGGTGGGCTAGAAACATCCTGCAAAGGGCTATTCACACCTATCTATTACACATAGGAGGTGTGTGGAAATTCCAAGAATGATTTTGTGTTTTGAAGAAACCAAGATCAAAGGTTTTTTTTGTTTTTGTCTGAGTGTTTTTATAAGGACTCAGAATTCTCCTCACATGATTCCATTTGACACATGTTCTAACATCTCCCCCCCCCTTTTTTTAACTTCTTTGCAAATGCCTCTTTTAGACTGGATTCAAAGAGCTGTAATTGTATGTTTTTCTTGCTTCTCCAGATAACGGAGGACTGTCCTACAGCATCTCTCTCTATAGAGTTTTAAGTAAATTGGCTAGGGCATATGAACATTTTGATTGTATTGAAATTGCTCCAAAGACTAAGGAGAAACTGGTAAATATATTCCTTTTCCCTTGTGGTGCCCTTTTTGGCTAGGTTGTAAAGTTGGGTCTTTTCATAGGCTTTTCTAAATTTTCATCAAATAATGTTGTGTAACATTCTAAATCTCTTGAGAATTCACTCTTAACAGGCATCATATAAAGAAAGGAGAGTCTTATGGATTATATGGAGATGGAGATGGATATGAAATTATTTCATGTGAGATTGAAATACATTCTAGGACAGTCAGTGTACCTCTCTGGAGAGAGAGGAAGGTGGTCTATATAAGAAGGGAAAAATCACCAAACCTTAGATTGCAGAAATTCTGTGGGTAGAGGACTTATTATTGTTATTATTGTTATTATTATTATTATAACTAATAGAAATTAATATTTGTTTATTGGTGTTATATTCCATTATCTGGAGCTTTAAAAGATTTGCTTATATTTTAGACATTTATGGATATTACATATATAATATTATATATATATATATATTTAAGTTCAAACCACTGAAATTAAAATATATGTGCATCCACACATATATCTTTCTTTACGAGCACAGTCATGTTTGTTTCTTTATCACTTTCTCCTCTGTGCTTGTTTGACTAGATTTTACTGTTTATGTGGCCAAGGAAGTAGTTATTTGTACTGATGTCTTTTAAAGCTTGGTGATTATATGTGTGTTCTAAAGTGAGAGGTTCTGATTATAGGACTCATTTCTTTTATCCATCCTCAACCTGGAGCCATGCTGACTCTTACCTTCATTTACAGGGATAGTCAAATGAATTTGTCTATGCTGTTGGCAAATATAATAGATTTTATTTGTATGTTTAGTTTTTGAAAGCATATTATAATAAATACATGCAAATTTTTTTTCCAAAGCTGATTCTACTGTATTGAAATAATAAGTGATTTTGCTAATCATTTCATTAACAGAGAATACTAAACTGATTTTAGCATATTCAACTAACAGGATTCTAGATCTATGTCCCACTGAGCCTGAACATTTCTTTCGTGTGTTGTACCATTTTGTTTGTTGATTCTTTGGCAAGAGTTTTGCATGTATTTCTTTTTATTTGCTATGCTGATTAGGTTTTCTCAACTTGACACAGACTAGAGGCATCTGGAAAGAAGGAATGACAGATATAAAACTGTTTTCATGAAATTGACCTCTGGCTACATATAGGGGAGATTTTTTTATATTAAGGATTGATGTGATAGGGCTCAGGTGATTGTGAGAGCTTCTACCACTAAGTGTTCCCCAGGGATTCTCCTTTAGTTCCTGCTTCCTGGTTCTTGCCATGGTTTTCAGGCATGGACTGTAACCTCCAATCCTGAATAACCCATTTCCTTTTCCAGTTTTTATTTGGTTAATATTTTACCACAAAGACAAGAGACCTTACTACAATACTTCTTCTATATTGTATTTTCTATTCATGTCTATCTCTTTGTTTATGATAAACCTACAGAATATTAGCTTGTGCAATTGCAACTATTCTAGTACATGTCATTTCAATTCTATGTTCTGTTCAAGGTCTGATTTGAATAAACATTTATTAGACATAATATGTAATATATATTAAACATAGCATATATAAACATAAGATATTTAAATTTTCATTACTATCAAGTATTTTACAATCTGACCTTTGACTTATTCTTTGATCTTACTAGTTACTTGGACATGTTCTAAAGTTGCTTTTACCTGCTCATATGTTTTTGTTTAGAATTTGTAATTTATTTCATGTTTATCAGAGAGCAAATTTATAGGAATCCTCTAATTAAAAACTGAGAATTACCCCATAAAGGTAAATTGTCTTTCCTGAGAAATGCCAACACTTTACTTCAGCAGCTGTCAGACAACATTCTACCATTATCAGCTATTTCACACATAGTAATAGCTACTATTACAGCGTTAAAGCTTTCCCATTTTACTAACTTTTGTATATAATTGATTTATCTAAAAATTTTCAGTAATATTTCTTAATGATTTTATAGTAGTTTATCATGTAATTTTGGTTTTGCCCTTCTGAAAATATGGATTTTTAATTATATATCTGATTATTACTTTTCCCACCTCTTTCCTCCCAGTTCTTCCACATCACTCCTTCAGTACAGACACATCTTGATTCTGTCTCACATAGAAAACAAACAGGAATATAATATAATATAATATGATATGATATGATATGATATAATATTATTTGATATAATATAATCTGTTAAAAGGATAAAACAAAAATTAACACATAAGAGCTGGACACACAAAACAAAGGAAAAGAACCCAGAAGAAGAAGGTACAATAAACAGAGACTAACTCATTCAAACACTCAGGAATCCCATCAAACTCCTAAACTGGAAACTGTAATGTAAATGGTAAGAACTGAGCTTCTAGAAAGTCCCAGAAATCTGGGATGTAAGAGGATCCCAGGACTCAAATGCAGATGGCTTTAGCCTAAATGAGCAACAGTGGGAATATGGAACCTGAAGAGACCATGTCTAGTAAATAGACAGTGCCCAAGCGTAAGCATGGGGCCACACACCCATCTTCAAAATTTTTGACGCAGAATTGTTCCTGCCTAAAGGAAATCCAGAAACAAAAATGGAGCAGAGACTGAAAGAAAGTCTATCCAGTGACCCACCTAACTTGGGATACATTCTATGAACAGGCACCAAACATTGACACTATTACTGATGTCATGTTATGCTTGCAGAGAGGAGGCAACTTGGCTGTCTTCTGAGAGGCTCTACCAGCAGCTTACTGAGACAAATGCAGATACTTGCAGCCAAACCTTGGACTGAGATTGGAGAACCCTGTGGAAGTGTTGGGGAGAAGACTGAAGACTCTGAAGGAAATGACAACTTCATGGAAAGAACAACAGTATCAACTAACCCAGACCCCTTAGAGCTCCTAGAGATTAAGCCACCAACAAAAGAGCATATCCATGCTGGTCCCTCACCTCCCCCCCCCAAACCCCTGCTTTTTCTGCCTCCTATCTCTCCAGGTTCCTTGAGCCCTAAGAAGATGAATTTGAGGGTTTTGCAATTTTAGGCCTTAATATCCAAATATTTGATGTAGGTTTCTGTGTTTGTGCCCATCTACAGAGGGAGGAAGATTCTATGATGGCAAACAGGACACTGATCTAAGAATAAAGCACAATGCAATTAGGAGTAATTTTATTCCTACACCTTTAAGTGGTTGTTGTTTCCTTGATGGTTTTAAACACTAGTATTTAGTACTGACCTCAGTCCCAGGAATATCTAGTTTCAATTTCTTGGTCACCCAAGAAATTGTTCAGTGTCAAGAACAGATTCTATCTCATAGTTTGGGGCTGAATTCAGTCAATCAGATACTGATTAGTTATTCCCATAAGATTTGCAGCAAAATTGCACTAGTGTGCCATGTTGACCAGATACCATTGTAGATCAAAGGATTTTGTGGATGGCTTGGTGTCCATATTTATCTTTTGATGCTTTCTGAGTACATATGTACACCAAAGAAACTTATTCTATTTTCTATTTTTTCACAATTTTACAGCTTTTTATAATTGGATATTTTATGTATTCACATTTCAAATGTTATCCCCTTTCCTGGTTTCCCCTCCAGATCTCCCCATCCCATCACCTCTACCCCTGCTCCTATGAGGGTGCTCCCCCCTTCACCCTCCCACTCCACATCACCACATTGGCATTCCCCTACACTGGGGAATCAAGCCTTCACAAGACCAGAGGAATCTCCTCCCATTGGTTCTCAGCCCATTTATTTTTTGAATAAATGGTACTGAATTTTTAGTTAAATTTTTATAAAGACTCTTTTTTTCTGAAGGTGTTTATCAGTTGGAGGAATACTATGGTGGAGTTTTTAGAGTAACATATATACTATCACATTATCTGCTAATAGTGATACCTTGACTTCTTTTTTTACAGTTTGTATCCTATTGATCTCTTTTAGTTGTCTTATTGCTCTATGTAGAACTTCAGGTACTATTCTGAAGAGCTAAGGAGAGTGTAGAAAACCTTTTCTTGTGCATGGTCTTATTGGAATTGCCTTAAGATTCTTTTCATTAAATTTGATGTTACATATTGGCTTGCTGTATATTGTCTTTAATGTGTTTAGGTATATGTCTTATATCCCTAATCTCTCTAATAGTTTTAAAAAGAAAGGGGTGTTAGATTTTGTTAAAGGCTTTTTTTTTTTAAGAATCTAATGCGATTATCGTGTATGGAGTTTTTTGTTTGTTTGTTTGTTTTGTTTTGCTTTGTTTTTTGTTTTGTTTTGTATTTTTCAGTTTCTTATTTATTTATTTTCTGTATATTTTTTTCTTCTTCTTTTTTATATGCCCAGGAGTGGTATAGCAGGATCCTCTGGGAGTGTCATGCCCAGTTTCTGAGGAACCCCCAGACTGCTTTCCAGAGTGGTTGTCCCAGCTTGCAATCCCACCAGCAGTGGAGGAGTGTTCCTCTTTCTCCACATCCTCGCCAACAACTGCTGTCTCCTGTGTTTTTGATCTTAGCCATTCTGACTGGTGTGAGATGGAATCTCAAGGTTGTTTTGATTTGCATTTCCCTAATGACTAAGGATGATGAACATCTCTTTAGGTGCTTCTCAGCCATTAGATATTTCAGTTTCTTTATATGGTGAATTTTACTCTGATGTAATTTCATATATTGAACCATCCCTGCATCCCTAGAATGAAGTCTACTTCATCCTGGTGGATGATGCTTTTGATGTGTTCTTGGATTCAGATTGTATTTTATTGAGCATAGTTGTATTAATCTTAAGGGAAATTGGTCTGAATATCTCTTCCTTTGTTGAGTCTGTGTGGTTTAGGTATAAGGGTAACTGTGGCCTCATAAGATTAGTTTGGCAGTGTTCCTTCTGTTTCTATTATGTGGAATAGCTTGAAGAATATTAACATTATCTCTTCTTTGAATGTCTGGTAGAATTCTGAAATAAAAACATCTGACCCAGGACTTTTTGTGGGGGTAGGAGGAGTGTCAATGACTATTCCTATTTCCTTGGGAATTATAGTACTATTAAGATTGTATATTTGATTTTGATTTAACTTTCACAAGTGGAATGTATCCTGAAAATCACCTATTTAATTTTGCTTTTCCAATTTTGTGGAGTATAGGCTTTGAAGTAAGAACTAATGATTCTCTGAATTTCTACAGTGTCTGTTGTTATGTTCCCTTTTACAATTTTGATTTTTATTAATTTGGATATTGTCTCACTGCCTTTTAGTTGGTTTGTCTAAAGGTTTTTCTAGTTTGTTGATTTTCTCAAAGAACCAGCTCTTGGTTTCATTGCTTTTTGTAAATTTTATTTTATTTTTACTTTTACTAATTCACTTTATATTCTACTCATTGTCCCCTCCTAGTTACCACCTTCCACATTCCTTCTCCTTTCAGTCCTGTCCTTCTCTTTCTCTCATAGAGGGTGTGTCCTCCTAGGTAATCCCCCATCCTGCCACTTCAAGTCTCTGAAAGGATAAAAGCTTCCTCTCCCTTGTTCTCTCTCTCTCTCTCTCTCTCTCTCTCTCTCTCTCTCTCTCTCTCTCTCTCTCTCTTGATTTCTTATTTTTTTTCACTATCTAGAATTTATCCCTTTCCTGGTCCACCCTCTGACTCTTCCACATTCAATATCTCTATGCCCCCCAACCCCCACCCCTGTCTCCAAGAGGATATCCCCACCACCCCACCCTACCAGACCTCCTAACTCCCTGGGGCACCAAGTTTCTCAAGTGTTAGGGCCATCTTATCTGACTGAGTCTAGACCCAGCAGTCCTCTGCTGTATATGTCCTGAGGGCCTATATCAGCTGGTGCATGATGCCTGGTTGGTGACTCAGTGTCTGAGAGATCTCAGGGATCCAGGTTAGTTGAGACTGCTCCTCTTCCAATGGGGCTGCCCTCCCCCTCAGATTCTTCTAGTTTTTCTCTAATTCAACCACAGGGGTCACCAGATTATGACCATTGGTTGGGTGTAAATATCTGCATCTGACTCTTTCAGCTGCTTATTGGACCTCTCATAGGGCAGCCATGCTAGGTCCCTGTTTGGAAGCATACTGTAACATCAATAATAGTGTTAGGCCTTAAGGACTCCCTCTGAACTGATCTCAATTTGGGCCCGTCATTGGACCTCCTTTTTCTCAGGTTGTTCTCCATTTTTGTCCCTGTAGTTCTTTCAGACATGAACAAGTCTGGGTCAGAGCTTTTGACTGGGGGGGGGGTGGCAACCCCATCCCTCCAGTTGATGCCCTGTTTTCTACAGGACAGGGAGGTGAACTCTACAAGTTCCTTCTTCCCACTGTAGGGCGTTTCATCTAAGGTCCTTCCCTTTGAGTCCTGAGAGTCTCTCTCCTCGCAGGTCTCTGCTCATTCTAGAGGGGCTCCCCATCTTCTATCTCCTGAAGAGGTTGCCTGTTTCCATTCTTTCTGCTGGCCCTGACTCTTTTCTTTTCTTTTCTTCTTTCCTTCCTTCCTCTTTCTTTCTTTCTTTCTGCCCCAAGTTTGATTTTTTTTTTTCCATTTACTTCTCTTGGTTGTGGTTGCTTCTTTTTGTCTCTGGTGTTGGCAAGCCTGGTAGTTCCTGATGGTATCAGGACTCTGGGAATTCAGGCAGAGCTGGCTGTCACTGAAGGCTCCAGGCCTCCAGGATTGCAGGTATATGAAGGAACAGAATTTGGAGCACTGAGGGGAAGGGGCCGACCTCAGAACTACAGGGCTTGCTAGGGGACCCAGCTAGCAGGGAGTGGCTGCATGGGGATCTCATCAGGTTGTCTTGGGTAGCACCAGGCCTCCAAGGATTCAGGCAGAACTGTGACTAAGGGAATGAATAGTGTTTGTTTGTTTTGACTGTATTGATTTCAGTCATAAGTTTATATCTTTTCATCTATTTTGGGTGTGACTTCTTTCCATTCTCTATTTTTCAAGTGTGCTTTTAAAGTTCCTCGAATGAGATCTCTCCCTTCTTTTCAAAACCTAAGAAGATAGGGCTATATGTGCATGCTTCATAAAACTGCCCTCAATGTGTCCAATAAATTTGGATATATTGTGTTTTCATTTTCTTTTTTTATTAGTATAAATTTAGTTCAATTTTCTCACTTGCTGGTTTTAACATTTATTTTTAATTGGTTATTTTATTTATTTATATTTCTGATGGTATCCCCCTTCTCAGTTTCCCTTCCATAAGACTCCCATCCCTTTCCTTCCCCCCCCGACCCTAGGAGGATGCTCCCCCACCCTACCACCCATTCCTGCCTCAGTGGCCTAGTATTCCCCTATCCTGGGTCATCAAGCCTCCACAGGACCAAGGGTTTACCACTGATGCCAGAAAAGGCAATCCTCTGCTACATATGCAGCTGGAGCCATGGGTCCCTCCATCAGTACTCTCTGGTTGGTTGTTTAGTCCATGGGAGCTTTGGGGGGTCTGATTGGTTGATACTATTGTTCTTCTTGTGAGGTTGCAAACCCTTCAGCTCCTACAGTCCTTGCTCTAACTTCCCCATTGGTGTCCCTGTGCTCAGTCCAATGTTTGGCTGTGTACATGCACATCTGTATTGGTCAGTCTCTGGCAGAGCCTCTCCCGGGACAGCTATACTGGACTCCTGTCAGTAAGCACTTCTTGGTATCAGCAATAGTGTCTGGGTTTGGAGTCAGCAGATGGGATGGATCGCTAGGTGGGGCTTTAATAGTTTTGAGGGGAGTGTGTGGCCCCATCCCTCAGCTGGGGGCCATGCCTATTGACTGAATATGGTCTCTACAGGTTCTATCTCCCCTTTGTTGGGTATTTTGGCTAATGTCGTCCTTGTTCAAACTTAGAAAACCTATTACTTTCTTTCTTAATTTCTGTCTTGACCAGCATTTTTCAGTAAGTAATGAGCTGTTCGGTTTCCATAAGTTTGGAAGCTTTCTGTGGTTTCTGTTGACGCTGGTATCCAGATTTCACTTCAGGTTCTCAAATAGGTACAGATGCTGTACTTAAATATTCTTGTATCTATTGAGATTGCTTTGTGACTGAGTATATGGTCAGTTTGGGAGAAAACTTCATGAGGTACTGAGAAGAAAGTGTATTCTGTTGTGACTGGATGAACCATTTTTGTATCTAAATTTTAGGATAGGTTTAGCCAGCTGGATTTTTTTTTCAGATGTTACATAATGTACTTTAATGGTAAAATTCTTAACACAATGCATATCTGATACATCTTCAAGCCTCCATCCAAGCACCTGAGACAGAAAATATAAGAATTTAAGTAAAGAATAGAGATTATTCAGGGCATGAGGAGGGAATTTAAGGGGGTAATAAAGGCAGAGGGAAGAGAAAGGCAGAGAGAAGGAGAGAGTAGAGAATGGTTCTGACCATGTAGAGAGAAGGGAGAGGGGAAAGGGAAGGAAAGAGCCCAAGAGGGCAAGAGAGTTGCTAAGGGAGTACTAGAGACAAGAGGTAGCCGGTTGTTCTTAATTTGATTTTCTGTAAATGCTCTCTCCATCTCTAAGTCTCTCTCTCTCAGTCTCTGTCTCTCTCTTCTCTGTGTGTGTGAGTGTGTGTGTGTGTATGTGCATGTTTGTGTGTATATGTTTGTATGTGTGTGTATGTGTGCATGCATATATGTGTTTTTGTGTGTATATATGTGTGTGGATTTGTGTATGTGTGTGTGTTTGTGTGTATATGTGTGTGTATGTGTTTGTGTGTATGTACTTGTGTTTATATATGTGTATATATCTGTTTGTGTGTATATGTGTGTATGTGTATATATGTGTATATGTTTGTGTGTGTGTGTGTGTGTGTGTGTCCCACTCTAGACCGTGCTTTCCTCGGTTGTTTATGGATATAAAACCAAATGTTCTACGAACTTTTTAAGTTATATTTAAATCTGAATTTTTATTGCCATTATTACACCTATACTAACAATGGTTCTTTTTTAACTGTAAAACACATTCAAGAGTAATTATGTTAATGGTAATTTACTTCATATCCCTTGCATATAGCAACAGACCAACTCTCTTTTTAGAAAATTTCAAGATTTCTTTATAAGCCTTATTTTTCTGCAAATATTTTATTTACTTTTACTAAACTTGAATATGCAGAAGTCTTCCACATAAATAATAAAAATGGTACAGTTCTTCAAATCATCTAAAGTACTTATCAAATCAAAACACTATATTATTATAGTGTATATTATGCTGATATTTTAACTCTTAAATTGAAACTGGAAAATATTCAACACCCATTTTATTAGTCTAATGAAAATGTCATATGAAGCAGGAGAGAAGTGTGTCTTTCATAACTGATGAATTCATCACTCACCAGTATTCGTTAATGTTGATAAAGAGCATGCCTAATATAATATGATAGCATGCGCTTGATGTATACTGATGAGGATATGCCATGATTCTTCCTAGAACTCTTATGATTTGTGAACTTGGAGGAAAGTTCTTAGAGAGATAATGGCAAAGACTCTGGAAGTCATTTAATGAAGACTGATGACAAGCTGTTGTGCTTCATGTCATCCAAGCCCGATTTAGATTGCCAGTACATTTGCAGCATTTTTTCTGAAGTTTAATTGTAAGCTTAACATTTTACAAGTAGTATTTACAACTTCTAATTGCAGAAAATAGAGCTTATGTTGGATTTAGGAAATGCCAATTTCTTTGAAGAAATAATGATACTTAACACAGCTTTGAAGTTCAATTACTAAGTAATTCATTCACCTTGTCAGTCAGCCATCCAGTTTTTTAAATTTACTTTTATTATTTTATTTACATTTGAAGTGTTATCCACTTACCGGTTTCCCTCTCCCAGAAAACCCCTATACCAGCCCCTCCCCTTGCTTCTATGAGGGTGTTCCTCCACCCACCCACCCACCCACTCCTGCCTCCCCTTCCTCAATTCCCTTATACCCGTCCCGGTCTCCATGCCAGAATTATCAAACAAATGTTACTAAAAGAACAAGTCGAGATAAATACTATCATTATAATGAAACATTAACATACCTTGAATATGTTAAAGCACATGGCATAGAATACATCTTTCTGAAGGTCTTTTTGTCTCTGCAATTTCTTGTTGAACCTGTAAAGACCAGATTTCTTCTATCAGACAAAACGCCATGCCTAGATTGAGATTATCTGATACAAAATAAAATGTGGTAATTTGGTTATCATCACCAAAATCACAAAGGTGGACTTTTTTTCTAAATTCAAAAATTTAATATTATTAAATATTATTAAATTGAATACAGACACTGACATCTAAAATGGTCTACAGTTAAAATTTTATGTTGTGCTTATTTGATTGCATACTCACATTCTTTCCCGATTTATCTGGAATGATACGAAATAGTATAGTTTGTATTATGTCTGCATACAGATTTTTGGCCTGTCTATCTTTCCTTTTCAAGATTTCCAATTCCATCAGAATAATTAAAAAAATCACATACAATTATTTGATATTGTTTTTTCTACCTACCACCTAATCACACATTCATAAACATGGTGTCTCATAAGATTAGCAGAGGATAGTTCTGAAGCATTGAAACAAGTTCCATTTATTGTAACACATTATTTTACATATGTAACATGTTTACTCTAACATATTAAAAAATTATCACTCATCTGCTTCAAATATTGATCTTTAAGAATAATTAGTTCACCGTCAGGAGTTGTATTTTGTTTACCTATATTGCATTGATAATAACAGATTTTGAGAAAAAAATGTTCCAATATTATTGCAAAAAATCATTCTGGATTTGAAATTTACTAGAATATGCATGTTTATATAAAAATTCCTAAAACAAATCCATTTCCAGTTTGAATAAAATGCTGAAGTTTTATATTCCATCCTGTGTTAAAGTGTAGATCTCTCATAAAAGAGAAAATTACATAATTTTATTTTTTTTTCGAAGTTTTTTTATTAACATTCCAAATCATTTCCCCTTTCCCGTTTCCTCCCTCCCCGAAAGTCCCATAAGCCCCCTTCCCTCCCTTTTTTCCCCATTAGCTTCATAAGATAACAATTAGAAAATCATTCCTGTCAGTAAAAATTGGGGCAAAGAAAAAGTTCAGGCTCAGAATGTTTTTTGTTGTATTGCATTTACAGTTGATTGTGAATGAGATTCATTTTTAAGTTACCAAATCTACCCCAGAATTTTATTCATAGATAATAACTCATTTTAAACATTTAGAGACAATTACTCTCATTCTGTTCCTAAATTAAAATTAATAGAGTAGCAGGATAGAAATGACCTCATGATTGCTTACACACCAGAAATGACCAATGGTGCAAAACTTATTGCTATATCCATTCTCTTTTGTTTCTGTGCTTAAGACAAATGGAGTACCTGTTCCCTGCCACATGTTCCTGCTACATGACGCCTATCATGACCAAGGTTTCACTGTTGAGAAACTCTCCTTTTGTACATAAGCTCTGTTAAATACTGAGATATGCTTCGCATAGGAGAAAATACTTGCTCTAGTGTACAGTTTCCACTGTCCATACTACTTATCTTTGGTACTGTAGTATAAGTAGTATCCCTGTAAATGTTGTGGTTTTAGTTGCACAAGTGACTTTTCTTTCAGTATGATACAGCATCAGGCAATATCATTGTATCTCTGATGGTCAATTATTTCATGAAATGTCTTCTCAAGCCTTAAAGCTGGTGATTCAATTTTGGATATAGAGTCTTGAAAACTCAAGAGGGAGACCAAAGTTGAGGTGGGATTTAGACAGGAGTTTGATGTACCTTGTTTGTAATTTGAGAATTT
Organism: Tokudaia tokunoshimensis; assembly: GCA_036184795.1. Classification (NCBI taxonomy): domain Eukaryota; kingdom Metazoa; phylum Chordata; class Mammalia; order Rodentia; family Muridae; genus Tokudaia; species Tokudaia tokunoshimensis. The sequence goes on along the minus strand of BTHU01000012.1, from coordinate 112,320,190 downwards.
AAGTAAACAACATACATATTTATTTGATGGTTTGCCCAAAAATAAAAAATAATCAACCAGTCCTACAAGGTTGCTATAGAGGAATAAAATAGAATGATTACAGTGCACATTAACAAATATTTCTCTATTTCCTCTACTGTATCCTATTATTCTACATATAATATTTAGAAATTTATTGGGGGGTATTGTGCCACATACCTTAAGTCCCAGCATTTGAGAAGCAAAGGAAGCTAAATCTGCATTTGAGAGCAGCCTGATATACAGAGTAGGTTTTTATGACAGACAAGGCTACATAGGCAAACCTTATCTTAAACTTCCCAGTGTGTGTGTGTGTGTGTGTGTGTGTGTGTGTGTGTGTGTGTGTGTGTGTGTATACATACATATATATGAATACTTAAAATCTGAAGACTTATATAAAGCCATGTGTATGTAACCCTATATAAAAAGTATTTATTTATTTATTCATTCATTCAGTTATTTATTTTACATTACAGATTTTATCCCCCCCTTCAGTCCACCCTCCAACTGTTGCACATCCCATCCTCCTCCCACCCTCTGTCTCCATGAGAATGTTCCCATCACCCACTCCCACCCAACCAAACCTCTAAACTCCCTGGGGCCTCCAGTCTCTTGAGGGTTAGGTGCATCTTCTCTGACTGAACCCAGACCTGGTAGTCCTCTGCTGTATATGTGTTAGGGGCCTCATATCAGCTGGTGTATGCTGCCTGGTTGGTGGTCCAGTGTTTGATAGATCTCGGGAGTCCAGGTTATGTGAGACTACTGGCTATCCTACTGGTTGTCATCCTCAGCTTCTTCCAGTCTTTCCCTTATTCAACCACAGGGGGCATCAGTGTCTGTCCTTTGGTTGGGTACAAATATCTGCATCTGACACTTTCAGCTGCTTGTTGGGTCTTCCGAAGGGCTGAGAAAGAAATTAGGGAAATAACTGCCTTAACAATAGCCACGAATAATATAATATATCTGTGATAATTCCAACCAAACAAGTGAAAGACCTGTATAAAAATAACTTCAATTCTGTCAAGAAAGAAATCAAAGATTTCAGAAAATGGAGAGATCTCTCATGCTCATGGATTGGCAGAATTAACATTGTAAAAATGTCATCCTACCAAAGACAATCTACATATTCAATGCAACCCCCATCAAAATCCCAATATAATTTCCCAAATACTTGTAAAAAGCAATTCTCAAATTTATCTGGAAAGGGAAAAAAATCACAGAAGAGCAAAAACTATTCTTAACAATAAAAGAATGGCTGGGGAATCACCATCCCTGACCTCAAGCTTTACTAAAAAGCAATAATGTTAAAAACTTCATGGTATTGATACAGAGACTGACACATTGATCAATGGAATAGAATTGAAGACCCAGAAATAAAACCACACACTTACAGACACTTGATCTTTGACAAAAAAGACAAAACTATACAATGGAAAAATGAAAGCATCGTCAATAAATTGTGCTAGTCTAACTGGTTGTCTGTATATAGAAAAATGAAAATAGACTCCTATTTTTCACATTACACAAAGTTCAAGTCCAAGTGGATCAAGGACCTCAACATAAAACTAGATAGACTCAATCTAATAGAAGAGAAATTGGGAGAGAGTGTTGAACTCATTGGCACGGGGGTGGGGGTGGGGGGGTGGGAGAAGAGGATTTCCTAAACAGAACTCCAATTGCTCATGCTCTAAGATCAAGAATTGATAAATGGGACCTCATATAACTGGAAAGCTTCTGTAAGGCAAAGACATAGTCAGTAAGATATATTGGCAACCTATAGATTGGGAAAAACTTTACTAACATCAGATTGAAAGCTAATATCCAAAATATATAAAGAACTCAGGAAGCTAACCACCAAAAAAACCAAACAACCAATAAAAAAATGGGATATAGAACTAAACTGAGAATTCACAACAGAAGAATCTCGAATGGCTGAGAAGCACCTAAAGAAATGCTTAAAGTCCTTAGGGATCAGAGAAATTCAAATAAAAATGACCCTGAGATTCCACCTTATACCAATCAGAAAGGGTAAGATCAAAACCTCAGGTGAAAGCACATGTTGGTAAGGATGTGGAGAAAGAGGAACATTCCTCCATTGCTAGTTGGATTGCAAACTGGTACAACCAATCTGGAAATCAATATAGAGGTTCCTCAGAAAATTAGAAATAGATCTACATGGAGACCCAGCAATGCCACTTTTGTGAATATACCCAAAAGATGCCCCACCATGCCACAGGGGCATGTGTTCCACTATGTTCATATCAGCCTTGTTTGTGATGAAAGTTTTATTTTCTGAACTATTTTATTTATTTACTAAGGACTAAAATATTCTCTAAATTGAATGCTTGCCCCATTCCCAATGTAATGCATATGTATGCCAGCAAGGAAAAAGAAAATAATTTCTACTGCATAAAAACTGGTTATAACAAAACAGGAAAAAAATACAGCATGCGAAAAATGTTATTTTATCGTAATGACCCCATTCATATAAAAGTGTGCATTCAAATTGTGGATATATCATTTAACCCCAGTCTCTAAGCTATTTTCATCATTTCTTATATTTACAGCACTTACAGCAGCCTCATAACCAAGTTAACAAATAAAATATATGAGTACTGAAACAAATGGGAATAAATTTTCTCTTGCGTGATAAGCCATGGACCTACTACTAAGATACAGGGTTTCACGTATTTATATTTTCTTTTTTCCTACATTAGATTGAAATTATCAATGTAATTATCAGGAAGGAAATTCTATATTGTGAAATATTCAGTGTTAAGGATTGGAAGACATGCTTTTTTTTTTTTTTAATGCATGGCATCAATTGTGGAACAAAGTGTATGCTCACCCTTCTCTAACTCAGTGGTTCTCACCCTTCCTAATATTGCAACCTTTTATAGTTCCTCATACCCAAACACAATACTATTTTTGTTGCTGTTGCATGAATCATAACGTAAATATCTGATATGTGTCCTCTGTAAAAAGTGCCTATTGACACCAAAAGGGTTGCTGCACATAGGACGAGAACGACTGCTCTAATTGGTTACCAGGCATCAAATGAACTTTACCGAAGAATGTGTTATATGGTAAATAAAAAAAAAAATTAATGTAAAGTCAAAGACAATTACATACTACATGAAGGCAGAGAGAAGGTACATGAAGACAACACTCACAAATGTGAAAAAAGATGATCAGGAGCTAAAATAAATTATTTTTGTCGTTGTTGTCATCATTATCGTGGTGGTTCCAATAAAAATAATTTGTCATAAAAATACTTAGTATGTATGCTTTTTAAGAATTGTTCCAAACTATATATTTAAATTATTGGTGCTAATATGAGTGCAGAATCAGGTGGGTTATTGGCTCTTCAGAATTACTGAAGCAAGGAGTTGAATGAAGTGTGAAATGAAAAATTTAACCCTCACCTCAGTCAGAATCTGACACAACGCAGCTGAGGGCCGTGGCAGGGCATTTTGGAAAGTGAAAATCATACAAGTGAATAATAAGGGCTCCTTGTGTCTCAGGGCACTGATGAGGGCGGCCTGGTGTGCTTTAAGAAGCTCTGTAATTCCCACCCATATATCAGTACATCTTGTTTACCTCTCTGGCAAGCTAGAGCTATAATATTAATAATGTTTATTTCAAAGTGAAGTACTAGGTAATACAGTTACTTGAAAGACTTGAACTGAATAATTCAACCTCACCTCCATTTTTAAAATGTATTAAAGAGAATAAAAAGAATAGAAAGAAATAATTGGGTGAGCTATTGGTCTTTACAAATAACATGTTCAGCCCTTGGTTATCAGTGAAGTCCAAAAACTTATATTTAGAGTAATGACCTCCATTAGTCTAATAAAAATTTCAAGTATTTTAAGAAAGAAACTGAAGATAGCAGAAGATGGAACGATCTCTCATACTATGAATTGGTAGAATTAACAATAAATGGCCATCCTACCAAAAGTAATCTACAAATTCAATGCAATCCCCTGTAAAATTCTAGCACAACTATTAGTAGAACTTGAAATGACAATTCTCAACTTCATTCTCTGTTTAATTTTTCAATTTTGAACAATAAAAGAACTGCTGAGGGTATCACCATCTCTAATATCAAGTTGAACTATTGAGATATAGTAATAAAATATGCATGGTATTGGCATAAAAACAAACAAAATAATCAAAAGAATTGAATTGAAGACACATAAATCTGAGCATATTCAGACATACGACTTTTGATAATGACATCTGAAATACACACTTAAAGAAAGAAAAGCAGGTATCTTCAACAAGTTATGCTGGTCAAACTAGATATATTTATGGAGACAAATACAAAGAAATTCATGTTTATCACCTTACACAAACTCAAATCTAATGGATCAAAGTCTTCAATATAAAACCAGATATACTGAACCTCAAAGTAAGAAAGTGGAGAACAACCCTGAATACATTGGCCCATAAGCTGATTTTTGAACAGAAAACAACAGCACAGTCACTAAGATAAACAAATAATAAATGGAACCTCATGAAGGCATACCCCATAAGCCAAAAGGCATCATCAACTAGGCAAAGTGGCAGCCTACAGAATGGAGAAAGAATTCTACCAACTCCAGTTCAGCTGGAGGATTAATTTTCAATACATATTTTTGAGTGTATATATATATATAATATATATGTATATTATATATATATAATATATATGTATATTATATATATATAATATATAATAAATAAATGTGTTTTACATTTACACAGCGGAGTATTACTCAATAGTTTAAAAAATGGCATGTAAATCTCATCAAAATGGATGGAACTAGAAAAAAAATCATTTTGAGTGATAGATATAACCCAAACCCAGAAAGACAAATATGGTATATATTTACTTTTAAGTGGATATTACACATTAAATAAATGAACAACAAACTACAATTCATAGACCCAGAGAGATTAGGTAAAGAGGAGTGTTCTAGGGGGAATGGCATGGATTTATTTTGCAAAGAGAAATAGAATAGATTTAATAAGTGATCTGGGACCAGTATTGGAACAGATGGGATCAGGTGACATGGAAGATGCAATGGAGTGAGAAAGTATGAAGATAAATAGTTGGAATTTGGAGGACTCTGGTGGGGGATTTGTGTTTGAAACCTAGTCCAGTGGAATCTATTAAAGTCAACCTAATGAGGACTCCTAGTAATGTGTCAATAGGAAGTTTCAACCAGCATCTTTTATAGTCAGGGAAGGCTTCCAGTGGAGGAACTGGGCATTCAATTGAGTTGTTGGACAAGTGGGTCATGGAAATCCTCAAACGTTCCAGGCTATTGCTCAGATCAAAGGTTTCTCTGCACAGTGACACTAGTGCCCTTAGAGCATGGAAAACATCTCTATAAACACTAAACATGAAGGACTCAGGTTTTTGACTACATAGAGTCTTCAACCATATGTTCTAGTGTCTTCGGTGTGGGAAGGAATTCTGCAGGATAGCAAAAGTGTAATGTTGTCACGAACACATACAGTAAAACTTTGATCTACAATTTTATATGCTTGTAAAATATGCTAGGGTAGTGGTGGCACAAAACTTGTGGGAATAGCCAAACGATGTCTGATTTGACTTAAGGTATTGAGAAGAGACACAGGCTTGACATTGGTTTTATTATAAAGAACAAGAGACTAGCTAGCTTAAAGATCCAGGGTAGTACTAAACATGGCTTGTCTAAAAATAAGTTATTATTATTACAATTACTATTAATATTATTAAAATGATTCCTAATGATAGTGTACTATACTCATATATCAGTGCTTTATCCTGTCATCAGCAGAGAGGCTTCATTCAGCTGCTGATGAGAACAGATGTAGAGACCCACAGCCAGATACGTAGAAAGAGAGTCTATTCTGAGCTTTTGGGCTAATATTCACTTATCAGTGAGTGCATACTATGTGTGTTCACTTGTGATTGTGTTACCTCACTCAGGATGACACATTCTAGTTCCAACCATTTGCCTAAGAATTTCATGGATTCATTGTTTTTAATAGCTGAGTAGTACTCCATTGTGTAAATGTACCTCATTTTCTGTATCCATTCCTCTGTTGAAGGACATATGGGTTCTTTCCAGCTTCTGGCTATTATAAATAAGGCTTGTATGAACATAGTGGAGCATGTGTCCTTATTACATGTTGGAGAATCTTCTGGGTATAAACCCAAGAGTGGTATAGCTGGGTCCTTAGGTAGTACTATGTCTAATTTTCTAAGGAACCACCAAACTGATTTCCAGAGTGCTTGTACCAGTTTTCAATTCCACCAGCAATGGAGGAGTGTTCCTCTTTCTCTACATTCTCACCAGCGTCTGCTGCCCCCTGAGTTTTTCATCTTAGCCATTCTGACTGGTATGAGGTAGAATCTCAGGGTTGTTTTGATTTCCATTTCCCTGATAACTAAAGACACTGAGCATTTCTTTATGTGCTTCACAGACAGTCAAGTTCCTCAGTTAAGGATTTTCTGTTTAGCTCTGTTCCCCATTTATAATAGGGTTATTTGGTTCTCTGATGTCTAACTTCTTGAGTTCTTTGTATACATTGGATATGAGCCCTCTATTGGATGTAGGATTGGTAAAGATATTTTCCCAATCTGTTGATCACTGTTTTGTCCTAGTGACAGTGTCCTTTGCCTTACAGAAGCTTTGCAATTCATCAACCACATGAAGCTCAAGAAGAAGGAAGACCAAAATGTGAGTGCTTTGGTTTTTCTGAGAAAGGGAAAAAAATACTCACAGGAGCTATTATGGAGACAAAGTGTGGGATAGAGACTGAAGTAAAAGCCATCCAGAGACTGTCCTACCTGGTTATTCATCCAATAAACAGTCACCAAACTCAGACACTATTGTGGAAGCTAAGAAGTGCTTGCTGAAAGGAGCCTGATATGGCTGTCTCCTGAGGGGCCCTGACAGAGTCTTACAGATACAGAGGTAGATGCTAGCAACCAACCATTGAACTGAGTAAAGAGTCCCCAATGGAGGAGTTAGAGGGAGGACTGGAGGAGCTGAAGGGATTTGCAACCTCATGGGCAAAATAATGATGTTGTCCAATCAGAGCCCTCGGAGCTCCCAGGGATTAAGTCATCAAACAAGGGATACACATTGTTCCAGCCACATTTGTTGCAGAGGAATACCTTGTCAGACATAGGTGCAGAAGAGGTCCTTGGTCCTATGAAGGTTTGATAGATGCCCCAGTGTGGGGAAATCGAGGGGTGATAGGTAGGAGTGGGTTGGGTGGAGAGGCATCCTCATGGAGGCAGGGGGAGGGAGGATGGGTTGGGGATTTTCTGGGAGGGAGGAAGCCAGGAAAGAGAATAACATTTGAAATGTAAATGAAGAATATATTCCATAAAAAGTCTAACTTGAGGTCTCCATCAAATCCCTCTTTTCAGGGTTATCCCACAACAAAGGTTGTAAGGATCAGAGGGGATAGAGGACAGCAGGAGAACACAGAACAGTAAATCAACTAAGGGAGGTACATATGAGTTCACAGAGATTGAAAGAACAAGCACAGGGACTCCATGGGGCTTCACTTGATCCCCTGCATGTATATTAGAGCTATTATGCAGTATTTTTATGGGACTCCTAACTATGACAATTGGGTATCTAACTCTGTTGCCTGCTCTTGGTATGCTTTTCCTCCTGTTTGGTTGCTATGTCCAACTTTGATATAAAAAATGTTTTGCTTTATCTTATGTATTTAATTTTTTCCTATTTGATTATTATTTCTTAGAAGCCTATTATTTTCTAATAAGAGACTGAAAGGGAGTGGGCAAAAACAAACAAACAAACAAGCAAACACTAAACCTCATTGTAATATTTGTGTTTTTCTGACTTAAACTTCACCAGGGAGAATGAGCTCATTACCATCACCATTTTATAAGAAAATCTGGGTTAACAAAAGCCATGCTTTCCCCCAATATTATTATGAAAATGAAACACCAAAGTAGGCTTGATGCACAGGATTCTCATTACCAGTGTCTCTTCTTCCCTAAAGTACTGGGTTGTAAACTTCTTCTGATGTCAAGTCAGACTTGGTAGAATACAGATAGGAAAAACTGCAATCATGGCTTTCAACTACACATACAAAGTAGAAAGTCAACTAGCTGTGGATCAAAGAGTGCCTTTGAACTGTGAAAGTCTGCCTTTTGAGAGGTACTTCCTTCTGTAAGACTATACATGCTAAATCTGCCCAAGCTGCACCAACTTGAGTACAGGGGTACAATTGCCTGTGAGCATCTTCCTCTCCAATGTCTGCCTTCCTTGATGTCCTAATTAATTATAGGCAACAAAGCAAAACAATCAGGTGGACGTGTCCTGAAACCTCTTGAGCTATTAGTATGAATTGGCATTTACTCACTTTAATTTTATTTTAGGAACGGTTATTACAATAATGGTTAGTTGGCTAAGATAGGGGTAATGAACCTGGGATGAGCTGCTTAATTTTGCTACCTGTGAGTTTTCTAATCTTTATTTAAGAATATTAATATTTCAATCACTAGAGTTTTAAATGAGAATATTCAGAAATTCACATTATTCTGCATGTTGGACACACTCATCAAACCTCTCAGAAAAGTTAATCACTGTGATTATAATCATGAATAAAGTGTGGTAAAAAGTTGTGTTTGAAGTTGGTTCACTTGCAAGAAATGTAAATAATCCTAGAAAGTATGATGTTGAGTTCAGTGGGATAGGGCATGTGACATAATTTAAAATCTACTATTCTAGTACCACTCATAAAGCCTATATTTGTTCCCTATTATACGTGGAGAAAATCATGCTTTCCTCCAATGTCGTACACAATGCCCTTGCTGAATTCTCCTTGAATTCATGCTTCTGGCTTTGTTATTGCTGGCCTGTATGTAGGTAAGCAGCACTGCTTTAAGTTCCTTCTAAACAAAATATACAGGACTTTTTTTTTTTGCCAATTCCCTCAGCTTTTTCAACTTAAAGATTATGTATTTTGGAATAATATCTGTTGATCATTAGTAAGAGATGCATTTGTTCTAAAATGCTTGTATTTAATGAGGTAAAATACTGACAAGAAAATAGGTAAGTGTGAACTAACAAGAATTCAAGTGTTCTTTCATGTAAAGCTCTGGAAAACATATGAAAAGAAATTAAGAAAACCCATCATATTTTATGGTAGCAATACAAGAGATGATGGGTATGGTGATGAGTATAGATATATTTTATCTTACATCAAGTTTATTATTATTATTATTATTATTAATTATTAGATGTTATTATTATTATTATCATTTATTTTTGTTCTTTTTTTTACACTCCAGAATTTATTCCCCTCCCAGTCCACCCTCCGACTGTTCCACATCCCATACCTCCACCCTACCCTATGTCTCCACGAGGATGCCCCCATCCCCAACTCCAACCGACCTCTAAACTCCCTAGGGCCTCCAGTCTCTTGAGGATTAGGTGCATCTTCTCTGACTGAGTACAGACCCAGCAGTTCTCTGCTGTATATGTGTTGGGGGGCTTCACATCAGCTGGTATATGCTGCCTGGTTGGTGGTCCAGTGTCTGAGATATCTTAGAGGACCAGGTTAATTGAGACTGCTGGTCCTTCTACAGGGTGGGTGACTCTCCTCGCCAGCTTCTTTCAGCTTTTCCCTAATTCAACCCCAAAGGTAAGCAGTTTCTGTCCATTGGTTGAGTGTAAATATCTGTATCTGACTCTTTCAGCTGCTTGTTGGGTCTTTTGGAAGGCAGTCATGATAGAACACTTTTTGTGAGTTTTGCATAGCCTCAGTAATAGTGTCAGGCCTTGGGACCTTCCCTTGAGCTGGATCCCACTTTGGGCCTGTCTCTTGACCTTCTTTTGCTCAGGCTCCTCTCCATTTCCATCCCTGCAGTTCTTTCAGACAGGAACAATAATGGGTCAGAGTTTGGACTGTGGGATGGCAAACCCATCCCTCACTTGATGCCTTGTCGTTCTGCTGGAGGTGGTCTCTACAAGTTCCCTCTCTGCAATGTAGAGCATTTCATCCTGGGTCCCTCCCTATGAGTCCTGAGAGTCTCTTACCTCCCGGGTCTCTGCTACATTCTGGAGGGTACCCATAACCTCCTACCTTCCAAGGTTGCCTGTTTCCATTCTTTCTGCTGGACCTCAGGGCGTCAGTCCTTTTTCCCACCCAATACCAGATCATCGTCCCCTCTCCCCAACCTGTTCCCTTCCCCACCCAGATCCGTCCCTCCCTCCCCTACTTTATGGCTGCTTCTTTCTCCCTCCTAAGTGGAACTGAGGCATATTCATGTGGGCCCTTTCACTTGTTGACCTTTCTGAATTCTGTGGACTGTGTGTCTTGGATATGCTGTACTTTTTTTTTTGGCTAATATCCACTTATTAGTGAAGTCCTAGTTCAAAATTATATACAAAGACATGTTCTTGAGTCCCTTTCTCTCCATGGCAAAAACATATCACTCTTTAAGCAAACTTTTTCTGATGACCTCATTATTTTCTAAGTCAATATATCATATCACAACATGGCTCCTATTATATTTTAAGTTATATTGCTTATTACAATTGCTGGTATTATTAATCAAAATTCTTTAGACTACCAATACGTTCTGTGACTCTAGAGAACCCTGACTAATATACCATTCATAAGTTGTAAATTATTCTGAGTAGTGTGAAAAAATTTCCTGTCTTATCATTCTTATTATACCAGAATGAGAGATATAACTCTGTCTACAGTATCCACAATGCTATAGGCTACACACCACATATTACTTGTCCAGTAGTCATCTCATTGATCAGAACAACCCTCATGGCATTCGAATATTCTGCCTCAACTGGTCCTGTTTTTCATAATAATGACTTTAGAAAACCAAATAGTAAATAGTGATGGAGGCACTTTGAAAAAAAGAACTCTAAAGAGACTCTTTAAGTAAAAGATAAATAAAGAATAAATTAAAAGATATTTATTTTTAAAATATAAAAATTAAATGTTAACATTAATAAGATTTATGGTAAGAAAAACATATCAAAAATATCAAGAAAAAAACACACAAATGTTGTTCCTGTTATAGCTCATCCAAGAGGAAAGAAAAAAACAGTGTCCTACTGTGTATAGTTTCAGTTTCATCCAATACCCTGGGGCTTTGGAGTGATTGCAATTGCTATTACTAGAGGAGACATATTTTGAATTAAGAGAATGTCAAAAGGCATGAGATTTTCATACCATGTCCACTATAGTAAATGCTCATTCAAAATGGCCTCCCATCCATGCTGATTGAAGCTACGATGTGGATACATTAATGCACAGTACACTGCATTTGCAAAAGTTATAATGTAAATCTCTGAGAAGCAGGAATTCTCAGAATAATATGCTCCTTGCATAAAGTGTCTGCTGTTAAGGCTTACAGATAAAAAAAAAATAAGAAGTACAGTAATTACAGAAATCAGAATCAGAGAAGTCTGATAACTGTGTAGTTAAAACCTAATCACTTAGGAAAGGTGCTTGAATTGAGCCTGGGTAAGAAGTCCTAAAGAATGGAAGTACCAATTCCCACCCAAAAGAGGGTGTGTGAACATAGCAACTTACAGATGGCATGTACGTTTCCCTTCTGCCTTCTCTTGCTCTATTAAGGCTTTTAAAGTGCTAGTCTGTCTTTATTGACCAGTCCAATGAGTTATTTTCTCAGACTACAGAATCATATGTTCATGTCCTTAACACACATGATCACAGATACACCCAGCATTAATAGTGTGCCTTATATTAGAATTACCCCTTGTCCGAGTCAAATAAACAGTGGCTGTTCACCATTTTAACAACCACCATTCTTAAATTTGAAGATTCAGAAATTGAATTTGGTTAGTTCATCCTCAGGTCTATTTACTTTAGGTGACAATATTCATAAAGGACATAAGATTATTCCTAAGTATAGGAGAACACTTATATCAACTTGTCAGTCCATTTCCCTCTGGGCAATAGCCTGGAAACTGAACAAGGCTGGGACAGTCATATTGATAAAGTCTTTAAAAAGAGTTATTAGAATAAACCCATTCAACTGTGTATAAAATAATTATATGTATTGTCAGAGTCTATAGTTGAGCTTAAAATAAATGTATGCATATTGTTCTCCAATGCTTTTTGATAATTTTTCTACTGCAACATAAAAAGTGTTCCTACTTCAGACCCTAGAAAAACTGAGTAGAATTGAATGAATGTTTTTCGTAAAGAATTTTCCAAAGATATAAAGATGGGTTTTTTTTTGTTATAAATACAAGATCTGAAGTTGTGAAAATTTTCTCAAATACAAAAAATATTAAATTGAAAGTATGTTGCAAACATTTAGATATAAACTTTGTTCACATTTTATTGCAACTTCCATCCTTTCCCACACCCACTGGATTCATAAACTTATGTTGTTTAATAAAATGGGTTTTTAAGTGGAGATAAATCACTGTATATGTTCATCAGTTAGTATACCTCTTGTGCTATCTCTCTCTCTCTCATATATGTACATGGGCTATATATTTTGAAGGCTTTTTGATGTGATTTCAAGTTTATGTCTGCCATCATTTCTCATAATTATTAGTATACTGAATAAAATGTCCTTGTATATGTTTTAGTGTCATTTTTCTTATTTGTAAAATATAACTTCAAAGATGTAGAAATTTAGTGTTAGTAATATACATATTCTTCCATTTGGAATTAAATGGGGATATTCATGGTTTCCAAGATTTATCTTTTAAGCATCTTTTTCCTACTCTTCTTTAAACTTAAAAAAATATTTTAAGAGGTTACCTTGTAAAGAAATATATATTTTGCATATACACATATATTTGTATTGTGTTTGCAAAATTTATTTCCTTTGTTAACTTAATTGCTCCTTATTTTTAATCATAATCTGTTCTTTATTGTTTCTATTATCCTATTTATTTGTTAATGATAACTATTAATAAAATAAAAATGTATTTATACACTTGCCTTTGTTACTTTATTAGTGATTTTTTGGATTATTTTAGTGTTAATTGACCTTGAGAATTGCTGTGGCCCAGTTTCTTTATTCAGCATCTATAATAGAATAGTTGGGATAAAACTCATGCAACAGTCTGTGGTTCATATATGAAGTTGCTATTCAGGCTAATAGTGTCAGGTTTTTAAAGTGTCACTGCTTATCTATAAATTAGAATCACAAAAAAAGTAGAGCCAAACTAAATCCTAAAAATAGTTACCCCATTAATGAGAAATGCATAATCAGTACCACAGAAACCTATATATGTGTGAAAAAAAGATTATATTGGTGTATAGATATACATATTCACTCATGTTTAACATTTAACAGAGAGGAAAAAATGCAGGGTTTTCTCATAACTCAATCTTGCAGAAAATATTTTTCCTAACCTTCTGAATGTAATGCTAAATAATTTTGCTTTTTAAAAAAGTCAGGTATTGTTTATGAAATAAGACCAATAAAATGTCTACATTTTTTCAATACAAATACATTTTTTAACTATTTTTCAGTCTGTAATTTATCAAATCTACTGATGTGAGTTTAGAGTATCTATATTTAGTCCAAACGATATTCTTTTTTTAATTTTCTCTCCCTTTCTCTTCCTTATATACCAGAAATTTCTATGAGAGACAGTCTTCAGTGTATAGATAAAGGAAATGTTTAACCATGTTAAAAACCCTCTCCAATGTGCCATTTAAAGAAAACAGGAAAAGTTAAGTGAAGACATTTTTTTCTAGCTTTCATATGTCTTTATCTAGGTTCTGGAAAGAACAGAGAAATATACTACAGCAAGGTTTTGGTATTTTTTATCCTCAAAAGGGCAAATGTAGAAAGATTGATGCAGATTAGAGAGTTTGTTAGTTTTTGCTATGCATGTCTTGTTTACAGCTTGTTTACAAAAAGGGAAAACAAAAGGTAAATGAGTTTTACATTTGATGATACCCAAGTAGATTTAAAAATTAGTAACACAGATATAGAAGGGAATCCTGGCTAAATTTGTCCTTTGCGTTTCAGATAGACCTTATTGATAAATTAGCCATTAACAATTTTTTTTTTGTGAAGGCCAACTCTAAAAGAATAAAGTATTTTACATTAAATTATTTTGGATCCTTTATGCTTAAAATGCTTTAGCATCTATTTTTGCACCCCATACTTATTTTTTTGACTGCATCTGCCTTTGCTCTTTCAAAACATATTTTAAAGGACCATCTCAGAATATCTTTTCAAAATCTAGTTAGAGTATATATGAATGTAATTTAGGCAAGTATCCAAGCTTTGGAGAACTTTCCTAGCAGACTATATCTTTCTATGTGGCTTTGAGAAGCACTTCTTGAGCTGTGACAAATGTTCCCAGTAGTTGTGTGTCATAAGTAACAATGAACATTAAGGGAATCTGGAAGGGTGACATCCTCAAGAACACTGGAATCCAGGCACACGGCAGAGTCAGCCTTACCATCAAGGCTGAGGTTTATTTGCTTTTCTGTTTCTCTCCCTGAATGATGTGAGATATCAACCAATTCACCCCATATATAATTCACCCATTCAAAGAGAGTCTGAAAATTAATGTCTGAGCAGAATTCGTGTTGGTTCTACACATGTTTTCACCAGTACTGAGAAAAAAAATACTAAAAATAGTACTTTCACTGTCTTTTTCTGAAGTGCCTGAATATGAAAAAACATCTTTACAATGATCGCTTGCTATTTTTTCTCCAAATACATTAAGTTGACTTATAATTTCTTGTGCTTCATTCAAAGCATCTTTTTAACATTTAGACTTATCTTTATTCTTTGAGTATATTGTGAGTAATTTTCATATTTACATAATATTTCAGGGGGTTTTAGGGTCCTTGCAAATAAATATGTGAATAATTATTTACTTTGTGTAATTATGTGTGTACACTCATGTGCATATGTTTGTGTGTGTGTGTGTGTGTGTGAGAGGGGAGAGAGAGAGAGAGAGAGAGAGAGAGAGAGAGAGAGAGAGAGAGAGAGAGAGAGAGAGATCACAAGCATAAATGCATATGTCATAATGTGCATGTGAAAATGGGAGAGTACTTTTAGGAATTTAGTCTTCTCTTTCTCCCTTGTTGCTGAGTCAGCATGTGTCTTATGCTGTGGAAGTTGCTTATTGGAGCTTCCAGACTTATTTTCCTGTCTCTATTTTGTCACCTTATCTTAGGACTGTCAATGCTACAAGTGCACACATTTGTGCCTGCCATTTTATGTGGGTTCTGTGGAATCAAATCCAGCTACCCCTGGCAAGTACTATAAATCAGTATCTATAACCTGGGGCTATAAAAGAGGTAATTTGAAAGTCACTTTTCATTACATTTCTAAGAGAGCAAAATGAATAGTGTTTGTAAGTAATTGAATGGTAGTAATATTCAAACCACCATCTTTACCATTTCTGGAAGCAGAAATTTGTGAATGGAAATTAATTTCTTATAGCTTTCCCATAGGAAAAATAAATAAAAACTGTGGCAACCACAAAATACTGAGAATGCAGAAACTATTTGTGAGATGCAGACATTAATAAAAGGCTCACTTTTTCTGAAGAGATTCATTCTAACTAGATACTACTAGACAAAACTTTATTTATGTGTGTGTGAAACTATGAAAGATAAGCATAATTCTTAGTGAACTCTTAATGAAACAAAAGGATTTCAAGCATCCAGCTACAAACAGATTGAGGCTGTACTTCTAGTTACATGATTTCCACAGCAGGGAAATAATAAGCCTGGCTCACCTGGGAATTATGACACAAAAAGTGTAAAAGCAGGAAATGGTCTCCTGTAGGAAGGTCACAAACAATATAGAAGTAAAAACACTCATTTTGAAGTTAAATAATAATACTTAGCTGCTTATGTTTGAAGATGTTCTAATATTTTAAAATAGTAACATGAATTTTCTCTTTGTGAAACTTTCAAGTATAATGGTCTGTGTAAAAAGTAAAATTAACTAGATTTTTGGCTTTCTGAAAAGTAAGGTATTTATGCATTCATGCAGTCAAATATTCCTTTTCCTTTTTCTCATTTGTTCTTTTGTTTTGCTTTAGTTAATTTTTGAAACAGCCTCATTTTTGAGCTAAGGCTAACACATTGAGTTAGACACATACTCTGGACTAGATACAAAACTGAGACCCTCCTCCCCTCTGTTCTTTGGGTACTAATCATTCCTTTATGTACTTTTTAACTTCCAGAGTGACTAGTCACTAAAAAGCTAAGACACTTACTGTAAAGACTTCAGTGAGGACTGATTTAATTTTATACAAGGATCTAAAAATCCTACTAAACCTAGGAGACAGAATTTTCTGCATTATTTCAAATATGGGGTACGGTGTTGAAGTTAAAAACTTGAAGTGTTAACTTTGTGACTTTGGACAAGTCAGTCCCTTTATAAAGTGTTCCTTTTTATTTTTTATTTTTTGAGTAAATGGGAAAAATAAAATAAAATATCAACTCACTTTTTGAATATTGGAATTAAATTTGACTGTCTATAGTGCAATGTAAGCTAAAATAAGAATATATTTGATAAACATTTGCTAACTTCATTACTTATATTAGATGTGAATTATTTTCTCTTTATATATTTTTTGTTTTAAATTATTTACTTATTCATTTTACATCCCAATATCACTTTCCCCTTCCCATTAAGTCCTCATGCAGATCATTCCCCCATTCCTCCCTCAGTCTCCTTTGAGAAATGGAAGCCACATCCTATCCCACTGCCTGCCTATGACTATCACCATTCTTACCTCAGCACCTCTCCACATAAGGCCCTGGTACATCAAGTCACTTCAGAACTAAGTGCATCTTCTCCCTCTGAAGCCAGACAAGGCAGCCAAGTTAGCAGAAACTGAATCTATACACATGCAGGCAACAGATATATGGATAGCCCCCTCTCAAGTTGTTAGGGGACCTGTGTGAAGACCAAGCCACACATCTGCTACATATGTGCGGGGATCTTAGTACCAGCCCATGCCCGTTCCATGTTTGGTGTTTCAGTCTTTGGGAGTTGCACTAGTTAAGGTTGTCCTTTCTGTGGAAACCCTGTCCTCTTTGGGTGCCTCAATCTTTCCCCCAACTCTTCCACAACACTCCACAAGATCCATCTAATGTTTGGCTGTGAGTCTCTGCCTCTGTTTCCATTGGCTGCGAAGTGGAACATCTCAGAGGACAGCTAGTGTAACCTCCTGTCTGCAAGCATTAACAGAGTATCCTTAATAGTACCAGGGACTGATTCTTGCCCAGCAGATGGGTATCAATTTTGGGAAGGCATTGGCCGGTCATTCCCTCTATCTCTGTTCCATCTTTGTCCTGGGCACATCCTGTAGACAGGACACATTTTAGGTTGAAGGTTTTTGGGTGGGTTGCTGTCCTTATTCCTTCACTGAAGTCCTACCTGGCAACTAGAAGTGGCCACTTCAGGATCCATTTCCTCCACTGATATGAATCCCAGCTAGAGCTGCCATAGATAACCTATAGCCTACCCCATTCAAGGTTTTTGTCACATCCTAGCGAGTGCTTCATCAACAGACAATTTTCATTCTATCTATTCTGCTCTTCTGATCCCCCTTTCCCCTAACAGAGTTCCATTCCCATTCCCTCCCCCTCCCAGTTTCCTAAGTACATTCACCTCCAATATCCATTTGACTTTCCCTTCTGTGATAGATTCAAACATCCTACCTTGGGACCTCTTTTTTATTTAGCTTCTATGGGTCTGTGGATTGAAGCATAAT
The DNA here is from genome assembly GCA_036184795.1 of Tokudaia tokunoshimensis. Classification (NCBI taxonomy): domain Eukaryota; kingdom Metazoa; phylum Chordata; class Mammalia; order Rodentia; family Muridae; genus Tokudaia; species Tokudaia tokunoshimensis. Next base: position 112,302,434 of record BTHU01000012.1, on the reverse strand, counting down.
TATCCTGTATTTTATGACTAATACCCATTTATAAGGGAGTGCATACCATGCATATGCTTTGGGGTCTTGGGTACTTTCACTCAGCATGATATTTTCTAGTTCCATCCATTTGCCTGCATAATTCAGGATGGTCTTGTTTTTAATAGTGAGTAGTAATTCATTGTGTAAATGAACAATATTTTGTTTATCAATTCTTCAGTTGAGGGGCATATATGTTGTTTCTGGGTATTACAAATAATGAACTTACTTAAGCAAGTGTCTTTGTAGGATGCTGGAACTTTTTTGGGTATAAAATTAGGAGTAAGTCTTGAGGTTGAACTATTTCCAATATTCTGGGAAAATGCCAAATTCATTTTCAGAGTGGTTGCACAAATTTGCATTCCCATCAGCAATGGAGGAGTGTTTCCCTGGCTTCTCATGTTTGCCAGCATGTACTATCCCTTGAGTTTTTTATCTTAGCCATTCTAATGGGTGTAAGGTGGAGTCTCAGGGTAATTTAAATTTGTGTTAGTAAGTATGTCATTTTTTAATTGGGTAATTTGGGTTGATGAAGTATAACTTCTTAATTTCTTTATGTATTTTGTATATTAGGCCTCTGTCAAATGTAAGGTTAGTGAAGATTTTTTCCTAATCTGTAGGCTGTCTTTTTGCCCTATTAATAATGATCTTTGCCTTACATAAGCTTTTCAGGTTCATTTATTAATTGTTGATCTTAGGACCTGAGCTACTGAGGTTCTGTTCAGGAATTTTTATCCTGTACTGAAGAGTTCAAGGCTATACCTCCATTTCTGTTCTATTAAACATAGTATATCTGAATTTATGTTGAGGTCTTTGATCCAGTAGAAATTGGGTTTTGTGTAGAGTGATAAATATGAATCTATTTGCATTTTCTACATGCAAGCATCCACTTAGACAAGAACTATATTTGAAGATGCTCTCCATTTTTTCATTTTATGGATTTGACATTGTTTTCAAAAATCAAGTATCAGTAGGTGGGTGGGCTTACTTTTGGGTCTTCAATTCAATTCCATTCATCAACCTGTGTGTTTCTACATCTATGCCATGCAGTTTTTATTTCTATTGTTCCATATTACTGCTTAAATACAGGAATGTTGATACCACCAGAATTTCTTTTAATGTTCAAAATTGTTTTAGATATACTAGGATTTTTTTCTATATGAAGATTAGAATGATTCTTTTAAGATCTGGAAAGTATTGTGTTGGAATTTTGATGGGAATTGCATTGAGTCTGTAGATTGCTTTTGGTACGATGGCCATTTTCACTATGATAATCCTACCAATCCATGAACATGGGAGATATTTCCATCTTCTGATATCTTCCTCAATTTCCTTTTTCAGAGACTTAAGGTCCTTGCCATACAGATCTTTCCCTTGCTTGGTTAGAGTTACACCAAGATATTTTATATTATTTGTGGATATTGTAAAGGATATTATCTCTCTACTTCTTTCTCAGCCTGCTTATTATTTGTATAAAGGAGGGCTACTAATTTCTTTGAGTTAATTTTGTATCCAGTGACTTTGCTAAAAGTGTTTGTTAGCTCTATTAGTCTCTGTTTGCAAGTTCCAGCATGTTTGAGTAAGGGGAGGTGTGACAGTTCCCACCCATTGATAGGTTCTGGACTAGGCTGAGCTTGAACTCAGAAATCTCCCTACCTTTGAGTCTTTCTGATATTTTGGTTCATTAGTATAGCTGCCTTTGTTCTTTTAGGTCCATGAAGTCCCTCAAACAATTCATATTGCATCCTTATATTTTGCATAGTTGAGAATTCTTGTTTATATATTCTTGAACTCCTGTTTTCAGAGTTCTTTCTCACAGCCTGAAGGGCTGTCTTGAAGATCGCAGCATTCAGAACCTTTCTGAGGAACACCAGACATACCCTGACATCCTGAACTTCACCTGCTTCTTCTTATAATGGTGTCATTAACATTGGCAGGGAGAACATTCCCAATAACTTTAGCAGGAAAAGCATTTCCCAAAGGAGGAAACATAAAGTAAATTATATTATTATGCAAATAATCTCCACGCCTACAGAAACCATCAACACTTATGGAGGTCCACACCATGATGGCTTCGTTCCAGGGATGGAATCATGTCACAACATCCCTTCAATGGACATGCAGGACTCAGCAATATTTTGCTAAAAGCAGATACTTGATGTGGTACGTGGTACTTTATGGAACCCTATAAAGAGTGAGAGGTCATTCCTGCATTGCTAACTTTTGCTGTTTTTTGCTTATCTTTGATGGTATTTGCTTGTCCTTGCTGGTGTTCATTGGTTTCTACTTTGTAGAGGGAAATGCACCAAAGAACTCCTAGTGGTGTTCTGGCTAACTCTGGCTGATTATGGTGTAGAATCACCCCAAGGAACTACTTATAAACAGGTGCACAATACCCCTTTCCATTAACATTCTTTCTTCCCTAGCTCTAGTTGGTAGGCAGAGGAAAGTTGAAGTATTTAAGAACTCGAACTGGAAGAGGTGCTGATAAATCTAAGACTGCAGAAAACCCTTTTCCAGCTCTTTACTCTGAGGTCATATCTACCTTTTCTTGCTGAGATACACCTCTTGCATACAGCAGAATAATGGATTATGTTCATGCATCCATCTTGTTAGACTATGTATTTTATTTTGGAATAGAGCCCATTGATGTTGAGAGATATTAATGACCAATGGTTGTTGATTCCTGTTATTTTGATGTTGGTTATGGTAGTGTTTGAGTGTGTGTTTCTCTTTTATTGATGTTGGTGGTGTGAAATTATTTATTTCTTGCATTTTATTGAGAATAGCTAGCCTCACTCTTACATTTTCTTGAGTATAGTTAGAGTTTTCTTTTCTAGTACCCTCTGCAGGGCTGGGTTAGTAGAAAGGTATTGTTTGGATTTGGTTTTGTCGTGGAATAGCATGGTTTCTCCACCTATGAGGATTGAATTTCATGCTAGGTATAGTAGCTTTGGCTGATATCTTTGGTCTCTTAAGGTCTGCAAATCATCTGTACAGGCTATTTTAAGATTGAATCTTTGTTAAATCATTGGAGAGAATTCTGATAGGTCAGCCTTTATATGTTACTTGGCCTTTTCCCCTTGCAGTTTTTAATGTTCTGTGTTTGTTCTGTATATTTAATGTTTTGATTATTGTATGGCAGAAGGATTTTCTTTTCCGGTCCATTTCTGGTGTTCTCTAAGCTTCTTGTACATTTGTTGAGATTTCTTTCTTTAGGTTAGAAGAATTTTCTTCCAGGATTTTGATGTATATGTTTTCTGGTCCTTTGAGCTGGGAATCTATATTTGTTTGTTTCCCCCTTTAATTCCTCTACCTCTTCGAGTGTATTTTCCTGTATGTTTTAAGAGATTTATTAATTTTTTTAAAAGCCTCTATAATATTTGCAAGATTAGATTTAAGATCTTTTTCTTGTCCTTCATTTCATTAGGATATCCAGTGCTTGAAGTAGCAGAATTGCTGGTCTCTGGTGGTGCCATATTGCCCTCCCTCTTGTTGATTGTGGCTTTGTGCTGTCCTTTAGGCATCTTTTTTTTTTTCTAGTATTGCATGGGTGATCCTGATGACAGCAAGACTTTATGGTAAGGCACAAGGAGACATGGCCCCAACAATGAATGTCAGGGGAGTCGACCCTAATGGTTGTGCCTCAGACTGAACCCACTGTCAAGTGATTGGTGGGGCAATGTTCCAAACTGGTAATTCTTGGGGGGCCCACAGGCCTCCAAGGAAAAGCAGGATGTTCTTAGTTCCTGCAAGGCTCCTAGGTACTGAAGGGGAAGTCATAGGCAGACAATGGATGGCAGAGGACAGTGTGAAACTCACCTCTGTCAACTGTACCCCAGACAGATAGTACTGGGATAGGGAGTGGTGGGGTAGGGTTTCAAGCTGGTTATTCTTGGAACTAAGTAGACATCCTCAGAGAAGCAGAACACTCTTGGGATCCCACAAGGTGACTCTGGACTGAAGGACAATCCCAGATTCAGAGAATGAGGGTCAGAGGAGAATGAACAACTTGTCTCTGGTCCAGACGTGAATTCTTCCAGAAACAAATAGTTCTATAGGCATGAAATGAAACAATGCTATCTTTATGAATGGTTTATGGGAAAATAAAGAGCACAGTACATGGGTATGGAATCCTGCTAATTGATAGTTTTTCTATGAGCAGAAATAATTTTAAAAGTGTCATTTGTAAATTCAGCTCTTACAGTTCTTTTCTAATTAATTATTTATTTTTATTAGATATTTTCTTTATTTACATTTCAAATGTTATCAACTTTCCTCACTTCCCCTCCAAAATCCCCACATCCCATTCCCCCTCCCCCTGCTCAACAGCACACCCACTTCCCTGTCCTGGTATTCCCCTACACTGGGGCATCGATCTTTCAAAGGACCAAGGGCTTCTACCCTCATTGATGTCCCACAAGTCCATGCTCTGCTATATGTACAGCGGAGTCATGGGTCCCTCCATGTGTACTCTTTGGCTTGTAGTTTAGTCCCTGGGAGTTCAGGGTGTACTGGTTGGTTTATATTATTGTTCCTCCTATGGGGCTGCAAACCCCATCAGCTCCTTGGGTGCTCTCTCTAGCTCCTCCATTGGGAACCCTGTGTTCAGTTCATTGGTTGACTGTGAACATCCACTTCTGTATTTGTAAAGCACTGGCAGAGCCTCTCAGGAGATAGCTATATTAAGTTCCTTTCAGCAAGAAATTGTTGGCATCCACAATAGTGTCTAGGTTTGGTAACTATATAGGATGAATCCCCAGGTGGGGCAGTCTCTGGATGGCTTTTCCTTCAGTCTCTGCTCCACACATTGTCTCTGTATCTCCTCCCATGGGTATTTTGATCCCCCTTCTAAGAAGGACAGAAGTATCCACACTTTGGTCTTCCCTCTTCTTGAACTTCATGTAGTCTGTGAATTGTATCTTGGGTATTCTGAACTTCCGAGCTAATATCCGCTTATCAGTGAGTGCATACCATGTGTGTTACCTCACTCAGGATGATATTTTCTTGTTTGTCAATTTGCCTAAGAATTTCAATAAATCATTGTTTTTAATAGATGAGTAGTACTCCATTGTGTAAATGTACCACATTTTCTGTATCCATTTCTCTGTTGAGGGACATCTGGGTTCGTTCTAGCTTCTGGCTATTATAAATAAGGCTGTTATGAACATAGTGGAACATGTGTCCTTATTACGTGTTGGAGCATATTCTGGGTATATGCACAGGAATTTTACATTTGGGTTCTCATGTAGTACTATGTCTTATTTTCTGAGGAACCGCCAAACTGATTTCCAGAGTGGTTGTACCAGTTTGCAATCCTGCCAGCAATGGAGGTGTTCCTCTTTTCCACATCTTCACCAACATCTGCTGTCACTTGTGATTTTGATTTTAGTCATTTTGACTGGTATGAGGTGGAATCTCAGGGTTGCTTTGATTTGCATTTCCTTGATGATTAAGGATGTTGAACATTTCTTTAGGTGCTTCTCATCCATTCAGTATTCCTCAGTTGAGAATTCTTTGTTTACTTTTGTATCCTATTTTTAATAGAGTGATTTGGTTCTCTGAAGTCTAACTTCTTGAATTCTTTGTTTATATTGGATATTAGCCGTTTATCAGATATAGGATTGGTAAAGACCTTTTTCCAATCTGTGGGTTGCCATTTTGTCCTATTGACAGTGTCCTTTTCCTTACAGAAGCTTTGCAATTTTATGTGGTCTCAGTTCTCCCAGAGCTCCCAGGGACTAAACTACCAACCAAAGAGTACACATGGAGGGACCAATGGCTCCAGCTTCATATGTAGCAGAGGATGGCCTTCTTGGACATCAATGGGAGGAGAGGCCCTTGGTCCTGTGAAGGCTAGGTGTCCCAGTGTAGGGAAATGTCATGACAGGGAAGCAAGAGTGTCTAGGTTAGTGAACAGGGAGAGGGGTGAAGGAATTGGGGGTTTTCGGAGGGGAAACGTGGCAGGGAGATAACATTTGAAAAGTAAGTAAAAAAAAATCTTAAGAAAGAGATAACTTAAAAAAAAAAAGAATTGATTGCTTTGCATTCTTGTACATGCTAACTGCCAGTTGAACCAGCATTATTTTTTTGAAAGTGCTGTCTTTTATCCACTGAATGGTTTTAGCTCCTTTGTCAAAGATCAAGTTACAACATATATGTGGGTTCATTTCTAGGTCTTCAATTCAAATCCAGTGATCTACCTGCCTGTCACTGTACCAATACCATGCAGTTTTTTGTTTTTATTTTTTTTAATCGTGGTTGCTCTGTAGTATAGCTTGAGGTCAGGGATGGTGAGTCTGCCAGGAATTCTTTTATTATTAAGAATAGTTTTCGCTACCCTGTGTTTTTGGTTATTTCAGATGAATTTGAGAATTGCTCTTTCTAACTTTATGAAGAATAGAGTTGGAATTTTTATGGAGATTGCATTGAAATTGTAAATTGCTTTGGCAAGATGGCCATTTTTACTATATTAATCCTGCCAATCCATGAACATGGGAGATCTTTCCATCTTCTGAGATCTTCTTGGATTTCTTTCTTCAGAGACTTGAAGTTCTTATCATACAGATCTTTCTCTTGCTTAGTTAGATTACACCAAGGTATTTCATATTATTTGTGACTATTGTGAAAGGTGTTGTTTCCCTAATTTCTTCTCAGCCTTTTTTTCCTTTGAGTAGAGGAAGGCCACTAATTTGTTTGAGTTAATTGTATATCCAGCCACTTCTCTGAAGTTGTTTATCAGGTTTAGGAATTCTCTGGTGGAATTTTTAGGGTCACTGATGTATACTATCATATTGTCTGCAAATAGTGATATTTTGACTTCTTCATTTCCAGTTTGTATCCTTTTGACCTCCTTTTGTTGTCTAATTGGCTAAAACTTTGAGTATTATATTGAACAGGTAGCAAGACAGTGGACAGCCTTGTCTAGTTCCTGATATAATGGAATTGCTTCAAGTTTCTATTTAGTTTGATGTTGGCTACTGAAATGTTGTATATTGTCTTTACTATGTTTAGGTATGGGCCTTAAATTCCTGATCTTTTCAAGACTTTTATCATGAAGAGGTGTTTGATTTTGCCAAATGCTTTCTCAGTATCTAATGAAATGATCATATTTTTTTTCTTTGAGTTTGTTTATGTAGTGGATTACACTGATGGATTTTCATATATTGAACCATCCCTGAATCCCTGAAATGAAACCTACTGGATCACGATGGATGATAATTCTGATGTGTTCTTGGATTTGGTTTTTGAGAACTTTATTGAGTATTTTTACACTGATATTCATAATGGAAATTGGTCTGAAGTTCTCTTTCTTTCTTTGGTCTTTGTGTGTTTAGGTATCTGAGTAATTGTGGGACCTTAGATGAAATGCCTGACAGTAGGGAGAGGGAACTTATAGGGCCCACACCAAGAAGTAAGACAGAGTGTTAAGTGAGGGAGGGGGTTACCATCCCCACAGTCAAAACTCTGACCCATAATTGTTCCTGTCTGAAATAACTGCAGGGATGGACTTGGAGAGGGACCTGAGGAAAAGAAGGTTCAAAAACAGGTCCAAAGTGGGATCCAGCTCAAGGGGAGGTCTTAAGGTCTGACACTATTACTGAGGCTATGAAGTACTCACAAAACTGGACCTATCATGACTGCCTTCCAAAAGACCCAACAAGCAGCTGAAAGAGTCAGATGCAGTTATTTGTACCCTACCAATAGACAGAAGTTGCTGACCCCTGTGGTTGAATTAAAGAAAATCTGGAAGAAGCTGAGTAGGAGGGCAACCCTGCAGGAGGACAAGCAGTCTCAATTAACCTGGACTCTTGAGATATCTCTCAAACACTGGACCACCAATCAGGCAGCATACACCAGCTGATATGAGGCCCCCCCAACACATATGCAGCAGACAACTTCTTGTTCTGAATTCAATTAGAAAAGATGCAAGAGACTTGAGGTCCCAGGGAGTTTAGAGATTTGGTGGGGTGGGGAGTCGGGGTTGGAGACATTCTTGTGGAGAGGGGGACAGGGAGGAGGTATTGGATGTGGACCATTCAGAGGGTAGACCAGGAGGGGAATAAAGCCTGGAGTGTAAAATTAATTAATTATAAAAGAAAATTGAAACTGTGAGATTTGTGCATTTAAATATTAGGATAGTTTCTTTCTTACTTTTAGTTTATCTTGGCAATCAAATACTCCTTCTATGGGACATTAAACACAGTCACAGATAAGCCATGCTGTGGAGGAGAAGGAAAATTTAGATGTATTCCATAGCACTGTGCAATAGTCACATAACAGTGATATTTCACCTAAATTCAGTGAAGCTCCTAAGTTTTCTGAACTAAAGCAACATGATGTTTTAAAATTGCTTTGATAATTATTCTAAATATGCTTTAGAAAGAAAAGTGTCAAAAATTGAGGAATTGGTAGAGAGGGCATCTCAGGAACCCCAAGATGTAGATATAAATATAAATCATGGGAAGAACATTTTCCAAATCAGTTAAGTTACTTCGTATCCAAACACTTTACAGTGAAGTAGTGTCCAGCAATTATCTCCCAAGTGAGTAAATGAATAATAAATTTAAAACTAAAATCCAGTCTCAGTCTCAATGGCAGCACTTTCTAAAGATGACCCGGGATGAGCATTCTTGTATTTCCTCAGGAATTTCTCACAAAGCCTTCTTTCTTATCTCATGCGCAATTCTGGATGACCAGAATTACCTTCTTTAAGATTGACTCCTTACAACTTGGTATTATTTCATTATAATTACAATTACAGTCCTGGCAAGGGATTCTGCTTAGTTTTCTGAGTTACAATTCCCTCTTGACTGTGTTTAAACTGTCTTTGGATTCATAGGTCTGGAAAATTTAAACAATCCAATTTAATGAAAAACAATTTTCCTAGCCATCTGGCAATGGTGTGGGTATTTCTGGAAGTTAACTTTTTGCATATTAAACTTCTAAAAGAAATAATTAAATCAGCTTTTATAATACTCACATGGATAGACTCAGCTTTGTATGCGCCCACCAGCCCACTGATTTGTGTATATGTTACACGTCCTTGGGAGATTTTGAATGAAATGGATCATTTATATAAATTATAATTGTAGGGGTATGAGTGCTAAGAAATTTGGAACAGCCTCTTAAGTAAGGTAGATACTTAGAGACTAAGAAATTAATCTCATCTTCTTAGATTTTTTTTTCATCAAGGCAACATTTAAATCAATTAATTATAATTTAGGAAAATTTCAAAGCCAGAAGACTTTCAGAAAGGAAATTGTTCTTCCTATTTGAAAAGGTATTTTCACAGAGTACTACTTTACAGGCTCCTTTAATTAGTGACAAACTATTGCATAATTACTTTCAATGACAATGTCAGAATTGTCAAAAAAATTAAACATTCATTGATCAGTATAAATTGAGTTTTCTGAGCCACAACTTATTGTCTCTTAGAAACAAAGAAATGTGCTATCCTATTTTTCATTCTCTATGCTAGACTATAATTTACAACTTTGCTAAATAATATGTTGTTAGGATAAAACTGAAAATATCGCAAACATATATAAAATTCCATTAAGTAGAAACTTGTAGTTTGATGAGAGTATTAGTTAAAAAAAATTAATTGTGACCATTTGTAGTTTGGCATCACTATTATAAAATCTAAGACAAATAAACATCTAAAAATATGATAATATCCAAAGTAGCCTCAATTGTCAAATTCCCATAAGACATTCATGGGAAGCAGTCCATATTATATGGTCATATTCATGACTCTTCTTTGCTGATAATTCTGCAATTCTGGATGGCTATAAGCCACACCCTACATTTTTATCCATATTTCTTTGAATACAAATAGCTATAGCATTCAATGAGTTGAGTTGATCTGTTACTGAAATGAGTGGTTACAGAGGAAGCATACAAGCTTTTCCTCTTTATGGAACCACTTAAATATTTCTCTGGAACTAATGGCATTGAAAAGTATATCCTTCTAAAGAATATAGTTTATCAAAACAAATAAAATTAGTTTTTAATCCATTAAGTCTCAGAAAGGCTTAATTCATTTTATCTCTGGTTTAAGGACACGTGCATGTATAACTTAAAAATAAAATGCGTAAAAGCCACATCCACCATAATGATGTCTTTGAGTCACAAGGTACATTTCTAACTGTAATTTAAAGCAATAGCTTCTTAAACATTTGATTGAGCTGACAAAACATTAACCCTTCAAGCAAGTAATTAAGCAATCAACATAAATCTGTCTTAAGAGGCAATGGCCTTTCACAATAGAAACAAATGCACAGTTCTCTATTATTTTATAATGTTCTTCAAATCTTCTTTTTCTTTACATTTATTTATTGTTGGCTTTTACCTCTATCCAGCTAATAATCATAGGGAAGCACAAAAGTAGTTTTCTGTCCCTGCAGTTTATCACTTTTAAACATCATAATCCTCTCAGTGGAACTATAATCATCTCTGCAGGGATTAAATGTGATGTCACTCAAGATTATGACATTAAGTGAGAAACAGACAACAATAAGTTGAACATTATTAAGAGCAAGCATCTCTGTCTTATAAAAATGTATTGTGTGCAAACAGCAGATCTGTCTTTAAGAATTGGATCAAATTAAAAAAGAGTAAACAAATGTAGAAAAGTATTATATTTTCATATATTAAATTTTCTGATGATTTTCACTGTAATTTTTTTTCTGATCCACTAAAGTCAGGCTGATTTTGGGCATTTAAATCAGAAGGATAACAGATAAACATTTCACTTTATTGGTGATCGTCACACCATTTCACCATATCACAAACAGAAAGCCCATTCTAAAACTCTAAAAGCAATTTGTTGAGAAGCTTGAAATAATCCCATTCCTGCTTCTGACACTTCTGGTTGACTAGTTCCCAAGTTAGGTCAGAGTACTGGGATTTGCAGAGCTCTCAGGGGATACTTGTATGGTGTCAAGACAGAGGATCAGTGATGTGTGCAATGATGCTCAAAGGACATCATTGTTTGAAAAGCAGTTCTTTCTTTTGTTGCAATTCACTGATGGAATTTCAGAGAAAATCATAATTTTATGTTTTGTTTGTTATCATTTTAGCAGATGGATAAATCCCATTTCATTATTTAGTTTTGATAAGGTTTTATTGATTTTCTGGAAAAAATAGTTTTGATTCATATGCATGAGAATTTTGTCTGCATGTATGTCTGTCCAACTTGAATGCATATTACCCACAGTGTTATGATCATAAAAAGAGAAGGAGGTTTAGAGAATATGGTATTTGGCAGTGTGGGGGAAGGGGGTGTCCAGTGGGCCCATGCCAAGGCATCCCTTCCCCCGAGGGACCAGACACACACAAACATGATATAGTGTAGTGTTTATTCAGGGCAGAGGATGGGAGTTAATGGGGTAGTGGAGGCAGAGAAAGGCAGAGAGAGTAGAGAAAGAGTAGAGAGGTAGAGGCTGGCCATGACCATGTGGAGAGAAGGGGGAGGGGAGGAAAGTCCAAGAGGGTTAGAGAAGAAAGAGAGCAAGAGAAGCAAGAAGAGAGAGCGAGAGAGAGAGCGAGAGAGAGAGAGAGAGAGAGAGAGAGAGAGAGAGAGAGAGAGAGAGAGAGAGAGAAGAGGGGGCAAGCATCCCCTGGCTGTTGCCAGGTAACTGTGGGCAGGGGCATACCTGGCTGTTGCCAGGTAATGGTGGGGTGGAGTTTAGACAGAAACTGTCTAACACACAGAGGCCATGAAATGGAACAGGATATTCTGGAAATGTACTTATAGGCAACTGAGGCCACAATGTAGGTGCTGGGAATTAAACCCAGCTTCTCTGGAAGCAGAGCAAATAATCTTAGTTGCTGATTCATTTCTCCAGCACCCAGACTCTAACTATGAAAGTCAGATTTAGGTTGAGTTTAAGTACACATGTGAACCTGGACCTTAAAAATAAAGCATATTAATTAACAGGCAATAACAACGGCAGAATACAACATAACAGGGTACAAAAAGGTCATTCGCTAGGAGTATCTGAGAGGGCAAATCATAGAAAAAAAAACACCACGTTTCAACTGTTTTATTATTATAGTTAATTTAAGCATTAATCATATTTAAAGCCTATCTCATAAAATATAATGAAAAAGAAAAGTAAAAAAAAAGTGGAAAGATTTTCTTCTATGCTGGATTTATGCTGGATGGTGTTATATCAACCTGAGACAGTCAGGGTAATCTGGGAATGGGAGGAACACAAATAGCAAAAAGTTCTCCGAATGATCAGGCTGTATAGAATTCTTTTTTTAATTTTTATTTTTTGTTGATTATTTTATTGTATGTATTTTTGAATGTTTTATTGGTTATTTTATTTTCATTTCAAATGTTAATCTCCTTCCCAGTTTCCCCTCAACAAACCTCCCTATCCAACCCCCCTTCCTCCTGTCTCTATGAGGAAGCCCCCCCCACCTGCCCATCCACTCCTGCCTCAGCTCCCTAGCATTCTCCTATCCTGGGAGCCTCCACAGGACCAAGAGACTCCCTTCCAGTGATGCCAGATAAGGCAATCCTCTGCTATTTATCCATCTGGAGCCATGGGTAGTCCCATGTGTACTCTTTGGTTGGTGGCTTAGTCCCTGGGAGCTTTGGGGGATCTGGTTGGTTGATATTCTTGTTCTTCCTATGGGGTTTCAAACCCCTTCTGCTCTCTCAGTCCTTGCCCTAACTCCTCCCTTGGGGTCCCCACACTCTGTTGGATGTTTGGCTGCCTGCATCTGTGTCTGTATTGGTCAGGCTCTGGCAGATCCTCTCAAGGGACAGCTTTATCAGGCTACTGTCAGCAAGCACTTGATTATTTTATATATTTACATTTCAAATGTTATCCTCCTTCCTGGTCTCCCCTCTGCAAACCCCCCGCTGCCTACTGCTTCCCCTTTGCCTCTAAGAGGGTACTCCCTCACCCACCCACCTGCCCATGCCTCACTCATATAGCATCCCTTAACTCTTCTATAGGGTTTCACTGCGCTCAGTCAAATTTACTGTCAGCTGTAAATTTCTGCATCCTTCTTAGTTGGGTGCTGGCAAATCCTCTCAGAAGGCTCCTGTCTGTAAGTACTTCTTGACATCAGCAATAGTGATAGGGGTTGTTTTCTGCAGATGGGAAGATCCCAAGGTGGGGTGGTCTCTGGATGGACTTTCCTCAGTCACGGCTCCAATTTTTGTTCCTGCATTTCCTTTAGACAGGGACAATTCTGGGTTAAAAAAAAATTGAGATAGATGAATGGCCCCTTCCTTCAACTGGGATCTATGCCTATCTACAAGAGGTGATCTCTTCAGGTTCTTTCTACCCTTTGTTGAGTATTTCAGTTAATGTCATTCCCACTGGGTCCTGGGTACCTGGCATCTTGGACTTCTAGTGCCCTCCCGCCCCGCCTGTTCCCTGCCCCCCCCCCCCACTGCTCCATATTTCTATTCATTCTTTGGACTTTTCTCCTGTCTCTTCCCCTACCTGAACTTGCCGCTCCCTGTTTTCTCTCCCCCTCCCCTCTCCTACTCTCTTCCTCTACCTCATAGGATTATTTTGCTAACCCTTCTAAGTGGGCTTGAAGCATCCAGAATTTGGTCTTCCTTCTTCTTGAGCTTCATATGGTTTACGAGTTGTATCATGGGTAATCTGAGCATTTGGGCTAATATTCACTTATCCTTGAGTTCATACCATGTATATCCTTTTGGGTCTGGGTTACCTCACTCACGATGATATTTTCTAGTTCCATAGATTTCCTTGCAAAATTCATGAAGTCATTTTTAATAGGTGAGTAGTATTCCATTGTGTAAATGTACCACATTTTCTGTATCCGTTTGTTCTTCCATTGAGGAACATCCAGGTTGTTTCCAGCTTCTGGCTATATAAGTAAATTACTATGAGCATAGTGAAGCACATATCCTTGTTATATGTTGGAGCATCATTTGAGTATATTCAAAGTAGTGGTATAGCTGGTTCTTCATAGGTGTGGTAGTTTGTATATGTTCGTCCCAGGGAGTGTCACTATTAGAAGGTGTGGCCTTGTTGAAGGAAGTGTGTCACTGGGGAGTTGGGCATAGAGATCTTCCTCCTGGATGCCTGAGGATGCCCAGTCTGTTCCTGGCTTCCTTTGGATAAAGATGTAGAACCCTCAGCTCCTCTGCACCATGCCTGCCTGGATACTGCCATGTTTCTGCCTTGATCACAATGGACTGAACCTCTGAACCTGTAAGCGAGCCTCAATTAAATGTTGTCTTTTATAAAACTTGCATTGGTCATGGTGTCTGTTCACAGAAGTAAAACCCTAACTAATACAATAGGGTACAGAGCTAAACAGAATTTTCAGCTGAGGACTCTGTCATTGCAGAGAAACACCTAAAGAAATGTCCAGCATTCTTAGTCAGCTGGGAAATGCAAATCAAAATGACCCTGGGATTCCACCTTACACCAATCGAAATGGCTAAGAGCCAAAGCTCAGGCAACAGCAGATGCTGGTGAGGATTTGGAGAAAGAGGAACACTCCTCCATTGCTAGTAGCTTTGCAAGCTGGTACAACCACTTTGGAAATCAGTCTGCTAGTACACAATTCTGTAGAGATTTTTTTTTTAATTATTTATTTATGTCAGAGGGTTCAGCCCATCGTAGACATTACCAATCTGTATTCTATAAGAAAGTAGGCTGAACAAGCTATGGAGAGGAAGCCAATAAGCAACACCCCATCCATAGCCACTGCTTCAGCTCCTGCCTCCAGGTTCTTGCCTATCCTGAGACGCTATCCTTACAGCTTTTAATAATGAACTGTTAACCTATGAGTGAAATAAGCCCTATCCTCCACAATGTGGTTTTTTGTCATGGTGCTTCATCAAGGAGTAGAAATCCTAAATAAAATACTTGTAATTTATTTATTGATTGATTGGTTTTAAGTGTGATCAGAACATATTATACACATATTTGAAATTGTTAAATATAGGGGTTAATACACCTAAATAGGACAAAAATAGAATAGCAAGTTGATCTAAAATCTTATTGTTCTTACTCAGACAGGTTTGCAAGGAATTATGTTACTAGATTACAATACCTATACAGAGTTGAAAGATGTATAAGGAAATGGAAAAGTGTGATCAAAGATGGTATTTGTCTATGTATCCAAAAGGCACATTGTTTGGCATTATCTTAGGAGAGTTCTGATGTTGAACACCATGAATCCACCTTCGACTAATCAGCAAAAATCTTACTGATACTATTTTTATATAATATGAAAGATTAAAGAGTTTCAGAAATTTTAAGTTCTCCTCCTCCTCCTCCTCCTCCTCCTCCTTTTCCCATTCCATACATCCCAGCTTAAGCCTTCTTTTCTTCTCCTCTTCCTCCCAGTGGTTTATTTTGCTTCGACATCTGGCATCTCATTTATGCCCATGGTTGATTCAGTTGAACTAGGGCTGGCTAGGCTGGTACCTACTTCCATATAAGTCCTTGACTAAGCTTCATGCTTGGTCAAAGAATATGATTTTCTGAGATGAGAGGATAATTTGTCTTCTCGACAGTATATGAGTAGCTTAGAACCCCTTCTAGAACCCCCAAGCAAACTCTTAACCATATAACAAAGGAAACAAGAGTTCCTTGCCATAGGAATGAATCCATAGATCCCTTAGGATGGTAGAACTTAAGGGACAAAGGACTAATGTCCTCCTGAGAACAAATTAGATTTCCACCTAATCTTTTCTCTAGTAACTCGATGAAATTCGTAATAGTTCCATCTCTTGAAACAAACTTCATAAAAATGAACTATAGGTAATTAAGTAGTCACAACTGCAGTTTCTTCTTTAACCCTTGGGTAAGGGAAGCATGAACCCTCTGGTTATCCCAACATAGTAGACCCATCTAGAACTGTAATATAGGAGATGAAACAGGAAGTCTATAACAGAAACTGCATGAGATAACATAATAGGAAATCTGATTTTTATGCTCTCTCTCTCTTTCTGCTTTTTTCTGCCTCCTTCCCTCTCCTTGCTCAACATATTTCCTCCCTAAGAACGTATAATCAACAGAGAGCAAATAGATATGCCTAATTATACAGAGATTATTTTATTTTAGTGCATGTTGAACAAGCATGTACTAAAAAATACTTCAAATAATTAAGCACTTGATATTTTTAAGTATAGCTATGGAAACCTTATGTATGTGTGGTATTTAAGAATAATTTTTAAAAATCCAAAAGGTCATTAGTGTAGTATAGTAACAAATAAATTAATGTGGAAATGGAAGTACCATTATGCAAGTGGGTTTGGGTTGTACAAGCTACTAAGCAGTATTCTTAGTTAGTTGTTGTGTCAGTCCCTGCTGACAGGATACTGCCTAGAGTTCCTGCCTTGTCTTCCCTCAAACATAGACTTAAATCTGTAAGATAAATAAATATTTTCCTCCTCCAAATTTGTTTTGGTCATGAAGTTTATCTCACCAATACAGAACCAACTTAAACAGCCATTATCCCAGTAGAGACTCTAAAGAATATAATTTTTTAAAAAAAAGATATCTTCAGGTATAGATTATTTTAGAAAAACCTAGCTAAATTGAAGTCATATATTCATCTATAAGTACTGAATTTATAGACATTAAAAGAGATGAGCTTATTCTTTTATTTCACTCATACCTCAATGTAGACCTTATACAAAGAAAAATATTGTGTTTGATATTAATAATATAAGCTATGCAGAGAAACTGGTTATTGAAATGTAGATTTCTGAAAATATGCCAATCCTTCTGGCCTGTATAACACAGCACACAAACCAAGGATCTCACTACTTTACTAATGAGGCAAGGTGAAAATCTCTCTGTTGAGTTCCTTTGGGGGTCACAATTAATTATACAACTTGTTTCATTTGCCTGTATTTTCAAATGAAAATTTATTTATTTATTTATTTAAAATGACTTTGCATATTTCAGGGCACATGGCTGCTTTTGTGTTGTGATATTAAACTAAACACAGTTTAAATATCCGGTTGACAGTACAGTAGATAACAAATTTGATACAAAAATTAAACAAATCTCAGAATTATCATTAATGATTTAGAATTTATTTAATTTCTATGTTATAATTATTATGCTAACATACTATTGAGGCATTTATAGCAATTTCATTATGAATAATCTTTTCCTCTGCAATATTTAGAATAGGTATATGTGTATAGTATGCTAACTCATAGTCTTATGAAAGTAGTCACTTTCTCTGAAGTCAGATTTTCTTCATAAGAAACATATACATAGCCAAATCTTTCAGTATCTTTACAAATGACATAAAGGCTTTTCAAGACATTTTATCTAGTGTTTATTATTAGAAACATGATTCATATAATTCAACTCATCAAAACAAACAATACTGATGTTGACCAACACAACTTTAAATGTTTTCTCATAAGACATAGTACAGATTTGACAATGATTACAGCTATTAGTTCTGTTTTTAATTGTCAAATAGTCCAAAAAGAAATAATTAAAAAGGTACTAAATTGGCTATCACAATACTATTGAAAGAGAAAACAGAGACTTTCAGTTATAATTGGATTTGGACTCCCACACTTTAATCTACATAATATGATAGGTTTACCAGTTACATTGTTATAATTAATAATCTGCTTTCTTCTCTACATAAATATATACGCACAAAGACACATGATCCTATTATCATTTTGGTCTTTAAAGTCAAATATGAAATCTATAGTAATAATAATACATGTATGCACATTTATAACTAAGTCATTACAAAATATTTAATGAAATACATTTCCTAAATTTTGAATCAATTTATAAGCATTTTTAAAAATTGTTCCTCAAAGCATCTGTTATTAAATGCATTTTGGATTTATGCTGTACTGAGATTAGCAAATTTGTATAGCTCTCTCAAACTCTGTTCCTCTCAACCATGTTAAAAAATATGATGATTTTCTCAAAGAAAAAATAAAAGTATTTGTTTTGATCATGAATATTGGGTTAATCATAATGATTTTATAAATCAACCAAATTCATTTTCAAGCAAAATTTATAAATATAGATGTAAAATTATCAATAAAAATCAACAGGATGACTGTATTTAATTGAACATTTCCAAAGAAAGAAAGAGGAAAGAAAAGTTCTGGAAGATATTTTTTCTCATTTGTTCTGAGATTTGTGAAGGTCTTCTCTCAGCTATCTTGCCTTTACTCATTCTTCTCTGGTCTGTTCATACACTCTATGAACATGACCAAAGGACAAGGCTCAGAGTCATGTGCACTTAACTCTGGAAAACCTGTGTCTTAGCAGGTGGTCCCTGACAGATCCAAGCTCCTATGAGCTGGCCAGGGAACGAAGCCTGGGAAATCCCAGGGTTATGCTATTTCTGCCTTGCCAGCATACTTTTCAGTTCCAAGGGTCATGTTACTTTTCAATTCTGCTAAATCTATTAGCTTCATGGGAATATGGCCTGATATAATGCTGAATGTTCTGTCCTTGGTGTTCTGGAAATAGCAGAAAAATTGGCTTTGGCTTTAGTTGAATTCCACCACTAAGCAGCCAGGAAACCATAGCTCACATTAGAGGACAAATGAGTATTTAATTTATGTTATAATACAGTCTTATCTCCCTGTGATTCCCTCCCTTTCTATTCTTTTCTCCTCAGATGTACTGACGTGATTCTGAATTTTAGAATAAAAAGGAAAGAACATATTAACTTTAAGCTGCCATAGTGCAGACAAGAAATATAATTGAGAATTGCCCATTTTAAAAATACACATAGGGATTGACAGTTTATGTCTGCTGCATAATACAAACATTTTGCACATCCTATTACTGCAGTGTCTTAACAGCTTGAAAATTCACTCTGATATTGTGCACTAACATTGCAGCTAACTATATGATGACAGCAGACTCCTGAAATCAGAGCCCTTCGATAAGTTATTCTCTTCTGAAATAGCACGATAAATAACTTTCTCATTCAGTCATTCATTGTACTTTAGGACCATAGAGTAAGACAGCCACATTTGTTAAACAAACTCTGTTGTATAGAACTCATGTTTCCTTTTTTATCTCTTTGACACAGGCTGCAGCATGGATGCTTTTATGAATCAACTATTTAAGCATGCAGGGAAATTATGCATTTGTGTAAGCTCCAAGAGGACTGTTTTCATATCATTTTCTGTATCAGAAGCTTGCTTTGAATTTGAAGAGTAAACTTTATGAAAAGAGTCATATATTTTACTAACAAAAAATGCTCTAAAAAATGGTAGGTACTTCAACCAGCAACTTCACAATGTGAGATATATATATATATATATATATATATATATTAAGATAAGGTTTCTTTGTGTAGACAATGGCTGTCCTGGAACTTATTCTGTAGACCAGACTAGCCTCGAGCTCAGAGATTCACCTAATTCTGCCTCCTGGGTGCTGGTATAACACTATCACCTGGCACACAATGTGATTTTTTTTAAAAAGAAATTTGGTTTAAGGTGATGATTGTGAAAGTAAAAATTATCATTTTAATATTATTTTAAGGCAGATAACTTTATGATTACATTAATTTTATTACTATAAAAATATAAAAGTTGCTGAAGAAGATTCATAGCAATTTTTTATCTAAAATTCCACTTTCTGAAATGAAAGTTATCCTAACTATAACTGTAGTAGCTGGAAGATCATCAGAGAAAAGAGTCCACTGCATGACCTGATAATCTGTGTTTGAACTCTGGAACTATCACAAGTTACCTGGGGTTGCAATCATCTGTAACCCCAGGGTTGCTATACAGAAATGTAAGTAGAGACAGAGAAATAGGGCAGAATTTTACTGATTTGATAACATTTTTTAGGGAGTGTGGAAATAACAGTACCTACTTCAGAAGCAAGTTGGAAGAAAACATCATCTGCTGTCAAAGAACAGCTTTGACACCACAAGATAAACTGAGGCAGGCAAGCAGAGAAAGGAGTATGGCATCCTATGCTACTGAGTCAATAGAGGTTAACCTTGACAACTTTTTCTTTCTATTCTGGGGCCCAAAGCTGCTGGCTTCTGGCAACTTAACTCTTTCTTGCATTCTGGGACCAAAGGCTACTGACTTCTGCCAATGTAACACTTTCTCTCTTTGGGGACAGAAGCTGATGGCTTCTTGTAATTTAACTCCTCTCTAATAGCAGGAGATTATCAGAAAAAAAAAAGCTAAGTTATTTGAGCTCTTTTCTCTTTGGCTCAGGGCCACTCCCTGGCCTGGCAAAAGGCTCAGCTTTCATTAACTCTTTGTGAGTCAGAGAGAAAAGAATAGAAACAAACAACAAATAACTCCCCCAAAAAAACATCCCCCAAAAAACAAAACCAAAAACAAGTCAGGCACCACACACACACACACACACACACACACACACACACACACACCACACATACACACACACAGAGTGATTTGCCTGACCACCTGTTTCATCATTTTTATAAATGCATATGCAGACTTATATGTAGGTATATGTACCAATACCTACATACATATATATGCACATACATATAGACAGACAGACATATGTACAATATATACATTTGGTAGATGGAGCAGCCACATTTTATTTTTTCTCTCAAGTCTTTTTATACCTTCTTATACAAAAGTTCTTTATAAAATTGCCTCATGTTACACAAAAGGGGAGTTACAGATGGATGTTGATAGTAAATTCAAAGCAATGTTTCATCCTATAAGCTCATTATAAGTTCAAAACAGCATTTTATATCCTTGCTTTATCATAGTGCATACCTGTGGCTTCTCCTTAGACTGAATCTAAAATGAATATAATTTTTAGATCAAAAATTTGTCTCAAGCCTATTTCTTTTCTTAGTGCAATTTATGAAAGCTCATTGTGTTCTTTGTTATGCAGCCTTTACTTACTATTCTTTGAGGAGGGAGCACATTCTATTCTTGATCTTACTATATCACAACTTAAAACCATCACTTTAAACTTTATTCCTAAAATTATTGAATCAAATCAAGAATAAAAGCCATTAATTCATCTATAAAGCCATTATTTCATCTAAACAGCAGTAATTCATGAAAGCTAGACTTCATGTTCGTCTGCAATAAATTTGCCCAAAACGGTGGCCTGATATCCAAGAATTCTTAAGCTACATAGTGGCAGGAAAGGCATATCAGCAGCAAGAAGCATTCCTTGGAATAAGTCTCTAGGGCTGTGCCTCTCCTGAGTATATTTGAATCCAAGCAAAATGATGGGTACCTTATTTGCTTTCAATTGTCTTTCCTAGACGGCTTCTATAAATTTCTTCTCTTCCCTCCATTAGATACTCTCTTTGTCTGTCTATCTATCTATCTATCTATCTATCTATCTATCTATCTATCTATCTATCCATCTTTCTCTCACTCATACACACATACACATTATAAAATGTTGGAGCATTTAAGACATGGTTTAGCAATAGCAGTTGGAATCAAGACAAATGTATCCTGAGTCCAAAAGGTCCTAGTCATTATTGATAAACAACATTAATTTCCAAATTGATAGAAAGAACCTACAATCACTTGCAATGATCATCTCAATGAGGAATTATAGACTTTAAGTTGGCTTGTTGGTATATCTCTTGAGTGTGGTCTTTAAGTTGGTGTAGGAAGCCACATCCTTCTATGAGCAGGAGTAATCCTTAGGTAAGGGATGCCGAGGTATATCAGAGTGTCAAAAATCAAGTTGAAAAGTAGCTAGAATGACTGCATGAATTCATTTATTTCTTTCTGTTCCTGATAGTGGATGTGCTATGAGAAGCTGTATTAAGTTCCTTCTACTATCACTTCTCTATCATTATGGACTAAATCTTGTAACTGCAAATTTAGTATATACTTTCTGTCCTAAGTTGCATTTTTTTTCAGGCTTATCTATCACTTCTACAGAAAGGATAAAGGATAGATATTTCACAAGAAATTCTCAAGAAATGAAGGATAGAAAATCAGACAGACAGACACACACACACACTCAGAGAGAGAGAGAGAGAGAGATTATGGAAATATGACTTGAGTGCTATAAGTGAGCCATTCTCTGAGAAATGTTCTACATAGCAAAGTGGTAATTTCTGTGTTAGTTTTATCTGGGTGTAATAAAATATTCTGACAAAACCAAAACAAACAACAAAACAACAAAACCTCAAACCTCTGATAAGCAGGTGTGTTTTGGCTTACAATTTCAGAAAGACAGCCCATTATGGTATGGAAGACTTAGTATTACAGAAAGCAGGGCAGATAGTCTGCAACACCATACACAGAAATTAGAGAGAATCAGTATACAACATTTCAAAAGCCTCCCCCAGTAATATACTTCCTCCAACAAGGTTCTGACTCCTAAAGATTCTATAACCTTCTCAAACAGGTCCACAAGCTGGTGATTAATGATGAATGAGTCTATGGGATGCTTCTCATCATGAACACAACATTCTCAGAACGTGGAATTATAGAGATGGAGTCAACATGTACAAAATTTAAAATCCTGAGTGAGAGTGTTTAAGAGAGAAATAGAGTGAAGTAAACAATGAAGTGAATCTAAGAGAATTCAAGAATGAGCAGTAATCCAACCAGCACAGGGAGATAGAGACAAAGAGATCAAAGAGGCCAAAGAGGGAAGAAATAATAAAGAAAGTGTGTAATAGATACACAATGAGGAACTTAGTGGTCATTAAACCAATGAATTTCTCCAAGAGAAATTAGTTATCTGGTTCCCATCCTTTCAGGGTAAAAATTGTTTGTATTAGTTTTAATTATGTACATGTGCTCTTGTTAGTGGGATTATGTGTATAAGGTGCATGTGGCCAGTAGTTACAGAGGCCAGTAGCTTCCAGTCTTCTGGGGCACAAGTAACAGGTGATTAGGAGCCATCTGACATGGGTGCTGGAAGGTCAGATCCTTCTAGAAAAACAATTTTTCTTAAACACTAAGCTTTTGTTTAAAATTAAACCACAGTTTATCTAGTTTTCATAAAAGATTTCTTTTGACAGCATATAATAATAAATTCACACCAAGTATAATATTTCTGTACAAATGTTCAGCTATTAGCCAAAGCATTCCGGGATACAAACAATTGTGAATGTTTTATATTAAATTACATGAAATTACAATAAATAGTCTTAGCCAATCACTCTGTGCCCTACACAATCACTAGATAACTCTTTTATCAATGTCTATGAGGCTCTCTGTTCTTGGAGGAATCACAGAAACTTCTAGTCATTCTCTCTTTGATTTAGTGTAGTCTTTGATAAACATCATTTTACATTCTTTTACTTCATTCTTCAGTCAGGAATATGTTCATCTTTGCTCTATTCTTAGTTACATTTCCTGAACTCCACAAGAGTAGGCATTAAATTTCATTTCATCTAAGGACTTTAAAGAATTCTTCTTATCTATAAATATCGCAGTTCTAGAAGCTTATTTTTTTTTCACAATATTTAAGTACAGTAAACCAGGCATGAGGGCACTTGTTTTTAATCACAGCACTTGTAGAGGCAGAGGCAGGCGCAGGAGTAGGGGCAGGGGCAGGGGCAGGGGCAGGGGCAGGGGCAGGGGCAGGGGCAGATCTCTATGATTCCTAGGCCAGCCTGGCCTGCAAAGTGAGTTTCAAGACAACTAAGCACTATATGACAAAAGAATGTAGTCTAAAAAACAAAACAAAACAACCCCCCAAACAAAAACAAAATAACTCCAAAGAAAGAATAAAAACAAGCAAAACAATAAAAACAAAAACAAAAAATAGGAATATATATTTTGTAAGGTAATTAAGCATTTACCAAAAATAGAATAAGAATTTTATATTTTCACTCCAAATATTTAAATTTAAATTTTAACTTTATTTTTGTTTTATTATTAGGCTTTTTATTACAAATATTAGATTTTTGAGAATTTCATACGTCGCATTCTCATAATTTTCACATTCCTTTCCTATCTACTTCCAGATCCATCTCCCAAATACATAAACAATCAACATGGTATTATCTTCTTAGTTCCTTAGATGAACTGACTTCAATGAATGCTAATTACTTTTATGCATGTGGTCATTCACAGCAGTATTTTTGATCTGCCAAAAATCATGCCTGTTAATAGATCACCTGATGCCTGTCTTATGAGCTATCAATTACCAATAGTTCTTCACATAGAGATGGGACTTCATGCTCACTTCTTCCCTCCATGCTGGGATTTTGTCTGGCTTAAGTTTACTCACATCTTGTGCTTGTAGTCACAAGTACTGTGTTCATTTGTGTTCCTGCCTTTTTGTGTTTGAGTGTCTTCTAAAACAGAGCACATTCAATTGCAAATAAATTCTAAAGGGTTTTAAAAACTATTTTCTAATTTGGGATTGGTTCTAATTCTTTGAATTAATCTGACCTGCAAAATCAAAAATCTGCATATTCAATTGCTGAAAGTTCTCATCCCTGATTGGTTTTGGATTGATCAATAAAGAGCCAATGGCTTTGCAGGTTGACTTAGGTAGGACCTTTGGATTTTGGAGGGCTAGGAACTGAGAGGAAGAAAGAAATCACCATGATTCAGAGGAAGACAGATCAAATTTAGCTGCAGAAGGAAAAATCATTCATAGCAGGTCAGTGGTGGCACACACCTTTAATCCCAACACTTGAGAGGCAGAGGCAGGTGGATTTCTGAGTTCAAGGCCAGCCTAGTCTACAACATGAGTTCCAGGACAGCCAGGGCTATACAGAGAAACCCTGTCTCAAACATATGTATATATATATATATATACGTATATATATATGCACTTATATATATACGTATATATATATATGTGCATCTTGGACAGCAATGACTAGGGAGCTTCCCAGGAGTCAGGGCAACAAAGATACACTACGTGATTTGAGGGGGTTACACCAGGATTATAGGAGGGAAATGTGTGCTAGCCTTGGGGAGAATTAGAACTGCCCAGTTTTTGATCTAGCCTAGGTTTTTAAAATTAACTGTGACCTCTCTCTCTCTCTCTCTCTCTCTCTCTCTCTCTCTCTCTCTCTCTCTCTCTCTCTCTCTGTGTGTGTGTGTGTGTGTGTGTGTGTGTGTGTGTGTGTGTTCCATTTGCAAATCCAGATAGCTACTGGTTGGGTGCTTGCATGACACCTACCAGGAGTCAAAGTGGTGTAGCCCCTTATTGCTACAACTTAACAAGAGAGAAACTAGTAATTCCATATAATGTTAGGTTACAATTATGTTCAGGATTATTTTTAAAATCAGAGCACTGTGAAATATTAATTATAAAAGTACTTCTGCAAAATCAACATACCTAACCTTTCTGTCTACAAATAGTGTAAGGAATAAATATACATTTTAGAAATAAAGGAATAAAGGACAGTGTTGGAAAACAATAGAATGGGAATGTGTGCAGAAAGAGCCAGAAAATGGGGAGGCATACAATAATTCCTGACAAACATTTTTGCTTGAAAAATCTTTAGATACATTCCTCTTTTTTATTGTCTGAGGACTGAAGGTCTCTAATCATTTCGATTCTCTCTCTCTCTCTCTCTCTCTCTCTCTCTCTCTCTCTCTCTCTCTCTCTCTCTCTCTCTCTGTGTGTGTGTGTGTGTGTGTTTGTGTGTGTGTGTGTGTGTGTGATTGTGTGTCTGTGCCCATCTGTGTTTTTCTGTGGTGTGTAACTAACAGTAAAGTTAGATAAAAGAGTTGGGATTCTTTGCTCTCTCTCTCTAGTATTGCAGGTATTAAGTTCTTAAGTCTTTGCAGGTGATGTTTTTATACCTGAGAATCTCACTAGCCCTGATGATCTCATTGTAAAATCCAAATACTTAAGTGTTTCTAGGAAAGATTTCCTATGTACTGTTCTTTAGCATAGCCCTTGGCAGTCTTAAAGCTATCACAAGGGGGGAGAGAGGGAGGGGTCTGGGTGGGAAAGGGGGCAGGGTGGGGAAAAGGGAAACATGTTCTGGTATTAGGTGGGGGAAATGAGTGAAACCCAGAGGGCCAGCACAAAGAATGAAAATAGGCAACCTCAGGAGGAAGGAGGTTGGGGGGACCCTCCAGAATGTACCAGAGACCAGGGAGGTAAGAGACTCTCAGGACTCAAAGGGAGGGAACTTAGATGAAATGCCCTACAGTGAGGACAGGGAACATGTAGAACACACCTTCAACAGAAAGACAGGATATCAAGTGAGGGAAGGGATTGCCATCCCATAGTTCAAACTTTGACCCATAATTTTTCCTGTTTGAAAGAACTGCAGGGATGGAAATGAATAGGAGCCTGAGGGAAAGGAGGTCCAATGACAGGCCTAAAGTGAGATTCAGCTCAAAGGGAGACCCCAAGGCCTGACACTACTGTTGAGTTTATGGAGTGCTCACAAAAAGGAATCTCTCATTACTTCCCTCTGAAAGACACAACAAGCAGCCGAAAGAGTCAGATGCAGATATTTGCACCCAACCAATGGACAGATGCTGCTGACCCTTGTGGTTGAATTAGGGGAAAGCTGGAAGAAACTAAGAAGGAAGGCGACCCTTTAGGAGGACCAGCAGTCTCATTTAACCTGGACCCCCAAGATCTCTCAGACACTAGATCATCAACCAGGCAGCATACACCAGCTGATATGAGGCCCCCAACACATACACAGCAGAGGAGTACCACGTGAGTGTTCAGTCAGAGAAGATGCACCTAACCCTCAAGAGACTGGAGGCCAGAGGGAGTTCTGGTGGGGTGGGTGGTGGAGAGGTGGGGACATCCTCATGAAAACAGGGAGGGGGGGACATTGAGGGGGGTATGGGATGGGGAACAGTCAGAAGGAGGACCAGGAGGGCAATACAATCTTCAGTGTTAAAAAAAAAGATTAAATAAAATACAAAAGTTAAGATAAACTAAGGATATGGCTTTTGCCTGGTCTTTGTAAATTGGTGGGCAGGATTTGTTATTATAAACATCTGAGTGGCACCCATGTATCATTCTAATAAGAGTTAATTCTAGTCTCCTAGGGAGTTACTAAAACCCTATGTTTAATGGTCCATGTATTTATTTGATGTTTATGAACTATCTATGTTTGGGGAATAGTTAATCCTATTCTAAAAGTTACAAACATCATCAGCTGCTAATTATTAAGTATCTTAATAGTCAACATTAAAATATGACAATGGATTATCTCACCCTGAATTACTTAGCCAAAGATTTAAAGAAGAAAATACATCAACTCTGCTCATTCAGCTCTGAGATGTTGTTTCTTCATTGTTTGTCAAAGAATGAAGTCATGGTGCTGGCATCTTCCTGAGCACAGAAGTGAAGTCTGCAATGTTTGCTTTTTCTCCACTGGACATGAGGGATCTTGAAGAAAGACAGGATTCTGACTTGCTGAGGAAACAGCCCTTTCTTCCCTATAATTATCTATCTTCCTTTAAGTCTTAATATTTATATCAGTACATTATATTATGAATCATGACAAGCTTCTAATGTTTAACATAACTCAATCTACTCTTTTGAAGGTAACAAAAAAGGTAATATTTTGAATAGTTAAAAATGATTAATATTTATACAAAATGCTTACTTTTTAATAAAATAATAAATTATTATTACTTATTTTATCTAAAGACTAGAAGAAGAATTATTCCATTTTATTTTATGCTATTTTAGGTTTTAAACAGTTATTAGGCTTATATAGTTTTAAAAAGTAATATTAGTTTTAACAATTATATATTGTAGATTTTAAATTCAGTATATCATTAAATTAAAACTGATAAGCAATAAATACAATATTGTATCTCAAAGAATTGACATTGTAATTAATTGACATTATAAAACTAGAAGTTAACATTAATATACTGACATGTTTACACGCAATACATATTTATACAGCATATTAAAATACATTAAGCATGTCATAATATTAAAATATCACATCTAGCTGTAGATCAAAATATTTAAAGAAATGTTTTGCTGTATTAATTGATTCATTTTAACAATTGCTATGGCTCAGTGTCAAGAGATATGAAAACTTCAGCATTTCTATGAAACACATAAAATATATCCTTACACTTTCACTTTAACAAGCACTGAAAATTCTAAATAATTTTTTCCTCTTTTGGTTGAAGACACAATTTGACATACAAAAGAGTGCAAATGTTTTAAAGCTATAGTGATATAATATAAGGAGGAAAGGAAAAACTTTAATTGGTCAATAGCCATGACCACATAACTGTTCATTATCTTATCAGTGTGATCAGCATGTGAGATATGAGCGGGTTTTAATACCACGGGTATTGCACAATCAAACACATCATTTATCGCTATTCCATAAAAACTGATCTCTTCTCTAATGTTTTGGTATGCCAGGGAATATAACATTTAGAGAATTTCTTTAATACTTCCTTGCTAAAATCTAGGATGTAGTTTAAGTTTCCATTGTATTTTGTGTATTTTATTAACATCGTGAAATATCAATCTACAACCAACAAGCTGCTGGACACTAGACCATGGGTCATGGAAATTCGTATAGGTATAAGAATGAAGGCTTAGTAAAATAAAGTTTCTTTATTAAATGAAATTGCAACTTATTATTTAATTTTTTTTAAATTATTACTAACCTAGCCTGTAGTAGAGAAGAACTTTTTCTTAAATTTTCAAATATTTATAAATTTCTTTTCTGCAAATTTCATGTTAATAGATGTTGTCTAAAAATTCCTTATTAATAGATGCAGCCCACATTTCTGTACTCTGGAACGCATCTTTTGGATATCTAATATTTTGATATCATCATCCTTTTGGAAAAGGTTTCATATCTATTTGCAGTTTTAATATATTCTCCCCATCCACAGTTTGGCTTTCTGATGGCTAACCTGTCTTGTATTACAGAAATCTAGAAGTTTTAATTTAGAAAGCATATCATTTAGTATGTTTTATTTGCATTATTTTTCTAATCAAAAATAGATTTTTCCACTTGTACAATACATCCCAATGACAGTTTCCCCGCTCTCTACTCCACTCAGCATCCCTTTACCTTCCCTTTCTTTAGATCCACTCTGCCTTGTCGCCTTTCAGAAAAAAAGCAGGCTTCAAAGAGACAAGAATCACACATGAAAACAAAACAAAACAAAATACAGTAAGAAAAGGCACAGCCCTCATATAAAGACTGGCAGAGCAATGCAGCTGGAGAAAAAAGGAGTCCCAAGAGCAGGCATAAGAATCAGAGACACATTTTCCCTTACTGCTTTTAATATTCTTTCTTTGTTTAGTGCATTTGGTGTTTTGATTATTATGTGCTGGGAGGATTTTCTGTTCTGGTTCAGTCTGTTTGGAGTTTTGTAGGCTTCTTGTATGTTCATGAGCATCTCTTTCTTTAGTTTAGGGAAATTTTCTTCTATAATTTTGTTGAAGATATTTTCTGGCCCTTTCAATTGTAAATCTTCCCTCTCTTCTATACCTATAATCCTTAGGGTTGGTCTTCTCATTGTGCCTTGGATTTCCTGGGTGTTTTGGGTTACAAGCTTTTTGCATTTTGGATTTTGACTACCATTTAATCTCTATAATTTCCATGAAATAGTCAGTTTTAACATGTTTTTCTATGTCTTTCTTGAATTTTATCAGAAGTATTTTCTGTGTAGATCTTTAATTTTATCAGAAAATGTTTATAATTCTACTTTCAATCAACTTAGAAATATTTTTATGCCTACCATTTTATCTGTGTAATTTTTAATGATAATCTTCAATTTTAACATATTATTCTATATTTTTCTACAATTTTATCAGAAACATTTTCCATGTAAATCTTCAGTTCTATCATAAAATGTTTCTATTTCCTTTCTCAATTAATTTAGCAATGTTTTTATGTCTACCATTTTACTCTTTAATTTTCCATGAAAATTGTCAATTTTAACATGTTTTTCTATTTATTTCTTCAATTTTATCAGAAATATTTTCCATATAAATCTTCAATTTTAACACAAAATATTTTTACTTCATTTTTCATTAAAAAAAGAAAAATAAGAAAATGAAGAAAAAAAATCAAAGACACAACTCTGTTTATGAGTCCCACAAAAAGGCCAATCCAATATGTGCATAGACGATTCATTGATTGACTTTGTTCTCCTAGTGTTCCCCATCTCCTCTGACTCAAGAATCTTCTTCACATCTTTTCTAGGATCATTTGAGCTCCCAGGAGAGAGACACAATGGAGACCTATGGTTAAGACTCCCTCCCGTCACAATGTCTGACTGTGGGTTTCTGCATCAGCTGCCATCTGCTGCAGAAGCCAGCCTCAGTGATGACAACTGGAAGGAGCACTAATCATTGAGTATACTAGAACACCATCAGGAATCACTTCACTGATTTTTTCTTCTTCTTTTTTCTTCGTTTAAAATTTTATTTAATCTTTTTTTTTCACTCCAGATTTTATTGCCCTCCCAGTCCACCCTCTGTTCCCCAACCCATACCTAATCCTCACAACCCTGTCTCCACGAGGATGACCCCATGCCCTCCCTCCACACCCCACCAGGCCTCTAAATTCCCCGAGGCCTCCAGTCATTCAAGGGTTAGGTGCATCTTCTCTGACTGAATCCAGACCTTGCAGTCCTCTGCTGCACATGTGTTGTGAGCTTCATATCAGCTGGCGTATGCTTCCTGGTAGGTGATCCAGGGTTTGAGAGATCTTGGGGGTCTAGGTTTATTGAGACTGCTGATCCACCTACAGGGTCACCCTCCTCCTGAGGTTCTTCTAGCATTTCCCTAATTCAACCACAGGGGCCAGCCACTTCTGTCCATTGGTTGAGTGTAAATATCTGCATCTGAATCTTTTAGCTTCCAGGTCTCTGGTACATTCTGGAGGGTCCTCCCATCCTCCTGAGGTTTCCTGTTTTCATTCTTTCTGCTGTCTCTCAGGGCTTTAGTCCTTTTCTCCCACCCAATACCAGATCATGTTCCCCTCTTCCCCTCCCAGTCAACTTTCCCACCAAGGTGTTTCCCTCCCTCACCCTTATGACTTTTTTTGAAATAGTTTTTTATTAGATAAATACTTTATTTACATTTCAAATGTTGTCCCCTTTCCACCATTCGCCCTCAAAAATCCCCTAACCTACCCCCTCCCCCTGCTCACCAATCCACCCACTCCCCATTTCCTATCCTGGCATTCCCTTATACTGGGGCATCTAGCCTTCTTAGGACCAAGAGCCTCTCCTCCCTTTGATGTCCAACAAGGACATCCTCTGTTGAATATGCAGCTGGAGCCATGGATCCCTCTATATGTACTCTGGATTTAGTCCCTGGGAGCTTTGAGTGGTTCATATTGTTGTTAATCTTATGGCACTACAAACCTTGGGTCCTTTCAATTGCTCCTCCATTGGGGACCCTGTGCTCAGTTAAATGGTTGACTGTGAGCATCTTCCTCTGTCTTTGTCAGGCTCTGGCAGAGCCTCTCAAGAGACAGCCCTATCAGGCTACCTTCAGCATGCACTTCCTGGCATCCACAATTCTGTCTGGATTTTATAACTGTGTATGGGATGAATCCCCAGGTGGGGGCAGT
This sequence comes from Tokudaia tokunoshimensis, assembly GCA_036184795.1. NCBI lineage: Eukaryota > Metazoa > Chordata > Mammalia > Rodentia > Muridae > Tokudaia > Tokudaia tokunoshimensis. The sequence continues at coordinate 112,270,934 of BTHU01000012.1, read as the reverse complement.
CTCTGGATGGTCTTTCCCTCAGTCTCTGCTCCACATTCTGTCTCTATACCTCCCCCACTGGGTATTTTGTTCCCCTTCTAAGAAGGACCAGAGAATCCATACTTTGTTCTTCCTTCTTCTTGAGCTTCATTGATCTGTGAATTGTATCTTAGATGTTCTGAGCTTCTGGACTGATATCCACTTATCAGTTAGTGCATACCATGTATGTTCTTTTGTGATTGGGTTACCTTACTCAGAATGATATTTTCTATTTCCATCCATTTGCCTAAGAATTTCACGAATTCATATTTTTTAGTAGCTGAGTAGTATTCCATTGTGTAAATGTACCACAATTTCTGTATCCGTTCCTCTGTTGACAGACATCAGGGTTCTTTGCTGCTTCTGGCTATTATAAATAAGGCTGCTATGAACATAGTGGAACATATTCATATTACATGCTGGAGAATCATCTCAGTATATGCTGAGGAGTGGTATAGCAGGGTTCTCCAGCAGTATTATGCCCAATTTTCTGAGTAAATGCCAAACTGATTTCCAGAGTGGTTGTACCAGCTTGCAATCCCACCAGCAGTAGCTGAGTGTTCCTCTTTCTCCACATCCTTGCCAGTACCAGCTGTTTCCTGAGGTTTTGATCTTAACCATTCTGACTGGTGTGAGGTAAAATCTCAGGGTTGTTTTGATTTGCATTTCCCTGATAACTAAGGATGTTGAACACTTCTTTTGGTGCTTCTCAGCCCTTCAATATTCCTCAGGTGAAAATTCATTGCTTAGCCCTGTACCCCATTTTTAATAGTGTTATTTGGTTCTCTGGAGTCTAACTTCTTGAGTTCTTTGTATACATTGAATATTAGCCCTCTGTCGGATGCAAGGTTGGGAAAGATCTTTTCCCAATTTGTTGATTGCCATTTTGTCATATTGACAGTGCCCTTTGCCTTACATAAACTTAGTAATTTTATGAGGTCCAATCTGTACTGGCTGGTTTTGTGTGTCAACATGATACAGGCTGGATTTATCACAGAAAAGGAGCTTCACTTGGGGAAGTGCCTCCATGAGATCGAGCTGTGGGTATTTTCTCAACTGATTAAGGGGAAAGGGTCCCTTGTGGGTGGTACCATCTCTGGGCTGGTATTCTCGGGTATTATAAGAGAGCAGGGTGAGTGAGCCAGTGGAAGCAAGCCAAAAAGGAACATCCCTCCATGGCCTCTGCATCAGTTCCTGCTTCCTGACCTGCTTGACTGACTGACTTCCTTTGGTGATGAACAACTGTGTGGAAGTGTAAGCTCAATAAACCCTTTCCTCCCCAGCTTGCTTCTTGTCATGATGTTTGTGCAGGAATAGAAACCGTAACTAAGACAAATTGTTACCAGCATAGTGGGGTATTCCTGTGACAACCTGACCATGTTTTGGGGAGAACTTTGGAAGGACTTTGGAACTTTGAGCTAGAAGAGTCATTAGGATGTTAAGAGCTCTGTGGAAATTTCTGTAGGAGCTTGGAAATTAATGTTAAGTACAGTGCAGATGATGGAGGCCTGGCTTGTGAAATTTCAGAGGGAAGATTAAAGACTCTTATCAGGGTCATGTTTTGATTATGAAGATTCTGTGGTTTTGGTTAGCTGGGGCTCAAGAATCAGCTGTGATTAACAAGATACCAGAACCACTAAAGCAATCCTTCCTTTTTACTGGGACTATTGAAGTTGGTTAGCTGGAGCTAAGAAATTAGCGGTGATTAAGAAGAGACTAGTATCACTGAGGTGAAATCTTCTGGGAAGTGTTTTCTGAGAGCACAGAGGCTGTGTTCCAGAGATAGCCATGATTGTACTTTGTGCTGTGGCTGGACTTGGTACTGTGTAAGAGTTACCCATGTGGTACTGGTTTTGAAGTCATGAAGGAGTCATAAAGAGCAGCTGAGGCTCAGCACTGTGAGAGGCCACAGAAGGCCATTGGTGAAGGTACAACTTTAGTAGCAATTGATGGCTCAGGACTGAAGGGGTCATGCATAGGGGTTAAGACTTGGCAAAATGAAAAGAGCCTATGAGAGGCTATTGGTGAAGCCTAGTTACAGTGGAAGACAGCAGTTTTTTGGAGTTGCCAGTGCCATGTGATGACCACCAAGAACAGCAGCAGCAGTGGAGTACAGACAGCTTGAGCCTAGAAGATAAAGTGTGTGCTACAAAGGGCAGAACTGGAGAAGTGATCCAAGTCCTTGAAGGAGCCTGGAAGATCAAAAGTTGGATCCCAGACATTGAACCATTGGAGTGTGAGTTTTGCTTTTGATTGTGACTGTGCATTGATATTTTTCCCTCTTGAAGGAAAAAAGTATTTTAGAGGAACCCACAGTTAAGAGACTTTGAATTTTTAAAAGACTTTTAATTTTCAAAGATATTGAACATTTTAACTTTTAATATGTAAAGACTGTGGGACTTTTAAAGTTATTTAGATCTTGGGGATGAATAAGAAAGTAAGGGTTGAGGCTTAATAGTGATGGGTTTCTGTGTCAATTTGACACAGGCTGGAGTTATCACAGAGAAAGGATCTTTGATTTAATCCTTATTTCTTTTGTGACCAAGGTATCATTGAGTAGAGCATTGTTCAGCTTCCAAGTGTATATTGGATTTCTGTGGTTTTTGTTGCTATTGAAGACCAGCCTTAATCCATAGTGATCTGATAGGAGGCATGGGAATATTTCAATCTTCCTTTATCTCTTGAGGTCTGTTTTGTGACCATTTATATGGTTGCTTTGGGAGAAGGTACCATGAGGTGCTGAAAAGAAGGTATATTCTTTTGAATTAGGATGAAATGTTCTATAGATATCTATTAAATCCATTTGGTCCAAAACTTCTGTTAGTTCCACTGTGTCTCTGTTTAGTTTATGTTTTCCTGATCTGTCCATTGACGAGTGTGGTGTGTTGACGTCACCCACAATTATTGTATGAGGTTCAATGTGTGCTTTGAGCTTTTACAAATGTGGGTGCCCTTGCATTTAGAGCACAGATGTTTAGAATTGAGAGTTCTTCTTCGTAGATTTTTCATTTGATGAATATGAAGTGTCCTTCTGTGTTGTTATGACGACTTTTGCTTGAAAGTAAATTTTATCCAATATTAGAAGGGTTACTCCAACTTGTTTCCTGGGACAATTTGCTTGGAAAATTGCTTTCCAGCCTTTTACTCTGAGGTAGTGTTTGTCTTTGACACTGAGATGAGTTTCCTGTATGAAGCAAAATGTTGGGTCCTGTTTACATATCCAGACTGTTAGTCTATGTTTTTGTTATTGGGGAAGTGAGTCCATTGATGTTAAGAGATATTAAGGAAGAGTGATTGTTGCTTCCTGTTATTTTTGATTTAATTTTTATGTTTGTGTGGTTATCTTCTTTTGGGTTTGTTGAAAGATTACTTTCTTGCTTTTTCTAGGGTGTAGTTTCCCTCCTTGTGCTGGGATTTTCCATTCATTATCCTTTGTAGGGCTGGATTTGTAGAAAGATACTGTGTAAATTTGTTTTTGTCATAGAATACCTTGGTTTCTCCATCTATGGTAATTGAGAGATTTGCTGGATATAGCAGCCTGGGTTGGCATTTGTGTTCCTTTAGGTTCTGTATGGCATCTGCCCATGTTCTTCCAGCTTTCATAATCTCTGGTGAGAAGTCTGGTGTAATTTTGATAGGTCTACCTTTATATGTTACTTGATGTTTTTCCCTTACTGCTTTTAATATTCTTTGTTTAGTGTATTTTGCATTTTAATTATTATGTGACAGGAGGAATTTCTTTTCTGGTCAGACATATTTGGAGTTCTGTAGGCTTCTAGTATGTTCATGGGCATCTATTTCTTTAGGTTAGTTCAGTTATCTTCTATAATTTTGTGGAATCCATTTACTGGCCCTTTAAGTTGGAAATGTTCACTCTTCTATACCTATAAACCTTAGGTTGGTCTTCTCATTTTGTCTTGGATTTCCTAGATATTTTGGGTCAGTAGTTTTTTGCATTTTGCATTTTCTTTGACTGTTGTGTCAATGCTTTCTGTGATATCTTCTGCATCTGAGATTCTCTCTTCTATCTCTTGTATTCTGTTGTTGATGCTTGCATCCATGACTCCTGACTTCTTTCCTAGGTTTTCTATGCCCAGAGTTGTTTCCCTTTGTGATTTCTTTATTGTTTCTACTTTCATTTTTAGATCTTGTATGGTTTTGTTCAGTTCCTTCACTTGTTTGTTTGTGTTTTCCTATAATTCTTTAAGGGTTTTTTGTGTTTCCTCTTTATGTGCTTCTACCTGTTGATCCATGTTCTCCTGTATTTTTTCAAGGGATTTATTTATATCTTTCTTGAAGTTCACTATCAGCATCATGAGATGTGATTTCAAATACAGTTCTTGCTTTTCCAGTGTGTTGGGGTATCCAGGACTTGCTGTTGTGGGTGAATTGTGTTTGGATGGTGTCATGTTGCCTTGGTTTCTGTTGTTAATTCTTGTGTTTGCATTTTGCCATCTGGCTATCTCTGGTGCTAGCTAGTCTTGCTATCTCTGACTGTGGCTTATTTGTCCTGCAAGCCTGTGTATCTGTACTCCTGGGAGATCTGTTCTCTCTGGGAGGATTTTAGGTATGGAGAGCTGTGATACAGGGTCAGCTCAGTTATGCAGACAGAAACCAGAAATATCCTGTCCCCAGCATATACTTTATTCTTGTGTCCTGATGGCTCTGGGCAGGTCCCTCTTAGGACAGAAATTTGAAGAGAGGTGGAGGTCTTACCTGTGTACACAGGTGTGTAGGCACTCCTGGGAGACCAGCTCTCTTGCCCTGTATTTGTGTATGTAGCTCTGTGGCCTAGAAACTATATATATATATTCTAACCACAGAACCTTAAGTAAATACATAAAAAAGTTAATGGATAAATTCTTATCTATGTGTGGATTAATAAAAGATTATTTGTTTTTATTTTCTTTCCCTTGGGCTAAATCTTGTTGATCTTCATTATTATTTAATTATACTATTTCTTTCTTTATTATATACATTATTATTTACTTATGCAGCATATGTGCATGTTTGTGCATGTGTGTGCAACTACTCATTTTGGTTTATATGTGTGTGCGTGTGTGTGTGTGTGTGTGTGTGTGTGTGTGTGTTTTGTGGCCAAAGGTCAACATTTAGTTACTTCTTCATCACTCCATTTTTTTTTTATCAGTCAGTATCTCTCACTGAACCCAATGCACAATAATTGTCTCAATTGCCTGGGCTGCATACTCTCTAGATCTTCCTCTCTCTACTTCTCTCTCATGGAATGACAAAAATGCCCAACTGTGACTGATTTTTTTCATGTCTATGCCAGACGTCTGAACATCTGATTTCATATTTGTATGGCAGGCACATTAGAGACTAAGTCATCTTTTCGGTTCCTATATGGACATATTAATGCATAATTATGCCAAATTTTATGCTAATTTTGAAATTTAAAACTGTAGTTTTGTCTGATTCAGTTATTGAAATCTTCAAAAATAATCTGTATTGTTCCCAATATTTTAAAATATACTGTAATATAACATGTTGCATAAATTACCATAAATTTGAGCTAGTAATTTGTTCAGTAAAGGCACTTGCAGTTTTTTCTGAGAATCTTGGTTTAGTTTCACCTATATCAAGTGATATAAAACTGCGTGTAACTCCAGACTGTAACTCCTCTTCTGAATTGTGTGAGTAATAAATCACAGCCCCTCATTTCCTCCTGTACTCACTCTTCCATGTTTAACCATCATATGTCCAGCATGTTGTTCTTGAACAGTGTAAGTTTCAAACTAGATGAACTTTACCTTCCAATATTAGGTCTTCTGAACCCATAAAGAAAGTTCTGAAGCCTTAAATACTTTCCAGGCTTTCAGGTGAACTAGATTGCAGAGTACTCAAAGGTCAATTATGAACTATTTCCCAGTAGGGTGGTGATTGTAGTTCAAAAAATATACAGATAAGGTTGTTCAAAGAAATCCCGTAAAGTTAATATCCCTGACCCATCTACCCAATGTAATTTGAAAGGTGTTAAATTTGGGTAAATTGTTAACAGTGTACACAATATCCCTGCACACTCTACAGAATCCGTGTTGCAATTAATGGTCTCCAGCAACTTTTTCTCTTTTGAAATCCCTAGGCATCCTTCTGTGAACTGTATCATGGGTATTTCCAAACATTTTGGCTAATATCCACCTATCAGTGTGTACATACCATGCATGTCCTATCCAGCTATAACATTCTTGGGCACATACCCAAAAGATGCTCCACTATATCTAAAAGACACCTTTTTTACACCATCTTTGTTTTTTTTTTCTATTTCAATGTCTGTTTTATAAAATTAATTTCCATGAGAGAAAATTTGCTATTTTTCTATTGAATCCAGCATAATTTGCATAATAGCAATTTCTAGTTCCACATATCTTCTTGCAAATGACAGTATTTCATTATTATTATTAAAATGGATGAATCCTTGATCACATATACATATGTGCCATTCTTTTTTTTTTCTAAGTTTTTTTTATTTACATTCCAAATCATTTCCCCTTTCCCGTTTCCTCCCTCCCCAAAAGTCCCATAAGCCCCCTTCCCTCCTTCTTTTCTCCATTCAACCCCATCTCCTTTCTCTGTCCTGGCGTTCCCCTACATCCAGTCTTTCCAGGACCAGGGGTTTCTCCTTCCATCTTCTTAGAAATCTATTGATATGCGAATTCTGTCTAGGGTATTACGAGATTCTGGGTTAATATCCCCTTATCAGTGAGTGCATGCCATGTGTGTTCTTTTGTGATTGGGTTACCTCACTAAGGATGATATTTTCAAGTTCTGATCATTTGCCTAGGAATTTCGTGAATTCATTGTTTTTAATTGCAGAGTAGTATTCCATTGTGTAGATATACCACATCTTCTGAATCCATTCCTCCATTGAGGGACATCTGGGTTCTTTCCAGCTTCTGGCTATTATAAATAAGGCTGCTATGAACATAGTGGAGCATGTGTCCTTATTGCATGCAGGTAAAGCCTCTGGGTATATGCCCAGGAGTGGTATAGCTGGATCCTCCGGGAGTGTCATGCCCAGTTTTCTGAGGAACCGCCAGACTACTTTCCAGAGTGGCTGTACCAGTTTGCAATTCCACCAGCAGTGGAGGAGTGTTCCTCTTTCTCCACATCCAACAACTGCTGTCTCCTGTGTTTTTGATCTTAGCCATTCTGACTGGTGTGAGATGAAATCTCAGGGTTGTTTTGATTTGCATTTCCCTAATGACTAAGGATGATGAACATCTCTTTAGGTGCTTCTCAGCCATTAGATATTCTTCAGGTGAGAACTCTTTGTTTAGTTCTGTACCCCATTTTTTAATGGGGTTACTTGCCTCTCTGGAGTTTGACTTCTTGAGTTCTTTGTATATATTGGATATTAGCCCTCTGTCGGATGTAGGGTTGGTGAAGATCATTTCCCAGTTAGTTGGTTGCTGCTTTGTCTTTTTGACAGTGTCTTTTGCCTTGCTAAAACTTTGTAATTTAATGAGGTCCCATTTGTCTATTCTTGATCTTAGAGCATAAGCTATTGGAGTTCTGTTCAGGAAATTCTCCCCTGTGCCCATATGTTCAAGGTTCTTCCCTAGTTTCCTTTCTATTAGTTTCAGTGTGTCTGGTTTTATGTGGAGATCTTTGATCCACTTAGAATTGAGCTTAGTGCAAGGAGATAAGGATGGGTCAATTTGCATTCTGCTGCATGTTGACCTCAAGTTGAGCCAGCACGATTTGTTGAAAAGGCTATCTTTTTTCCACTGGATGGTTTTAGCTCCTTTGTCAAAGATCAAGTGACCATAGGAGTGTGGATTCATTTCTGGGTCTTCAATTCTGTTCCATTATTCTACATGCCTGTCACTTTACCAATACCATGCGGTTTTAACACTATTGCTCTGTAGTACAGCTTGAGGTCCGGGATACTGATTCCCCCAGAGGTTCTTTTACTCTTGAGAATAGTTTTAGCTATTCTGGGTTTTCTGTTATTCCAGATGAATTTTTGAATTGCTCTTTCTAACTCTATGAAGAATTGAGTTCGGATTTTGATGGGGATTGCATTAAATCTGTATATTACTTTTGGTAAGATGGTCATTTTTACTATATTAATCCTGCTAATCCATGAGCATGGCAGATTTTTCCATCTTCTGAGGTCTTCTTCAATTTCTTTCTTCAGAGACTTGAAGTTCTTGTCATACAGATCTTTCATTTGTTTGGTTAGAGTCACGCCAAGATACTTTATATGGTTTGTGGCTATCGTGAAGGGTATCATTTCTCTTACTTCTTTCTCAGCCTGCTTATCCTTTGAGTATAGGAAGGCTACTGACTTGCTTGAGCTGATGTTATATCTGGCCACTTTGCTGAAGTCGTTTATCAGCTGTAGGAGTTCTCTGGTGGAGTTCTTTGGGTCGCTTAATATACTATCATATCGTCTGCAAATAGTGATAGTTTGACTTCTTCCTTTCCAATTTGTATCCCTTTGACCTCCTTTTGTTGTCTAATTGCTCTAGCTAGAACTTCAAGTACTATATTGAAAAGATATGGAGAGAGAGAGCAGCCTTGTCTAGTCCCTGATTTTAGTGGGATTGCTTCAAGTTTCTCTCCATTTAGATTGATACTGGCTACCGGTTTGCGGTAAATTGCTTTTACTATGTTTAGATATGGGCCTTGAATTCCTGATCTTTCCAAGACCTTTAGCATGAAAGGATGCTGAATTTTGTCAAATGCTTTCTCAGCATCTAATGAGATGACCATGTGGTTTTTTTCTTTGAGATTGTTTATATAGTGGATTACATTGATGGATTTCCTTATATTGAACCATCCCTGCATCCCTGGGATGAAGCCTACTTGATTGTAGTGAATGATCGTTTTGATGTGTTCTTGGATTCGGTTGGCAAGAATTTTATTGAGTATTTTTGCATCGATATTCATAAGAGAGATTGGCCTGAGATTCTCTTTCTTTGTCGGATCTTTGTATGCTTTTGGTATTAGTGTAATTGTGGCTTCATAGAACGAGTTGGGTACTGTTCCTTCTGTTTCTATTTTGTGGAACAGTTTGAAGAGTATTGGTGTTAGGTCTTCTTTAAAGGTCTGAAAGAATTCTGCACTAAAACCATCTGGACCTGTGCTTTTTTTGGTTGGAAGACTTCCAATGACAACTTCTATTTCTTCCGGGGTTATATGACAGTTGAGATGGTCTATTTGATCCTGATTTAATTTTGGTATCTGTCAAGGAAATTGTCCATTTCCTCAAGATTTTCTAGTTGTGTTCAATACAGACTTTTGTAGTAGGATCTGTTGATTTTTTGAATTTCCTCAGTTTCTGTTGTTATCTCTCCCTTTTCATTTCTGATTTTATTAATTTGGATACTATATCTGTGCCCTCTGGTTAGTCTGGCTAAGGGCTTATCTATCTTGTTGATTTTCTCAAAGAACCAATTCCTCGTTTTGTTGATTCTTTGTATGGTTTTATTTGTTTCTACTTGATTGATTTCAGCCCTGAGTTTGATGATTTCCTGCCTTCTACTCCTCTTTGGTGTATTTTCTTCTTTTTGTTCCAGGGCTTTCAGGTGTGCCATTGAGCTGTTAGTGTATGCTGTCTCCCTTTTCTCTTTGGCGGCACTCAGGACTATGAATTTTCCTCTTAGCACTGCTTTCATTGTGTCCCATAAATTAGGGTATGTTGTGCCTTCATTTTCATTAACTTTCAAAAAGTCTTTGATTTCTTTCTTTATTTCCAAATTGACCAAGTTATCATTGAGTAGAGCATTGTTCAGCCTCCATGTGTACGTGGGTTTTCTTTTGTTTTTGTTGCCATTGAAGACCACCCTTATTCCATAGTGATCTGATAGGAGGCATGGAATTAGTTCTATCTTCTTATATCTGTTGAGGTCTGATTTGTGACCAATTACATGGTCAATTTTGGAGAAGGTACCATGAGGTGCTGAGAAGAAGGTGTATTCTTTAGCTCTAGGATGAAATGTTCTATATATATCAGTTAGTTCCATTTGGTCCAAGGCTTCAATTAGATTCACTGTGTCCCTGTTTAGTTTCTGCTTTCCTGAACGATCCATTTCAGAGAGCGGGGTGTTGAAGTCACCCACTATTATTGTGTGCAGTGCGATGTGTGCTTTGAGCTTTAGTAAAGTTTCTTTTACGAATGAGGGTGCCCTTGCATTTGGAGCATAGATATTCAGAATTGAGAGTTCTTGATGGTGGATTTTTCCCTTGATCAGTATGCAGTGTCCTTCTGTGTCTTTTTTGATGACTTTAGGTTGAAAATCAATTTTATCTGATATTAGGATGGCTACTCCACCTCGTTTCTTGGGGCCATTTGCTTGTAAAATTGTTTTCCAGCCACTCTGAGGTAGTGTTTGTCTTTGACACTGAGGTGTGTTTCCTGCATGCAGCAAAATGCTGGGTCCTGTTTACGTATCCAGTCTGCTAGTCTATGTCTTTTTATTCGGGAATTGAGACCATTGATATTAAGAGAGATTAAGGCATAGTGATTATTGCCGTCTGCCTTTCTTGATGCTATCTTTATGTTTGAGTGGTTATCTCCTTTTGGGTTGATTCAAGAATGTTATTATCTCATTTTTTTCCAGGGTGTTGTTTCTCTCCCTGTATTGGCGGTTTCCACTTATTATCTGTTGCAGTGTTGGATTTGTGGAAAGATATTGTGAAAATTTGGTTTTATCATGGAATATCTTGGCCTCTCCATCTATTGTGATTGAGAGTTTTGCTGGGTATAGTAGTCTAGGCTGGCATTTGTGCTCTCTTAGTGTCTGCATGAGATCTGCCCAGGATCTTCTGGCTTTCATAGTCTCTGGTGAGAAGTCTGATGTGATTCGGATAGGTCTTCCTTTGTATGTTACTTGGCCCTTTTCTCTTTCTGCTTTTAATATTATTTCTTTGTTCAGAACATTTGATGTTTTTATTATTACGTGACGGGAGGTATTTCTGTTCTGGTCCAGTCTGTTTGGAGTTCTGTAGGCTTCTTGTACGTTCATCAGCATCTCTCTCTTTAGGTTAGGGAAGTTTTCCGCCATAATTTTGTTGAAGATGTTTACTGGCCCTTTAAGTTGCAAATCTTCACTCTCATCTATACCTATAATCCTTAGGTTTGGTGTTCTCATTGTGTCCTGGATTTCCTGGATGTTTTGGGTTACACATATTTTGCATTTTGCATTTTCTTTGACTGTTGAGTCGATGCTTTCTATGGTATCTTCAGCACCTGAGATTGTTCTTCCATCTCTTGTATTCTATTGTTGATGTGTGCATCTATGACTCCTGATTTCTTCCCAAGGTTTTCTATCTCCAAAGTTGTCTCCCTTTGTGATTTCTTAGTTGTTTCTACTTCCTTTTTTAGTTCCTGGATGGATTTGCTGAGATCCTTCACTTGTTTGTTTGTATTTTCCTGTATTTTTTTAAGGTATTTTTGCATTACCTCTTTCAGGATTTCTGCCTGTTGACCCTCGTTCTCCTGCATTTCTCTGAGCGATTTCTGTGTTTCCTCCTCAATGGAATCCATCTTTTGATCCATCGTCTCCTGCATTTTTTAAGCAGTCCTCGTGTTTCCTTTGTAAGGGCATCTATCCGTTGATTCATTTCTTTAAGCAATTTTTGTGTTGCCTCCTTATGGGCATCCGTCTGTTGACCCACATTCTTCTGCATTTCTTTATGCAATTTTTGTGATTCCTTTGTGAGTGCATCTACCCATTGATTCATCTCGTTAAGCGATTTTTGTGTTGTCTCCTTGTGCACCTCCATCTTTTGATCCATGTTCTCCTGCATTTCTCTAAGCGATTTTTGTGTTTCCTTTGTAAGGGCTTCTAACTGTTGATTCATGGTCTCCCGTAATTCTTTATTAGATTTATTTGTGTCCTTCTTGTGATCCTCTAATAGCATCATGAGAAGTGATTTTAAATCCAGATCTTGTCTTTCGGGTGTGGTGGGGTATCCAGGACTTGCTGCTGTTGGAGAGTTGGGTTCGGATGGTGCCATATTACTTTGATTTCTGTTAGTAACATTCCTACGTTTGCCTTTTGCCATCTGGTTACCTCTGATGTTAGTTGGTCCTGCTGTCACTGGCTGTTGGTTGGACCTCCTGTGAGCCTGCAACCTATTTCTGCCCCCCTCCCCCAGTTTACCAGGATTCCCCTGGCACAGATTTCTGGGGCCTGCCCTGCTCCTGAGTGACTTTGTAGCCCTGATGTGCCTTGCCCCAAGTGATGTTATATTGGGGAGTCCTTGCACATCCAAAGGCTCAGTGTAGTGGATTCCTGGAGCAGAGGTCGCCAAAGGGAGGCTGGTAGGCTCCTGCCCTGTGCAGGGGTGTGTGATCTCTCCTAGAGTGTGGGGGGGAAGGGGGCGTCCCTCTGCCAGGCAGAAGTCCCACATCAGAGCTGGCTTGCTGGTTACTGCAGATCTGCCCAGCTCTTGGGAGCCACGTACACACAAGCCGCCCGAGACCCAAGCGATATTATGCCTATCTGTCTCAGAGCCTGGCAGTCCCAACTTCCCGGCCACTGGAGCAAAGATGGCGGAGTGCACTCTGCACTCTCTCCGTGGCGCTGGGCACCCTGCAGAGGCGATGGCCTGCAGATCTGGCAGCCAGATGACCACAGCGCTGTTCTGTTCTTGGGAGCAGGCGGAAGCCCCAACAGGCCGTGTCCCAAGCGATGTTATATTGGGGAGAACCTGTGTACCTGTCTCTTCAGTGCAGTCTACCAGAACAGAGGTCGCGGAAGGGAAGCTCTTACACCATCTTTGTAACAGCCAGAAAATAGGATTGATAAATGAATATGTGGTTTATTTACATAATGTACTACTATTCAGCTATGAAAAGCAAGGACATCATGAATTTCTCAGAACTAGAATCTATCATTTGGAGTGAGGTAACCCTGATCCTAAAGGGCTATTTCTAAGTTTCTAGAGAAACTACCAGATTGATTTCCCGAGTGGTTTTACAAGTTTCCCATCCAGCTAGCAATGGAGGATTGTTCCCCTTTGGCCACTTCTTTGCCACTATGTGATGTCCTATGTGTTTTTATCTTAGCCATTCTGATTGTTGTATGGTAGAATCTCCTGGTTGTCTTGATATGAATTTTCTTGATGATTAAGAATATTGATCATTTCTCTAAGTGCTTCTAGGCAATTTGAGATTCTTCTCTTGAGAATTTTCTGTTTAGTTCTGTACCACAATTTTTATTGATATATTTGTGGTATTTTTGTTGATTTTGTTGTTTTTTTATTGTTGTCATTGTTGTTTTAGATTCTAACTTCTTAAGTCTTTGATAGATTTTGGATATTAGCTCTCTGTCAGATGAAGGGTTAATGAAGATCTTTTCCCAATCTGTAGGGTGCAGTTTTGCCATATTGACAGTGTCCATTGCCTTACAGAAGTTTTTCAGTTTCATGAGGTCCTGTTTATTAATTCTTCATGTTAGTAACTGAGCCATTGGCATTCTGTTCAGTATTTTTTTCTTATGTTAATGTGTGCAAGGTTGTTTCACACTTTCTTTTCTATTAGATTCAGTGAGTCAGGTTTTATTTTGAGGGACTTGTGTTTTGTGTGGGGTGACAAATATGGATCTATTTGCGTTCTTCTACATGCTCATATCCAGTTAGACCAGCACCACTTGGTGAAGATGCTCTTCCTGTTGCCTTATATGGTTTTGGCTCCTTTTTTAAAAAAAAATCAAGTGTCTGTAGGTGTATAGGTTAATTTCTGGGTCTTTGATTCAATTCCATTAATCCACTTGGTTGTTTTTATGCCAAAACATGCTATTTTTGTTACTATTTGTCTGAATTACAGCTTTAGGTCAGAGATAGTGATATGTCAGAAGTTCATTTACTGTTCAAGATTATTTTGACAATCCTGAGCTTTTGTTTTCCCTTAAAAAGTTGATAATTATTTTTCCATCTACCATGATTAAGTAGGCTTCAATCCAGGAATACAGGGGTGGTTCAATATATGAAAATCCATCAATGTAATCCATAGTATAAAAAAGCTGAAATACAAAAATACTACATGATTATCTCACAAGATACTGAAAATGCATTTGACAAAATCCAAAATTCCTTCATGATAAAAGTCTTGGCAACAGCAGGGATATAGTAGCATATCTAAACACAATAAAAGGCAACATACATCAAACCCATGGCCAACATTAAATTAAATGGAGAGAAAGTTATTGCATTTCTACTGAAATCTGACACAAGACATCACTGTTCCTCTCCCCTTATCTCGTCAACATAGTACTTGAAGTTCTTGCTAGAGAAACTAACCATGATCAGATTGGAAAAGAAGAAGTTGAAGTGTTGCTATTCACAGATGATATGATAGTATTCATAAGTGACCGCAAATTTTTACCAGAGAAATCCTGTAGCTGAAAAAAACAACTTCATCAAAGTGGCTGGATATAAAATTAACTCAATGAAATTAGTATCTCTTCTGTTCCCAAGTGATAAATGGGCTGAGACAGAAGTTAGAGAAACAGTACCCTTCACAATAGCCACAAATAACATAAACTATCTTGGTGTAACTCTAACCAAGCAAGTGAAAGATCTGTATGACAAGAACTTCAAGTCTTTGAGGAAGAAAATTGAGTAATATATTGGAAGATGGAAAAATTTCCCTTACTCATGTATCAGTAGGATTGACATAGTTAAAATGGCTATCTTACCAAAAGCAGTCTACAGGTTCAGTGCTATTCCCATCAAAATTCCAACACAATTATCCAGACATCTTGAAAACATTGCTTAATCTTAAACTAGTAGTCCAGTGAAGAAAACTGTCTAGTCCCTACAAAGGTGTCCCATAATACTATGCCTGATTGGTAGATAATATTTTAGGATGACTTACAGTTTCTGTAGTAAAATTTCACATGAAACAACATGCAAACATATATCACAGCTAAGATTTTATACTCAGAAAATCTATATAAGCATGAAACAAGTTTAGTTTTAAAAGATTTGGCTCTCAAGTTTAAATATAGTCGATTTTGAAAGAAGAAAAATTGTATGCTTTTATCTTTTATTTATGAGAATATAATCCATGTGTTTTCTATGTGTGTATATTTATAACTCTGTATGAATTTGTAACACTTGTCTTAATAGGGTTTTTCCCTGTAATATAGTAAAATACACAAATGATATACAAATACATATTATACATCATTATAATGTAAATTTCTCTCTGTTCATGTGGTTAGACTGACATCTTCAAAGACACAGCATTGAAATAAAGAAAATTTTAGAGGAAGTGTGAAAATTTACATGATTCACTTTGCTCATCTTCTCAAAATATTATACCCTGAAATGGTTATTATATAATGTTATACAATTTTAACTAGTTTAGAACTTTGAGTCTTCAAATAAATCATCTTCAAATATAGCTTTCAAATAATGCCTGGCTTTTGAATGAGCCAAAATACAAAAGTAGTATACATTAATGTAATATTAAACTGTTCATGTTGGGCTCCTTATTTCATGTAATGTAAAATGTTTTACAAAATTATTTGATCTACTATATTAATGTTATTACTGATTGACTCAAGAAAGAATTGGAGGTGTGATATTTTATCACCATCTTTAGGGCTCTCATGAAATACAATTTCAGGAAATAATGTAGGTTAAAGTGTGTTCACAAACAATGTTTCTTTATTCAATTTATTCAATATTATACTCAACATTGTGTATTATTTTATGTTATATGCTATTATGTCTACATTTCTTGCCTTTCTTCTTGTTTCCCTTGCATTCCTGGTCCTTTAGAAGCCAGGAAAGTGGTCTGATCATCTGGAGTTAGTATTCCCAATGGGTGAGAAGAATGATATAGGCATAGGCTACCCGAGTCTCTGGAAAAATAGTTAGCATTTATAATCAATGTCTGAAGCACATCTTTAGCCTAAGAGTTGCAACTTTTCAACAATAGCTAATCATGAATGTAGTCACAAGATAATAGTGAGAAGTAAAATGTATGTAGTATCCCCAGAATTTAAAGTCAAAACTGCATCGCTTCTCAGCCTTTTGGCTAAGATCAAGTATAAAGTCAAAACTGTATCATAAAGTCACCTCTATTTTGCGTCTTTCCTAAAGACACATTAGTAAGAACTCAAAATATATTCTACTAAGAAAACCTAGGGGTTTTACTTGAGAGGGTATCTGATGCAATTTAAAGTCAGGAAACCATCCTAAGACCCAGAGAGAACAAGAGAAATGTAGGAATAAATAACTAACCTATCAAAACAAGACTAGATATCAATATCTAGAATTCCAATAATCCCAACCACAGATGCCTATATATCAGCATGAAAATCAATAACATCCAGGACAGTATGTCTCTACTAGAGTCTAATAACCCTAATAGAGTAGGCACTGTGACACACAACATAGCTGAAGTGCAAGACAAGAATTTCAAGAGAGGTATTGTCAATATGATCAAGGACTTTAAACAGAATATGAAAAATATATTAATCAAATTTATATAAACACAAAGAACTTTTGAATTAAATAAAGAAAAAATTTCAAGATATCAACGTACAAATTGAATCAATAAAGAAAACCCATACAGAGGGAAAACTGAAATTGAAAAATTTAAGGCTATCTCCCGAGAGGCTCTGCCAGAGCCTAACAAATACAGAGTAAGATGCCTGCAGCCAACCATTGGACTAAGCATGGGGTCCCCAGAGTGGTGCCCAAGGGAGGAGTTAGAGAAAGGACCAAAGGAGTTGAAGGGGTTTGCAACACCACAGGAAAAACAATATCAACCACCCAGACCCCCCAAAGCTCCTAGGCACTAAACAACCAACAAAGGAGTACACATGGAGGAACCCTTGACTCCAGCCACATATGTAGTAGAGGATGACCTTGTCAGACATCAATAGGAGAAGAGGCCCTTGGTGCCATGAAAGCTTGATGCCCAAGTGTAGGGGAATTCGAGGGCAGGAAGGTGGGAATGGATGGGTAGAGAAACACCCTCAAAGAAGCAGGGGGTGGTGGGAAGGGATGGGAGGCTTCCAGGGAGGGGACTGGGAAAAGTGATAGCATTTGAAATGTAAATATAAAGAAGATATCCAATAAAGTTCAAAAACAACAACAAAAAAAAAAAAAGAGGAAAATTTAGGAACCTGGACAAGAACCACAAAGGTAACACTTGCCAGCAGAATACAAGAGATGGAGTAGAGAATGTCAGGCCTTGAAGACAAGAGAGAAGAAATGGATACTTTAAAAAAGTGGGAATGTCTAAAAGAAATCAAATAGCCATCTTGGCATATATCCACTGTTAAATTTAAAATATCAGATAAGCAATATAAACAGGTATATAACCCCTAAGAAAATAGAAGTAGTAATTAAAAGTCTTCTAAACAAAGCTGGACAAATAAAACAACAGAAATATGAACAACCAAAAATTAACAAAATCAAACATACAATAAAAACCAAAACAAAACCAAACCCCACCCCCCAAAAAACAACCAAACAAATCAAAAACCAACCAACCAACCAACCAACAAACAGGGCCAGGTACTTTGATTGTGGAATTATACCAGACTTCACAAAGACTTAGCAGCTAATAATCCTCAAATTAGTATAAAAAAGGGAAAGAGAAACAACACATCCTAATTATTTTTGTGAGTTCACAATGACCTAATTCCTAAACCCAATATAGAAAGATATTTACGGACCAATTTGCCTTATGAATATAAAGGCAAAATTTCTCAAAAAAATACTTGCACACCAAATTCAATATAACATAAAATATCATCCACCATGACCACATATGTTTCATTCCATCTGAATTCATGTTCAGATAGTTTAAGATAGGTACACCAATAAATACAATCCACCATACACAGACTAAAAGTTACAAAACATTATCTCATTGGATACAAAAAATGCTTTTGACACAATTCAACCCACTTTCATGAGAAAAGTCCTCCAGAGATTAGAGATACAAGGAACGTACTTCAGCTTATTATGGGTAATTTGTAGCAAGTCCAGAGCCAACATCACCCTAAATGGAGAAAAATAACACATCATTTCCACTTAAATCAAGAAATGAGTAAAGGTTTTACACTCTCTTCATACCTATTGCATATAATATGTTAAGTCTTAGCTAACTAAGTATATTAACTGACAGAAATAATGGGAACACAGATAGCTAGGAAGGAAAGAATTCAAAGTATCTTTATTTGCAGATGATATGATTATTTATGTAACCTACCCAAAACTTTCACAGGGAAACTCCTACAGCATATAAATACTTCTGCATAAAAAGCTGACTACAAACATAGTACACAAAAGTCAATAGGCATTCTAGATGCAATAACAATCATACTGACAAACAAATCAGGGAGGCAGCTCTTTTCATAACAGCCTCAACAACAACAAAACATTGTGACATTTCTAACCAACAAAAGAAAAACCAGTATAGAAAGCAAATGAAGAAAACCACAAAATGTAAGACATTGAAGGAAGAAACTGAAAATATTAAAATATGGGTTTTATGATAATAGATTTAGAAAATTAATATAGGAAAATGATCATTTTACCAAGAGCACTGTAGACATTCAGTGAAATCCCTATCAAAATCCTAATACAATTCATCACAGAACGTGTAAGGATACTTTTCAGCTTCATTTAGACACACAAAGTAACCCAAGATAAATAAAACAATCTTAAGTATTAAGGAAGTATCACCATCCCAATCATAAATTTTAATATATAAATATACTAATAAAAACCACATGGCTTAGCACACAAACAGACCTATTGACTAATATAATCAATTTGAGGAATTAGGCATAAGTATACACATCTATATACATTGGATGATTAATAAATTACCAAGAAATGTACTCTAGAAAAGATATCTTCAATAATTGATACTTATCAAATAGGCTAGCTGTAAATAGGATAATGTAAATATATCCATATCAATCTCCCTGCACAAAACCTAACTCAACATAGATCAACTGCTTCAACATAAAAACACATAAATTGCATATGATAGAAGAGGAAGTGGTGAACAATCTTGAATTTATTGGCATAGAAAAAGACTTTCTGAACAGAACACTCAGAGCACAGGCCCTAAACTCAACAATGAATAAATGTGACATCACGAAACTAAAACAAAACAAAACAAAATACACACACACACACACACACACACACACACACACACAAAACCCTTAGTTTGACAAAGTCATAATCATTGAGAAAAAGTGGCAGGGAAGAGAATGAGAAAATGTTTTTACCAACTACAGTTGATACCGATCTAATACTTTAAAGACAGAAAAAAAAAAAAACAAAAAACCTGGACTTCAGGAAAAGAAAATGTAAAAACAAGTAGAACTGATGCGCATATAATCTCAAAGAAACTGTGGCAGTTCTGAGAGTTTCTGCACAGGACTGTGCCAGGTGGCGTCCTAGAACTGAAAGAATAACATGCAAGCCTCCATTACTAGCGCAGACCTATCTCCCATTAATAACCAATTACAAATGAAAAATTAGTTCTCTCCAAAGGAATCTCAGTAAGGATATATATCACTCTTAAGAATATGTCCCAATGCCCAGCAACAGATGTCTAACATCACCGACTCAATGGCCTTCTCAGCGTTTCTTTGTCTCATAATGTTTTGCCACAATTTATTGTTCTTTTGTGTGTTTGTTTTGTTTTTACCTTATAATAACTTTGCATATATATTACGTTTTGGGGGACACTTTTTCTCTTGTTTTTGATATGTTTTGTTTTATTTTAATCTTTTCTTCTTATTTAATTATAATTCTCTTGATATTTATTTTGTAAGAGGAGACTGAAATGATGTGAAATGTGAATTTAGATACAGATGGAAAGCAAGGTGCTATGATCTGAGAAATTTGGGTAAAAAGGTAACTATAATCAGAATATATTGTAGCAAAGAAATTTATGTTCAATAAAAAGACAATTTTACTACATCTTATTTGAAATGTCTAAAGAAGAAGTAATGTCAGATGCTTCCTGATATTTTAATTTGGATAAAATAGTAGAATAGCATGTATAGGTGTGTTCAGTCACAAATACATATTAGTGTTGAGGAATCTTCAAGAATGAAATCAAGACATTATTGTCAATTTCTGTGCAATTGCTTTATTTCTAACTAAAAACGAATGTTTTCTTCTGATTTTATGTGACAGGGAGAGGTTTAATCTTCTTTAGTTTCTTCTAAGTACAGATATTTCACTGATCATAGTGGCACAAATCTATAATTGCCGTTTTAGGATTGCAGAGGCAGGAGTATCATGATTTTAAGGCTATGCTCATAACACAGAAGGCATCTGTTTTCATACTCAAGCAACACAACAATACCAAACAAATTGACTTAATTCTCATCAAAGAAGGTCTTGGGTTTTAACTACAAGCAAAGAATTAATTCCTTAAATCCATTTACATAATGTTAGCCTATGAATGTTAAGTAGACACAAAAAAATGCAGATTAAATACATGATATTCAAGAAGATATGGTATAATGTGTATTGTTTACAATAATAACTATGGAAGAAGAAGTTAGAAAAAAAGGTTGGCAAGGCACCATATAACAACAACCTGGTGGTCACATAGACAGAGGCCAACATTTTTGAAGTTCAAATGTTAGCAATGATAAGAATAAAAATAAAATGTTTTTTTAATTTTTATTTAACTTTTTTTTACACTCCAGATTGTATCCCCCTCCCAGTCCACCCTCTGATAGTTCCATATTCCATATCTCCTCCCTACCACATTTCCATAAGGATGTCCCTACTCTGAACCCAACCAGACCTCTAAACTCCCTGGTTGCCCCCAGTCTCTTGATAGTTAGGTGCATCTTCCCTGACTAATCCCAGACCCGACAGTCCTTTGCTGTATATGTGTTGCGGGCCTCATATCAGCTTGGGTATGCTGCCTGGTTGGTGGGCCAGTGTCTGAGAGATATCAGGGATCCAGGTTAGTTGAGACTGCTGAACCTTTTCTACAGGGTCACTCTCCTCCTCAGCTTCTTCCAGCTTTCCACTAAATCAACCATGGGGGTGAGATGCTTCTGTCCATTGGTTGGGTGTAAATATCTGCATCTGACTCTTTCAGCTGCTTGTTTGGTCTTTCAGAAGGCAGTCAAGATAGGTTCTTTTTTGTGAGCACTCCATAGCCTCAGTAATAATGTCAGGCCTTGTGAACCTCCCCTTGAGTTGGACCCCATTTTGGGTCTGTCACTGGACTTCCTTTTCCTCCAGCTCTTCTCCATTATTGCCCTTGCAGTTCTTTCAAACAGGAACAACTATGGGATGGCAAAGATCTTCCGGGATGTCTCAGGCTGTGGTGACTTCAGTGGAGTGGACTAGCTGGCGGTCTGCTCCAGTAGACAGCACTGGTCAGAAAGGCAAAACTCTACTTCTAAATATTCATTTACACCATAAATGATTTGAAAATTTCTGTAGAACTATTAAATACTTTTACTTCAATTTTGTGTCTTCAGCATTATAATGTCAGGATGTAAGATAAATTAAAGCACAATCAACCCATTGGAAATAAAGTCATAAAAGAGACTGACTACTTTGAGAAAAAAATAATGAGAACTACAGCTATTGGGCTGATTATGACTACTAAGAACAGTATGGACATAAATGATATTAGGAAAAAATGACCAAAGATGTTGATATGGTGAAAATGTATGGAATGAAAGAACTGAGAACAAGAATAGTGTGCAGTGAGAAATGAGGACTGTGCATAGATTGTTGAAGAAACTGATAAATTAAAGTGAAATTTCAATCCATGAGTGAACACGATTAAGTATTTGATAGTGCATATTAAGGTATCAAAAGCTAGTCAGTTGAAAACAAAAGATAAACCATGTGATATTCCTTAAATGAAAGCCTTTGTTGAAATTAAGAAGAACTTCTATGACAATGAACAAGAAGGAAGTCAAATTTACTGAGTTTTGAGTGAATTGAATATTGATAAAACTGATATGAGTTTTTCTAGAAACTTGGTTTAATTAAAATTAAGCATAATTTTGGTTATTTGAAAAAGAAAGTAAAATGAACATAATTATTTCTCACAGGGAGACATTCAATATGGGAAATAGAAGATGCGTGAACCAGGAAACTGATAAAAAGATTGTTAAATTTTATGAGAGTAGTTGAAATGTGCTAAATAATCCAGAGAAGAATTTGAGCTTTTGAAGAATGAGGCCAGGAGCCACATTCAAAAAAATGAGTTAGAATGAAACTTGTGAATGTTGTTCATCTTCTTCCTGGAAACTGAAAGTAAAAACCTGAAACCAATAAAAGAATAAAATCATATTAGAATTAAGCTCTTTAATAGTAACCCTGGAGGCAAAAAAAAAATCAGTAGAGTAACATACTCAAAGTGTTTCAAAAGAATTATGTCAAAAAGATAATTTAAATTTATCATTGAAATGGAAGAGGGCAATAATGATTTTTTTCCTCATCCAAATGAAACTTCAAAAGATTTTTCAGATAAAAAGCATGATTTGAAATATTCATGAAAATCATATTCAGTAAAAGACACTTTTAATTAATCAAGAGTTAATAACATACATGAAAGAAAATTAAACTTGAAATTTTGAGTAACATATCATCATGTAATTTTTCATATTATCTCTTGAAAATTGAGACTACAAAATTATGATAACTAAAATACTAAGGCACCAAAGAAACCAGCAAACTCCCATGTTTTTAGAATCCTGTTGCATATACCTTAATATTTTATGCTTTTTAAAAATATTCTCTGCTTATATTGAAGTGTAATTGTGAATTTGTGCAAGAATATAACATAACAAAATTATGTTTATATTTTAAACTTATATCTTGAGGTACCTGATTTTAAATTTTAGCATGTAACTCTTTATTAACTATGAAGAAAAATTATTCTCTCTAAGCATAATGGACTATTCCAATTAAAACTATGATTGTCCTTCTTAGCCTTGTCACCCTGACACAACCTAAATAATATTGGGAAACCCTAAGTTCATGAATTTTCTAGAACATGTTTGTCTATGGGCATGTTGATGAGGAATTATTTGATCATTAATTGATGTAAGATTAAAGTCCAGCTCACCATGAAGATCTCTTCCCTGGTAGAAGATCTTGAAATTTACAAGAAAACTAGCTCTCATAAGCATGTAGCAAAGCCAGAGAGTGTTCCATAAAGTACTATGTTTCCATAGATATTATCTTGAGTCCATGCTCCAACTGATCAGAGTGATGTAGTCTGACCTGGCAGTGTAAGGTTAAATGAGACCTTTCCTCTCTCAGTTGCTTTTGCTCAGGGTGTTTTATCAACATAAAAGAAATAAAACCAGGGCTTTAAGTAAGAAAGAAATTGACAGTTGCAATCATAAACTTATCTTATTTGGAAAAACTCAAAATGATCATTACAGATGTTAAGATGCCTTATCTCAGGCCTTTAGAAATACATGAGTATACAGCAAGTATACAAATACAAAAAGCATATGGTGAATTAAAATATCTTAAGAATGCAAATAAATGATGTTGAGAAAGGCAAATAAATGACAGAGACTCAAAAGTTTCATGAGTAAATACATAACCAGTCAATAACAAAGGGATAAGAATCCACATTCAGGCTGATTGATGCAGGTACATAGGAAAACAGATGCAAGGAGATCACAAGTTCAAGACCACCTCAGGCAATTTAGTGAGACTGTGTTTGATGAAAATAATAATAATGACTGTGAATATAACCCAATGGTAAGGCATTTGTCTAGAAGCTGTGCAATATTTCACCATGATCTAGAGCCTCATTAAAATCTAAAATTGCTTTGTGTACTGTAATGAGATTAGTTATGTTTCAATGTTAATCAATAAAATGTGATAAATTCTTAAATTATACCATTCAGTTCCTGAAAGATTCTAATCTCACAAATTCAAATACCCAGCATTTATTACTAAACTGATTTCTTATAACCAGAAATACTAGCCTTGGTAAACACAATAGAAACCTAAAATAAGTCTGATCTGTTCTTTCCTAGATTATTTATCAACCCAGCATGGTGTGAAGTTTACTCTTTCTTTGTAAGGAGTCACAGAAAACTACATCACTCTTACTGTTATGACTGAGTGAATATCAGTATCATTTATATTGAAGAAACTACAGAACTGATATATAAAATGTCACAGTTATTTATCTAAAACAGATGAAGAGAAAACTCCTTATGAGATTCAATAATTTATTTTCCGCATAAAATAGTTACCCTGGAAACAAATTATAATGATATATGTATAGTCTTATTTTCACTAGAAATGTAAACTACAGTAACCTTGAGGTATTGGAGCTCCATTTTATGTTTAAGCTGTGCACATTCCCACACTTTGATGTAACATAGTTAAGACAAAATTAGATAATTCCTTTCTGATCTATAGGATTATAAAATACAATAATCAAATGATACTGTGTATATAATTTAGATTATTAAAGGTCAGAACATAGCTATCAAGAACATATGAAGAGAAAATGTTTTTATATTATTATTTTACTTGTAGTTTATAACCAATGTTTACTTTATGAGCCAAACTGTATAATTTCTTTATTTTTTGAAGAAAGCAATTTAATGTTCTGAACTGTATTTGAAAATAAAGGTAATATAAATGATATGTATTGGAAATTTGCACTTAAACTGAAAACACTATGGAAAGCATACCACTCATATTGTTGGATATCATAACTCATGTCTGAGTAAAGAAATACACACACATATACACACAAAACACATACACACTCATATACACACACACACACACACACACACACACACACATACACAAACATTGAGGCTCAGATTTAACCCTTTGAAATTATCTAGCAAGTTCATTATAGATCTTTTATGAACAATTCTGGAAACATTTATTCCACATGCTTTAGAGATGGTTGTGAAGAAAAAGCTAAGAGCCAAGATTGGGTTCTTCCCTGGTTCCAAATATTGCGTACTGTGTAAGGATGAACAATATCACCTTGGTTCTCTTATGTGATGAACACAAGATTAATAAAACTTTGAGATATTTCTGAATGCTATGTTCATGGATCAAATATTGCAAACTCCATTCTCATGCTGTAAAAGTATGGTTATTTGTCTACTTGATGAAATAATGTTTGAGTTTCATTCTCCAAAATTTCTGGAATAAAAGTGGGGGGAATCATTGGTTTAAGACCAGAGACCATTTTTTCTTCTTCTTAAAACTCATGGTAACTTAGTAAAGGAACTACTTTAAAAAATATCTACACATAAAAATACAAGAGAACCTTAAGGAATGTATTTACAATCTTAGCTCCTTCCCAAAGGAAAGCCCAGGTTTAAAGATACAGCTAGAGTTATCTTTGAAGTTTCTCAATACAATGTGCATCTTCCTTTAACTGTTCAGTTTCCATTATTATCAACACACAACATTATGCTATGATACATAAATATATGTATATACGTATATATATATATATATACATATATACATATATATATATATATAAAACATTAGAAGTAAGAAGAGTACAACACAATATTCATACCTATTGGCTAAATATTGCTTAAAATTTGTTCTTCAATGACATTTTACTTATGGTCACTTTGAACTTATTGACTTCATTTTAAACATTATAATGGAAATAAAATCAGCACATAGCCTGTTTAATGGAAAATCATTAGAGTTAGATCTCTCAAGGCAGGAAAAATAATGTTGTTATACCACTTGAGCAGACAAATAGATGTGAATATAATTAGGATGACTAAGAAGCTTATAGTGAGCAAACTTAACTGCAAATTAGAAGCCTTGTCTATCCCCAGTGTTACTATAGATACATTTGTGGTATTAAATCACTAACGGTGAGTAGAACTAGAGCCATAACTGCATTTGGATCTGTGAACACTGTTGGAGAGGGAGAACTTTTTCTCCTTGTTTATTCTAGAAAACAAAATGTTTCTTACTCCAGAATAGTCTAAAGGAGAAAAAATCTTTGGAGAAAGGGCTATGGTACATCTGATGTTTGAAGCGGAGGAGATGGCTCAGTGGGGAAAATCCTTTCTACAAAATCATTAGAATCTGTGTTTGAATCTTTAGTGTCCATGTAAAAGCTAAGCTTGATGGTACAATTGCCACTTTAGTATTGAGAAGTGTGGAGTGACAAATTGTCATAGGTGTTGACTGAGCAGCCAAGTAAAGATAAGCTGTTGATTAAGAAACCCCATCTCTCCAAAATAAGATGAAGAATGATATGGGGCTACAATTGACAACAACCTCTAGCTTCCACTTGCTTAAGCATGTGCATACACACGCATTCACACACACACACACACACACACACACACACACACAAACACATCATCATCATCATCATCATTGTCCTCATAAACATCCTGTCTCAAGCTTATTATGCATTACCATTTTCTGTGGTGCCCATAGCAACTTCTAATTGACAAAATTAAAAAGGAGAAAAAAATAAAAAATCTGAACCAAAAAAATCTGAAAGTACATGCAGGGATTCTAATGAAGTTTATCTATGGAAATCTAGTCAGTTGGAGGAAACTGATGTCAAGGGATTTACTGTTGAGGTAGTCAATTCTGGCATCTTCAGTATCTGTGGGTCATAGTTTTAGTCTGAAAACTTTGAACAGAAGTGAATGTACAGTAGGTCATTAGGCATAATTTATTTTTTTCCTGAAAAAAATCTTAGTTTTTGCCTAATTGAGTTCACATACAAACCTAAGCACTCTTAACATTAGCATCTTTAAAAATCTTCTATTTACATGTTATCTTGTACAACATCCAAAAGTTGCCAATTGAAAAAGTCTGGAAAGGTTATTTCACAGACGCTTAAGGAGTTCCTACCACTGTCACTTTTTAAACCCTATATTTTATGACTTTATTCTAAATACTATAATCACAGAAATATGTAGATCTCCATCTTCAATAAACAAGTTATTCTTTGCTGCAGATCAGGAGTTTTACAGAAATACACAACTGGTAAAAAATGTACAGAATAACATCATAGGATATCCAATACACATTGATACATCTATAATCAACAACTACATATCACAGAAGAATGATAATATTGGCAGATGCACTGGCTGTTCTCATATGTAAAATTGACTACATCTGAAATGAAATACAATCCAGAAATAGAAACCACACAAGATATTTTTTGCTTGGTTTTAGGTGAGAGAATCATCTTCTAGTCCAGCCTTTACTGTGAGAAGAGACACATCTTTGACATGGATCTTGAGGAGGGAAGAAATGCCTTTAATTTGGGACAGACCCTCTGCAGGATGTTTGTATAAGGACATAGAAGAAGAAAGACGCTCTTGCCCTTTGCCTGCTTGATCTTGTCTTATTAGCACATTCATTCCATCACTTCCTTCAGAGTCTACCGCTTTGGAATTTCAGCATCTACTGAAGAGTCGTTGAGACATTCACCCTTGTGAACTGAGCAACTACTGAATTATTGGACCTTTCATTCATAGTCAGTCATTGTTGGGTTAGCTGGACTGAAGCCAGTAAGTTGCTCTGTCTCTCTGTCTCTGTCTCTGTCTCTGTCTCTCTCACACGCACACACACACACACACACACACACACACACACACACACACGGGTGTTTATGTTTATGTGTGTATATGTGTGCTAGTGTACTAAAGGAAAAAGAGCTGAATCTCCTGGAGATAAAGTTATAGGCTATTGTCAGTCATGTGGTATGGATAATGGGAAATGAAATGGGGTTCTCTGCCAAAGAAGTGCCTATTTGCTATCATAGTAGACTAAAATCTTATTTTAAACAAATATTCTCAATATATGTATGTGTGTATGTGAGTGTAACATGTACATGCACATATTAACCATGCCAAGTGTTCAAGTCTAGATTCTTTCGCAATTGCTTTTCTACTTTATTCCTTTGATGAATGACTTTGCAATTAAACCCAGAACTCATAGATGGATAATTTTGTTAGTCAGCTTTCTTAAAGGTCTGATGTCTCTCAGTATCAAGTTAAAGGAGTACCAATATAACTTCTTGGCAGTTTCAAGAGTACTGGGATTTAAATCCTGGTCTTTTTTACTTGTGAATTAAGAACTATAATTGTTCGCATATCCCAAGCCTAAAATTATTACTTTTTAATATAACCTTGATAAATATTCTAGATTAGAAATAGTAATGTTAGTAAGACATTGTTTTAAAATGGGTCTGTATAGTAAACATAACTCTAAACAAGATTCTTATCCAACAAATGTGATAAGATGGATGTAAGGTCGCTGTTAAAGTTAAAATCAATTTTTCTTGTGAATATGAAGTAACAGAAGGTTAACTTCTCCAGTCAGATATTTATAGTAAAGTTCTTGAAGTTAGGTAAATATAAAAATCACAGAAATCGGTGCTGTACAGGAGGAGAACAAAGGTCCATTTCAGAAGCAGACAAGACTTCATCAGAGACAGAGCTCTACAGTTTAGAAGACAAAAGGAAACACTGGTCAACTTTTGATGTTAGTGAAGTTAGATATTCACATGGAAATAAGTAAATCAGTTGTTTTTTTGTTTTTTGTTTTTTTGTTTTTTTTGGTTTTTTGAGACAGGGTTTCTCTGTGTAGCCCTGGCTGTCCTGGAACTCACTCTGTAGACCAGGCTGGCCTCGAACTCAGAAATCCTCCTGCCTCTGCCTCCCAAGTGCTGGGATTAAAGGCGTGCGCCACCATCGCCCGGCTAGTAAATCAGATCTTAACCACATACCAGACCTACATATCAATTTGATGAGCTCCAAGGACTTAAACAGTCAAGTCAGGCCTAATATAGAAAAGAAATTTGCCAGTTATGCTCACACTCTCAAGGTGGGTTGAAAGTTTTAAATGAGAGACAATCAATGCAGATTGTAAATAAAATGACAGATTCCTTTAATTATATTAAAACTGAATACCTCTTATTGAAAGAAAAAAACATAAAAAAATCATAAATGTAGCAGATGCATTTTTGTAATGAGAATATATAAATGAATGCAATATATTAATTTTGGCTTGAGTTCTATGTAAATATGTATGTGTTTATAATATATCTTAATATATAATTTAGAAATTACAAATTACTAAATATATAAAGGAACTAAGAAAATTAAGCAAGTATTACAAAGTTTTGGGGAAATTATCTAAAATATTAATGGTCAGTTCATTAAGTTTGGGGGTTATTATTTTAAGAATAGTTTAAATATGTATGTATTCACAGAATTTTATTTGATTATGTTACTAGATATGTAGAGTGAAATACAGCAATATTTATAAGCATGGAATCCAATGAATTTTGCAGTTGCATATCATTCATATATATACGTATATATGTGTATATATGTATATCTCTCTGTATATATCTCTATATATGTACATATATGCATATACATACTTACATATATATTCACATATAACATTCCTATAATTACTTCAAATTTATCACATTTTTCCAGGCAGTCCTGAATCCAAAAGGCAAGCAATGTTCTGATTTTCCTCCAAAAATTAGTCCCAGATTTCTAGAAATTACTATAAATGGTGTCATATGTACTCTATTTTATCGCTGCCTTCTTGTTCAGTCCAATATTTTTGAGGATCATATAACAACAATTGGATACCTTAATAACTGGGCAGTGATTTGTTGTATGAAATCTATTCTTAGTTTATCCATTCTCTTATTAGTAGGGAGATTGTTTCCATTGCAGGGCTAAAATGTTTTGAGTTGTTTCCACTTAGGAAAGAGTATGGTAAAGCTTTCTATGTGCATATTTATCTTTATAGGGAATTGCCAGATCAACTTCCTAACTAGTTATAGATACACATACATGCCACACATATCAGGTATGAGAGAAATAATGAAATTAAATGTCTTTAAAATTGTATGTCTTTGCACATGCACATTTTGCACGATTTTCTCCTTGTGCAAAATGTGCATGGACTTGTAATATCAAATCCAAGGAAATGTTCAGAAAACAATAAATATTGCTTGAAGGAAATGTTCTCAAATATAGTATCCCAAGATACAGTGATGGCTTCTATTGTAATAGTTTATATGCTAATCATCATGTATTCTTTCTCCTCTTAGCTCAATCGGCTTAATTACATATGTTTTCAAATGCCATGGATAGCATCTTCTACCATTCTTTTCTAAGAGACTTTTTTCCCTCTCATTTTCCATCTTTTGTAGGAAGTGCACACACACACACACACACACACATACACACACACACACATTTCATCAAAGTCAGATATGAGTTTTGATATAAAAAGAAATAATGAGCTGAAATAATTATGTCAAATTTCTAATAATGCTTTGTCCTTTTATCCTCACAGCAGTCATGAGTCTGCATAACAAAGAACAAACCATCACGGTGTCTCTTTCATTAAACCTCCTTTGTCCCAAAACATATTGCTTGGTGAGGTCTGTTGAGTTATTTCCTCCTTCTTTAGAACAGTTCTGTTTCATTTCAGCAAAAGATAATGGTAAGTTTTCTGTAACATGCTGTTCCTGTTGTTAGGTAATTACTCTGTCTGGAAAAAGAAATATAATAGATTTTTCACAAAAGAGCTATTCAACCCATTGCATTTTACTATGGGAATTAACAGTCTGAGGAAAATGGGAGAATTTTAGACAAAAAATGAACATATTTCTATCTATCTGTTTCTCCCATGTATTTCAGAAATATGCCCATGAAATTAGCTAAGAAAATGTACACTGAAGTTTTAAGAGGAAAGTTTTTGCTTACTACAAGTGAAGCAATAAGAATAATGTCAAAAATTTATCCTTTCAAATACATCTTTATTCTAATGTTGAGCTATCTTGTTGTCTAAGTTGAACCTACTTACTTGCTAACAGCTGGAATTGTGCTTCAGTGCCATAAAATAATAAAAATATATAAAATACTAAAATATACAAAGTGCTTTCTAGTCTACATGTAATTTACTACATGTCACCTAAAATTTCAATTAAATTCTAACCATATATCTATCCTACATTGGTAAATTGTATCTTTAATTCCTATGAAAAATAACATTATAATATTCAAAGTGCTTGAGAGTTTATTTATGTACATTGGTTTTAAAAATAAAAATCAAATATTAGTGATGAAACTTTTTTTAGGTTCTTGCCTGCTTTACTTCTATCATTATAAGAAACTGTTAGAAAATTCTTAATTGAAAATACTCTGCATTTAATTTTAATCGGCTTCATAAAGTATCACTTTCTCCATTCCTGATCTAGAGTCTTCTCATGACAGGTCATATATTCCAAAGTACACAGTCAAAGTAGGAATCTGACATTTATAAAACATTATTGGTCATAGGTTATACCTTTTGATATTCAAATTCTTTTACTACATCCCACTTTTAATATATATAATATCTTAAACCTATATAAGGATTTAAGTGACTGTTCACCTACTCAACTACATCTATCACTGCAAAGAACATTGGAATCCAAGTATTGTTTAAAGAGACATTTTTACTTTCCTATTTGAAATATCTCAGACAGATTCATGTAAGTGTAGTTTTACTTTGATGGGAACTTCTCAACCCTATACCAGTTGAGAATTAAAACAGCAGCATTTGACCATAACATTTATGTCTTTTTTTTCTATTTCCTGTTGCTATGAAAAATTACCAAAGGCATTTCAACAGAGATTTTGCTTCTTCAAGTCCCTGTGACATGTTACCACTTTAGAAAAGTCAATGAGGCAGGAACTTGAAGCAACTAGTGGCATAGCATGGGTACTAGAGTTCAGTGGGCCCCTCTCTGTTCTTTACAGGCTAGCATCCCCTGTCAGAGAATTGTCCCAACCATTCATGAGATAAGTGTTCCCATGTCAATATAATCAAGGCCATTCCTTACAGGCCTTGTCAGAAACTAACCTTATTCTTGACAAGCTTTCAATGTTGTGCCAGGAAGCATGCTGCCTAGGTTTCTTATTGACGGTGATGTTAACTATCACAAGAAGCCACTGATTGACACTGTATAAAGACTTTTTTTATTATTTTATCCATAAAATACATGATAACTCATTGTATAGTTAACATAGATTACCATATATCCAATTATGCCAAATATCTTCACTGGCTTATTGTCATCTATATGTTCCCTAGGAAAACATGTCATCTTAAATGTCTATTATTTATTTTGTTTTGTGTTTTAAATCTTCTCTGACTATTGTTTAATAATTTTTTTAAATTTTAATTTAATTTTTTTCTTTTATATACTCCTTTTATATCCCATTCAATTCCTCCCTCCTGGTCACACCCCCCCAATCTTTTCCCTAACCACACTGCCCCTTCTCTGATTTTCAGATCTCACACATCAAGTCTCTATGAGGCTAGGCAGGCAGCCCAGCTAGAAGAAAATATCTCATGTACGTACAGTCTACAGCTTTTGTGATAGCCCCTGCTCCATTTATTTTGGGAACTACATAAAGACCAAGTTCTGGGAGGCCTAGGTCCAGCCCATGTACATTCTATAGTTGGTAGTTCAGTCTCTGAGAGCCCCAAGGGTCCACATTAGTTGACTCTACTTACATTCCTGTGGAGTTCTTATCCCCTTAAAGGGCAAAATCTTTTGCCTGTTCTTCCATAATAATCCTCAAACACTGTCCACTACTTGGTTGTATTTGTTTGAGTCAGCTGCTGGGTGGAACCTCTTACAGGCAATATGCTCTTGTTGGCAAGCAAAAGAGCATCATCAGTAGTATCAGGGATCGGTGCTTGTGCATAGAATGGATCCCAAGTTTGGCTTGATATTTGTTGGCATTTCCCTCTCAGTCTCTACTCCATCCACTATACCTGCATTTCTGGTAGACAGGATAAATTTGGGGTTGAAAGTTTTGTGGGTGGGTTGATGTCTCGATAACTCCATCGAAATTTCTGGCTGACTACAGAAAGTGACCTCGTCAGGTTCCATATGCTCAATGCTGTGACTCACAGTTACAGACACCCCCATTTATTCTTGGGCACCTCACTTATTCCAGGTCTCTGTCATATCCTGGAAATGCCTCCAAGCTCCCCACCACAGGCAACTACATATTTCTATTTATTCTGACAGCCATTCCTCCTAATCATGTTTAAGTTTTAAAAGGTTATTTGATAGCTTTATCCATAAATCTTCCAAAAACCTTAAAATACACTGACTCATAAACATAGAATTATTTAATTTTTTGTATGTGCGTATGTGTGTGTGAGAGAGAGAGGGAGACAGAGAGACAGAGAGACAGAAAGAATAGAGGGGAGAGAGAGCCTGCATATATGTGTGTGTGAACCATATACATTTACATACAAATGTGTGCATATGTATATGGAGGCCAAAATTCAACATCAAATTTGCATTTATCAAATGTATCACATGCAACCAATTTTGTAGTAAAACAAGCAAACAAAATAAAAACCAGAATCTCCTTAACCAGGAACTTGCCAAGTTTGACTAAGCCTCCTGACCTGGAAGCCCTGTGTATTGATATATCTCAATTTCCCCAGCTCAAGTCCACACACGTTTTCTTCTTAATTTATTTCTGTTTTTATTGTGAACTCAGTTGCTTATGCTTACAAGGGAAGGACTTTAACAGCTGGGCCGTTCCCCTCCCTGGCAGCATTCGTTATTTTTGATGTTGGAATGTCACATGATATTGAGGCATTAATAGCATTTATTAATTTATTTGCTTTTAAATCTTACTATATTTGAAACCATTTCATTTAAAATAAAATGGAATTTGTTTTAAGAAATTATTTGAATATGCTGCATCATAAAATTAATTATATCATGCAACAAATATGAATTGAGTATATACTAAGTGACATAAAAATGTTCCCTTAAGTGGAACATAGCCAGGGAACTTTTACTGTTTCTGGAAAATGCCATATACTATGAAATGCTATTATATGTAAAGCATGAACGAAAGGAATATAAATCAGAAGGTTATTATCAGACACATTCAGAATGTGTTTGATTACTACAGGTCCTAATTACAGAAGCAGAGCATGTGAAGAGCAATCAATAGACACAAAAAGATGAAATCATCATGCTTATACTCACAGCAAGCCTTAAGTGAGAACAAAATCTCTTTATTTTGTATGCAATCAATTTTTTAAGTAGGAAAAACATGTGAGAGAAAATAATAAATAATTACATTGTTTATAGTTAATGAGGATTATTTGAATGTCATCTACAGTTTTCATATTTTTCAATATTAAGTAATTTCAAAAGTATAAAAAAATACTTAGAAATGCTCAAAATTAAACCAAGGGTAGAAACACTACTACATTTGTTACATTGCTATTGCTCTGGTTAAACAACATGACCAAAAGAAAACAACAATGAGATTTCATCTGACGCCAGTCAGAATTGCTAAGATCAAAAAATCAGGTGACAGCAGATGCTGGCGAGGATGTGGAAAAAGAGGAATGCTCCTACATTGTTTGTGGAATTCCAAGCTTATACAATCACTCTGGAAATCAGTCTGGCAATTCCTCAGAAAATTGGACATAGTAATACCTGAGAACCCAGTTATACCACTCCTGGGCATATAGCCAAATATTCTCCAATATCTAACAAGGACAATGTTCTACTATGTCCATAGCAGCCTTATTTATAAAAGTCAGAAGCTGCAAAGAACCCAGATGTCCTTCAACACAGGAATGAATACAGAAAATGTGGTCCATTTACACAATGGAGTACTACTCAGCTGTTAAAAACAATGACTCCATGAAATTCTTGGGCAAATGGATGGAACTAGAAAATATCCTGAGTGAGGTAACCCAATCACAAAAGAACACACAAAGTGTGCACTCGCTGATAAGCTGATATTAGCCCAAAGACTTGGAATACCCAAGATACAATTCACAGACCACATGAAGCTAAAGAAGAAGGACTACCAAAGTGTGGATACTTCGGCCCTTCTTAGAAGGGGGAACAAAATAACCACAGGAGGAGATACAGAGACAAAGTGTGGAGCAGACACTGAAAGAAAGGTCACACAGAGACTGCCCCACCTGGGGATCTATCCCATATACAGTTACCAAACCCAGACATTATTGTGGATGTCAAGAAGTGCTTGCTATTAGGAGTCTGATATAACTGTCTCCTGAGAGGCATTTCCAGAGTCTGACAAATACAGAGGTGGATGCTCTTAGCCAACCAGTGGACTGAGAACAGGGTCTGCACAGAGGAGTTAGCAAAAGGACTGAAGCTAAAGGAGATTGAAACCCCATAGGAAGAACAACAATATCAACCAACCAGATCCTCCAGAGCTCCAAGGGACTAAACCACCAAACAATTAGTACAATGGCTCTAGCCACACAAGTAGCAGAGGATTGCCTTGTCAGGCATCTAAGTGAGGAGAGGCCCTTGGTCCTGTGAAGGCTTGATGGATGTCTCAGTGTAGAGGAATCGAGGGCAGGGAAGCCTGTGGTTGGGTAGGGGAACATGGAGAGGGAAGATGGGATAGGGGAATTCCAGGGGTTGGGGTGGGGGAACTGGGAAAGGGGATAACATTTAAGATGTAAATAAAGAAAATATCTAATGAAAGATAAATTATTTTGGGTTACATTTCCAAATGGATAAGAGTCCATTATGGCAGAAAGCATGGAAGCAAGTAGCAAGCTTAACAACTGGATCAGGAAGCTGAGAGATCACATCTCAGACACAAGTTTGAAACAGAGAAAGTGAATTGGATATAAGGCAAAGGTATACGCTGGCAATTTCTACCCCCAGTAACGTACGTAACTCCTCTAGCAAACATGAACCTCTTAATAGCACAAATATCAACTAACCTACTCTTTAGATAGCTGATCATATGTGATATATTCTCACTTAACCAAGCACCATCACATTTAGAGAATTAAAGATGTTGATCCTGTTGACATGACATCTGAGTCAAGAATAATACATTAGAACATTATATCATTCAGAATTAAATTTTGTATAACTTGCCTCAGATCAGTGATCTAAGAAAGACTATGTATAAAGCATTCTCATTACTGTTGTGAAGACCATGTGGATAAGTACATTAAAAAATGAGAATATAGCCATAATAAAGTTATATGACCTCTGATATTTTATAGTAATTCTAATATAATTGAACAATAAATTTTTATAATTGTTACTCCTAGTCATGAAAATGGAAAATGAAGGCTAACACATATGTGTTGCAGTAGCTTTTGCTACACTGCTTTGACTCCCAGCCGAACTCACATGCACACCTGCCCAGGAACTATTTTTGGATACACACATAAAAGACATACACACACTACCTTATTTTTAAAATGCCTTGACTATCTCAAAGACTGGGCTCCTAAACCTTTCCCTGTTATCCCAGGCCCAATAGGCGAAGTGGCCAGTGGTGACTCACACAAAGTCTCACATGACTGGTTGGCTTTATCTCCTTCTGCTCCTGAGGCCCATCCTTAAACCCAGAGTTATGGAGATTCCCCCAGTACCCTCTTCCACCTACCATTGCAACTATTAAGTGTCCTGCCCTGTGCCATTAGCCATTGGCATCTTTATTGATAAATCAAAATCCTATTGAGGACAAGGGCTTTCAGCATCTGGATATGCAGATTCTCTATAGAATCAGAGTTAGAACCAATCTCTAACACATATGTAGTAATAATAGGCTACACTTAAGAAATAATGGCTGTCCCGTTTATTAATTGTTGATTTTGGTACCTGAACAGTTGATATTCTGTTCAGTACATTGTTTCCTCCCTGTGTTCATGCCAATTACCTCAGTTCTCTTCTGTCAGATTTAGTCTACCCCATTTAATGTTGATGTCTTTGATCCACTTGGACTTGAATTTTGTGCAGGGTGATAGATAAAAATCTATTCATATTCTTCTATAGGCAGACATCCAGTTAGACCAGAAACGTTTGTTAAAGATGTTCTATTTTTTCTATTTTGTTTTTTTTTTTTCGCTTCTTTGTCAATAATTAAGTGTCTGTAGGTGTGTGGATTTTCTTCTGGGTCTTGGATTCTATTTAATTGACCAACCTAGTTGTTTTCAGCCATTACCATGACATTTTATGACTTAAAATTACTCTTAAGTACCGCTTGAGATCAGGAAATTGTCTCCTGCCAATGGGTTCATGGGTATTATCCAATTTCTCATCTATCAGTTTTAATATACTCAATTTGGTGATAAAGTTCTTTTATTGTACAGGACTATTTTAACTATGTGGAATTTTTTTCCATATGAAGTTGAGTATTGTCCTTCTAAAATCAGCAAAGAATTCTGTTGGAATTTTGATGGGAATTATGTTGAATCTGTTGTTTGCTTTAGGTAAGATGCCCATTTTTACTATGTTAATCCTAGCAGTCCATGAACACAGGAGATCTTTCCATCTTCTGGTATCTTCAATTTATTTTTTCAAAGACTTAAAGGTCTTTTAATTGTTTGATTAGATTAGAATTACATCAAACTATTTTATATTATTTGTGACTATTGCGAATTGTGTTGTTTCCTTAATTTCTTTCTCACCTCATTTATCATTTGTATAAACAAGGGCTACAAATTCATTTGAGTTAATTTTGTATCCAGATACTTTCCTGGACATATTTATCAGCTGTAGGAGTTCTCTAGTAGAATTTTTGGGGTCATTTATGTATACTATCATATCATTGTCAAATAGTGATTCTTTGATTGCTTCATTTCCAATTTTTATCACCACTGTCTCATTTAGTTTTCTTACTTCTTTGCCTAACCACTTACATATTATGTTGAATAGATATAGAGTGAGCAGGCTGCCTTGTTTGTCTCTAATTTTAGTCAAGTTACTTTATTTTCTCTCCATTTAATTTTATGTTGGCTGTAGGTTTACTCTATACTGCCTTTAGTGTGTTTAGTTTAGTACATGGCATCCTCTGATTTCTCCACAACTTTTATAATGAAAGATTATTGAATTTTGTCAAAGGCTTTTTTGGCATCTACCTCATGAAACTGAAATGTTCTGTAAGGCAAGGCACAGTCAATAGAACAAAATGGTAGCCTAGAGACTGGGAAAAGATCTCAACCCTATATCCAACAGAAGACTGTTATCTAAAACATAAAAAGAACTCAAGAAATTAAATATCAAAACCCCAAATAATACAATTAAACATGGGGTACAAATCTAAACAGTCCTTAGTCATCAGGGAAATACAAAACAAAATGACTCTTAGGTTCTATTTTATCTCTACCAAAATGACTAAGATAAAAACCTCAACTGACAGCACATGCAGGTGAGAATGACAAGCCAGGAGAACATGACTGCACTGAGGGTACGAGTGGAAACTTCTACAACACACTCTGGAAAACAATTCAGTGTTTTCTCAGAAAATTTGGAATAGTTCTACCTCAAGACCCAGCCATATCACTCCTCGGCATATACGCAAAGTTGTTTCACCATAACAAAAGGACATTTGCTCAACTATGTTCATAGTAACTTTACTTATAGTAGTCAGACATTAGAAAATCTTAGATCTTCCTCAATGGAAGAATGAATAAAGAAAAGCTGGTACATTTGCTCAACATAATATTACTCAGCTATTAAAACAGTGACAGATGTGGTGAGTCTTGAAATTAGAAGAGATTACCCTGACTTATGTAACCCGGACCCAGAAAGAAAAACAGCTTTTACTTACGTGTAAGTGGATATTAGTCATGAAGTACTGGAGAACCATACTGCAATCCACAGAACCAAAGAAGTTAACTAAAAAGTATGGCTCAAGCTAGGATGTTTAAATCTCATTGAGAAAGAGAAACATGATAGCCATCTGGGATGGATAAAAGAAGAGTACTGAGTGGGAGAGGAGGTGGGAATAGGAACAGGATGGATCAACTGTGGGGATGACTGAGAGAGAGTGAACTGGAACCAGTGTTGGGGATGTATCTCTGAGATGAGCTTGAACCCTAGGACAACAAAAAGTCTCAGTAATCTATGAAGGTAACCCTATTTAAGACTCCTAGTGATAGAGGATATGGTATCTGAACACGTAACCATGCAAGAGTTCTATGGAAGGATGAGGACACCAACCCAGCCACAAAACTTGAGACCCACAATTTCCCTACCTATAAGATGTGCAAGGATTAATTTGCAGCAGAAATTGTGAGAAGGGCCAATGAATGCCTAGCCCAATTGCCTGAGCCATACTGGGTAAGTGAGGATAATTGTAGGAAAAGCAGAAAGAAGATGCAAGAGACAGAAATATTAAGAAGAGCTCAGGGAATCTTGAGAAAGAAGAGGAGAAAAGACTAAAAAAGAATGAGATGTCAAGGACACCACAAGAATCCAATAGAATTAACTAACGTCATCAGAGCTCAATGAGACTGAACCATCAAGCAAAGAGCATACATGGGTCAGACCTAGGACTGCTACATGTATCCAACAGATGGGCAGCTGCTTCTTCATATGGAATCCCTAACAGCAGAAAAATATACCATCTCGACTCTGTTGCCTGCCTTGGATCCATTTCCCCTAACTTGGCTGCAGTGTGTAAACTCAATAGCAGAAGTTGCACCTAGGCCCACTATAAATTGATAGGCCATGCTTGGTTGTTATCCATGGGAGGTCTCCCCTTCTATGAAGAAAAAGGGAAGTGGTGAGGAAAGGTGAAAGGGAGAGAGGGAGAGTAGGTGGGAATGGAAGCTGTGATTGGGATCTAAAATAAATAAATTAATTTAAAAACTCAGAATTTGATACTAATAATTTCTTTGTTTCTAATAAAGGAACTTAATATTATACTATTGCACATAAGGTATAAACTTTAATTAATTTGATATCTCATAGTTGTACAGACTTTAATGCATACTATTAAAATTCTAATATAATGGTACACAGTATTATTACCAATATTAGATAGATGAGCCCTTCCCAAGCTAAAAGAGATAAATTAATGTCAAAAGAGGAATTAATACCTTTATTATCTCATCACACTAATTTATTTACCAGAACATTTTTTTGAACCAGAAATGTCTCCCAGGCCATTTCTATCAAGATCATTGCAACGTTTACAAATAATTATGTTTCACAAAGAAGCAGACTGGGTGGAGTGTCCTAGAGAACTGGTTCAATGAATAGTGTGTGCCACTCATACTTGAGAACCTCATGATCTTTAGCATCCACAGAAAGATCTTCTGTCAACAAAGTCAAAGGCTCATAATGATAAAAGAAGTTGTCCTCTTGCCTCCATAAATATGTGTACACCTATGATAACACATCCACTGATTTACAGCTCTGCAAAATGCAGTCACATACACACACACATACACAAACACACACATACACAACCTACATAATGAATATGAGAACTATAAAATATTTTACCAAATTTTTATGGATATCAATTTCAGTCACAGTTTTTTTTTTGTAACTTTGTGCTTTCCAATTCATATATAACTTCCCCAAAATAATGACTCTGAGACTTAGTTATATTTATGAATAAATACTTAGTGCGTAAACTTGGACTTGTTCCCTGACTAGCTTATTGCTTAATTATACCATTTATTCCATTCTAATTCTTGCCATCTGGTCAAGTTAACTCATCCTTAGTTTCATGCAACTATCATCCCCTCTCTCTCCCAGATGTTCTACCTACTAATCCAGTCTCAGCTCACTGGCCATCCAGTTTTAATGGCAAGTGAATACTTTTGTACAATGCATGAGATTATATCTACACTGTTTTAAATTTACATTTGATCATGAACTGTTATAAGTCCATTAATAAGACTAAGAGAAGACAGTAATTTACAGACAATTGCATATCAGGATTGGTTGTCACCATACACAACAGACTGAAAGCATTGTCATAAAGTAAGGAACTGTGAGTTTTTAAGTGGCTTTACTGATTGTTCAGTATCCATTTTCATATAGCAAATTGAAAATTATATAGCAAAGTACTGTTAAAGGGTAGGAATGAAGAATTATATTATCTGTAAGACTGTAGGTTGCTCTGAAGATAACTATTTTGTAAGTATAATAGGAATAGTAATAATAATAATGATAATAATAATAATAGTGAGAAGAGTAATAATAATTACAGATGACCTCTTACTGTCAAACTTCTAGTCTGAATATTAATTTCCCCCAAGAGGTCCACATGGCTGAGTGATCAAGGCCCATCTCTCAGAAGGTGAAGAGAATTCTACATTTTGATTTTTTCCACATGTTCTATAATTATGTAACTCTGTGTGTAGGCATATGACTGAAAAACAGGGGTGGAGCCTAGCTGCTTTGAAAGTGATATAACATATAAATTAAAGTAAATGATGTAGTAAAGCAGCATCAATCTTCCTACAATCTTAGGAGGTAGAGAGTGGGATTTTCCAAGTTCAAGACCCAGTGGGTCTACATACAAGATACCACCTAAGAAACAGTCTAGAATCAAAAAAACATGAAATCTTTTTCAACTCTGGACATATACTAAATTGTACTTCTTTCATTTTTTTTTAAAGATTTATTTATTCATTTTAGGTATATAAGTACACCATTGCTCTCTTCAAACACACCAGAAGAGGGCAGCAGATCCCATTACAGAAGGTTATGAGTCACCATGTGGTTGCTGGGAATTCAACTCAAGACCTATAAAGGAGCAGTCGGTGCTCTTAACACCTGAGCCATCTCCCCAGTCCTAAACTGTACTTCTAAAAGGCTATGTTGATTGAAGTTTCACCCTCTAGCTATTAGACAATCTCTCTTCTTAATTGTATCTTTGCAAAACAGATACTGTTTTTGATAGCTTCTTCTTAGTTCTCTAGGTAAAAG
The DNA here is from genome assembly GCA_036184795.1 of Tokudaia tokunoshimensis. Classification (NCBI taxonomy): domain Eukaryota; kingdom Metazoa; phylum Chordata; class Mammalia; order Rodentia; family Muridae; genus Tokudaia; species Tokudaia tokunoshimensis. The sequence continues at coordinate 112,229,155 of BTHU01000012.1, read as the reverse complement.
GTATCTGTTAATGTTTAACTTCCATTTAACATGCTTAGAAAGATTAAATATTTCTTCATAAAAAAACCAAGATACCACCTAAGTGAGAAAAAAATAGTAAATAAATGAATTTATTTTCTTTCATATTCTCTGAGAAACTTTTTGAACATATTTACTTGGTTAGGCAAGTTAACTATTTTAGACAGTCCTCAATTAAAAACGCAATTCTGTCATCCAAACCAGAGTTTCTCTGTCTACAACCTCACTTCGGGTCTTATATTAGATCACATCAATTAATAACCTTTACTACCTTTTCATATATTTTTTGATGGTTAAGGTAAATGTGTCTAGAACTCCTAATTGCTTCTTTCCTATACCTTTCTGTGCTTCCCCTTAATATATTTTCTTAATATAACTGCAAAATTCATTTAGATTATTTTCAAAGAGGTGAGAGATAATTCCATGAGAGTATCATTGTCTAGCATGTTATAAGGTCATGAGTTTTGATTAACAGCAGTAAACATTTATGTGCACACTGATGTATATTTGTGTGTGTGTGTGTGTGTGTGTGTGTGTGTGTGTGCCTGCACATGTATACAAGCACACATTACAAATGTCTACAGAGATCACATTCCTGTCCTGTTTCTCTGACACTATTGTCCTTTTGTGCCCTGTATTATCTTCAGATGAATACTGGACTTAATTATTATAGTTCTGTATTATTACATTAGCCTCGGGTGGTTTCTTATACTGTGTAGTCAAAGCTATTTAGTTTGTTGGTCTTTCTGAGAGATGCTACTTCAATCATGTCTCATCTAGGAATGAATATGACACCCAAACATCATTATAGGTGATAGGAACCAGAAAGAACTAGGGATTTTTCCAAATATATAAAGGATGCCAGAGCCCACATCCACTCCAAAACCCATAAACAACAAGCACAAAAACATATTTCACCACTTTTATTTTTTATTTTTGTTTCCTTATGTTTGAACTTTGGGCTTAAAAATAACAAAGAATTTGTACTCTAGGTGAAGGCAGGGAGAATTTAGAATACTCAGAACACAGGACTGATTTCTCATTCAACTCTGAAGAATTTTCCTGCATTGAATTAAAAGTCCACTTTCTACCCTCAAACAGCTCATTAATCAGTCAACTCTAATACCAAGTACACCAAAAAATCTCTAATACAAAGATATTCCACATTTTCTCGCTTCCATAAAATACTGTTAATTGTTCAGAATAAGCAATGAGATGGTCCATTCCACCATACACTCTATTTTTGACTTAGCATGTTAAACATGTGTTGAAACACCTATGGACTTAACAGTTCAGTGGAAATCAGTAATGGAGTAAAGACACCACACTAGTCAATTCTGCAAATATTTTCTGAGAAATTTATTAAGATATTTACTGAGAAATGTTTACTCTTCTGTCATACAATGTACACATCTTTGAAGATACTCTGGTCCATACACAAATTTTCCATATTATGATGCATATGATTATAGATGTACAAAAAAGATTCAAGAGAAATTTGTAGGAAAGGAGATGCTGCATTTGAATTGGGAATTAAAATATGTAATTTTAGAGAAATTAAAGGAATGGAGGCAGAATATGGACAATATTCTGGACAAAAAACTATGGATAAAGACAGTAAGACAAGAGCTATTATGAAATATTATAAGAGTATAAATTTTCCATGTGTATTGAACTTCATCGTTTAAATATGGCAGGTATCTGGTCCTCAGTCCTGGCTACAAGAATCAGACACATAAAATGTAGAAGATATGCCCCCTTGTCATTTCTTACAGACTTTTATATTAGAGCAACTGGACAGCCATAGCATATTTTATTTTCTGTAACTCAATTTAATATTGTCCAGTTATGCAATCAGAATCATTTAGGTTTAGAATTTGCATAAAAACAATATTATTAAAATATACATGAGCATTCTATACACAAAAGTTCCATACCCATAAAAATGGTGCTAGTAGGAATCAGAACAAGGAAAGTGTAGATTGTCAACAACCATAAAAAGCTAGGATCTGAGGAATAATTCTCTTCAGAGTCTTCAAAGAGAGGCTGGACCTGATGACAACTTCCTGTTTGGCTTTCAGATTCCTAAAATTGAAAGCATTAGTTTCTGTCATTTTAAACATATGCGTATGGAATCTTGTATGCAAGCATGTACTTGACTATCATGTGAAAGTAAAATGTTCATATACTGAGCAAGGAAACACATGCATGAAATGATAGAAATTAATACCAATTTTAGGTATTGAGACAAGAGTTAATGCACCTGTCAGTGGAGTTCCATGGACAACTTTCAATGACCTTTTAAGGACCATATAAATTATTTTTTTTAAAAAGTTAGTAGGATTTTTCAATGGCCTGGAATATTCCAGTCTGAGAATAAATTGACTGGACAGAATGTTCTCATGATCTACCTGTCTTTATTCTCTAATTTCTAAGAAAACATTAATAACCCTGGTTTGGGGGATTTTGCTTATTGATTTTTCTGTCCATTTCTTCTTTTACATACTTATGGGAATCAAATTCTAGGCTTGCAAGCACTCTAATCACTCAACGGCCCAGCTACACCTTAATCCTACTATTAGTTGCTCAGGTAACATTAAACATGACACATGTTTAATCACTTAGTTGCATCAATTCAATTAATAAGAGAGAAGTTATTTGATAACCTAATAGATATTTCATCTAAGAAAAAACTGATTTAACACTGCATAGTTTCACCTTCAAATATTCTAATCAAATGTATCATAAACTCAAGTCAAAGGTAAGTCATACTTAGGTTGTACATAATGTATAGAAATATGAAAAACTATGAAACTCAGACAAGAATATTGTATATATATTTACAGATAGAAACATACTTCACGAGAGGGGGAGAACAACATACCATTTGACAATGTAACAAAATAACCTCAGATGTGTGATAAAGATTCAAGGACACTTAAAATTATGTCTTGCTTGTTTTCTCACTCGGCGGGGCAGGGGGTGTGGGTGTTAGGTGGCTTGCCTCCAGATGGTGGTTTTACTGCCCAGACTTTCCATATTTTTGGCACTATCATTTGTCCAGAGACATTGCATTCCTCTACACAGAGTATGGATCTTAGAGAATACATTTATTAATTTTCATTTTGACTGGAAATTGTATAAAATAATCCTTGTGTATTTTTAAAAATGTGCATAAAATAGTAACAATTTCAAACTTACTGCTATCATGGATCTCAAGTTTATCCACATATAGAGAAACATACTTTTCTTTTAGACCAAGTTTGAAGGTCTGATGGTAAGTTCAACATTTTCCCTATCTTACTGATAAATAACCAGGTAATATATCAGACCTAAAAAGAGATTGATACAGAAATTGCTTAATTGTAGAACAGAAAATTCAAGCAAAATATGATAGAATACACATATTTTTTTTCTGAGAACACCTAAATAACAACATTATGCTTCTAGAGAAACTGTGTCTAAAGAGAAGAAAATGACTATTAAAACATTACAAAGCATTTTAAAATGTCTATCCAATTCTAAAATTAATTAGTAATGATTATGATTCATTTTATTTAATTACATTACAATGAGATATGTATGTCTTTGAAAGAATGAATGACCATGTGTGAAATGATGGGTGACTTATTTCTACATAATTCTATGCAATGTACCATTCAAAATAGGTGTGAGCATGTGCAAAAGAATTATGAGATGAGAGGACTAGAGTTAACTGGATGAGAAAAGCAGGGAAAATAGAAGATATGAATAATTGTGTCATAAAATTAGAAGAAAGATACTATTAGGGAAAGGAATGAACTCCTTAAGAGGTGGTGGTGAGGATATTGGGGGAAAATGAGAGAAAGAATTCAATGTATAACGTTACATACGTTTGCACTTAACATTTTAAAATCATTTCTTTTTTAATATTAACATAAATTGACATTAAAACCTGATAACTTATTTGAAAATTATAGGGAAAGAATACTTCTGTTTATTTGTTTTAATGGATTATTTTATTTATTTACATTTCGTATGTTATCCCCATTCCTGGTTTCCCCTCCACAAAAACCCTACCCCATTCCCCATTCCCCCTGCTTCTATGAGAGTGCTCCTCCCACCTGCCCATCCTTCTCTGCACCTTTGCATTCCTCTATGCTGGGCATCTAGCATCCACAGGACCAAGGATTTGCCCTCCTATTGATGCCAGATAAGGCCATCCTCGACTACATATGCAGCTGGAGCATGGGTTCTTCCATGTGTACTGTGTTTATTCAATTTTCACATAAGAACTTCCATAAAAGACAAAAATAGGAGAAACAAAGCTTTTTGGTTGATGATGATTTTTCATTGAAGGAAACTTTAACAAGTTTCATTACAGATTAGACATTACATGATTCCATTAAAGAATTTCCAGTTTTCAATGCTGCTGGCTCATTAGTTGAAGACAAAATGTCTCTTCCAAACACCTGGAGTTTGTGTGACTTCCATGAAAAAATGATGTTGTTTATTTCTTCCATAAGGATGCTTTTCCATTCTGGGACCAAAAGCATCTAATAAGTTTGTAGGATGTCATACATCACAAGAAGAATGTGTACCTTAAAAAGTCATTTTCTTATTTTGAAACCAGAAAATATTTCCCTGTTCCTACATTGGGACTAGGGCATCAGGATATATTTCCTTAAGATTTTGTGACTTGAGTTTACATTAATGAAAAGTATTGGAACGTAAAACAAAGTAAAGTGAAAGAGTTTAAAGAATCATACATGCCACACATAAAAATATCCAGAATCATTTTGATACCATGCATATTAAGCTTCCCTTTTGAGTTCATATTAATGATTGAACTCTTTTCCATTAGCAACTCTCAGTTTAGAATTTGAGAGCAGGACATCTGTACCTTATCTCATAATTTCCTTCAAATAAATAGCTATGTAGTGTGACTACAGCCATTGGTTTTAAAAAAGAAACTGTGGTAGGAGATTTAGAGCAGAGTAATTAGAAATTGCTTCAACATAAATGGAAAATAATAACTTACTAATACTAAAATTATGAATAATGACTACATTCCTAATAAAACCATTAAACATTACTAGAAAATATATTTATATGTATATATATATAAATGTACAAGTATTGCATATTAACTTTCTGATGAAAGTGCTATCTGATTTATATAATTTTAGATCTATTTTAAACATCAGAAATTAATTTTAGTCATACTGATAGCATTTTTATATGTGTTTATTTGGTGTAAATGATATAATCTCCAGTATACCATCTTTGACTAAAATTCACATTGGTCAAATATTTCTTTATGAGGTTATTTGTGGTCAATGGATCAAATCAAACAGTTATTAATAAAATTTCAAGTTATCTTTTCTCCAAAATTGGAAATTATCTTTTCCACAATGGTAATGCCAAATAAAGAATTTCATTACCGCCCCTTGGTGACCTCTGCTCTGGGGATTGACTACACTGAGCCTTCAGGTACGCAGAGACTCCCCAATATAACAACTCTTGGGACACAGCCTGCTGGGCTTCCATCGGCGCCCAAGGGCAGGGCAGCTCTGTGGTTGTCTGGGTGCCAGCTCTGCTGTGGGCCATCTGCCCTGTAGAGTAATCTGTGCCAACAGGGTGCACAGTGCACTCCGCCATCTTTGTTCCAGCAACAGAGTAGATAGGATCTCCAGGCGCAGGGATAATCAAACATAATATCACTTGGGACTCAGCCAGCTTGTGTGCTCCCTACTCCCAAGAGCTGGACAGTTCTGTGGTCACCTACATGCCAGCTCTGCTATGGGACATCTGCCCTGCAGAGGGACCCACACTGGGAGAGAGCGCACCCGCAGGGAGAGGGAGGACACCAGCCTCCCCTTGGCAAACTCTGCTCTGGGGATTGACTAAGCTGAGCCTTCAGATGTGCAGGGATTCCCCAATATAACATAACTTGGAGCAAGGCACATCAGAGCTCCAAAGTCACTCAGGACCAGGGCAGCCCCTCAGCAATTGGTGCCAGGGGAATCCCAGTCATCTGGGGTGGGGGGCAGAAATAGCCTTGCAGGTTCACAGGAGGTCCAACTAACAGCAAGTGACAGCAGGACCAACTAACACCAGAAGTAACCAGAGGGCAAAAGACAAATGTTGGAACGTTACTAACAGAAATCAGGGCAATATGGCACCATCTGAACCCAATTCTCCAACAGCAGCAAGACCTGGATACCCCATCAAACCCAAAAGGCAAGATCTGGATTTAAAATCACTTCTCATTATGCTATTAGAGTATTTCAAGAAGGATGCAAATAAATCTCATAAACAAACACAGGAGAACATGAATCAACGGTTAGAAGCTCATACAAAGGAAACACAAAAATCGCTTAAAGAAATGCAGGAGAATATGGGTCAACAGATGGAGGCCCATAAGGAGGCAACACAAAAATCGCTTAAAGAAATGAATCAACGGATAGATGCCCTTACAAAGGAACCACAAAAATCGCTTAAAGAAATGCAGGAGAATATGGATCAACAGATGGAAGCCCATAAGGAGGAAACACAAAAATCACTTAAAGAAGTAGAGGAGAACTTGGGTCAACAGGCAGAAATTCTGAAAGAAGAAATGCAAAAATATCTTAAAGAAATACAGAAAAACACAAACAAACAAGTGAAGGATCGGAGCAAATACATCCAGGACCTAAAAAAGGAAGTAGAAACATCTAAGAAATCACAAAGGGAGACAACTTTGGAGATAGAAAACCTTGGGAGGAAATCAGGAGTCATAGATGCAAACATCAACAATAGAGTACAAGAGATGGAAGAAAGAATCTCAGGTGCTGAAGATACCATAGGCAAATGGTCAGAACTTGAAAATATCATCCTTAGTGAGGTAACCCAATCACAAAAGAACACACATGGTATGCAGTCACTGATAAGGGGATATTAACCCAGAATCTCGGAATACCTTAGACACAATTTGCATATCAATAGATTTCCAAGAAGATGGAAAGAGAGACCCCTGGTCCTGGAAAGACTGGATGTAGGGGAATGCCAGGACAGAGAAGCGAGAGGCGGTTGAATGGGGAAAAGAGGGAGGGAAGGGGGCTTATGGGAATTTTGGGGAGGGAGGAAACGGGAAAGGGGAAATGATTTGGAATGTAAATAAAAAAAACTTAAAAAAAAAAAAAGAAAGCATCGACTCAACAGTCAAAGAAAATGCAAACTGCAAAAATCGTGTAACCCAATACATCTAGGAAATCCAGGACACAATGAGAAGACCAAACCTAAGGATTATAGGTTTAGATGAGAGTGAAGATTTGCAACTTAAAGGGCCAGTAAATATCTTCAACAAAATTATGTAGAAAAACTTCCCTAACCTACAGAGAGAGGTGCTGATGAACCTACAAGAAGCCTACAGAATCCCAAAAAGACTCGACCAGAATATAAATACCTCCCTCACATAATAATCAAAGCACCAAAATGTACTAAACAAAGAAAGAATATTAAAAACAGTAAGAGAAAAAGGTCAAGTAACATAAAAAGGAAGACCTATCCGAATCACATCAGACTTCTCTCCAAAGACTATGAAAGCTAGAAGATCCTGGGCAGATCACATGCAGGTTCTAAGAGAACACAAATGCCAGCCTAGACTACTATACCCAGCAAAACTCTCAGTCACCATAGATGGAGAGACCAAGACATTCCATGATAAAACCAAATTTACACAATATCTTTCCACAAACCCAGCCCTGCAAAGGGTAATAGGTGGAAATTGACAATACACCCTGGAAAAAATGAGATAGTAACCTTCTTGCATCCAACCCAACAGTAGATAACCACTCAAACATAAAGATAGCGTCAAGAAAGCAGGTGGCAATAATCACTATTCCTTAATCACTGTTAATATCAATGGTCTCAACTCCCCAATAAAAAGATATAAACTAACAGACTAGATACGTAAACAGGACCCAGCATTTTGCTGCGTGCAGGAAATGAACCTCAGTGTCAAAGACAAACAGTACCTGAGAGTAAAAGGCTGGAAAACAATCTTACAAGTAAATGGTCCCAGGAAACAAGCCAGAGTAGCCATCCTAGTATCAGAAAAAATTGACTTTCAACCTAAAGTCATCAAAAATGATGCAAAAGGACACTACATACTGGTCAAAGGAATAATCCACCAAGAAGAACTCTCAATTCTGAACATCAATGGTCCAAATGCAAGGGCACCCTCATTCATAAAAGAAACTTTACTAAAGTTCAAAGCACACATCGCACTTCACACAATAATAGTGGGTGATTTCAACACCCCACTATCTGAAATGGATCGTTCAGGAAAGCAGAAAGCAAACAGGGACACAGTGAAACTAATTGAAGCCTTGGACCAAATGGAACTAACATTATATATATAATGAAAAAGAATATATCTTCTTCTAAGCACCTCATGGTACCTTCTCCAAAATCGACCATATAATTGGTCATAACAGACCTCAACATATATAAGAAGATCGAACTAATCCCATGCCTCCTATTAGATCACTATGGAATAAGGGTGGTCTTCAATAACAACAAAAACAACAGAAAGCCCACATACAGGTGGAAGCTGAACAATGCTCTACTCAATGATACCTTGATCGAAGAGGAAACAAAGAAAGAAATCAAGAACTTTTTAAAATTTAATGAAAATGAAGGTACAACATACCCTAATTTATGGGACATAATGAAAGTGGTGCTGAGAGGAAAATTCATAGCCCTGAGTGCCGCCAAAAAGAAACTGGAGACAGCATACACTAGCAACTTAATGGCACACCTGAAAGCCCTGGAACAGAAAGTAGCAAATACACCCAAGAGGAGTATAAGGCAGGAAATCATCAAACTCAGGGCTGAAATCAATCAAGTAGAAACAAATAAAACCATACAAAGAATCAACAAAACTAGGAGTTGATTCTTTGAGAAAATCAACAAGATAGATAAGTCCTTAGCCAGACTAGCCAGAGGGCACAGAGACAGTATCCAAATTAACAAAATTAGAAACGAAAAGGGAGAGATTACAACAGAAACTGAGGAAATTCAAAAAATCATCAGATCCTACTACAAAAGCCTGTATTCAACACAACTAGAAAATCTTGAGGAAATGGACAATTTCCTAGACAGATACCAAATACCAAAATTAAATCAGGATCAAATAGACCATCTAAACCGTCCTATAACTCCTGAAGAAATAGAAGTCATCATTGGAAGTCTTCCAACCAAAAAAAGCACAGGTCCAGATGGTATTAGTGCAGAATTCTACCAGACCTTCAAAGAAGGTCTAACGCCAAAACTCTTCAAACTCTTCCACAAAATAGAAGCAGAAGGAACACTACCCAACTCGTTCTATGAAGCCACAATTACACTAATACCAAAAGCACACAAAGATCCGATAAAGAAAGAGAATCTCAGGCCAATCTCTCTTATGAATATCGATGCAAAAATACTCAATAAAATTCTTGCCAACCGAATCCAAGAACACATCAAAATGATCATTCACCACAATCAAGTAGGCTTCATCCCAGGGATGCAGGGACGGTTCAATATAAGGAAGTCCATCAATGTAATCCACTACATAAACAATCTCAAAAAAGAAAACCACATGGTCATTTCATTAGATGCTGAGAAAGCATTTGACAAAATTCTGCATCCTTTCATGTTAAAGGTCTTGGAAAGATCAGGAATTTGAGGCCCATATCTAAACATAGTAAAAGCAATTTACAGCAAACCGGTAACCAGCATCAATCTAAATGGAGAGAAACTTGAAGCAATCCCACTAAAATCAGGGACTAAACAAGGCTGCCCTCTCTCTCCATATCTTTTCAATATAGTACTTGAAGTTCTAGCTAGAGCAAATAGACAACCAAAGGAGGTCAAAGGGATAAATTGGAAAGGAAGAAGTCAAACTACCACTATTTGCAGATGATATGTTAGTATATTAACTGACCCAAAAACTCAACCAGAGAACTCCTACAGCTGATAAACAACTTCAGCAAAGTGGCCGGATATAAAATCAACTCAAGGAAATCAGTAGCCTTCCTATATTCAAAGAATAAGCAGGCTAAGAAAGAAATAAGAGAAATGATACCCTTCATGATAGCCACAAACATTGTAAAGTATCTTGGTGTGACTCTAACCAAACAAGTGAAAGATCTGTATGACAAAACTTCAAGTCTCTGGAGAAAGAAATTGAAGACCTCAGAAGATGGAAAAATCTTCCATGCTCATGGATTGGCAGGATTAATATAGTAAAAAATGACAATCTTGCCAAAAGCAATCTACAGATTCAATGCAATCCCCATCAAAATCCCAACTCAGTTCTTCATAGAGTTAGAAAGAGCAATTCTAAAATTCATCTGGAATAACAGAAAACCCAGGATAGCTAAAACTATTCTCACGAGTAAAAGAACTTCTGTGGAAAGTTTCCCTTCCTGGAAATCCCCTGTACCATCCCCCCTTCCCCTGCTTCTATGAGGGTGTTCCTCCACCCCTCCACCAACCCACCCACTTTTTCTTCTTCTTTTTTACTTTTTATATCCTTGGGGGCGTGTGTGTGTATGTGTGTGTTTGTGTGTGTGTGTGTATACACATGAATATATATATATATATATATATATATATATATATATATATGTATATATACACATACATATTCATTATGGCTTCTAGTTTTGTGTAGTTACCAGAAACCTAAGTTTGTGAATATCATTATATATACATCTATGTGTATTTCTCTTGCTTTTCCATTGTTACTTTTTGTTTTCTTTGTGTTTTTGTTTCATACTATCTTGATTTTATATATATATATACATATATATTACACACAGAGAGAGAGAGAGAGAGAGAGAGAGAGAGAGAGAGAGAGAGATTGAGATGACTCTTTATTTCCTTAGGAGAGACAGAAAAGTTATGGAACTGGATGGGAGGGGAGGTTTGGAGGAATTGGAGGAGATGGGTTTGGGGATACTGAAATCATAAAGTACTGTAAGGAAATAAATCTAATTTCACTAAAAAAATAATTGTTTCAGAATGAGAAAAGAACTAAAAATCTCAAAGGCAGAGATACTGAATGAATATTTGTTCAATTGTTCAATATACGCTCCATTTACAACCCTATAAAAGATGGTTTCAAATAGAAAAGTCTCCAAATCCCAAATGAATATTGCTTATTTCTCTGAATGCAAGCATTATTCTGACAATAAAATTGAAAGAAGTTGTGGTGGATTGAATAGCTTTGTTTCCAATTGATTCATATGACTGAATGCTTGGTCCATGAGGAATGCTACTATTAGGGGTTATAGTCTTATTTGAGTATGTATGGCCTTGTTGGAGAAAACTCACTCTTGGGGTAGATTTTGAGTTCTCCTATGCTCAGGCTTCACCCAGTGGGGATAATTGTTTCCACTGGTTACTTTTGGATTAAGATGGTGAACTCTCTGCTTCTCCAGTACCATGCCTGCCTGGATGCTGGCATGCTTTCTGCCTTGAGGATAATGGATTAAACCTCTAAAACTATAAGTCAGCTCAAGTAAATGTTGCCCTTTATAAGAATTGCCTTGGTCATGGTGATGCTTCACGGCAATGGAAACCATAACTAAGACAGAAGCCAAAGAGAAACTTAAGAAAAGAAGGAAAAATAGTACAGAGGAATAGGAGAAAATGACAATGTGAATAATGGAATTTTATAATAATTTTCCTAAAGGCGTTTCTTATGCTCCCTAATATTTTGTTCAATTTGTCTACATGTGCTCTGAAGACTCACAGACTTATGGATATATTTTTTTAATTGGAGGGGTGCCCAGACATCTGCCCAAGATTAACAAAGTCTGTGGGGGGAAAAAAAAGGAAAATGTGGGGCGTTTTCAATATTCAATATTGTTGGTAGCAGGAAATCTTCATGGGTGAGGAATGCTCATTCATCTAGTCAAATTGAGGTTTTTCTTTCCATATAAATTATTAATAATTCAGACACCTCCTCGACAAAATTGAACTCCTAATGGACCAAAGATCTCAAAACAAAACCAGACACTCTGGACCAGAAAGAAGAGAAAGTGGGAAATATCTTTAATACATTGGCACAACAAATAAATTGCCAAACAGAATACCATTAGGATAGTCATCATGTTCAATAATTGATAAATGGGACCTATGAAGCTGAAAAGCTTCTATAAGACAAAGGACATAATCACTTACACAAACCAGCAGCCTACAGAATATAAAATGAATTTTTACCAACTCCATACCCTAAAGAGGATTAATATCTAAAATATATAAAGAACTGAAGAAAATATATAAAGAAGCAAAAAGCTAAAGTATCAAGCTAAATATTGGAGTATATATGTAAACATGTAATTCTCAACAAAATAAACTCAAATGGGAAACACCGAAAGGAATTTTCAAAATGGTTAGACATCAGATAAATGAAAATTAAGCCTATTTTGAGGTGCCATCTCACAACTGGTAGAATATCTAGGGTCAATCCCACAAGCTCCTGCTGGGGAGGATGGGAAATAAGGGACACTTCATCCTTTGTTCATGGGAGTGCAAACTTATACAGCTGCCATGAGAATGAGTGTGGTTGTTCTCCAGGAAAGTGAGAAACATTCTCCCTTAACCTTGTTAACTGCTTCTCTTTTCACATTAAATAGAAACTGTAAATATGATTGCCCCCCCCAAAGAAGAATGGATGAAGAAAATGTGTTACATTTTCTCAATGGATTATAACAGAGTTGTTAAAACCCTTGACATCATGAAATTTGCAGACAAGTGTAAGGAAGTAGAAAAAAATCATGAGAGAGGTAACCTAGACCCAGAAATATAAATGTGGCATGTACTTTTGTGCATGGATATTATCTATTAAATAAATGATAACCATGCTACAATCCAAAGATTCCGAGGGCTTGGGTAAGGAGAAGGTTATGGGGGACCCATGAATCTCCCTGTGACAAGGAAAATAATATATTTCATGAGTGGACTGTTAGCACTGGGTGATCTGGAATGCTAGGATCATATGTGGAAATAATATGGAGACAGACAAGTAGAAGTGAGAGGCATTTAAAGGATGGTATGCAAACCTAATGCAGTGTAACTTCCTAAGATATATAAAGATGATACAAATGACATTTCAAAATAATGGGGAGGAAGAGTCCAAACCGAACATCTTTTGTTACCAAATGAAGTTTCCCATACCTCCACTTGAGTTGTTGGCCAAAAGTGTTCAATGGAAACCCCCAAACGACCCATGGTGTTGCCAAAACACTAATAGACTGACAGCAAGGCCTCCTTGCAGAAGACAACACCCACACAACTCATTGAACCCAGAGAGATTTCATTGTTGCCTATATAATGCCTTCACCAAAAAGACTAGAACCTTTGGTACAAGAAGGTACTAGGCAGGCTACCAAAAGTGAAATGTACAAACCAACACAGCCACAAAACTTTTAATGTATTAAGCTGTCCTGCCTGTAAGATACACTAGAAAAATTATGTCACACTGTTGGGAGTAACCAACTGAGGTCTGATTTGATATAAGGACCATTTTACAAGATGGAACCCATACCTGACATCTCATATGTGTCCAAGAGCTGGAGACTCAATGTGCCTTCTTTTGTGTACTTTTATTCTGTTGGTTTGTATTTTCTAATTTCAATGGGATGGATTTTTTATCTTATTTTATTTTATTGTGTTATGTTTTGATGTTAAAAAGAAAATAAAACTAAATTTCTAATGAAAGAAAGAAAAATAATAATCACCTTCCTCCAGGGAGTTCTGAATCATTACAATATTACATGGCTGTATTTTCTAGAAATTTCATTTCAATATTAAATGATAAAAGTTTTTTGATGGTTCTTAGGCAACATAAATGAAAGTTTATTGAAATACTCTTCTTTCCAAGATACACTCATTAAATATTAGTTTGGCTATATTTTCCTTAAAATTATGTTTACATCTATCAATTAATCACACATAAAAGGACCAAAGCAAAAGGCTATGAACATTAAAAGCACATGGAACTTAAAAGCTAGTGTACTTTGGCTATAGTTTGAAGTTAAATGTATAGATTTAGATATGACTTGAAAACACTAATAACAATGTACCATAACTCAGTTGGCTTCCCCATGTAAAACTCCATAATATTAAGAATCTTTTAATATAGTTCTCATTATTTCAAACAAATCTTCATGTGACTTACTTTCCACTCTGCTCATAGATTACAATAAATAAAGAGAATTGATGGCTATGTTTTCTTTGGACCCCAATATTTTTCTGTATGCTGTGATATTGAGATTTCAGTGAACTATTTATAACATGTCTCTGTTGATAAACATGTATGCCTTTGAATTGAGATATGAGAGCAGACATTTAGTTCTCATTGCCAAGAAGTGACAGGGAGTTTTGGACATTCTACATGCCTGAGTGATGGCTTCATGCCGCAGCACATCTGTGTTCAGTAATGTTCTTGTCTTGGAGAACACCACAGAAACTTCACAGAGCACAGAGAATTCTACTAAAAATGAAACTACTAGTTATTCTGATGATACTGCCTTGAAGACACTGATTGTTACTTATATGAATCACCATGGGATTAGTTGCTTATGGGGTTCTAAACTTTTGTGTGTGTGTGTACAGTAACCTACCTCAGTTGTAATGAACTCAGGATATTGGTGCTATTTTACAAGAATACACATTGTTGCACAATGTGTATCAAATGAATACACTTACAATATTAAGATTTCAGAAAGCAAATTTGAAGAAATAATTCACTGAATACAAGAAAATACAGAGACACACATTGAAAATCAACTGATAGGAATTCGTTGAATGTGTCTTTTCTAGCATCTCGCTCAACTTCTTTTGTTTGAAAAAAACCAATAATTTTCCAAAGATAACACTGTGTTAATTACTGTAGTTCTCAGTGTTAGATCTGTGAACTTCACTATTAGACTAAATTTCCTTAAGATCCTCTTAGTCTAACAGAAGCTTTGCAATTTTATGAGGTTCCATTTGTCAATTCTTGCTCTTCGAGCATAAACTGTTGGTGTTCTGTTGAGGCAATTTTCCGAAGGACACTGTCAGGGGAATACCAGGACAGGGAAGAGGGAATGGCTGTGTTAGTGAGCAGAGGGAGGGGGAATGGATTAGGGGATTTTTGGTTGGGAAATGAGAAAAGGGGTTAACATTTGAAATATAAATAAAGAAAATATCTGGTAAAAAATCCTTAGTCTTAGTAATTTTAAATTTAATTTTTATCACTATAATTATCATTAGTTATTGTTCAGACCTATTTCTGGGCAGGTTATCTCATCTTGTGTTTAATATGGGGTCAATCATTAGTGGTTTTGTTAGGATGATATCACCTTATACCAAAAAGTCTCAGAAACTAACCTAATGCAATATTGAAAAAATATGTTGATGAATAAGAAATATTGATGAACAAATGTTAAAGAGATTGTTTACCTTGTCTTAGTGTTCAGGCAGTTTTAATTTCCATGTCATGATTTTCTTCCCTATGCACCAGAAAGAAACGGTCACAGAGCTTAAGAGAGAATAATGCATCTCACAAGAATAGGTTAAAATTTTGTAACAAAATGCTCTTGCAGACTACAGGAAACTCAATCCAGGTAGAATATAAAACTACACAGAGAAAGAAGGAACCCTGTGCTAATGCTGAGGTAAAACATGGGAAAATCAATAGGACATTGTAAATTTTGCCTCTATTTGGTTTTTTTAATCTTTTATGTATATATGTATATATGTATGTATGAATGTATGTATTTGTTATTTATACCCCAGATTTTATCCTCCCCCCCCCAGTCCACCCTCTGACTGTTCCACATCCCATACTTCCACCCCAACCTCTGTTTCCTCAAGGATGTCCTGATGCCCTACCCAACCAGACCTCTAAAACTCCCTGGGGCCTCCAGTCTCTTGAGGTTAGGTGCATCTTCTCTAACCGAACCCAGACCCACCAATCCTTGACTGTGTATGTGTTGGGGGCCTCATATAAGCTGGTGTATACTGCCTGGTTGGTGGTCCAGTGTCTGAAAGAGCTTGAGTGTCCAGGTTAATTGAGACTGCTGGTCCTTCTATAAGTTTACCCTCCTCCTAGCTTCATCCAGTCTTTCCCTAACTCGACCACAGGGGTCAGCTGTTTCTGTCCATTAGTTGGGTGCAAATATCTGCACTCTATTTGTTTAATGTAAAGATTGTTAACAGAAATAAAAGAGGGATGGTGAGAAGAATGAGGAAAAATGACACAGTTGTGGTCTAATAATACACCACTGAAGTAGAATTGAATGGAGAATCAAGAGGAAGGTGCACCAAGCATACCAGAACTGCATCAGAAAATAATCTCCATGCCCTAGTGTCTAAGGGAACCGAGGTTAAATTAGTTATTTGATTTGCTATTTTATTGTTCAGATTAATGAGGCACTTATGCAACTTACTGAGAAATCATACAAGTTGAAAGCTAGTGTGTGTGTGTGTGTGTGTGTGTTTGTGTGTGTATATGTGTTTATATAGCAAGTTTATATTAAAATCATAAGAGTTAACAAAGTATTTGCTTTTGAAATTGATATAATGATTACTACATATGATATAAAAGAATTTGTTTGCTTTTTTTTTCCTGAGATTTTGCTGTTTGCCTGAGAAGATAATTGGCCCAGGCTTACAGTACTGCACATGCATGCTTGTGGTTGTTTGTGTGAAGGGAACTAAAAATAAAGGTAGTTTTTCAGTGAAGCTCTTTGGTTGTAAACAAAGTTAGTAATTTAGGGGCTTGTTCTCTTTGGTGTTTGCTAGCATATTTTGCTTGTAGACCTAAGCTACATGAAGAATGAATATATTTGAAGGTTGTAAAGTTTATTCTTCATATGCCATGACTAAGGTGCATTTCTGTCTAAGCTGACAATCTTTTTAAAAGGAAACATGAGATGTCAAAGGGACATTGGAGGGAGATATGTGTGATTCAGTGTAAACTATTTTAATTTAATATGTCTATATATTTCTCTATATAGAGTGTTTACTATTTACAGTTCACAAAGTTGCTTATCATTGTTTTTCTTTTTTAGTCCAAATGAACCACATCAACCATTGGTGTTTTCTTAATTTTTTTTTATCTCACACATGCTTCGTTAACCAACATTAAGGACAACAAATCTTAAAAATTAAAGTTTCCATGCCTTTTAATGATGTTTGACACAATGAGATGGGATGCTGAATGTGGGAAATAAAGGGATTGAATGGATGGAAAAATATGAAAGAAAAGGAAAGAAAGAATCCAGATAGCCTGTGGGCCTGAATGGTGCTCTTCTCAGAAAGATCTTAGCATCATGCCCAAGATAATATGATAAGTAATTTAAGCACAAGTAAAATCCTAAAATCCTAAACACTAAATAAACAAACAAACTAATACCAAGAAAGATTGTCTTTGGGCCTTTCACAACTCAGAATTATTTATCTCTATTTCTCTCTCTTCATTTCTCTATAAACAAATATATTCATATGCACAGATATAAACACACATACTATAAATAGAGAGTAAAGAGTATATTATATAACACACATATATCAATATGTAAATTACTTGATATCTATAATTTTTTTAAAGGTTTATTCAGCTTATTTGTTTTGTTTTGTTTTTGTTTTTCGAGACAGGGTTTCTCTGTGTAGCCCTGGCTGTCCTGGAACTCACTTTGTAGACCAGGCTGGCCTCGAACTCAGAAATCCTCCTGCCTCTGCCTCCCAAGTGCTGGGATTAAAGGCGTGCGCCACCACCACCCGATATCTATAAAATTGAATAGATTCATATTCATAAATTTGCTTTCTCAACTAGGACTCATATTTTGCAAAGAGTGCTTCAGCACATAAACAGTGTGTGTGTGTGTGTGTGTTCATGTCTGTGTTTTACATACAGACAATAGGAAATGACAATAAATCAAGAATTAAACAAAGCTTTTGGATGATATGGAAGTTCAGAGATTACATAAAAATATACTAAATATAGGAAAATTAATGTATTTTCCTTAGTTTGGCTAAGAGAAAGCTGTGATTTTTTAAAACAGATATTTATATTCATAATTCTGATATTCTTATATCAGGAACCATTCAGGAAACGGTAAGACTATCTTGAGGCCTTCTTGGAGGTGGCCCACCTTTTTGCATGGCCTAAGATGGATGAGCTCTGGAAAGGATGGTCCCAAGAGACTTCATTACAGGAATGCTTCTTGCAGCTGATACACCTTTCCTATCACTCTTACACAGCCTAAATGTTACTAGGCATTATCTCACCCTATCAAGTAGACTTCCTGCACATCAACATAAAGATGAACTTTCATGAACTAATGCTATTTAGATAAATTAATGACTTTATACAATTTGTGATTTGATCTTTTCAAAGAAGTTTCAAGAAATGTATTTTGATGCTGCATTTTTAAACATTTATTTATTATTTTACACTCCATATTTTATCCCCCCCATCCACCCTCTGACTGTTCCACATCCCATACCTTCTACCCACTCCACTGTCTCCACGTTGATGTCCCCACCCCCACCCCACCAGATCTGACCTCTAAACTCCCTGGGACCTCCAGTCTCTTGAAAGTTAGGTGCATCATCTCTGAATGAACACAGACCTGCAGTCCTCTACTGTATGTGTGTTGGGGGCCTCATATCAGCTGGTGTATGTTGCCTGTTTGTAGTTCAGTGTTTGAGAGATCTCAAGGATTTAGATTGAGACTGATGGTCCTTCTACAGGATTTCCCTTCTTCCCAGTTTCTTTCAGCCTTCCCTAATTCACCAACAGAAATCAGCCACTTCTGACCATTGGTTGAGTGTACATTTCTGCATCTGACTTTTTCAGCTGCTTTTAGGGTCTTCCAGAGAGCAGCCATGCTAGGTCCCTCTGTGTGAGTGCTCAATAGCCTCAGTAATAGTGTCAGGCCTTGGGACTTCCACTTGAGCTAGATCCCACTTTGGGCCTGTAGCTGGACTTCCTATTCGTCAGGATCCTCCCCATTTCCATTCCTGTAATTCTTTCAGACAGAAACACTTATGAGTTAGAATTGTGACTGGGGAAGGGCCACCATCTCTCTCATTTGATGTCCTGTCTTCCTGCTAGAGGAGGGCTCTATAAGTTCCCTCTCCCTAGTATTGGGCATTTCATCTAAGGTCCCTCCCTTTGAGTCCAGAATGTCTCTCATTTCCCACATCTCTGAAGCATTCTGGAGGGTCCCTGTAACCTCCTATCTCCAGAGGTTGCCTGTTTCCATTCTTTCTGCTGACCCTCAGGGCTTCAGTTCTTTTCCTTTACCCAATACTAGATCAGGTTCCCCTCTCCCCCTGACTCCCCTCCCTCTACCCCGGTCCACTTTCCCTCCCAGGTCCCTCCTTCCCTCCCCAATTGTGATTGCTTTCTTTTCCCTCCCAAGTAGGACTGAGGCATCCTCACGTGGGCACTTCAGCTTGTTGATATTTTTGAGTTCTGTGGACTGTATCTTGGGTATTTTATACTTTTTTTGGTCTAATATCCACTTAGATATTATGTATTAGTGAGTACATACCACACAATCCTCAAATTCATCTGGAAAGGCAAAAAAGCCAGAATATTGAAAATATTTGTTAACAATAAAAGAATGGCTGGGGAAATCACCATCTCTGACCTCAAGCTTTACTACAGAATAATAGTCATAAAAATTGCATGGTATTGGTACAGCGACGGACACCTTGATCAATGGAATAGAACTGAAACACAGAAATAAAACCACACATGTACAGACACTTGATATTTGATAAGGAAGCCAAAAATATACAATGCTAAAATGAAAGCATCCTTAATAAATGGTGCTGGTCTAACTGACTGGCTGTATGTAAAAAAAAAAAATGAAAATATACTCCTATTTTTACCTTGCACAAAGCTCAAGTCCGAGTGGATCAAGGACCTCAACGTAAAACCTGATACACTGAATCTATTAGAAGAAAAAGTGAGAAAGAGCCGTGAACTCATTGGCACAGAGAGAAATTACCTAAACAGAACTCCAATGGCTTATGCTCTAAGATCAAGAATTGATAAATGGGACCTCATGAAACTGGAACGCTTCTGTAACGCAAAGGGCATAGTCCATAAGACAAATCAGCAACTCACAGATTGTAAAAATAGAATCTTCACCCACCCCACAACAGATAGAGAATTAATACCCAAAATATATAAAGAACTCAAGAAGCTTACCACCAAAAATCCAAACAACCCAATCAAATAATGGGATATAGAATTAAACTGAGATTTCACAACTGAGGAAATTCAAATGGCTGAGAAGCACCTAAAGAAATGTTGAAAATCCTCAGTGATCAGAGAAGTTCAAATAAAAACAACCCTGAGATTCTACCTTACACCAATCAGAATGCTAAGATCAAAACCTCAGGTGACAACACATATTGGAGAGGATATGAAGAAAGAGGAATACTCCTCCATTGCTGGTGGGATTGCAACCTGGTTAAACCATTCGGAAATCAATCTGGAGGTTCTTCTGAAAATTGGAAATAGATCTCCCTGAAGACACAGCTATACCACTCTTGGAAACATACCCAAAAGATTCCCCAACATGCCACACAGGCATGTGTTCCACTATGTTCATATTGGCTTTTTTTGTCAAATCCAGAAGCTGGAACCAACCTAGATGTGCCACCACAGAAGAATGGATACAGAAAATGTGGTTCATTTACACAATAGAATACTACTTAGCTATTAAGAACAAGACATCATGAGTTTTGCAGGTAAATAGACCGAACTAAAAAATATCATTTCTGCTCAAGATAACTCAGACCCAAAAGGACAGGCATGGGATTTTGATGTTTTAATAGAAAAATGTAATATAGATAAAATCAAGAATAGAAAGTCCTTACCCCTCATAGTAGTAAGTAAAGGCTACATAATAAGAAATAAAATAAGCTTTCATAATCACATGAAAAAGAGATATAGTCTTGGGACAAATTTGTGTTCAAAGAAAAGCATTCAGTCCCAGGATGAAGCCACAGATATACATCATGATAGGACAAGGCTATGAGAAACTGTTACTGTGAAGTTAGAATTAACAGCCTTTTGTAACTCCCATTTTGCATAACATGGTATCTACAAGATAATTTTCTAAGAACATTTGTCTGTAAATGGGCAGAGAAAAGAAATAAAGATGGTGTGGTATGGTTCTTGGGGAGTTGTGCCCCATGCACATGCATTCATCCATCCATGCATCCAGGCATCCAAATGTATATGTCTGTTTCTTTTTATGTACATATGTAGGTACATGTATATGTATAAAAGCATGCATGAATACTTGTGGAGTTGATTGAGACAGATTTCAGGGTCTGGCCAGAATGTGGGTGTATGAATGAATATATGTCTGTGCATACTGGCCTGTATACAGGATTTTAATTATTTTCCTTCCAGCTTCTCTGTTTCAGGGTTAACTAGGCTTCTGGGTGCCTGGCCAGAGAAGGCAATAAATTGTCTACATAATCTCCTGCAGTTAAGAAAGGGTGATAATTCTTCTAAAACCATCAACTTCGGGCCCCAGAATAACTAAGAATCAAAGGAGTTAATATTATTAATACTAAGCAACATTTACACTGACAAAAACAAGTTTCGCTTCTCCACTCCTCACTGATGCTTTGCTCCTGAAGGTCTTACTTACATGCTGTACTTTATTTTCATTTATTCTTTAATTCTTTTTAGTTCTGTAAAAGAAAAAGAACATGGTAATCTACATGTTTTAGTAAGATATTTTGTATCTTCATGACACATGGATTTTAAAATATACTCAAGATTTGTTGACTGTCAATGATACTAGAACCACGCAATATACAAGAATTTCTACATCTAGAAATTACATAGCTGAATTTTAAAATTCTAGACCATCAAGACTCCAACAAAGGTGATCTGAAAATGGGATTACTATTTACAATTAATTTTACATGGTCAGGAAAGAAATGGTCACAAGAGATTTCAGTTTACAAAAACACCAAAGTTGATGAATACTGCTGACAGAATATGGAAAGAACTTATGAGCTTATTTATATTTTGTTTTTCTTCCACATATATTCTGGGGTGATGCTTTAGAGTTTTGTGCTTTCAATAAACACAGGAACATACTTTTGAATATTTCTTAATAACTCTGATCTTACAAACCACTAGATTACCTCATAGGACTTATCTAAAGGTCAGATATTTATTTGACAAATATTAACAGTATATAAATACACCTGGGAGTCCTAAAGAGAGATATCTCCAAGTTAACATACACACACACACACACACACACACACACACACACAGAGCGAGAGAGAGAGAGAGAGAGAGAGAGAGAGAGAGAGAGAGAGAGAGAGAGAGAGAGAGAGAGAGAAGGGAAGAGAAGAGGAGAGGAGAGAGAGCTTCAGCCAAATAGGCTTTAAAGTGAATAGGTTCTTAAAAACCACATTTTCAGAGGAAATATCAGTGACTTTTGTCATTATGCAATCTACCTGTACTTTGGAAAAGAAAATTCTTTGCAAAAGTGTATATAGATATAGTCATAAGCCGTTTTTACATTAGAAAAAAATAATAAAGTAGCAAAAACCAAATTTGTGAAGAACAATAATGTTTTTCACTGTGGGAAATTGTATATATGAAGACAAATTAGCATGAGGCTGACCTCCAAATTGAAGCACTCATAATTTGGGGTGTGGTGGGAGTTCTCAGAGAAATTTGTTCTCCAATTTTCTTTCCTACTGTGAAAATAACAGGTTATATTTGTTTTTAAAATATCTGGTCCATATGGCTAGCACATCCTAATTATTAAATTATAATTCCAACTTCATATTTTAGATTATGATAAATCAGTATTAAGTTTTCTCTGCAGAAAAGATTTGTCTTCCATTTTCAAAAACATAAAGTTTTTGACTGTGAAACTTAACACTAGATCCAGGTTGAGGTTTCTGCTCCTCTCATGCCGGGTAGATCAACTGACCTTTCTCTTGTGGAAATATCTATATACCAGCAAAGACCTCTAGACCATTCATCGAACCTTTTTGTTTCAGAAAATTTATTACCCGTGTGAACAGTTAACATTAAGTGTCTTAAAGCTGAGGCTCAGTGTTTAGCTGTGGATTTATGTATGCTTCAAAGGTCTACATTCAGGAAGCTTGATTCTCAAAATTGCTGGTTGCTCAGAACTGTTATAGAATCTAACTTGTTCTAACAAAAGCTTTCTGTTATTAACAAATGGAACCTGGGTTAGGAAGCTCTATGACTTCCTGACTTACCCTGTGATATCTTCTGCTTTGTGATAAGATTTGTTCAGAGTCCATCCTCATGAGTCAAAAATGTAAAGTCACAAATGTCTTAAACTTTTACACCCATGAAATACGAGCTTAAGTGAACCTCCTTTATTAAATATTAAGTCTCAGTTATTTTATTACAAATAAGGAACTAGGTATGTATCTACTTAAATAAATCATATGTATTGACTGGAGGAGCATAAATCCTCAGAAACTACCTATGATTTCTTCTTCATACCCAAACAGTTGAATATTTCTTGTCAATTCTGTGCTGAACTATTTCCAAATCCTTTCATATCTCTCCATCTCCAAAACCCATCTGTAATAGTTGTCACTTGCTTCTCAATATTCCCCTGGCTGCCTTCTCTGACCCTGTCCTGTGATTTTATTTTCATAAAGTCAGCAGTGTGATGCTTAAGAATGTGAGTCAGCTCCAACCATTGTCAGATATTCTTGAATAAAATCCACATTCATAGGAAAGCGATGATTGAGGCAGGCTCTTCTTTTACACCTCTGTGACCTCACCATTGTCTCTTGCATACTAGGCTTCAAGTCAATTAAAAATAAAAGCTTTATAAAAAAAAGCTTTTGCAAAAAGCTTTTCCTGTTTTAAAAAGGATTGGGATGAAAAGCTGTCTCAGAAATTAAGAACAGTTGCTACTCTTTAAGATGACCTGAATTTCAGTTCCTAGCATATACAAGGAAATTTAAAACCACTTCTACGTCCTGTTCTGTGGCATTTGCTACCTGTACTGGTGTCTGCAAATACATGCAGTATTTTATGCATGTACTGCACATATAGGCAAATACTACACCTATGAAAGTATATCTCAAGTTTTACAACTGTTGATTTTTCTACTCAAAAATCACAGATCTTCGTTTTTACTTATTCACTTGGTACTTCATGATATTTCTAAGTCACAGAAGACTTTGGGGTGTCTTTCTCAGTTGGATGGTGGAGGGTCACCAATGAGCATGGTTTGCTCTTCACCACGGTATTTTTCATAACACATGATACAACTGCATAGATTATCCTTTACTACTGTGAATTTAAGGGTATTCTACAACATACCCATGGTTGTTTTCTCTATTAAAGAAAGAAAACAACAGAAAATATTGAAGGAGCTTATTAAAGTTTGTTAAAGAGATGCAGGAAATGCAGATAGTGAAAATTGAAACTTTTAGCCTTTGGGAAGATCGCTCATGGAGTAAAGGTATTTTCTACCATGTCTAAAATCCCGAGTTCTAGCCCTGCAACCTACATGATTCAAAGAATGAATTTGCTTCTCTAAGTTATCTTCTAAATTCTACATATGCACCTTAGCATGCTTATGCACTCTCCTCCCCTCCTGCTCCTCTTCCTCCTCCTCCTCCTTCCTCTCTCTCTCTCTCTCTCTCTCTCTCTCTCTCTCTCTCTCTCTCTCTCTCTCTCTTCCTGCCTCCCTCCCTCCCTCTTGTTCTTCTCTCCCTCCCTCCCTCTGTCTCTCCTCCCTCACACTTCTTTCTTCTTTTCTTTCTGTTGTGGTAAATCTCCAACACAAAGTACCTGGTTAAAGAAATCACAACTCAATCAATATGGATACAAGCTGTTAGGGTTCTCTCTAAGCTCCACCCCACAATTATCTGGCAATAGCCAGGTATACCCCTCCCCACAGTTACCTAGTAACAGCCAGGTAAGCCTGGCCTACTATAAAAAGGGCTTCTCAGCCCCCCCTCCTCTCTCTTACTCCTCTCTTACTTCTTTTACTTCTCTTACTCTCAGCTTCTCTCTTGCCCCTCTTGGGTTCTTCTCCCCTCCCCTCTCTCTTCATGTGGTCATGGGTGGCCTCTGCTTCTCTACTCTCCCCTCTCACTGCCTTTCTCTGCCTCCACTACTCCTTTAACTTCCATCCCATGCCCTGAGTAAACTCTATACTATGCTGGTGTGTGTCTGGTCCCTCCGGGGGAAGGGATGCCTCAGCATGGACCCATTGGGGCAACCCCTTCCCCCACACCGCCATATAACATATTCTCTAACTTCTTTTTCTTTTGATGATCACAACACAAGCTATACACCTAGCTTGGGCAGATCTACCACTATACTACTCTATTCCCGTCTATGAGATCCTATTTAACTTGCGGTTTCTCCGAGTCACAGGCTTCTCTCCATTCTCCTTCCACTTCTTCTTTAGATCCTCTCCTCCTCCATTGATTTTCTTTCCTGCCCTGCTATTTTCTCCACCAAAACTTTTTTGCTCCACCTTCCCTCCTCCTGCCCAATCACCAGCTCTAGCCTTTATTTGAAAAACTAAGGTAGGGAGAAGGTTCACAAGGCACCTGTATATGTGATTAACTTCTCTTCAGCCCCTACCAGGAGTGGAATTAGCATCAAACTACATGACCAGAGCTATCCACACCTTTCCACCACAAAAGGCAGGGATTTTTTTTTTTCATTTTCTGTCTCAAAGCCAGTGTTGGTGATGACATTTATCTGCAAGATCTGAATGAGTTAGTGAAAAAACTTGAAATCAAGTGATTGTTCAGGTTTCTGATGATCAGTCTGGTTACATTTGATATAATAAACTGTCAATTCAATAATTTCACTTCTTAAGAGACAGAAACTGAACATATAGAGCTTATTTTTTGGTAACTTCATTTTTGCATTTGTACACCATTTCTCTATAATAACAATGGGGTTTATGATAGTTGACAAAATTCAAATATGTATAGAAGAGTGTGTGAGCTGAAACAAACACATGTACATACTTTACCAATAATTAAGGATCTTTTAAAAACTATTTTCTAGTTTCTGGAAGAAATTAGAGTAAAAATTTCTTTAAACCACATCCTGATACACTAATTTCATAAAAAACGATCATTTCACATAAACATATATTTCATTCTGAGATGTAAAATTTAATGTTCTTATTTTAGATTTATTGAAATAAAATGCATTTAGGAAAAAGGAAAACCACAGAATTTAATTGAGTTCTTTAAGCAAATTATTTGGCATTATTTCCACTAAACTATGCACATATTGTACAAAATATATGCCATATTTTTAATGATTTAATTTCTGACAAGATAAATTATTTCTTAAGTTTCTTGGAAAAGTCCCATAAGTAGATGTCATTGATATCCTGATCACATTGGTAAATTCTGTCTATGTAGACTGGACTTTAGCTAGAAAACAGTGGGCAGAAAGACTTTACTTCCCTGTGTGTGTGACCCCAATGAAAGCAAATCATAATTCCTCCATTTATTTTACACATTGCCTATTCCAACGTTGGTGAGTTTGTTTGTTTTTGTTTTTGTGTTCCCTCAAGCTGCAGTTCTCACTGAAATTATTCCTTCCCTCTCCATTTCTAGGTATCCCTTTTCTTACTTTCTGGGTGAGAGGCTGTATCAACTAATCTAGGAAGTAACAGTTTGGCACCAGAAACATCTGACTGCAGCAGACCAGGTCTCCTCAAGCCCAGCCCATATCTCTGTGTGCTCACTCACTGCTATTGTTTTTAAGCATGTTATTTATTTATTTATTTACTTATTTTTAGATTCTAGCCATTGCCCTGCCTCCCAATGGATAGGTCATTAAAACAGAAGCTAGACAAAGACACAGTGAAATTAACAGAAGTTACGAACCAAATGAACCATATCTATAAATCATTTCATCCCAAAACAAGAGTATATAATTTCTTTTCATCACCTCATTTAATCTTCTCTAAAATTGATTATATAAATGGTCACTAAACAATCCTCAAAAGTTATAAGAAGGCTGAAATAATCCCATGTATTCTATCAGCTCACCATGGACTAAGGCTGAACATTTATACCACCAAAACCCCAGAAAGTCCACATACTCGTGGAAACTGAACTACTTCTATGCTCAATGTTAACTTGGTCAGGAAGAAAGAAAGAAAAAAAGAAAGAAAGAAAGAAAGAAAGAAAAAAGAAATCAAAGATCTTATAGAAGTCTATGAAAAAGAAGACACAACATAACCAAACTCATTAGAACCCCTCCCCAGATTCGACCAGAGAACTCCTACAACTGATAAATAACTTCAGCAAAATGGCAGAATATACAATTAACTTATATATTAATATAAGTGATAAACAGGCTGAGAAAAAAAATAAGGAAAAACACCCTTCACAAGAGCCACAAACTGAACAAAACACCTTAGTATATCTCTTAACAAAAGTGAAAGATCTGTATTACAAGGACCTCAAATCCCTGAAGAAAGAAATTGAAGAAGACATCCGAAGATGGAAAGATCTCCTGTGCCCATGGATTGGCAGTATTATAATAGTGAAAATGGCCATCTTACCAAAAGCAATGTACAGATTTAATGCCCTTACTACTATTTTGACTGTGTAGAGTAGTAGATTCACTATGTTAGATTTAACCATGTGTCTGTAGCTTAAAAGTCATTGCAGTAAAAAGTAAAGAGAGCTATGAGTAGTATATGAAGAACTCTTTGTTTTTCCTAACTGAATAAATAAATAAATAAATAAATAAATAAATAAATAAAGACAGGTCTATGCCAGGGGTAAATTTCCGTGTTCATAATGTCAAACAAAGTACACAAGCTAAAAATGCTTGCCTCATTTTCCTGTTTGCTGCCTTCTTTTCCTTAGAATAACTTCAGAGAATCCCTCACATTGATTCAAGCCACATAAAGGTCCACTTGATTTTACATAAGAGAAAAGGAAAGTAGACTTCACGTTTTTATTTTTTTCTATATTCTTTATTTACATTCCAAATGATTTCCCCTTTCCTGGTTTCCCCCTCCCATAAGTTCCATAAGCCCTCTTTCTTCCCCCTGCTCCCCAGTCAACCCCCTGCTGCTTCTATGTCCTGGTATTCCCCTACACTGCTGCATCCAGTCTTTCCAGGACCAGGGGCCTCTCCTTCCTTCTTTTTGGGAATCAATTGATGTGTGAATTGTGTCTTGGGTATTCTGAGGTTTTGGGCTAATATCCACTTATAAGTGACTGCATACCATGTGTGTTCTTTTGTGATTGTGTTACCTCACATAGGATGATATTTTCCAGTTCCAACCATTTGCCTAAGAATTTCATGAATTCATTGTTTTTAATAGCTGAGTAGTAGTCAATTGTGTAAACATACTACATTTACTGTATCCATTCCTCTGTTGAGGGACATCTGGGTTCTTTCCAGCTTCTGGCTATTATAAATAAGGCTACTATGAACATAGTGGAACATGTATCCTTATTGCATGCAGGGGAGTCCTCTGGGTATATGCCTAGGAGTGGTATAACAGGGTTCTCCGGAAGTGTCATGCCCAGTTTTCTGAGGAACCCCCAGACTGCTTTCCAGAGTGGTTGTACCAGCTTGCAATACCACCAGCAGTGGAGGAGTGTTCCTCTTTCTCCACATCCTCCCAAAAACTGCTGTCTCCTGTGTTTTTTATCTTAGCCATTCTAACTGGTGTGAGGTGAAGTCTTAGGGTTGTTTTGATTTGCATTTCCTTAATGACAAAGAATGTTGAACATTTCTTTAGGTGCTTCATTCGATATTCTTCAGGTGAGAACTCTTTGTTTAGCTCTGTACCCCATTTTTTAATAGGATTATTTGGCTCTCTGGAGTCTAACTTCTTGAGTTCTTTGTATATATTGATTCTCCATTCAATTCTACTTCAGTGGTGTATTATTAGACCACAACTGTGTCATTTTTCCTCATTCTTCTCACCATCCCTCTTTTATTTCTGTTAACAATCTTTACATTAAACAAATAGATCTTTTGCCAATTTGTTGGTTGCCATTTTTTGTCCGATTGACAGTGTCCTTTGCCTTACAGAAACTTTGTAATTTTATGAGGTCCCATTTGTCAATTCTTGATCTTAGAGCATAAGCTATTGGTGTTCTGTTCAGGAAATTTTTCCCTGTTCCCATGTGCTCAAGGTTCTTCCCCAGTTTCTTTTCTATTAGTTTCAGTGTGTCTGGTTTTATGTGGAGGTCCTTGATCCACTTGGAGTTGAGCTTAGTACAATGAGATAAGAATGAATCTGTTTGCATTCTTCTGCAAGCTGACCTCCAGTTGAGCCAGCACCATTTGTTGAAAAGGCTATCTTTTTTCCACTGGATGATTTTTAGCTCCTTTGTCAAAGATCAAGTGACCATAGGTGTGTGGCTTCATTTCTGGTTCTTCAATTCTATTCCATTGATCTACCTGACTGTCACTGTACCAATATCATGGAGTTTTTAGTATATTGCACTGTAGTACGGCTTGAGATCTGGGATACTGATTCCCCCAGAAATTCTTTTACTCTTGAGAATAGTTTTACCTATCGTGGGTTTTTTGTTATTCCAGATCAATTTGAGAATTGCTCTTTCTAACTCTATGAAGAATTGAGTTGGGATTTTGATGGGGATTGCATAGAATCTGTAGATTGCTTTTGGCAAGATGGCCATTTTTACCATATTAATCTTGCAAATCCACGAGCATGGAAGATTTTTCCATCTTCTGAGGTCTTCTTTGATTTCCTTCTTCAGAGACTTGAAGTTCTTGTCATACAGATCTAGATTTCAAATTTTTAAATATTATAATAATAATCCTCGCACGTATAAGGATTTATAGTATCATTTCATTTAGAAAATAACACATATTTGTTAGTGATCAAATAATTTTCATCAAGTTATATTTTGCTTCTTACTCAGAGTTCACAGTGATAAGGGTATTTGAAAACATTGTCAATGGATTTCTGTAGTTCCTCTGTGAATTTCAGTTCTAGGCATCACTAAAAAGTTGATTCTCCTTGGTCCTATAAGTACTAGATATCCCAGTGCCAGAGTGATGAAGTGGAAGTGGGTGGATTGGAGGGCAAACATCCTCATAGAAGCAGGGGGAAGGAGGATAGAAGAGGGGGGTTATGGAGGAGAAACTGAGAAAGGTGATAACATTTGAAATGTAAATGCAAAAACATCCAACAAGAAAATAGAGCAAAAAATAAAAAAATAAAAACAAACACTTACAGTAACACAGCATGGAGCATAAATAATATTCCTTTTCCAGTAACACAGTGTATTAATCTGAAATATTGTGATCATTCTTAGCAGTGACTAAAGGTCCCTCTCTTTCCTTCTTTGTTGTGCAGAGAATTTTTTTACTTGAATATTGTTGAAACACATTCCCTATAATCTCAATTTTATTTCTCTTTCCTTCTTTATTTCTCTCTTCTCTCTCAATTCTTTTGCTCTGTCTCTAATTTCTTTCTCTCTCCTTCTCTCCTTTTTTTCCTTCTTTTTTTTCCAAGAGAGGGTTTCTCTATGTAGCACTGGCTATCTTGGAACTTGCTTTATAGACTAGGCTGGCCTCCAAGTCAGAGATCTGCCTGGCTCTGCCTCCCAAATCCTTTGATTAAAGGCATTGCCATCAGGTCCCTACTTTACTTTCTTTCTTATCATCTTTTCTTCTTAAGTAAACTTCTATTTAAAAAAAGTTGGATTCTATTCTTTAGAAAATAAAACTTCACTAGAAATCAACATAAACAGATGTCTCCCAATACTGTATTTGTGGAGCTTTGATGCCATGTTTCTTGTGTCTATCAATGTTCTATTTCTCACTTATATTTCAAGAAGTAGAAAGCAATCAGCTGTAATTATTTATAACTGCCACCTCTGTCCACTTATGTCTTGTGACCATCACAAACAAAATGTAACTTGTGTTGTCAATCTTAGGGCAGACCAAACCACCAATATAAGAGGGTTTGGGACATAAGAGAGAAAATTAATGTTTAATTTATCTTTGCACAAAATCCCCACCAGGTTGTCCTGCTTTATTTAATATTTTCATAAAGAAAAACCTAACATAAATTAGCATAGATTTCTGAGTCTTTAAAAAGGGCATATTACAACCTCCAAAGGGAGACTCTTTTCGTCTGCATCTTTTGGTCCCCTCTATTGTTATGCAGTTTGGAGATTTCAGGACACATTTGGGGATTTCTTATTTTCCATACCATCAGCAATTCTCCAAATAATATGTCCAGCATTCATTGAGATGTTGAAAACAAAAATGGGTTATATGAATGGTATATAGAGGTGAGTAGATATTCAGAGCAATATCTGCATGTTTCCGTTTTGTGTGAGCTGAATTGATTTCAATGATTCATTTCTTCTCGGCCATGTTTATGTGAATATATTTCTTGGGATGGATTAAATTGACCAGAAACTAATGTAAGCAGAGTGAAGAAATAACAAGGTCTTTAAATCATTTTATTTATTAGTACTGGGTAGTAAATTCAGAAGTCAATTTTTCATCCATAAATCGGGAGAGAGGATTATATTTCTTCTCTTATGAATGTGCCATATGAGAGGTACAAATTAACATATTCACTAAAGATGTACCTACATTAAGTTTCTGTCAGACTACCTCTGATGACTATTTTTTATTTTATATATAATAAGAGTTATGCCAAAATGTGAAACATACTGAAACAGAATTTCAGAAATAATTTTAACAGATAAAAGTATAGCTAAAGAAAGTTATTTAAACATACTCAAAGTGCATACGTGCACGCGCGCGCGCGCACACACACACACACGTGCACACACACACACACACACACACACACACACGCGTGCACACACACACACACACACACACCACATACATTCATGTTGGCATTAAATGAGTTCTGTATTATTAAAGCAGGAAGACCCTGAAATTCATGATTCTAAATAATACAATATATGATAAAGCAAAAACTTTCATTTTGTCTTGGAGTAGGTGATTATTTTGATTTTCAACTGATTGTAGAATATAAAAAGGAAGAAAAATATCCTTCAGTGAATTAGAATATCCTTTGGATAATGGCATCTAACAAAAGAAGGTGCTATGAGTATGCCTTTCATTATGCAGTTTTAGTCAGAAGCATCTATCCATGGCCTAAAGATAGTCTCTAAACTATAGTAAACATGTTCCCTTAGAATAAAGGCTACAATATTTCTTTCTCATCATTTACTGTGCTA
Source organism: Tokudaia tokunoshimensis (assembly GCA_036184795.1). NCBI lineage: Eukaryota > Metazoa > Chordata > Mammalia > Rodentia > Muridae > Tokudaia > Tokudaia tokunoshimensis. Next base: position 112,196,863 of record BTHU01000012.1, on the reverse strand, counting down.
ATAACTGGAAGTACTGGTGGTTATGCTGACTAAAGCTGTGCTTCAAACTTTTTGACAATGTGAAATATAACCTATAAGCTAAGAAAAGAGGAGAGAACTAATCCACATACCTGTAGAAAATTAAGACCCAAGGTTTACAACTGCCTGATATAAATCTATTCAAAAAAAATACCACCACATGAAAATTCTAGTATCTGAAGTGACTGTATTTCAAATTTTAAGAATATATTAATTCATCCAAGTGTTTTTAGTAATAATTTTCAGGTAAAACCTACACACACACACACACACACACACACACACACACACACACACACACCAACACCCCCACATACAAAAATACATATATATACATACATATATATGTATGTATGTATGTATATGTATATACGAAACCAAAACCAAGACTCTTGTATCTTCTGACTTTATACTTACTGTTTATTCAATTTTTTCAATTTAGTCAGTTTTAGTTCTTTAGTTGATACATGTAGGTGACAGATTTGTGAACATAAATAAATGCTAAATTTTGTGCCGACTTCCATACAATAATTCGTTTGTTTTTTTTTTCATTTCTCATGCGTTCTGTCATGTTGAACAATAGCTAATCCATTAAAACTCTAGGGAAAAAGACCCCTAGCCCTGCCCCTTTTATACTATAGGTGAATTCTTCAAAATGAAGCAGCTCCATGAGAGAAGGATTAGACAGTGTCTCTGAGGGTGAAGACACAGTTGAAGTAAAGGCACAGAAAATATAAAAAGAGAAATATGAAAAGAGCTACTGAGTATGCGCTATAGCATCTAGCCTGTATTCAGCATTGTCTGCAATGTTTCTCTGGTAGACATGAATTTCCTCACTCATTATCCAGCTATGGACACAGAACACTGGTGCTATATGGGTGTTGACATATCCTTTTGAATATGTGATTCACAGGAAAGATGATCAAAAATTCCAGATTTCCAGGATCATTTCCTCTTCCTCAAAGTTCTTTCATTCTCATAAACTTTCTGGATTTGAAGATCTATACTATGTTCATGCAGTGACACCAGTGCTAAGGTTTCCAGGACACTTGAAGAATCCCATGCCTAGACAAAGATCAATGAGGGCAAATGCTTCCCCTGAGCTGGCACAGTTAACATGGATGAATTTAAAGCCTTAATTAATTAAATGCATTAATAAAAATTCCGTCAGAAAAGAAAGTAAATTTCTTATGCCTTATGACAAAATTGATTCATAGAAAATGAGAATATATTTTCTTTTTCTTTTTTCTTGGTTCACTCAATTTATTTCCATTATATGTGAATTCCCAGTGTTCTGTCACCAGTAAGAAATTTAAGTTGTTAAAACCACAAATTAAGCACCTGGCATCTTCTGCCTGTATTTAGAAATTTAAAAGTATTATTGCACTTACTTATTCTGGACAAATAAGATGGCAAGAACATAGCCATTAAATGATTTATTGGTATTGGCACTTTGTGGTCTTAAAAAGAAAATAAAGATAATTGTTGCTGTCTCTCCTCACTCACAAGAATACAGTTTTTGAGCATTAGGCCAAAATTCATGCTTAGAATTTATATTGATTGCTATAAAAACTTTATAGATAAAAATGATATATTATAGTTAACTATGTGTTAATATAGACACACAAACACATATGTACACATACAGAGAAACAGAGAGGGGGAGAGAGAGAGAGAGAGAGACAGCCGACAGATACAGGCTCATACACATAGAGACATAGGTACACAGACGAACACAGACACACACACATAGAGACATCTGCACACAGATGACACAGACACACAGACAGAGCGAGAGGAAAACAATACCCTAGCTATTCTAAAGGTGTCTGGTTATAGAAGAACACATAGAGCCTACATCAGGGAAATTTATAAGACTGTGTGAATGGATCACAATGTACCTAATGCATTTATATGTATATATAAAATATGAAATGTTTTGTATTGATTTTCCTGCTATCAGTAATGCAGGACTCAGGATAACTTCACCTTCTTTTCCAAGAAATCTTAAGCAAGATGACTTGATTTTACATTATATGTATAATGACCACATGAATCAAGATGACTGGAATTTTATTATGTTCATTTAATTCTTTTGGTAAATAAACAATACAGAAAAATAAAAAAGTACAATTTATGCTGCTAAATAAGAGTTATTGACAAAGAGAGAAGCTTGATGAAATTATGTCACATAGATAATGAGACTCAGTTTTGTTTTATTTATTTTTGAAAGGTTACATCTTCGGTATTTGTTAAAGTCAGTCTTTAACTGTTCAGAATATTGAATGTATCAACTGAATCAAAGTCAGTAGCATTTAAAAACCCATTATTATGTCCAAGTTTTAAGAAAATACATTCACTTATAAACCTGGTATTCAACAAAGTAATTTGGGTGTTTATGTAAAATCAATTTAAATGGATTTATATCATTTATTATTAGACAATAATCTCTTAGGTTCTATCGATAGTAGCTTAGTAGGTATGATTCTGATACGACATTTTGTTACTGTTATTTATATGCCAATGCTTTCTGGGTAAGATATCAAACCATACATCAGTTATTAAACTATAAAATGTTACAGTTATTAAAGTACACATACATACAGATACATGTATTAGTTTCAGAATATTGAAAAGATAATAAATTTGGATATGAGAATATCTTTCAGTGGGCAAGTGACTGCTCTACATACATGAGAACCTGAATTTAAGCCATCAACATCCACATAAAAAACGGAACTCTCCTCAGTGTCTTAAGTCTGTAAGCCCAGACTGCTGGGCAGTATAGGAATGTCTCCAAGGTTCAACTGACAAAAATCTTAGCTTAATTGTTGTGGTCAATATTCACTGAGGGACCCAGCCTCACAAATTTAAGAACAACATTGAGGAAATGAACTGGCATTGACAACTCCATGATCATGCACACATATGTAAGCTTACTGTCATTCACCCAAAAATTCATATACATACAGCACATATGCACTAAAAAAGACCTGATAACAATATAGTCTTTTATATGAGATGGGAAATTATTTAAACATAAATAAATTCACTATCACATCAATATCTTTTAAATTATTATTCATTTCTTAGCTTTTCTCTCATCTTTTTTTCAATACATGTAATACATTACTTATATAATATTATATTTGTATTGAAAATAGATTCTTCTACATCCCTAAAACACTTTATTCTCTGTCCAGTACTCCTACATAGCCCTACCTCCTCTCTTTCCCATATACACTCTCTTTTCATTTGCTCTTCAGAAAAGCGAAGGATTCAAATGGAGACATTCAAACAGAGCAAAACAGGATACAATAAGACAACATGAAAGCCCTCATATAGAAGCTGGACAATGGGACAAAGCAACTCAATAGGAGGAAAAGAGCCTCATGAGCAGGCAAAATAGTCAGATATAGGCCGACACCCATGGTTAGGAGTCCTACAAAAACACCAAGCTAACAGCCATAACATGCAGAAGGCCTGGTGCAGTCCCATGCAGGATTCAAGCTTACTCTTTCACTATCTGAGTCCACATGAACTGTCTTAGTTGATTAGGTGGACCATGTTCTCCTGGTGGCCTCCAACCTTTCTTCCTCTTACAGTCTGTCCTTTCTCTCTTCTACACATTCCTGATCTCCAAGAAAAGAGATCCAACAGAAATCTCCAGATTAGGCTCTATTACTGCATAGTGTCTGACTGTGGGTCTCATCACCCTCTCCCACCTGCTGCTGTAGAAAGTCTCTGATGATAACTGGAAAAAGCACTAATCTGTGACTATAGAAAAATAACATTGGTAATTATGTTACTGATTTTTTTTTTTGAAGAACAGTCTTGTTTGGTTCTACCCTAGCTTGATGTCAGTTATCTCTAAAAGCTGAGTATCTATCTATTGTATGACTATAACACATTTCCATTGTGGAAATATAACAAATTTTCTTTATCAATTATTCAGTTAAGGGAATCTAAATTTCTAGTTTCTGGCTATTACAGAGTAGCAATGAACATATTTGAGGAAGTGTCCTTGAGGTAGGATGGAACCTCAATACAATAAGGATTGCCAGAAACTGGAGACGGGAAAGCCTAGAGACCTCGCAAACAATAAGTATGACTGGTAAGAAAAAAGTCAATAAAATGAATTTTCCATGATATTCTGCTACACTCAGATCAGGGCCGTGTCCAGTTGACATCAGAGAGGCTTCCTCTGCCAGAATATGGTAGCAGGTTCATAGACACAAAACCAAACATTTTGTTGAGGTCAGGGAACACAATGGAAGAGGGGATGTAAAGAATATAAGGGGCAGAAAGGATACAGAACACCAGGACATAGTCATCCACACAACCATCTAAGCAGGATTCTCATGACTTCACAGAGAGAGAAAGAGCAGTCATGTGGTGTATACAGATCTTCACCAGGTCCTCTGCATATGTATGTTATGATTGTTAGCTTGGTATATCTTTGGGTCATCGAAAAGTGGGAGCAGATGTAGCTCTGACTCTTTGCTTGGTTTCTGTAACCATCTCCTCCTACTCTATTGGATATTTTAGGCTTAGTACAAAGGCATTTGCCTTGCCTTGCCTTGCTGGATATTGTTTTGCAGTATATGGTTGTTGTCTCTTGGAAGCCTGCTCTTTAATGAATGAAATGGGTGGGAAGTAGATCTGGGTGTAGGGAAGGTGAAGCAGGGATCTAGAAGGAGTGGAGGGAGGGGAAATTGTGGTCGGGATGTACTGTATGAGAAATTAATCTATTTTCTATAAGAAACATTAGCTTTATAAAATCAAACCTATAGGAAATAGGGCTAGGGGAAGAGGAAGAAGCCTGAGCTGTCTAGGCTCAGATTCATGGTCATACTAACATCAATGAATATGGCTTTGTGTTGTGCAACACAACATGGAACCCATGTGTTTTTTTTCTACTTTTAGGTTTATTGTGTTGTTTTGTTTTTTATATTTTTGTCTTATTGGTTTTCTTTTCTTTTCTAATTTAGATTTGATTTTTATTTTTATGATTTATTTTGTTTTTGTATTTTTTCATTTGTGTGAGTGAAAGAATATGAAGTTGGTTGGATAAGGTGTTGGCAGAGATTTTGAAGGAATTGGGGATGAGCAAAGAACATAATCAAAATATATTGTTTTAAAAAAAACTATGGATACACATTTTGAGAGTGAACAGATTTTTCTTCCCTGTTTTATTTTACTTCTCAATAGCTAGTGTACATTTAGTCTGAAGAGTAAAATTTTTATAAGGCTAGGTCTTAAATTTAATGTTACATGTTAATATATTATCTTGTTTGTTACAATATAAAATCTTAAGTTTTAAAAGTATATGAATAAACATAAAGCTTCAATTTTTATCACAAAATATTTGGATACCATCTCATTTCAAAAATTCCAACTATGGACTTTGTTTATATTACTTATGAATATTTATATTACTAGATTTTTCTAAGATATTCCTGACTTGAATGAACTAATTGTTTTCTGTCTTTACTTCTCTGCATCTTTGTCCTCTTTTGTCTCTTCTGCAAAACTTGGAATGTGTCTGAATCTGAAAACTGCAGTTAAGATTTTCCAGATGAATAAAACAAGTGAAGGATATAAATGAGGAATGTAGTTATATGATGCCAGTACCACACTATGACATAGGTAAAGTAAATATGTCATAGAAGGTACAAGCTTGCTCACTGATGCAGCAATTAAATAATGTGCTTGAACTTTTAAGGAACTCATCTGGCATTTTACTGCATGCACAAGTAATATGTTCTGTATTAGATCTCACACTGAATATTATAGTCATAAGTCACTTGATGGTGTTTAAGTTCTAGATCTGGTTTAGACTCTTGGGTTTTAAACATTTCTATTGTCTTTCTAGTAATAAAATTAAGCTTCTCTCCTTAGAGAAATATTACTAAGCTGGGCAAGGTAAATATTTCTCCTAAATATGTATTTCAGTTTCACAAATTCCTTTGGTATTTTTGAAAACATTGACTATATATATATATATATATATATATATATATATATATATATATATAGTTTCAAAATGGATAGCAGTGTCATTTAAGTATCTTTAATGTAATCTAGAAAAGTAGATCAATTTGAAAATATGATGATTAAGTCTATTGTTTCACCATTATTCTTAGACTTTCAAAGACAATAAATCCATGCTGAGACAAAATTAAAAATATATACATACCTCAGTGGCTGAAAAGATGTCTTAGATGGTAAAGTGATTGCTTTGATAAAGCATAAGGTCCCCAGTTCATATTGTTAGCCCTTACAAAATTCTCAGCATGCTAGTGCATGCCTTGGACTAGCTGTGCTGAGTCCAAGATGAGCTGATTCTTGGTCCTTGCTCACTGTCCAATCTACTCATCTAAAAAGTTTCAAGGTCAGAGTGATTTCCTGTCTCAAAAGTTAAGATGGAGAGGAACAGACAATAGCAGTGCATATGGACCTCTAGCATCCACACATACGCATTTTAACACCTGTCCATACAGGAACACATACAAAACTTTAAGAAACCCTTAATAGAAATGTATATCAAAATTGATGTTCCTAATTTGATATTAATGTAAGAGAAATCTTCCATCCCATAGTAGCAGTAAGGAAGGTGTTTACAACCACACCATACATCACACACACACACACACACACACACACACACACACACACACACACACACACTTTATTTTAAGACAGGTGAATTATGCCTCATTTCTATTCCACAGCAAGAGACAGCAATGTGTTTTGTGCTGAAAGCTTGTTCTGCCTAGGGATGAATACTGGAGGGAGAAGCCAAGGAATGCTTTAAAAAAAAAAAAACCTGAAGGAGAGAAACCAGCGAAGTCTTAGCTGACAATGTGAGTTAGCATGACAAATTGGAATAAGAAAAAGGCATGAACACAAATAGAAATTGCCCAGGCAGATAGTTCAGCCTTCCTAATGAAACACACTGAGGAAGCAGTAGTGAAATGGAATACATTCATTCTTGCACATTGGGAGACACCTGGGCTTAGGGAAATTGCTGAAGTTAAAAAGAAAATTGAACCCCAAGTATGTGCAACAGCGGCCAAATAACCCGCTTTCACATACCAACAAGTTAAAATGGTTCCCATGGGAGGAGAGGTTATACACAGGTCTAATCTCATTTTAAATCAGTCTAATGAACGTGCTATTACAGTATGAGGTTGACTCCACTTTAGGAAGAATCTTAATGGCTGGCTTGTCAACCTTATTGACAGGAAAGGAAAAGGCTTGAGTTCTTTGAGGAAAAATCCAAAAAGACAAATAAACTGGAACTTTGGGTACTGCTTTTGCATTATAACACTTAGAATGAGAACAGTGACTTCAAACATAATGGAAGTTTTTCCCCATCTTTTCAGAGATATGGAATTTTCATGGCAGAGATCTTTTGTCACCCTGTTTACATTTATTAGAAGATATTTTATACTTTGATGCTATGTTAAATGTGTTCCTGTGAAATATTTCTCAGTGTTTGTTGTTGAAAGGCTACTGATTTTTGTAAGTTGATTTTATACTATGTCTTTTTGCTGAAATTTTTGATTATTTATAGTTTTCTGGCAAATAATTTGGCATGTCATTACAGTATCATGTCATCTGTGAATATGAAAAAAAATTGACTTTTTTTTCTATTTTTTAATTTGTTAATTTCCTCCTTTTGCCTTATTGCTCTAGTCTGTGCAGCCCTACTGATTCCTGATTTTAATTCGATTGCTTTGAGATTTTTCGGCATTTAGGATGATGTTGGCTAAGGATTTGCTATATGTAATCCTTATTATGCTGAAATATACCTTTTAGTTCTATTATTTCTTGGACCTTTAACATGATATTATGTTTTTCTGGATTTATTGAGATAATCAAATTTTTGAATTTTGTTTTAAAAACCATTTATGCTGGTTATTATATTGGGAATCACATATGCTGAATCAGTACTGCATTTATGGGATAATTCCAACACAGTTGTGATAGGTAATGTTCTTGTTATGTGAATGTATTCAGTTTGCTTGCATTTTACTGAGTATTTTTGCATAAATATTCATCAGATTTAATCTTCTGTACTATTTGTTTGTTTGTTTATCCTTTGGGGTGAGTCTCTTTTCCTGGTTGTGGGACTAGAGTAATACTGACTTCTTAGAACAAGCTTTGACATAATTATATTTCGTTTTGTCCTTCCTTCCTTCCTTCTTTCTTTCTTGCTTTCTTGCTTGCTTGCTTTCTTGTTTGCTTTATTTTTTTCTTCCTATTTTTCTTTGTTTTTTGTTTGTTTCTCAAGAGTTTAAAAATGTTTAATCATGATTTGTTTAAAGTCTTGAAGAAATCTACATTACAACAATGACATCATTGGCTCAGAGAATATGCTGAAAGAGAGACAGAAAGATTACAAGAGCCAGAATACCAGGAAGTCTCTGACATAATCTCATCCCATATTGCCTAGTGTTACATAAATAGATATGTTAATGTGGAAGAGATAAAATTTGTCACGGACTAATACCCTTAACAAGGGGCTGTAGTGAACACATGACTGCTAAAGATTAAGAACTAGTGTCTCCCAGAGATGAGTTTGTTTGAGGGTTGTTCAACACAGAACAGTTAGCTTTGAAAGCATATACACATCACCAACAAAAATGGATTCATCAGTCTGCACATGTGTGTGTGTTTGTGTATTCATACACATGCATATATACTATATATACATATATATAATATATATGATAATATATTATATCAGGAAGCAAACATCAGATGCAAGAGACAAGATACAGTTTTCTAAGGCATTCTAACAGTTGTCTGTTCTCTACAGGGCATTACCACCTACATCTTGCCAACTCCTAATATTGCTGCCATATTATTAAATCATAAATTTATAAACAATGCATTAGGTCAGAGGTCTCAAATTCTGAAAAACTCATCTCTGGACAATCAAGTCAGTACATGGACCTGGGTTAGATGTGTCTTATCAAATCATAAATATAGATTGCTTTAGGTATATCACACATCAGTTACATGTTCCAGATTAACAGATGTTCTGAAAGCATCTCTGGAGTGCTATGTTACCTACTTATTTCTACTAAGTTACATACATAGTCATTTTCTGCATAGGTGCGAATTGGTTTTCGTATAGGCATATGTGTTCTTTGCATTCTAGCTGGGCTTTATATTTTCTGTCTTAGTGCACATGACTTCAACATTTGCCAGAGTGACACAGCACATACTTAAAGGCTTTCCTCTGTTGAAAATAATCTGAACTTTAAATGTTAAAGTGTTCTTCTTATACCATCCATCAGGATACAGCCACCTTGACATTTGCATAAAGTAATTTTGTCTTATACCTTAAGAACTTACTGAATCTTAAAGCTGTGTACAGTGAAATGCAACAGGCTCAGGTCTGAGACTTTTTTGTGTACCAAGCATAAGGTTTTGTTTGTTTATTTGTTTGTTTGTTTGTTTTGCTTTGTTTTTGTTATGAAGTCAAGATCAGAAGCATCACTGTGTAACACATAAATTAAAGTTTAGTGTCTTTTCATCTAACTTCTGAAACCTATATATTAAAAAATTCATAACTATAATATTTGTAGACTTCCTAATGAGTTATGTTTTTAACACTCAACACATTTATGGTCTGAAAGCTTATAAGAATTAAATGATAAATACTGACAATGAAGATAGATTGTCAATAAAAAATACATGATTATTAATAGATATGTTACAGGTGAGAAAACTCAGGTGCAAGTGTATCTTTTATTCACCACAAGGAACTGTACTATTGGACACTGTCTGCTAACCTAAACCTAGTCCTGGGTTTGTCTAATCCAGGCGTAGAATATTTTCAGCCTCTGAGACATGCTGCTGAATAAGCTTACCTCTTCCTACCTTTTTTTCCTGATCTCTGCTGGGTGGTTTAACTCATCTCTTCTGGCTCAAAACTTCTCTTTAAGGGGACTGATTTAATCTGTTCTCTCTCCCTCATGTCTCTCCTGACTGGCTCTGATTGGGCAATCTTTTCTAATCTTTTGACTCCTTCTTGTTCTCTTTCTTCTTTTGAGTTTACCTGAGTCTACCTTGCTCTCTCTATCAATCTCTAAAACTCTCTGATAAAACTGCCTCCTTTTTTTCTTCCTCTGTACTGTTGTGGCTCTCAACTCTATTGACTCTCCTAGAACTCTGCTGAATTCCTGTACTCTCCTGTCTCTTCCTTAAGAAGCTTTCCTTTCCTCTCTTAATAAGCCAGTAACAGCTCAGTAAGAAAGACACTGGATGTGCAAGACTGGTGACTTAAGTTCCATTCCAGGAACCCAGGAAAACCTGAAAGGAGAAATTAAACTATTATTCTACTTTTTCTTTCTGTATGTTATTTTTTCCTTGCATTGACAGTTTTATAGACTTTGAGGACCTCACAGCTCAATTTAAAAGTGAGTGTGGAAGGGAAATGAAAGTCAGCATATTTTTAAAAGATCTTAAAATAATGCTTCTGTCTGGCATACCAACAAGAAAATGTTGATATCATGAACATTTGTGATACATGTATTAATAAATAGAGTAATTACAAAAAAAAGTGTTGGGCACATGATATCCAGTCAAATCTTTCCCTTTAAATATGGTTGATTCCTCTACAAACTAACTTACTTTCATCGTTTAGGATTAAAGGTGAGTACTAAGGGAGTGTCTGTATTCCAGCCAAGAAAGATTAAATGTGTGTACTAAAGGCTGAGCCACTTATTAACTAGAAACTGGTCGAAATATCTTATAACACTCAGGCTTACAGATTTAAGGGGAATATACATGAATAAGGAAATGTTGATGAAGAAACTTGTACCAAGTACTTCCAAGATCAAATGTACTCATAATTTAACAATGTACTAAAATTACTCTCTAACCAAATTTTGCATTTCAGCAAATTTCATGTAAATTATCTCTAGAATGACATTTTACAAGAAACATCAAGATGTCCATTGTTTTGATATTTCATTTTTTCAACCTCTCCATCTGTTTGAAAGAATGAAAAGATTTGAAATGTTTCCAAATGGCTCATGGTTTGACCAGTTTCTGTCCACATATTGACTCCATTAGACAGTCCCACTGTCATTAACGTTTTGAAAAATTAATCACTGCTACACTTTTTACTTGGCATTTTGAAACACTTCTGGTTATGAATAACTCTTTCTACATATACTAGACAAGGGCGGGGGAAGTTTCAACTCTTAAGCTTCAGCTATTTTTGAATTGCCTTTGTGCCAGAGAACTCCACACTAAATTGTTTTTAAGGCAGAAAATATTCACTGCCTCTCCTCACATAATTCAAAAGAGTTAGAAGTTACATTTCTCAAATAAATAAATAAATAAATAAATAAGACAAGAGAGCTGAAAACTACTCTTTTGTAGCACGTGCAAGTGAAAATGATTTGAAAAGATATGCTGTTGTTATTTATCTCCCTGGAGAGGAAGGATCTATGGGACAACAGTTTTGGAGAAAGCTAGCTGCAGTTTTTTTTTCTGCAGTAAATATGTTTGTTTGGTATGAGGAACGTCTGTAAAATGCAAGATTAAATTATAGACAGGTAAAATGTGATACCCAGGGCAGTGCTCCATCTTGAATGCCTAGGATGTGATTTTCCAAGGTTACTCTTATCTTCGAGCTTTATCCATTATCAAAGCCATTATCCCTAAGTTTGCAGGGGAAATGAGACCAGCATTTCATAAATGCCACACCTTCTTGCTTTACTAATGGAAAAAGTGGCCCTGTAGTCATTTGGAATACTACAAATTGTGTTTATTTCACTTGTTCATTTAGGGGAAAGTTACTTTTTTTCTTTTTTACAAGATCCTCACATCACATATCTTTACTGTGACTTGAAAAATCAACAAACCACTCAATAATCAAAGAAAGATTTTGCAAATTCCCCAATTATTTGCAAAATAGCCATACTGTTCTAAGTTATACTTTCATGATATAATAAATGGTATGAAGATGTACATTTCACAGATATTTAATGCCTATAAACCATATTATACAATATAAATTTTAGTAATATATTAAGTGCATTGCTTTACAGTTGTATATTTAAATATGGACAATTTCTTAACATTTTTATTGTTGTTTTGTTTTTGCAAAATGGTCTCACTAGGACTCACAAACTGTCTTTGACATTGGGATTTTCTGTCTCAGCAAGCGTGCTAGAGTTACTGACGATGGCTGTGCACCAACATACTTTACAAGCTCAAATGCTTCTAAATTATGTTTTGTTATGTAAAGTATCTGTGGAGGTTATAATGTTTGTGTGTGTGTTTATCCTCTGAGCTTCAGAGAAATTTTACACACACATACTCACATAGGCTAAGCAATACAATGTCTTGTCATTCATTTTGTGTGTGTGTGTGTGTGTGTGTGTGTGACATATTACATATATAAACACACACACATGTATGCATGTATATATAGATTATTTATATGTTGCAGTATAATACTATTGGCATATTTTGTGTCTGTGGATAAAAAAAATATCATTCTTAGATGTAGAGTTGTATTCAACAGGAATGGAGGTTCTCTGGACAGAAAAAAATGGCATTCTAGACAGGAAAAAGGGTGCATGCATAAAAATAGAGGTTGTGAGTTACCCTGTCCTATACACTGCATAAGAGTAACTCCAATTAGAAAGACCTTGGTATAAAGTTTATGAAGAAAGTTCAACTCTTGAAAGAAAATGGATTTAAAATTATTTATAGTTTAAAGCAAGAATAATAAAATAAGAGAATTATAGTAAGTTTTAAAATATCCAGTTTTTAATTAACTTTATAAACCACTTATAAATATGTTCAGATTTAGATATTCTGTCTAGAAGAACATTTTAGCATAAAGTAAGAGGGGACGAAGAAACTGGAGACAGGAGGATTGGATGGTTGACATCATCTGGCATGGGGGATTCATACAGTATCTCTCCAAGTGGGAGTCTCAATTTGTATACAGTACATTACAATTGAAACTGGAGAGATTAATGCCTTAGACATGAGTCCAAGGATAATACCATCTTCTTTTTGCAACTCTTTCCAAAATAAATAACCTAGGATGTACAGATAAAAGACATCTTAATTCATACTACTAACAGGCTTTATTTTTTTTCTGGTTTTGGATAATGTGAAAACAACAAATTACCAGTTGAAATAGAACTGTGTATTTCCAATTTCCTTAAATGCTTGTAATACAAAATCTACTCCTATCACTGGGCAGCTGTGGTCATTCACATCTCCCCAACAGTCATGTGACTATCCATAAGGTTTACCCCATACTCTACCTTGCACTGTCTTGTCATGCTATGCTGTTCAACAAGTTATGTGATTTAAATACATGTCATTTTACAATATTTTCAACTTTTCATAACCTCAATGTAAGCCAAGAGCCATATATATATACGTCACTTCCCTTGCTATTCTTAAGGAAAGAAACATCAAGTTGCAAATGAACATCCTTCAACTGGAATATAGAGCATTTAGCAAGAAACTGCTTGACAATATTTTTAGTTGTTCTGCTTGGTAGAAGGATAAAGCAGTTACAGGAAACTCATGTGCAAGTTAAAGCTTTTAAAATCAACAGCACTAAAAGTTTGTTTTTCATTATGCAGTTTCCATTAGATGATAACATAATGGGAGATGCTTTCAAACCTACTAGATTAAAATACAAGTGCTACAATAGGAGTGGTGTAAGACTCTCACTTTAGTCAATATGACTCACCCATACTCATACAGTTCATCTGAAATAAATGGAATAACACACACATATCCACACACACATGCACATGCATGCATATATTGTCAGAAGAGGATAATGAAATTTTGTTCAAAGAAATACACAGAGACAGGGAGACTATGAGATTGTGAAAAAATAAACATATTTTATAAAGAGAAAACATAGCACTTGTCACTGAGATTTTTGTAAAGGCTGAATGGCCCTATCTTTTCTGGATTATATAAGATGGGGTTAGCAGTAAAGAAATAATGAAGGGTAGATGCTTCATAACCTGAGCAACATTTCTGTATATGGTTGGGGAAAGGATCTCCCCCTTTCTTAGGTAACTTATTTGTCTGATAAACAAATCTTTTTAATACCTCTCTTGAGAAAACCCCTTTCATCACAATGCCTTGAAGGAATATTTTTTCCTAGTGGTAATGCTATTTTGATTTAGGGTAGGTGAACTGACAAGAATTTATCATTTGTTCTTTTTTAAATTGGAGGCATAAAATTGTGCTTTGTAGTTCATAATGTATTAGAAATTCTAATCTGCATGCTCTTTAAATACAGATGACAATAACAATCGATATTTTATCATATTTGTTGCAACACTTACATGGCGATCATGCTGATGTTTCCTAATGATCTATACTACCTTGCAGACAGACAGTAGGAAATCTATAATGGTAAGTTTCTACTATGGTAATAAATACATGTATATATGTGATAGTGAGTGGGATTTTGATTTTAGTGATTTTGTTTCAATAAGATGTCCGTTTTCAAACACACTGAACACAGTGTAATTGAGCTGGTACCAAATTAGAGCTTTTACTACTACCAAATAGTGCTCATGGTACAGGAAGATGGTCTGCACCAGGAACAGCTAGGTAAAATGCCCATGTTCTAAAGGAATTTCCTACCTTCAAGATGTGCTAGTGCAATAATGGCACAAAGCTTGTTTGAGTAATGAACAAATATTTAACTGCTTGTAAGACCTATTCCTTAAGATAGAATTCATACTGTGATCACCAAGAACGTGAGAATAGATGGGTCATGAACCTAGAGGAACCCAAATATTACTGTTTGGATATCAGAGCATAGCAAAGCAAGATTCCTAATTACAGTCTGTTATAGTCACAGTTTGGTGCCTTACTCAGCCATCAACAGAGAAACTTCATCCTGCTATAGATGGGGACAAATACAGAGACCCTCAACCCGATGTTTGGCTGTGAGTATCTGTATCTGTGTTAGTCAGCTGTTGGGTGGAGACTCTCAGAGGTTAGTTATGCTAATTTTTTGTCTAAAAGTATGACAGAGTATCATTAACAGCATCAGATTGATGTTTGCCTATGGTATGTGTCTGAAGTTGAGCCAGATATTGGTTGGCGATTCATTTAGTTTCTGCTCCATCTTTGTGCCTACATTTCTTTTAAGCAGACCAAATTTTGGGTTGAAAGTCTTGTAGGTAAGTTAGTGTCCTTATCCCTCCACTGCCCTATCCTTGCCTGGCTATAGGAGGTTGCCTTTTCAGGTCCCATGGTCCCACTATTAGGCATCTTGGCTAATGTCACCAGCATTGACTCTTGGGAACCTCCCCCATCTCAGGTCTTAGGGACTTTCTAGAATATACCCCAACCCTTGGCAGCTTCATATTTCCATTTATTCTGTTGGCCTGTTGGCACTCTCTCCTGTTTCTACCCATATCCTCTCCTTACTCCCTCCGTTCCCCTCTGCATCCCATCTCTCACCCAGTTCCCTCTCTTCCTCTGCCTCCTATGTTTATTCTATTCTCCATTCTATGTGAGATTCAAGCATCCTTTCTTGTGCCTTCCTTCATGTTTAGCTTCTTTGAGTTTGTGGAGTATATCATGGATATCCTGTACTTTACGGTTAATATCTGCTTACCAGTGAGTACATACCATGCAAATCTTTTGGGTTTGGGTTTACTCATCTAGGATGATAGTTTCTAGTTCCACCCATTTTCCTGCAAAATCCGTGGTGCCCTTGTTTTTAATAGCTGAATAATATTCCTTTCTGTAAATTAGCACATTTTTTGTATCCATTCTTCAGTTGAATGACATCTGGATTGTTTTCAGTTTCTGGCAATTATGAATAAATCTGCTGTGTCCTATAAAAGATTTATTAATTTCATGAATTTACATTTATCTATCTATCTATCTATTTATTTAATTCACTAATTTACTTATTGTGCTTAACTTACATGTTTATATCATACTTGCCATAACTTAAAATTTTATGTTCTTAAAGAATTTCTGTATGTTTGAATGTGTTTGTCTCTGCAACTATATGTGTTTTTCTGGCTTTTCTTTGGCTCCATTTCTTCTGTTTGTTTGCTTTATTCTGATTTGTGTTTTGTTGTTGTTATTGTTGTTATTGTTTTATCTTATGTTAAGTTATTGTTATCCATTAGATGTCTTTTTGCTTTCTAATAAGAGACAGAAAGTTTCTGGAGTTGTATGGGAGGGTAGATGAAAAAATAATCAAAAAACAGGGTACTAAAATATTATTTTAATAATACAAAAGCAAACATATTAAAACAAAATATCTTGGGTTAAAATATAACCATAGCAGAACAAAAATAATTTCATCACTATTTATTGACCTTATTTTCATTTGTATACTTGTTTATTTTATCTGAGGAATGAAATCTAAATTCTAGCCTTTGCCAAATTTATCATCTTATTTGTGAGAAAGAGAAATAGCAACAAGGCATTTCTATACGTAATAGTGCAAATAATTACTTTTCTAGGTATTAAGTTATATTAGTTCTTGATGAAGTTAACCAATACTAAAGTAGATAGATGAAAGACAAACTACTACATGGTCTCTGATCTGTTTAAACTAAGTTCACCCTAGGAGATGTTGTTAACTTATCAAGAGAGACTCAGAAATTTTATTAATTACTTCTTATAGAATATATGATGGAAACATATTTGTTTACTGAAAACCAGATATCAGCTACTTTTTCATATATGGTAAAGAATGTTACCATATATGATATATATCATAGATATGCATGATAATTATATATATACATATATTATAAATTAGATGTCATATTGCAAAGTATTTATTGTTCTGAAATAAACATATTATTTGTGGAAGTACAGGGCTTTGTGCTGTTGACCTTTGCTATTATCAACATGAGAATTTTTCCATTTAATTTCAAATATGCAAACTAAAAAATCCATTCTGAGGCATGGAAGAAGTGAGTAAATAAGTATAAAATTTTAAAGTGATTTTGGAGCCAAGATCATAATCTGGATAAAGAAACACAAAATTTAGAGCAATAAAAACCTAAAGCAAGAAATTGAAATTTTTGATGGTAATTAAGTATCTTAGAAATTTAAATCATGACAGCATGCAAAACAGAAAAATTCATATACATGTGCTTTTTAATATGCAACTTAGAGGCTGGGGTCATAAGTTAGTCACATAGTGCTTTTTAAATATACATAAGGCCCTAATCAGTCTCCAGATAACCATTATCACACACAAAAATAATGATATTCAAAGTCACATAAATTATACACACTTAGAAACATAACACAAGAGCTGTCATGATAGCAAATTTGGTAAAGCACAGGTTCTACAAGGACAGAAGATTTAGTTTCATTCCTAGAAGCCACACTAAAATTATGGACATGCCGGTAAATGCTTTTTTAAATTTATTGAAGAAAGCACAACATTGGGTGGTTGTTAAAAAGTTTCAAATGGATATCCAGGACTTGCTGTTGTTGGACATAGCTATTACCTGGGAGGCTCTCCTAGCGCATGACAAATACAGAGGGGGACACTCTTAGTCAGCAATTGAACTGAGCACAGGGTCCCCAGTGATAGAGCTAGAAAAAGGATTCAAGTAGCTGAAGGGGTTTGCAGTACCACAGGAACAACAATATGAGTCACCCAGTACTTCCAGAGCTCCCAGGGACAAAACCATCAACCAAAGAGGACACATGGAGTTACCCATGACTCCAGACACATAGGCAGCAGAGGATGGTCTTGTTAGACATCAAAGGGAGGAGAGGCCCTTGGTCCTGGAAAGACTTGATGCTGTAGTGTAGAGGAATACCAGGACAGGGAAGCAGGGGAGGGTTGATTGGTAAGGGGAGATGGCTTATGGGATTTTAGGGGGAGGGGGGAGCCAGGAAAGGGGACAACATTTGAAATGTAAATAAGGAATATATCTAATAAAAAAGAAAGTTTCAAAAGGTAAGTCTATGACTATCTTTGCAGAGAGTATGGCAACAGCAACAGGTAGGTTAGGGAAGGGCTGGAGCAGTAGCTGAGAGCTTCCATATTATCTACTAGTCGGAGTCAGATAGGGAAATTGGGTCTGCAATGTACTTTACAAACTTCAAAGCCCACCCACTATGACACACCCTCTCCAAAATAGTTAAAACTCCTAACCCTTTCTAAACAGCTTTTAAAACACAGAACTATAAATTTGTGTACATGAACTAATTTGAGCCATTCTTATTCAAATACAAAAATTGGTATTAGATACTATTAATCCCAATTCTGAGGAAATGAGAACTCCAGAGACAGGTGGTCACTTCTTGGCCAAAGACCAGAACCTTATTAAAATCCAGATAGACAGATCTTGAAGAATGACACTTGGTGTTGTCTTCTGGCTTTGGTACACACGAACACAAACATACATGCATAGCCACAAACAGATAAACATATACATGCAAAATAAATAATACATAAAAAATATGTTTACATGTTTGTGCATAGCCATACAATGAATTTTCTGTGTTTTCCCATTTCATGAAATCATATCTATTGAGATATTGATTAATTAAGTTTTGTCTTCTAAAAACTAATTTTAAAATAACCAAATCACTGTTAACATGATATATATTTAATAATCAAATATTTTAGTTCTAAAATAGGCAGACTATTGAAGTGCACTGGATAGATGATGTTTAGGAAGGCAGACTATTGATAACTAGGCATTTCTCATCTGTTAAGCTATTTTATTGGATGTTATATTTTTAAATAGCATTTTGTTGAATAATAAAAAAAAGAATGAAGTTATGGTTTTACATGCAAATTTTCATGAGGCAAAATATCACTGATGTATATTAGAACAAAGAAGAGGAGTGTTTGATGAATTTTTAAAATATGACTGTATATAACTATCAAAAGTCATTTTTATTTCTAATGATTTTAGTTTGCACACTAACAAGCCCATCAGGATTAAATGTCTTTATCTATGTCTTATTTTCCTGCTAATATTGAATCTCTAGTTCATGGAAGTATTTCATTTTACTTGAAGATGTGTGTGTGTGTGTGTGTGTGTGTGTGTGTGTGTGTGCATGTGTGTGCTTGTATACACATATAAATAAGTGGAAAGATGATATCAGTATTATGGTAAGTACTTCAGAATCAATTGATTTACTTGAGAATTTTAAAGAATAGTTTTATCTTTAAATTATTGTAACAAATATGATACTAATGATAAGCTGCATCTCATTTGATCTTTTTTTATTTTCTAAGGTTTTTTTTTATTTACATTCCAAATCATTACCCCTTTCCCGTTTCCTCCCTCCCCGAAAGTCCCATAAGCCCCCTTCCCTCCATCTTTTCCCCATTCAACCCCCTCTCTTTTCTCTGTCCTGGCATTGCCCTATATCCAGTCTTTCCAGCACCAGGGGTCTCTCCTTCCATCTTCTTAGAAATCTATTGATATGCGGATTGTGTCTAGGGTATTCCGAGATTCTGGGTTAATATCCCCTTATCAGTGACTGCATACCATGTGTGTTCTTTTGTGATTGGGTTACCTCAGTAAGGATGATAATTTCAAATTCTGACCATTTGCCTAGGAATTTCGTGAATTCACTGTTTTTAATTGCAGAGTAGTATTCCATTGTGTAGATATACCACATCTTCTGAATCCAATCCTCCGTTGAGGGACATCTGGGTTCTTTCCAGCTTCTGGCTATTATAAATAAGGCTGCTATGAACATAGTGGAGCATGTGTCCTTATTGCATGCAGGTAAGCCTCTGGGTATATGCCCAGGAGTGGTATAGCCAGATCTTCCGGGAGTGTCATTCCCAGTTTTCTGAGGAACCGCTAGACTGCTTTCCAGAGTGGTTGTACCAGCTTGCAATCCCACCAGCAGTGGAGGAGTGTTCCTCTTTCTCCACATCCTTGCCAACAATTGCTGTCTCCTGTGTTTTTGATCTTAGCTATTCTGACTGTTCCTGTTCATTATTGTGTTGTTTGCTCAGATCTGCAACTCAATGTCATTACAAGAGGGCACAGAAATACATACTGGTATTCCATGAGAAGAATAAACTTCAGAATTTTCTATTAGTAATAGAGTTTATATAATTATTAATTTTACATTTTCAGTCAATCAGTCATAAGTGAGAAGAATATAGTTAGCCTTGTTCTCCCTCAAAATAAAATAACTACCTCAATACCATTGGAAGTATCATGCTCTGTGGAGATACTACTCAAAGAGTGGCATAGTTAAACATGGTAGTACATGCTTGTTAATGACAGGGTTGGGGGAATGGTGGAGTCAACAGAATTCATAATTAAAGAATAGCTCGGGCCTACATAGTGGGTTCTAACTATCCTGAGAAGCATAATGCAGACTTTGTGATAGTTATTAAAACAAAAGCATAAAATCTATAATAACACACCAGAGGAGAGAATATATTATAATACATTTTACATTTTTTGTTTCAGTTGATGTGTGATATCATTTTTATCACATGTTTTGATAACTTCCAGAGTAGTCACTTTCAGATTCAGTACAAAATCTTAGGGATGAAAACTGAAAAACTGAGTTAAAATGGGTCACATTCTCATTTTATCCATACTCTTCTTTGAAAAAAGAAAAAGCCACTGCTTAATTGGAAAGTTTTCCATGTGTAACAAATGAAATAATGGAGGAAATCTCTTAGGGAAATTATTAGATGCACACACAAAATGCAACCTTTAATTATTGAACACCAATAATTAAAAATATTTCATCGACTTAGTCAATGTTCCCAGAAAATGATAAGTAAGTTTAATCCCTTGATGTCACCAATCATACATGATGCCAACAAATGAGCTTATCCTTACATTCATTTATACATATCCAGATGTTTTGAGTTACTCAGAAGCATCAGTGATCTTTTTTAACAATATAATATGTACATGTTGGCAATATTGACCTTTCCAGTCAACACAAAGTCTGTGCTTCATCCCTTAATGTGGTTCAGATGTTGCCAAGTGTTAACGTGCTCACTGAATTACACTCACGTGGTTAATGAAAATATTATGATCCTATAAATACAGAAATCAAACTAGCACCTCTAGCTAGTCTTCTTTGGAGATAGGTTTCTAACCTTCTTGAATGTGGTAGTCATCTGATTCAGTATTTGCTGCACATGGCTTAGCATGCAACATTTGGTTAATGGCCTCCAGCCTAAACACATTTCTTGATTTGGATCTCTACATGTAGCATAAAAAGTCCCTTTGTTGTATCCTAGTTTTTCTTGGCTTTCAGTAGCGCAGCATGAGACAGAGAACATTTGGCACTATGTATCTAAACTGTCATTTGGAAATTTCAGATTTGGAATCTCTTTCCAGCATTTAGACTTCTTAATTCAAACCATACTACATCCTGAGTATGACTGCCCCATCCTCCTGCAGAGTAAATTGTAACTCCCAAATGTCACCTGACTCATCATATCATTCTAGGTATTTGAGGTTCAGATTGGGGATTTTAGTGACAGAAATATGGGTATCTTTTAGTGCCAAAATATCCTAGTGTAGAATATATCTGCTAACGACTTCCTTTGTTTAAAATGCTGTAACAACAGTTACTTATTTAGACCTGTTGACCTCTCACTCTCTATCGTGTTTCTATTGTATCTATAGACTGCTCTTTTACACAAAAGTCAATAAAATGCCCAATGATGTAATTCTTCATTCAACGTGCATGTAAAATGTAGAGCCTTCCCTTATACAAAGCCACTAACTTCCATATGGAAACAAGGATATTAATGAAAACAACAAATAATCATGGTACATCATAATTTTGAAAAGAAATTTACCAACTTCTGATTTTCTACTGCAAAGGATATCTTTATTTCAGTGTGATAATTTTATGATAATCTATAAGTAGTATGTGCTCTATGAATTTTACTTTTTCTTACTTCATGTAATAGAGAGCCTACCTGCAGAAAAATGTACATGTCATAAGGTACAATTTAACTACTTCCTTTTAAATGAACATGTCTGTAAAGACACCAAGAGAGAAAGAGTACATTTAAAAAATGAATAAATCCTTTCATCATATATATCAAGGTGACCTGTTTCCAAATTAAATAATTTTCTTTTTTTATTATTTATTTTATTTTTTTTTAATTTACATTCCAAATCATTTCCCCTTTCCCATTTCCTCCCTCCCCGAAAGTCCCATAAGCCCCCTTCCCTCCCTCTTTTCTCCATTCAACCCCCTCTCATTACTCTGTCCTGGCGTTCCCCTACATCCAGTCTTTCCAGGACCAGGGGTCTCTCCTTCCATCTTCTTAGAAATCTATTGATATGCGGATTGTGTCTAGGGTATTCCGAGATTCTGGGTCAATATCCCCTTATCAGTGACTGCATATCATGTGTGTTCTTTTGTGACTGGGTTACCTCACTATGGATGATATTTTCAAGATCTGACCATTTGCCTAGGAATTTCATGAATTCATTGTTTTTAATTGCAGAGTAGTATTCCATTGTGTAGATATACCACATCTTCTGAATCCATTCCTCCGTTGAGGGACATCTGGGTTCTTTCCAGCTTCTGGCTAT
The DNA here is from genome assembly GCA_036184795.1 of Tokudaia tokunoshimensis. Taxonomy (NCBI): domain Eukaryota; kingdom Metazoa; phylum Chordata; class Mammalia; order Rodentia; family Muridae; genus Tokudaia; species Tokudaia tokunoshimensis. The sequence goes on along the minus strand of BTHU01000012.1, from coordinate 112,174,265 downwards.
TATAAATAAGGCTGCTATAAACATAGTGGAGTATGTGTCCTTATTGCATGCAGGTAAAGCCTCTGGATATATGCCCAGGAGTGGTATAGCCGGATTTTTAATATCATAGATTAGTTTTCAGCTAGTTTTGTATTTAAAAAAATACACAGTCATTATATTTTTTGGATGAGCATGACATTGACATACATGTTTGTGATCTCACTGTGATTATTATATTTCTATAGAATATTTTTTATGTGAATATAGCATGGCTTGATTTTTCACTCTGCTCCTGGATAGTGTGGATTTATCATTTTTTGACTTTATGAATGTGCTGCTGCTGATCCTTTGAATAAGTATATTAATCATGTATGTTCTTGTACAACTGTATTTTTTTTTTTTTGGCAAGATAGGTCGATTGGTGTTTTGAATCACATCCGACAACTGCAGGATACCCTCAGAGTTTGTCTGACTAACACACCTTCTTAGATGGAAGTGAGATGCTCATGGCACTCAGGGGTCATCAAAATATCTTTATGCCATTCATCCTGTCTTAAGTAGTACATGAATTGGAATGATTGACTAGGGTGTAACTCTTCAGTTCTGTAGCTAGGAAGAGGAAGTCAGAATGTGGATTAGACATATCCCGAGGAAGCAGAAGGGATGGAGATTCAGTTTGAAGGGATTTTGAGACAATAGGAACAAGTAGGGCTTGCTTTTCTTTGGGGGACACAGGATGAGGAGAAGGGTCAGCTGGGTGCTTTCCTAGCTTTTCTGAGCTAGCAGGATTTCAACCCAGTATCTGGCTCCCAATTCTCTATTAGTATAATCAAATGTTTGAGATTTTGTTGAACACACCAAGGATGCCCACTCTCCCAAATCTATTCAATGTGATACTCGAAATTCTAACAAGAGCAATAAGAAAACAAAAGGATATCAAGGGGATACAAATTGACAAAGAGAAGTCAAGGTATCACCATTTGCATATGATATACATAACGGACCCCAGAAATTCAAACAGAGAACTTCTACAGCTGAGAACCACTTCAGGGAAGTGACTGGATAAAAAATTAACTCAAATAAGTAGCCTCTCTTTATACAAATGATAAACTGACTGATAAAGAAATTAGAGAAAAAACACCCTTCTCAATACTCACAAATAATGTATTTATCTTGGGGTAATTCGAACCAAACAAGTGAAAGTTCTATATGACAAGAAGTCTCTACATGAAGACCCAGAAATAACACTCTTAGTAATATACCCAAAAGATGCCCCATCATGCTACAGGGGTACATGTTCCACTATGTTCATAGTGTCCTTGTTTTTTGTAGTCAGAAGCTGGAAACAACCCAGATGTCCGACTACAGAAAAATAAATACAGAAAATGTGGTTCATTTACACAATAGAATACTACTCAGCTATTAAGAAAATGAACATCCTGAGTTTTACAGGCAAATGGATGGAACTAGAAAATACCATTTTGTGTGAGCTAACTCAGACCCAAAAGGACATGCATGTTGTGTACTTATTAGTGGATATTATCCAAAAGAAAGAAAGAAAGAGAGAGAGAGAGAGAGAGAGAGAGAGAGAGAGAGAGAGAGAGAGAGAGAGAGAGAGAAAGGAAGGAAGGAAAGAAAGAAGGAAGGAAAGGAAGGAGGAAGGACAAAAAGGAAGGAGGAAGGAAGGAAGGAAGGAAGGAAGGAAGAAAGAAAGAAAGAAAGAAAGAAAGAAAGAAAGAAAGAAAGAAAGAAAGAAATGTATAGAATACCCAAGATAGAATACACACACAGAACTCAAATAGGTCAATGAGCTGAAGGGCCCAAGTAAGGACTCCTCAGTCCAACTTGGAAGGGAAAAGAAAGCAATCACAAGTGGGGAGGGAGGAACCTGGGAGGTAAAGTGAACAGGGGTAGGGGGAGAGGGAAACCTGCTCTGGTATTGGGTTAGGAAAAAAGACTGAAGCCCTGAGGTCCAGCAGAAAGAATGGAAATATGCAACCTCAGGAGGTAGGAGATTGGGGAAACCCTCCAGAATGTACCAGAGATCTAGGAGGTGAGAGACTCTCATGATTCAAAGGGAGGGACCTTGGATAAAGTGCCATACAGTGGGGAGAGGGAACTTGTAGAGCCTACCTCCAGCAGAAAGACAGGGTATCAACTGAGGAATGGGTTTGCCATCCCACAGACCAATCTCTGACCCATAATTGTTCCTGTCTGAAAAAACTGGAGGGATGGAAATGGAGAGGAGCCTGATGAAAAGAATGTACGGTGATAGGTCCAAAGTGGAATCCAGATCCAGGGGAGGCCCCAAGGCCTGACACTATTACTGAATGCTCACTAAAAGGGACCTATCATGACTGCCCTGTGAAAGACACAACAAGCAGCTGAAAGAATCAGATGCAGATAGTTGCACCCAACAAATGGGCAGAAGGTGCTGACCCCTGTGGTTGAATTAGAGAAAGGCTGGAAGAACCTCAGGAGTAGGGCAGCCCTGTAGGAGGACAAGCAGTCTCAATTAACCTGAACTCCCAAGATCTCTCAGATAGTTGACCACCAACCATGCAGCATATTGCAGCTGATATGAGGCCCCCAAGATATCTACCACAGAGGACTGCAGGGTCTGGGTTCAGTCACAGAAGATAAACCTAACCTTCAAAGAACTGGAGGCCCCAGTTAGTTTAGAGGTCTGTTTGGGGTGGGGACATCCTTGTGGAGAGAGGAAGGCAGGGAGAAGGTATGGAACAGTCAGAGGGTTGACCAGGAGGGGAATAAAATCTCGACGGTAAAAAAATAAAATACAAATTGAAAAAAAAATCCAAGAAGACCTCAGAAAATGGAGAAATCTCCTATGCTCATGAATTAATTGGTAGAATTAACATAGTAAAAATGGCCATGCTACCAAAAGCAATCTACAGATTCAATGCAATCCTGATAAAAATCCCAGCACAATTCTTCAATGATGTGGAAGAGCAATAATCAAATTCATCCAGAAAAATAAAACAAAAGAAAAACTCAGAATAGCAAAAACAGTTACTAACAGTAAATAAGAAATTCTGGGTGGATTCAGAAGATGTGGTATATTTACACAATGGAATACTACTCTGCAATTAAAAACAATGAATTCACGAAATTCCTAGGCAAATGGTCAGAACTTGAAAATATCATCCTTAGTGAGGTAACCCAATCACAAAAGATCACACATGGTATGCAGTCACTGATAAGGGGATATTGACCCAGAATCTCAGAATACCCTAGACACAATCAGCATTTCAATAGATTTCTAAAAAGATGGAAGGAGAGACCCCTGGTCCTGGAAAGACTGGATGTAGGGGAACGCCAGGACAGAGTAATGAGAGGGGGTTGAATGGAGAAAAGAGGGAGGGAAGGGGGCTTATGGGACTTTCAGGGAGGGAGGAAACGGGAAAGGGGAAGTGATTTGGAATGTAAATTAAAAAAATAAAATAAAAAAAAAAAAAAAGAAATTCTGGGGAAATCACCATCCCTGATCTCAAGCAATACTACAGAGAAATAGTGATAAAAACAGGGATATTCATACAAAGGCAGACAGGTTGATCAATGGAATAAAATTGAAGACCCAGAGATAAAACCACTCAACTACTGATACTGATCTTTGACAAAGAAGCCAAAAATATAAATGGAAAAAGAAATCATCTTTAATAAATGGTGCTGGTCTAACTGGCAGTCTGAATGTAGAAAAATGAAAATAGATCCATATTTGTCACCTTGCACAAAGCTAAAGTCCAAGTGGATCAAGGACCTCATCATAAAAGCAGATACACTCATTCTAATAGAAGAGGAAGTGGGAAAGAGCCTCAAACTCACTGGCACAAGGGGAAATTTCCTAAACAGAACTCCTATGGTTCAGGCTCTAAGAATTAATAAATGGGACCCCATGAAACTAGAAAGTTTCTGTAATCAAAGGACATACTAAATATGACAAACATTCAACCTACAGGTTGGAAAAAAAAATCTTTCCTAACCCCACATTAGATAGAGGACTAATACCCAAAATATACAACAAATTCAAGAAGTTAACCAACAAAAATCCAAACAATCCTACCAAAACATGGGGTATAGAACTAAACAGAGGATTCACAACAAAGGAATATAGAAGGGCTGAGAAGTACTTAAAGAAATGTTCAAAGTCTTTAGTCATCAGGGAAATGCAAATCAAAAGGACCCTGAGATTTCACCTTACACCAATCAGAATGGCTAAGTCAAAAACTCATGTGACAAAAGTTTGAATTTTGAATTAAACCCCTATGATTGAATTGGGGAACACCTAGAAGAAACTGAGGAGGGAGGGGTTGGCCCCATGGGAAGATCACCAGTCTCAATTGACCTGGACCCCTGAGATCTCTTAGACATTGAGTAACCAACCAGGCAGCATACATCACCTGATATGTGACCTCTGACACATATACAGAAGAGGACTGCCTGGTCTGGCCTCAGTTAGAGAAGATGCACCTAACCCTTAAAATACTTGAGGCCCCAAGATGTGGGGAGGCCTGGTGGGACGGTGGTGGAGGGTTGGAACATTCTCTTGGAGACAGTTGGGAAAGGGGGAGAAGGTATGAGAGGGGAGGCAGTCAGAGGGGGACAGATAGGGAGGGGGATGAAATCTGGAATGTACAAAAGGATTAAAGAATAAAAGTAAATAAATTTTTACCACAAATAGAAAAAACAAAACAAAACAAAACAAAAACAACCAGTTGTGAGATATGCAGTATGAAAATTTAACTCAGATTCTAAGAGTAGTCAACTGTGGTAACAACTACATCGCCTCTCTCTTTAAAAAAAAAAAAACATTGTTTTAGGCTTGTTTCTTTTGTCTTCAACATCATATAATACATAGCATTTTCATATTTTTTTATTTTGTTTTTCAAAGCTTTTTTTAATTAAATTCAAAATCATTTCCCCTTTCCTGTTTCCACCCTCCCGGAAAGTCCCATAAGCCCCCTTCCCTCCCTCTTTTCCCCATTCAACCCCCTCTCGCATCTCTGTCCTGGCATTGCCCTACATCCAGTCTTTCCAGGACCAGGGGTCTCTCCTTCCATCTCCTTGGAAATCTATTGATATGCAAATTGTGTCTAGGGTATTCCGAGATTCTGGGTTAATATGCCCTTATCAGTGACTGCATACCATGTGTGTTCTTTTGTGATTCGATTTCCTCACTAAGGATGATATTTTCAAGTTCTGACCATTTGCCTAGGAATTTCGCGAATTCATTGTTTTAAATTGAGGAGTAGTATTCCATTGTGTAAATATACCACATTTTCTGAATCCATTCCTCCGTTGAGGGACATCTGGGTTCTTTCCAGCTTCTGGCTATTATAAATAAGGCTGCTATGAACATAGTGGAGCATGTGTCCTTATTGCATGCAGGTAAAGCCTCTGGGTATATGCCCAGGAGTGGTACAGCCGGATCCTCCGGGAGTGTCATGCCCAGTTTTCGGAGGAACCGCCAGACTGTTTTCCAGAATGGTTGTACCAGCTTGCAATACCACCAGCAGTGGAGGAGTGTTCGTCTTTCTTCACATCCTCGCCAACAACTGCTGTCTCCTGTGTTTTTGATCTTAGCCATTCTGACTGGTGTGAGATGGAATCTCAGGGTTGTTTTGATTTGCATTTCCCTAATGACTAAGGATGATGAACATCTCTTTAGGTGCTTCTCAGCCATTAGATATTCTTCAGGTGAGAACTCTTTGTTTAGCTCTGTACCCCATTTTTTAATAGGGTTACTTGCCTCTTTGGAGTTTAACTTCTTGAGTTCTTTGTATATATTAGATATTAGCCCTCTGTCGGATGTAGGGTTGGTAAAGATCATTTCCCAGTTAGTTGGTTGCTGCTTTGTCTTTTTGACAGTGTCTTTTGCCTTGCAAAAACTTTGTAATTTAATGAGGTCCCATTTGTCAATTCTTGATCTTAGAGCATAAGCTATTGGAGTTCTATTCAGGAAATTCTCCCCTGTGCCCACATGTTCAAGGTTCTTCCCTAGCTTCCTTTCTATTAGTTTCAGTGTGTCTGGTTTTATGTGGACGTCCTTGATCCACTTGGAATTGAGCTTAGTGCAAGGAGAAAAGAATGGGTCAATTTGCATTCTTCTGCATGTTGACCTCCAGTTGAGCCAGCACCATTTGTTGAAAAGGCTATCTTTTTTCCACTGGATGGTTTTAGCTCCTTTGTCAAAGATCAAGTGACCATAGGAGTGTGGAATCATATCTGGGTCTTCAAATCTGTTCCATTGATCTACATGCCTGTCACTGTACCAATACCATGCGGTTTTTAACACTATTGCTCTGTAGTACAGCTTGAGGTCTGGGATACTGATTCCCCCAGAGGTTCTTTTACTCTTGAGAATAGTTTTAGCTATCCTGGGTTTTCTGTTATTCCAGATGAATTTTTGAATTGCTCTTTCTAACTCTATGAAGAATTGAGTTGGGATTTTGATGGGGATTGCATTGAATCTGTATATTGCTTTGGCAAGATGATTGTTTTTATTATATTAATCCTACCAATCCATGAGCATGGCAGATTTTTCCATCTTTTGAGGTCTTCTTCAATTTCTTTCTTCAGAGACTTGAAGTTCTTGTCATACAGAACTTTCACTTGTTTGGTTAGAGTCACACCAAGATATTTTATATGGTTTGTGGCTATCGTGAAGGTTATCATTTCTTTTACTTCTTTCTCAGCCTGCTTATCCTTTGAGTATAGGAAGGCTACTGACTTGCTTGAGTTGATTTTATATCCGGCCACTTTGCTGAAGTTGTTTATCAGTTGTAGGAGTTCTCTAGTGGAGTTCTTTGGGTCGCTTAAGTATACTATCATATCGTCTGCAAATAGTGATAGTTTGACTTCTTCCTTTCCAATTTGTATCCTTTTGACCTCCTTTTGTTGTCTAATTGCTCTAGCTAGAACTTCAAGTACTATATTGAAAAGATATGGAGAGAGAGGGCAGCCTTGTCTAGTCCCTGATTTTAGTTTTATTGCTTCAAGTTTCTCTCCATTTAGATTGATGTTGGCTACCGGTTTGCTGTAAATTGCTTTTACTATGGTTAGAAATGGGCCTCGAATTCCTGATCTTTCCAAGACCTTTAACATGAAAGGATGCTGAATTTTGTCAAATGCTTTCTCAGCATCTAATGAGATGACCATGTGGTTTTTTTCTTTGAGATTGTATATATAGTGGATTACATTGATGGATTTCCTTATATTGAACCATCCCTGCATCCCTGGGATGAAGCCTTCTTGATCGAGGTGAATGATCGTTTTGATGTGTTCTTGGATTCGGTTGGCAAGAATTTTATCGAGTATTTTTGCATCGATATTCATAAGAGAGATTGGCCTGAGATTCTCTTTCTTTGTCGGATATTTGTGTGCTTTTGGTATAAGCATAATTTTGGCTTCATAGAACGAGTTGGGTAGTGTTCCTTCAGTTTCTATTTTGTGGAATAGTTTGAAGAGTATTGGTGTTAGGTCTTCTTTGAAGGTCTGATAGAATTGTGCATTAAAACCATCTGGACCTGTGCTTTTTTTGGTTGGAAGACTTCCAATGACAACTTCTATTTCTTCAGGGGTTATAGGACGGTTTAGATGGTCTATTTGATCCTGATTTAATTTTGGTATTTGGTATCTGTCAAGGAAATTGTCCTTTACCTCGAGATTTTCTAGTTATGTTGAATACAGGTTTTTGTAATAGGATCTGATGATTTTTTGAATTTCCTCAGTTTCTGTTGTTATCTCTCCCTTTTCGTTTCTGATTTTATTAATTTGGATACTGTCTCTGTGCCCTCTGGTTAGTCTGGCTAAGGGCTTATCTATCTTGTTGATTTTCTCAAAGAACCAACTCCTAGTTTTCTTGATTCTTTGTATGGTTTTATTTGTTTCTACTTGATTGATTTCAGCCCTGAATTTGATGATTTCCTGCCTTCTACTCCTCTTTGGTGTATTTACTTCTTTTTGTTCTAGGGCTTTCAGGTGTGCCATTAAGCTGCTAGTGTATGTTGTCTTCTGTTTCTTTTTGGCGGCACTCAGGGCTATGAATTTTCCTCTTAGCACTGCTTTCATTGTGTACCATAAATTAGGGTATGTTGTGCCTTCATTTTCTTTAAACTTCAAGAAGTCTTTGATTTCTTTCTTTATTTCCACCTTGACCAAGTTATCATTGAGTAGAGCATTGTTCAGCCTCCATGTGTATGTGGGTTTTCTGTTGTTTTTGTTGCCATTGAAGACCACCCTTATTCCATAGTGATCTGATAGGAGGCATGGGATTAGTTCTATCTTCTTATATCTGTTGAGGTCTGATTTGTTACCAATTATATGGTCGATTTTGGAGAAGGTACCATGAGGTGCTGAGAAGAAGGTGTATTCTTTTGCTCTAGGATGAAATGTTCTATATATATATATATATCTGTTAGTTCCATTTGGTCCAAGTCTTCAATTAGATTCACTGTGTCCCTGTTTAGTTTCTGCTTTCCTGAACGATCCATTTCAGAGAGCGGGGTGTTGAAGTCACCCACTATTGTTGTGTGAGGTGCGATGTGTGTTTTGAGCTTTAGTAAAACGAATGAGGTTACCCTTGCATTTGGAGCATAGATATTCAGAATTGAGAGTTCTTCTTGGTTGATTTTTCCCTTGATCAGTATGTAGTGTCCTTCTGTGTCTTTTTTGATGACTTTAGGTTGAAGATCAATTTTATCTCATATTAGGATGGCTACTCCAGCTAGTTTCTTGGGGCCATTTGCTTGTAAAATTGTTTTCCATCCTTTTACTCTGAGGTAGTGTTTGTCTTTGACACTGAGGTGCGTTTCCTGCATGCAGCAAAATGCTGGGTCCTGTTTACTTATACAGTCTGTTAGTCTATGTCTTTTTATTGGGGAATTGAGACCATTGATATTAAGAGAGATTAAGGAATAGTGATTATTGCCACCTGCCATTCTTGACGCTATCGTTATGTTCAAGTGGTTATCTACTTTTGGGTTTGATGCAAGAAGGTTACTATCTCGTTTTTTCCAGGGTGTTGTTTCTCTCCTTGTATTGGCAGTTTCCACCTATTATCCTTTGCAGTGCTGGGTTTGTGGAAAGATATTGTGAAAATTTGGTTTTATCATGGAATATCTTGGTCTCTCCATCTATGGTGATTGAGAGTTTTGCTGGGTATAGTAGTCTAGGCTGGCATTTGTTCTCTCTTAGTGTCTGCATGAGATCTGCCCAGGATCTTCTGGTTTTCATAGTCTCTGGAGAAAAGTCTGATGTGGTTCGGATAGGTCTTCCTTCGTATGTTACTTGGCCCTTTTCTCTTACTGCTTTTAATATTCTTTCTTTGTTTAATACATTTGATGTTTTGATTATTATGTGACGGGAGGTATTTCTGTTCTGGTCAAGTCTGTGTGGAGTTCTGTAGGCTTCTTGTACGTTCATTGGCATCTCTCTCTTTAGGTTAGGGAAGTTTTCCTCTGTAACTTTGTTGAAGATGTTTACTGGCCCTTTAAGTTGCAAATCTTCACTCTCATCTATACCTATAATCCTTAGGTTCGGTCTTCTCATTGTGTCCTGGATTTCCTGGATGTTTTGGGTTACACGTTTTTTGCATTTTGCATTTTCTTTGACTGTTGAGTCGATGCTTTCTATGGTATCTTCAGCACCTGAGATTCTTTCTTCCATCTCTTGTATTCTATTGTTGATGTTTGCATCTATGACTCCTGATTTCTTCCCAAGGTTTTCTATCTCCAAAGTTGTCTCCCTTTGTGATTTCTTAGTTGTTTCTACTTCCTTTTTAAGATCCTGGATGGATTTGCTGAGATCCTTCACTTGTTTGTTTGTATTTTCCTATATGTCTTTATTCCTCTTGCATTCCTCTTGTATTTTCCTGTATTTCTTTAAGGTATTTTTGCATTTCCTCTTTCAGGATTTCTTCCTGTTGACCCAAGTTCTCCTGTATTTCTCTAAGCGATTTTTGTGTTTCCTCCTCATGGGCTTCCATCTGTTGATCTATTGTCTCCTTCATTTCTTTAAGCAGTTCTTGTGTTTCCTTTGTAAGGGCATCTATCCGTTGATTCATTTCTTCAAGAACTTTTTGTGTTGCCTCCCTATGGTCATCCATCTGTTGACCCATATTCTTCTGCATTTCTTTATGCAATTTTTGTGATTCCTTTGAAAGTGCATCTACCCGTTGATTCATTTCTTTAAGCGATTTTTGTGTTGTTTCCTTGTGGGCCTCCATCTGTTGATCCATGTTCCCTTGGGAACTCCCAGATACTGAGTCACCAAACATTCACCATATGCATAGCAGAAGCCTGCACCTAATCATTGAGAGACTTGGGGCTCCAGGGAGTAAGGATTCCTGGTGGTTGGGGAGCATCCTCTCAAAGTCAGGCAGGGGGTGGGGGAAATGGGATGAGGAACTGTCGGAGAGGAGACCTGAAGGGGATGCATAGGCTGGATTGTAAATAAATTTAAAAAAATAAAATAAAATCTCCCCTGGGCAGTGAACAGGCTTCTAACTGTTCCTAGTACTCAACAACAGTTTTAGTGCCATTCTTTAACTTCTTTTGGGTTTATTTGTCAAAACAGTCTGTACTCAATAGTAAATTGTGGTTCACGCTACAGTATAATGATCCCTATCTTCCTTATTTACCATGTGTATGTATGCCTTACTTGGTAAGATATAGCATCAAGTCTTTGTTCACTTTTGAACAAGTTATCCTGTTACTGTTCATATTAAATATTCTTGAGTGTGTTGGTCAGCATCTAGTTCATTATCAAATCTGCTTTTGTAATTATTTCCTTCCACATCAGAGCTTTCATTCACATTTAATTTTATTTGCTTCATATTTTCAAGCTCTTGACTATATTCACACTAGAGAAGGTTGTACTTTAATGAAATCTAGCTTGTCAATTATACTAACAACAAGAGAGGGATGGATGCTATTTCTAAAATGTCATCATACTGAGAAAATGTACACTTTATCGGCAATGATTTTATATATTTGCATTTTAGTATATGTTTCCATTCATGTTAAGACTGGTACAAAGTGTATGTCACAGTCCATTGATTTATTTCATGTATTCTAACTTCTTTTACCTTTTCAAGGAGGTTTTAATCTTTAGTTAATTTAATTTAATTGTATCCTTTTGTCTATATGTACAGTATCTATAAAGTTATATTTCTAATATCATTCACCATTTTATGACTGTAGTTATATAGTATACCTTGAACATAGGTAATGTTTTGTCTATTAGGTGTTGTTTTCCTTTGCTACTGTATTTTTGAGCTCATTTGCTTTTACAAATTTATTTATAGAGAAGTAAATAAAAAATAGAAGAATAAAGAGAATAATATAAATAGAAAAATATGGAATATATAGAAATAGAATCAACTTGTAGAAAAATAAAAAAAATACAAACTTGCTGAGAAACTAAAGACACTTTTGAATCTATATATTGAGTGATTAAGAGTTAATATAGTGAGAGTATTAACTTTCCTATCCGTGAATATGGAATATTTTTCATTCTTTCATTTATTTCAATGGGATTTGTTACTTATTTCATGTCACCCTTGTAGAGACTTCAGAAACCTTGACTTCTGAGAACAGGCATAATTTGACTCATAGCCAATAATGTGGTAGTTTTACAGTTTCAGGATTGAGACACTGGGTACTTTTGTCTCATTTTTGATTTTATTGTTTCTGTTTTCCTTATTTTCTTCAATATGCTGCTGTCTTTCTTTTTCTGGTTTTGGACTAATTACTTGATTCTTCCTTGCATGTACTCATTGAAGTTATTGAACATTTACTAGTGTATTGTGAAATTTACCCAGATTTTTAAGTACTTCAGGATATTTTAAATCAGTAGTTGATACGTTATGATAATTTGGAGAATCTGTACTGCCTTGTGTTTTATGGTCCTTTGTTTCTGTTTAAAATTATGTGTATCTATTGGTTTACATATTTATGCAAGTTTATTTGACTATCATTTTTGGCATTTACTACTCTTGATGGCACCTCTCTCAAATCTCTCAGAGAGGAGAAAGCACACTGTAGTGAGAAAAAACATCACATCATACAACATACAAAATACACTACAAATTTTTATAAAAAAGAAAAAAGTACCAAAAATATACAATGTGCTACAAAGTTAAAATGTATTACATGAAAAAAATGTAAATATAAATGAATAAGACTTAAGAAGGTATCTAGAAAATGAATAAAATACAGGCAAATAAAGTAAAATAAATGAATAGAAAGAAAAATATTTATTGATGGAACCAAAAAGTAAGAGGTAAAAAAGAAAACAAACAAACAAACAAACTGAGTGAATATACAAAGGAAATAATTTTTTTTATCAAATTATGGTTAATGCAGGAAGGTGAAAAACACTCTAAAAATTTAAAATATTAAAAGATAAAATATTTAAGATATGTAACACATAGTAGAAGTAGAAAACAGGAGAAAAAGACAAGGTATTTTAAAAGAAATTTTAAATCAGTCAAATAATCTAATAATAAAAAGAAGCATAAAATCAGATAAATGTGAAAAGGTGAATAAACTGAAACATAAATGTTTAAAGTATTTGATACATTTTGTTGTTGAATTAAAGTACTGCTAAAGGATTAGATAAGTTAAATATTACAGAAGAGACTAGAAAACAAAAAAAATTTAAGAGGAGTCTAAATGAATTATTTTGAGGTCATTGAAAGGTAATGTCTATTCACTTTCCCAGTCCTCTCTCCCTAGTTCTCCCATTCCCCTCCCCATCTCCTCTGTGACCCAGATTACTTTGATGACTACTTTATTACCCCTTCTGAGTGAGATTCAAGTACCCTCCTTGGATGATCCTTGATATTTAGCTTCTTTGGATCTGGTTATTGTAGCTTGGTTATCCTGTACTTTATGGCTTAATATCCGCTTATAAGTAAGTACATACTACTTGCAAGTCCTTTTGGGTCTGGTTTAACTCATTCAGGATAATATTTTCTAGTTTGATCCATTTGTCTGCAAATTTCATGATGTCCCTATTTTAAATAATACCGTGTAATCCACTGTGTAAATGAAACAAATTTTCTGTATCCATGCTTCAGTTTAGGCATAGCGGGTTTGTTTCCAGTTTCTAGCTATTATGAATAAAGCTGTTATGAACATAGTTGAACAAGTGTCCTTGTGGTATGGTGGAGCATCTTTTGGGTATATGACAACTGTATATAAGATATACAGTTGGGTTTTGATATAGAATTATTCCCAATTTCCTGAGAAACTGCCAGATTTACTTATGGAGTTGTTTCACAAGTCTGTGCTCCCATCAGCAATTGAGGAGTATTCTACTTTCTCTGCATCCTTGCCAGCATGTGTTATCCTTTGAGTTTATCATAACCATTCTGATGTGTGTAAGATGGAATGTCAGTGTCATTTTGATTGACATTTTTCTGATAAGGAAGTTGAATATTTATTTTTTTATAAATTAATTATTTTATTTATATCCCAAATGTTGTTCCCTCTTCCCAGTCCTCCCTCACAGAGTTCTTCTGCTATCCCCTTTCCCATTTGTCTTTGAGAGGATTCCCTCTCCTGGATATCCACTGACCCTGAGACATTCTATCCCCCTGAGGCCTCAAAGGGCAGTCCTCTGCTACATATATGTCCCAGGCATTGAACCAATATATGCTCTTTGGTTGGTGACTCAGTCTCTGGGAGCTTCCAGGAATCCAAGCTATTTGACACTACATCTTTAGGGTATATGCTTATGAGTGACATAGGTATCACTACTTGAGGTAAAACTACTCAGTTTTCTAAAAAAAAAACATTAAATTGATTTCTTTTTTTTCTAAGTTTTTTTTATTTACATTCCAAATGATTTCCCCTTTCCCGTTTCCTCCCTCCCCGAAAGTCCCATAAGCCCCCTTCCCTCCCTCTGTTCCCCATTCAAACCCCTCTCGCTAGTTTGCACTCCCACCATCAAGGAAGAAGTGTTTTCTTTGCTCCACATCCCTGCCAGCATGTGCTATCTTTTGAGTGTTTTATTTTACCCACTCTGATGGGTGTTAGATGGAACATTCAGAGTTGTTTCCCTGAAGATTAAGGACTTTGAACATTTCTTTAACTGCATCTTGGCCGTTTGAGATTCCTGTTGAAAATTCTCTGTTTAGAGCTAGCTGTACTCCATTTTTTAAGTTGTGTTATTTGGTTTGTTGGTGTATAACTTCTTAAATTGTTTATAATTTTTGGATATTATACCTCTGCCAGATGTGAGGTTGGTGAAGATCTTTTCCCAAATTGTTGACTGCCATTTTGTCCTATTGATGGCAGGAAAGTCCCCCTGCTTTACTGCAGCTCAGAGGCTTATAGTTTGGATGAGACTGTTTTCCTTCCTTGCTACTAGATACCATGTATCTGGAGCTGTGTGTGACCTGGATGTCTTCTCAGCAGCACATTCCCTGTGGTTTATTTTTACCCTACTCTTAAGCTCTACTATCACCCACTTTGTGTATATCTGAAGCCTTTCCTCTCTCTCTTTTGAAAGGGAATTTGTGAATTTGGTTTCTGTTTCATTTTCTTTTTAATTTGTGTGTGTGTGTGTGTGTGCATTTGCTTATTTAGTGTGCAGGTGTAGGCTTGCATCCATGTGGTTACATGTACCTGTGCAAATGTGGGGCATATAATGGCCTAATAATTGACATCTTTTGTCACTCTCCTTTAGTTGAAAGACACTCTTACCATCTCTTATTTGTTAAATTGGTGAAAACGTATTTTGTTTTCTCCTTTATATTCTGTTACATATTTCTATTCGTCTTTGGTAGTAATTAATATTATTTTGATGTATCTTGATATCACTTTCTTCACATGCTTTTAGGTGACTTTGAATAATGATTGAAAGATTTCATTATTATTTTTTATATTTTATAATTCTTTCTTTCCCCTTTATCTTCTTTTCCTGAAGTTTCAATAATATGTATGTCCAATTATTAAAATATTCCATGTCTTCTATATGAATTGATTATGTGCTATAAAATTTCCCTATTACTTACTGTCCTATGTATTTTAACTCCAAATATTATTTTTGCATTTAATTGGTTATTGTGAACCTTAAAAACTATTTCTTTTTGGGATATTTGAATTGTTATCATATTACATAGTTGTATTATAGGTTATATTTTATTATAACACCATTAGTATAAAAGCAAATACTGGAATACTGTGTATGTGATTATATGTATCTCTATTTTCTTATCACAATTAGCTAACAAGTCCAATATTAAACTGGCTGGGCAGTGGTGGTGTACGCCTTTAATCCCAGCACTTGGGAGGCAGAGATAGGCGGATTTCTGAGTTTGAGGTCAGCCTGATCTATAGAGTGAGTTCCAGGACAGTCAGGGCTACACAGAGAAACCCTGCCTTGAAAAACAAACAAAAAATATTAAACTGATTTTTGTCTTACACATTTTTCTTGTTTCTGAAGGTCTTTCTTTCTCCTTTTCCTCTTACTTCCTGTTTCTGATTTTATTCTTTCCCTTTTAGACAGCATTTTCCTTAAATTTGATTCACTCACAGAGAAAACTACTCTTAGTAGTCTGTATTTGTTTATGAATAATTCAACCTATCCTCTGTGAGACAGATAGAAAATAGCTGCTTTATTTTACTACTAGAGGCTACAAGGTATCAGGGCTGAAATGTGAACTTAGCAAGATCGTTTGCTCTATATCTTAGTGCTTAGTGTTCTGAGAATGAGACTTGAATCCTCTTTATCTCAAATCTTGAAAATTTAACCTTGTCTTCTCAACATCTCATGATTTTATTTTGCTGCCAATTAATCTTTGACATCTGAATATTCCAATGCACACTTTCACCCTTTTGGAATTTGCGTCAGATGTTTTATCTCAGATTTTTGTGACTTTCTAATCAGAATACAAGTCTCCAGAAATCTAAATATATCTCCATGTATCTGCCAGGCAAAGCAAACTCAGTTACCAAGAAGTTCCAAGCATGTCCAAGGTCAATCACACAATCTAAACCCAAGTATACAAAAAATGTCCCAGAACTTCCAAACTCTCTGTTATAAACAAAACAATCCCAAAGGCATTGAAATTCATAATCCAAGTTTGAGTAAGTGTGTGGATTGCCTATCTCAGACATACTGGCTTTTCTCATAGAAAGCTAAAATAATTGAAAGCAGCTGACATTAGTACGCTACTTCGGAGTACTTACAAATATTATGCACTGTTGAACATACTATATGAACCATTGGAGAGAATGCAAAACCTATTATGTCCCAGCACCAAAAAACATTATATTATCTTATTATTTGTCACACGATGGAGTGTCATAATCATTATCCTTACAAATATGTTGGTTGAGCTCTATTTCTTTTACACTGGCATTCTTTGCTTTGTCTTGACAATATTACTTTTTGTTCCAGTGTCAATAGCCTCTTTCTCTTGTCCACAAACTTCAAGCAGTTTATCTATTTCTATTTTCTAACACAACATATGGTGCTCTGACAGCACAGCAACTCAACTGAAATCTCCAGTTTTCTCAAAATGGGGTTGTAGACCTTTGTCAAAATGCTATCCCAAATTGTTCCTGTCATTATCAACATTCTCTATTGAATTATTTTCATAATTTCTTCATGTCTTTAGGTGTTGAGTTCGCAACAATATATGCCTGATATAATTCTGAAACTATATTGTTTTCATTAATGGTTCTGTTGTTTTATTTGAGATAATACAAGTTTCACATATCTTTTTAATCATTAGGAATAACACTTATAACAGTATAATGAGATCTATCTGTTATCTGTCTATCCTATTTTTCTTTGCCTGTTATAATTTTATTTCAGCAGAAGGTAACTTTCTTTTTTGCATTCAAGTAAAATCTGAGACAAAAGAAAGCAGAAATTCCCATTAACAACTACGTTTGTGTCCTGCGTGGTTCTCAAACATAAAGGCATTGAGAAGAGCATGCTGAAATTCTTATAATGGACTCGGTAATAGAAATGTTTAAAGAGACAATAAAATCCTTATCAGAATCTTTGATATTCTTTGCCTCACTTATCTTCAGTTTTTTTTTTAATCTGGTAAAAATAACATTATAAGGAGCATTTACTTTCTCCCAAGCTTGTTAGTGAACCCTATTTGTTAGTTAAGCAAAAAATATAAAAAATGCACAGCCCTGAGAACCTACGATACAGAGAAAACCCTGTGGTAATTGTGGCAGACAGATAATCATGGGCTAACATATGTTACTTTGTTTTGGATTCAAAGGAATTTCTTGAGAGAATGTAAAATTAATATGCATGGACCTAACTGAGATTCTTAGAACTCAGAGTAAAGGCAATGCTTATTTTGGGACAATATACATTATGTCCCTATTGTACATTCGGGATGATAGTAAATAATGTACAATATAGTTTGCTTAGATTTCTGAATCATTTGTATTTACCTTTCAGCCAATTCACTGTAGAAAACAAATAAATGGAGAGATAACTTTGATCTTTTCTTCTACAAGTTATCAAAGAATGGAAAAATGGTGGGAACGTGGAAAATGATGGAAAAATCAAGCCAACTGAGAAGTTAAATTAAGTCATCATGTTGGGTCAAATAAAAATAAATGCACTGCAGAGATGTATCAGTCATTAAAAGGTAGGCTCACAACCAAAAGGAGAGATTGCTGATGACAAACATCATACATTTGATGCATCAATGTGGAAAAGTTACAAAGAAGCTAATTAATATTCAATTTCATTAAATAATAATATTTTACTATAATAAATAGTAAATATGACAATGTTTCACTTATACATGATCAAATAATACTCCTACCACAATTTTTATATAAGAAATACAAATATATATGTATACATACACACACACACATATATATATATATGTGTGTGTGTGTATGTATACATATATATATATGTGTGTGTATATATATATATATATATATATATATATATATATATAAAATTGTGAAATGGTGAAATGGCAATCAGAAATACTGGAACTGTAATTGTATTTGTGGCAACAAAGGAACAACCTATAAACACAAGGAAGCCTCTATATATATGTATATATATCTATATCTACAATATACATTACATATCATGTGGAATTTTATGTATACAAAATATAATAATATATATTACATAAAAATAAAATGTTTATATACTTTATATATGTGATATGCCACATACATATTATGTGTATTATATAAATGTCATATATAACATATTTATACATATATATGTATATATATATATGTATGTGTGTATATATACATGTATATATTAAGAAGGGTTGAAGATTAAATGTAGTTTTTCTGACCCAAAGGCCGAATTTACCGTTGTAGAGAACTGTAATGTTCATGAAAAATACAAGGAATGGAGGGAGAGAAAATATTTTTCATTTCAATTCATAGTAAACATTCCAAAATTTTGGAAGAACCGTATGAAATTGAATTATTGAAACAACTTTGGTGTCTACATAGACCTCAAAAGAAGATTCATCTTAGGTTTCTTTCAATGATCAATATTTAAGCCATCATACATATCATTCAATTACTCATTTTTCATTGTACATGTTTACCATCTTTCATATACATGTCCTCATTCAGGAGACCCCCTCCAAGTATAAAACAGTCAAAAACATATACAAAATTAATTTCTGTTGAACACTGGTGATAAGTGTTTTTGAGATATAGAGAGACATTTCATAAGAAGTAAAGGATACAATCTTTATATTTTAGTGGACTGAAGATAGGAAAACAGGAAGTTCAGAAAATAGGTCTTACACCATCCTTTGTTTGCTAAAGCAGAAATGAATAACCACGGTAATTAAAAAGGAAGAGCATATTTTTTGCAGGCCTGGCAGCTGGCATGCCAAAGATCAAACTATCAATAAATTCAATATATGTGTTTCTAAGTACCTAAGCAGCTGATTGTGTCAAGATATGACAGAAATAAAAAGCAACTTTCTATGTGTCCCTTTTCTAATGGACCCTCTAAGGGTTCTAACATCAAATACTATCAACTTCCTCCTGATTTATGGATTTTGACATTATGCCAAACATGTAGAGCATGAGCATTGCCATGGAATATTACATCTTTCATAGACCAACTAGGCAGTGAAGATGGGAAAATTTGGAAATGATACTGGAGAATCCTTAGAGATGACCATGCCAAGGAGAAATGCAGAGGATGCCTGATAGGAAGACATTGATGCCTGATTAGGAAGACATTGAAAAGGACATGAAACAAGAAGGTATACAGTGTGTCAGAGAAGAGTAAACCAACGTGTTTAACAGATGAGGCTAAGTTCATAATTTAGTTCATGTTTTTCTCACCATGACTTGGATGAAACACTATGGGAAGTTTTGAACTTAGGATACTAATCTGAACTAGCTCTTAAAGGAACTTCATTATCTACTGGATGGGAAAACACTACAGGAAGCTAAGGATATAAGCAAGTAGTGGTCCAGGAATAGTCAGAAAGGAATGGAATCTGGCTAATGCAAACATAGTGCTCTGGTGTGGCCAGAATCTGAAGGAAAGCCAATAGTCAATTAAAGCTGACATTACACAGAAAAGAAATAAAAAATTTCAGACCATTTGTGTTGAATGAAAGAAACGCCAACACTGGATTCATAAGATTGACCGAGGCTAAAAATAAAATTTGAGTAGTCCATAACAGAGGTAAGGTATTGAGATCCATAGAGTAGGGTGCAATGGCCACAGAATAAATGGAGAAGCACTAAAAGAGGGGTTACAAAAACAAACAAACAAAAACCAATTTTCTTTCCTGTCAGACAAATATCAAAAGAACATGCTCACATTCTTCATTTAATACTGAGTAAACTCAACAGAGTGGCAGTCAACACAAATAAACTTTAGGCATAAAAACTGTTATTATGATCTTTCTCAAAGCTTATTCAGTTGAAATTAGTAAGTGAACTAATAATGATGATAATATCAAAACAATAAATCTCTGGAACTATATAAATTGTGCTTAAAATATGACTAATAAACCTCATTGTTTTCAAGTACACTGTATTTTGACAGAATTCATAAAGACTTGATAAATGATATAATAGTGTGCAATGATTTCTTGAAAAATAGAAATGACAAGAGTAGTTAATATTTCCTTGAAATGAGTGTGAGAAACAATAGTGAGGGGTGGGTCCTAGTGGAGAAAAGATAAACCTCATCTTTTCAAATTGTTGAATTTGAAGCACTTTTGCATCACAACTTAGGAAAGTAAAGCCATATAGTGATGGTTGATCTTACTCCTTCTTTCTGTCTTGTCCTCTTCCTGTCTTCTTCTGCCCTTCTCTCTTTCTCTGTATCTATCTCTTTCCATCTGTCTTACTTTATCTCCAACTCCCTAATTTTCTCCCTCCATCATTTATTTTCTCCACAAAGTGAAACTTCAGACAGAATGAAGTGTTATTGATGCAGCATGATTAGAAAGAAAAATAAAAATATGAAATGAAATGTCAGAAAAGAAACAGAGCTATGTTGGTGGCAACATATTGAACAAGAAGGGAACAAAACCATTATCGTGCATGTCCATGCTGATAAGGCCTGAAGTGAATCAATTGAATTTAGGAATAAGTACATTATTGGAAATATCTGTCAAAACAATTTCAATAGAGCCAATGCAGAAGCTATAATGAAATAAGTTAAAACAGATGAGAAGCAGGGGGATTGGGATTGTTAATGGAAACATAACTTCCTGAAAGCCCAGTTGATTAGTGAATGAAGAAGAAGGAACTTACGTTCAGAAAATCAGACCCGGTGGTAACTGTCTTTCAGGTTTGACAACTGTCATATTACAAATAACAGAAATCATTAATTTATTGTCCCATGTAAAAGGTTTATTGTAGTACAATAACAATTGTTGATTAAAGAGGCTATTAGTTTGAAGAAAATCAGAAAGGTGCATTTGAAAAGATTTTGAGGGAGGAAAGGTAAGGGAGAAATTTTGCAATAAAATACAACCTCACAAATAAACAAAGGAAATTAATAAAAGTAAAACGTTGAAGTAACTTACCAGGTACATCTTGATTGTGATCCCACAATTCTTAACTTCTGTTTGTAACTCACTTGATCAACTACAGTTGTGTAAATATAAGTATATATTGGCTCTCTGTGTCAAGGAAACATGGCTCATGAGTCAGAACATCGTGTGTGTGTGTGTGTGTGTGTGTGTGTGTGTGTGTGCATGCACATGTATGTGTGTTTTCTCATTTTTAAAAATCTCCTTGTGCTTCTCTGTCTGAGTCTATGGCTGCATCCAACTCCTACCCTATTTATTTCTCACACAAGAAACCTGTTTAAACAACTAACATCTCAACCCCTACCATTCTTTACCTCCCTTCTTGACATCACACTAGAATCTATAAAATTAACTCTTGTATTTTCTTTTCAATTGAATCAATTTCTCCAATCACAAACCACATAAAATTAAAATGTTCTGTTTTCCAGGTACTCAGATAAACTTCTGAATCTCCACAGGTTGAATTTCTGTAACCTAAATTTTTGTACTAATATTACTAAGTATGTTGTGTGAAATATAGATCTCATGAAATTTCTCAGCAGAAAAAAAGAAAAGCAAAACCAAAACCAAAACAAAACAACAAAAACAACAAAAAATTTTTCATGGTGGCCATAGAGAAAATTATAGCGATATTATCTGTGGCTTTAAATAATTATTTTTTGATAACTAATAATGAAAATCAGT
This sequence comes from Tokudaia tokunoshimensis, assembly GCA_036184795.1. Lineage (NCBI taxonomy): Eukaryota > Metazoa > Chordata > Mammalia > Rodentia > Muridae > Tokudaia > Tokudaia tokunoshimensis. Next base: position 112,152,538 of record BTHU01000012.1, on the reverse strand, counting down.
GTCAAAAGATGGAAAATCAAGATTGGAAAGTTAGTTGTATAAATGTGAAAATATACATATAAGCAATACTGTAAAGCAAAGACACTGAATGACATTTGTCTACCATCAGAATATCCCAAGTATGAGAAATAAGATGACATAATACAAGGCATTTATCCATGTATTAAGAAAAAGTGACATTAACAAGCAATGCTGACTGAGAAAGAGCAGTGACCAATGGCAACTGACACTATCAAGACTAAAAATGAATATAATAAGAGTAAATAACTCAGAAGATAAAAGTCATTATCCTAACAGAATAAAGCAAATTGCTCTTAGCAATTTGTGCCATCACAAGAATTTGCCAAAACTAATACAGCCATCACACACAGGGCAGGCATAATTCAGGGAGGCAGGCAAAGCCTTAGATCACAATTCATTTGTGGTAGACATGAATTTTTTGAAAATTGTCTCCTGAGATTTAAGATTATAGATTTTGAGAGTTGTAGTGTGGGAAACTACACATGCAAATATTTATTGCACAAATATACATCTGGAAAGATTAAATTGGCAAGAATAATCAAACTTTGATTTAGTGTTTATTATGGTGCAGCACATAATATTAGTTTGAAAATATACCATAAGGATCTAGCATCAACAAACTTGGTGATGATGTCAATCACAATAAAATACAATGGAAGTAATAATTACCATTCTTCAGTATCCTCAACATATGAATTTAGTTTTAATATGCTTTACTTTTGAAGCACATGATTTCATGTCAATTCTTGTTCAACTTTTTTTTTTCATGCTAGTTACATTGCATACGTATCTCAATTCAATTGTCTTCTTAGTATAAGACAATTTCTCCATTTTGCTTTCCACAGAAAGACTAATGTGCCAACTATAATTTAATTTTTTAAGTATATATCTTCCTATATATTCCATGTCATTTGCCTTCCTAGATACTTTAACAGAAGGATGCATAGATTTGAGAAAGACACTATGGGGGGATTTAATGTAGAAGGAAATATAAATGTGTATATGACTATCAAAGGTATAAATGGTATATGTTTCAAGAGTAAGTGCATATTATATGTCCATTCAAAGCACAGTAATTTATAATTATTTGTATTTGGAGGCCATTGTGAAGTAAAGTCAAGAGAGTACAAGTACATAAATACATCAATTTCACCCTTGTATAACTTGTATGCTGAATATGAAGAGAAGACTATACAAGGAAAATATATTCAGAAATGATAAAAAGCTAAACTATTAAGAAGTAGGTAAAAGGAAGGAAGATGGGATGTGTAAGAAAGAAGATGATGGAAGGAAAGATGAAATTAAAGAAATGTTATTACTAATGTAAGATTTTTAGCACAATAAATAAACAAACTTTGATAAAGAAAAACTTTTCTGGTAAAGTTTAGATTTAATAAAGAGATAATCTTCTCTTTAAAGTTCTGTAAACATGATTATAATTATAAATCCAAAGATCACAGAATGTTTTTCTGAAGAAGATATTTGACTCAGTAAAAATTGTAAGTTAGAATTAGTGGTATAAATTGTCAGTTAGAAATAAATATCAAATACTCTCTCATTTGTGATTTAAAATATATTACAGGAAATAAGTGAATGACATTTTCAGATCTATGAAAATATGAATGAATCAGAATAGGATGTGAACAATGGCACTTGCAACTTCTAAATTACAGTGAACTCCAATTCAGGAAAACAAAATTGATACTATAAACAGTATATAAACTTTGGTTTATAAAAGTATCTATTTTTAGATATAACAAAGTTTACAATGTCAAGATAAATAGGAATTTTTTTTATGAATTACCACATCTACCGAAACTCATAACTGAGAAATATCTACTTAAATTTTTATGTGTGAATTCAGTGTCATTTTAAAATCAATATCTCACAATGTGTTTTATCTATGTGGTTGTGTACATGGTAGATTACCTTTATCAGTTTTTGTACAATGAACCATCTCTTTATGGGATAAAGCCTATTTGATCATTGTTCATGACCTTTTTTATGTGTTCTTCAACTGAGCTTGAAATGATTTTATTGAGGTTTGCAAGTCTGATCATAATGCAAATTGGTCTGTGAATCTCTATGAATGTTCTTTGTGTGATCTCACTAGGCATATAAATCATACTTAAGAATAATTTGCAGCTTTTCCCTAATTCAACCACAGGGGTCAGCAGCTTTCCATTTGTTGGGTGCAATTATCTGCATCTGACTCTTTCACCTGCTTTTGGTTCTTCTGGAGTGCAGTCATGATAGGTCACTATTTGTGAGGGTTTCATAGCCTCAATAATAGGCCTTGGAACCCTCCAGCCCCTTGGGCTGGATCCCACTTTGGGCTCATCACTGGACTTTCTTTTCCTCAGGCTCCTCTCCATTTCCATCTCTGCCATTCTTTTAGACAGGAACAGAGTTCTGACTGTGGGATGGCAACCCCTCCCTCACTTGAGGCCCTGTCCTCCTGCTGGAGTTAGGCTCTACAAGTTCTCTCTCCCTACTGTCAGGCATCTCATCTGAGGTCCCTCCCTTTGAGTCCTGAGAGTCTCTCACCTCCCAGGTCTCTAGTACATTTTGAAGGGTCCCTCATTCTCCTACCTCCCGAGGTTTCCCCTTTTCCATTCCTTCTGCTGGCCCTCAAGGCTTCAGTTTTTTTCCCTCACTCAATACCAGATAAGGTTCCCCTCTTACCCGCCCCTCCCCCCCCGTCCAATTTCCCTACCTCCCCACTTGTGGTTGCTTTCTTCTCCCTCCTGTGTGTGACTGAGGAGTCCTCACTTCAGCTTGTTGACCTATTTGAGTTCTGTGGATTGTATCTTGAGTATTCTGTACTTTTTTTTCTTTTCTTTTCTTTTCTTTTTTTTTTATTGGCTAATATCCACTTGTGAGTTAGTGCATGCTGTGTTTGTTCATGTCCCTTTGGGTTTGTTATCTCACTCAAGATGATATTTCCATCCGTTTGCCTGCAAAACTCAGGATGTCCTCATTCTTAATTCTGAGTAGTATTCCATTGTGTGAATGAACCATATTTTCTGTATCCATTCTTTGTAGTGGTACATCTGGGTGGCTTCCATCTTCTGGCTATCTGACCCTGTAGGAGGGCTAGCAGTCTCAATTAACGTAGACCCCCAAGATCTCTCAAACACTGAACCACCAACCAGGCAGCATACACCAATTGATATGAGGGCCCCAACATATACAGCAGAGGACTGCTGGGTCTGAATTTAGTCAGTGATGATGTGCCTAACCCAGCCTTTTTTCTATGCCCAGCTATTGACTGCTGGTAAATTTCAATTACCAAATTAGAACCAGCTGGGGGCAGGGATCCTCAGAGTCTCAAATGAAGGAGTCTCATGCAATTTTGGGAACAAAATTAACACAAGTAGCATTAGAAACAATCCACAATAGATATTCTGTACTTTATCCACTTAACAGTGAGTGCATATCACACTAGTACTTTGGGGCTCTGGGTTCCCTCACTCAGAATGATATCTTCTATTTCTATCACTTTACCTGAAAAATTCACGATGTTTTTGTTTTTAATAGCTGAATATTATTCTGTTGTGCAAATGAACCACATTTTCTATATCCAGTTATCACTTGAGAGACATCTAGGTTGATTCTATTTTCTTGCAATTGTGTATAAAGTTGCTGTGAACATACTAGAGAATGTGACCATATGGCCTCATGGAGAATCTTAGGTATATGCCCAGGAGAAATCTTCTGGTAGAACTCTTTCCAATTTTCTGAAAAAAAAAAAAAGTCTAAGTGATTTCCTGAGTGGCTGTATAAATTTGCAATCCCAAGAGCAATGGAGGAATAATCCCATTTCTCCATATCCTTGCCAGTATGTACTGTCCCTTGAGTTCTTTTTATCTTAGCAATTCTGGCGCAAGCAAGATGGAATCTCAGAATATTTTGGTTTGCTTTTCCCTGATGACTAAGTATGGTGAGCATTGCTTTAAGTGCTTGTCCTATTGTATTCTGTTAATAAAATTGGATCTTGTACCAATATTTCAAGGCTATTTCTCACTTTCTTTTCTATTAAGTTTAATGTATCAGGTTTTCTTTTGAGGTCCTTAATCCACTTGAACTTCAGCTTTATGCAGTGTAATGAATATAGATCTATTTGCATTCTTCTACATGTAGACATCCAGTTAGAGAAGTCCCCTTTACTTTCTTTTTTCCATTGTGTTGCATTTGTTTCTTTGTCAAAAATCTAGCATCTGTAGGTATGTGTGTTTCTTTTTAGACCCTTGATTTTATTGCATGGACCAATCAGTCTGTCTCTGTATGAATATAATGAAGTTTTTATCACTATTGTTATATAGTATAGCTTGAGTTCAGAGATGGCGATTCCTCCAGAGATTCTTTTATTCTTCCAGATTACTTTGGCTAGTGTATATATATATATATATATATATATATATAGAGAGAGAGAGAGAGAGAGAGAGAGAGAGAGAGAGAATTGTTCTCTCAAAGTCTGTAAAAAAATGTGTTGGAATTTTGATGGCCATTGCATTAATTCTGTAGACTGCTTTTGTCAAGGTAGCCATTTTCATTATGTTAATCCTACATATCCATGATCATGGAAGGTTTTTTGATTTTCTGATGTCTTCTTTAATTTCTTTTTACAGGACCTTAAAGTTACTGTCATACAGAAATTTTGCTTGCTTGGTTAGAGTTACACCAAAATATTTTATATTATTAGTGGCTATTTTGAAGGGTGCCATTTCCCTAATTTCTTTCTCTGCCCATTTATCATTTATATAAAGAAGAGTTACTGAATTTTTTAGTTATTTTTAATCAAGTTCCTTTGCTGAAGTTGTTTGTCAGGTGTAGGAGTTCTCTTTTAAAATTTTGGGGATAGCTTATGTATACTATCATACCATCTGCAAATAGTAATACCTTGATTTCTTTCTTTCCAATTAGTATCCACTTTATCTCCTTTTGTTGTCTTATTGCTCATTCTAGAACTTTAAGTACTATTTGAATAGCTAGGAAAAGATTGGGCACCTCTGTCTTGTCCCTAATTTTAGTGGAATTGCTTTAACTTTCTCTCCATTTAAATTGGTGTTAGCTATTGGCTTGTTTAATATTGCTTTTAGTATGTTTATGTATTTGTCTTTAATCCCTGATCTCCCCAACACTTTTAACATGAAGGGATACTGGATTTAATCAAAGGCTTTTTCAGAATCTAATGAAATGATCCTGTGATATGTGTTTTTTAGTTTGTTAACATGGTTGATTTCATTGATGGATTTTTGTTTATTGAACCATCTCTGAATCACTGGAATGAAGCTCATTTGATTGTGGTGAATAATATTTTTAGCATCTTCTTGGACTTAGTTTGCAACAATTTTATTGATTATGTTTGTGTTGATATTCATAAGTGAAGTTGATCTGAGGTTTTCTTTTTGTTGAAGCTTTGTGTAGAGTGTTTGTCAGGGTAACCGTGACCCCATAATGTGAATTATGTAGTATTCCTTCTGTTTCTTTTTTGAGGAATAGGTTGTGGAGAATTGGTATTAGCTCTTCTTGAATATCTGGTCGAACATGTGCTCAAGCCATCTGGCCCTGGCCTTGTTTTGGTTGGGAGACTTTTAATGACTGCTTTAGTTTTCTTAGGATTTATGACACTGTTTAGATAATTTACCTGATCTTGAATTAAATTTGGTGTGTGGTATCTGTGTAGAAATTCATTCATTTCATTCAGATTTTCCAGTTTTGTGGAATATAGGCTTTTGAAGTAAGATTTAAAGATTTTTTTGTATTCAGTCAGTTTCTTTGGCTATACCTCCCTGTTCATTTCTGAAATTGTCCATTTGGATGCAGTCTCTGTGCATTTTAGCTAGTTTCACTAGGAGTTTGTCTACATTGATGATTTTCTCAAAATCATCTCAAAAAAAGCTCTTTGTTTTTTTGATTCTTTGTATTATTTATTCTTTTGTTTCTAATTGATTGATTTTAGCCCTGAGTTTTATTTTTTCTAGCTGTCTAATCCTCCTGAGTATCTTTATTTCTCTTTATTCTAGAGCTTTCAGGTGTGCTATTAAATTGCTAGTATAAGATCTTTATGAAGGCACTTAATATTGTGAATATTCCTCTTTTTATTTATTAGACATATTCTTTATTTAAATTTTAAATGTTGTCCCCTTTCCTGGTTCTCCCCTCCCCCCAAAATCCCATAAGCCATCTCCCCATCCACAATCAACACTCCCCTGCTTTCTTCTCCTGGTATTCCTCTACACTACAGCATCAAGTCTTTCCAGGACCAAGGGCCTCTCCTCCCTTTGGTGTCTAACAAGATCATCCATGTGTAGTCTTGGTTGATGTTTTAGTTCCTGGGAGCTCTGGGAGTACTGGATGACTCATATTGTTCCTCCTGTGGTGCTGCAAACCCCTTCAGCTCTTTGGGTCCTTTCTCTACCTCGCCCAATGGGGACCCTGTGCTCAGTTCAATGGCTGGCTGAGAGTGTCCCCCTCTGTATTTCTCATGCAGTAGCAGAGCCTCGAAGGTGACAACTATATCCAACTTCAATCAGCAAGCACTTGTGGGCATCGATAATAGTGTCTAGGTTTTGGAACTGTATACGGGATGGATGCTTGGGTGGGGTAGTCTCTGGATAGTCTTTCGCTCAGACTCTGCTCCACTCTTTTTCTCTGTATCTCCTCCTGTGGGTATTTTGTTCCACTTTCTACAAAGGACCCAATATCCATACTTTGTTTTTCCTCCTTCTTGGGCACCATTTGATATGTGAAATGTGTTTTGGGTATTCCAAGCTTCTGGGCTAATAACTACTTATCAGTGAGTGCATACCATGTGTGTTCTTTTGTGATTGAGTTACCTCACGCAGGATGATATTTTCCACTTCCACCCATTTGTCTAAGAATTCCATGAATTCATTGTTTTTAATGGCTGAACAGTACTCTATTGTGCATATATACACCACACTTTCTGCATCCATTCCTCTTTGAGGGACATCTGGGTTCTTTCCAGGTTCTAGCTATTATAAATAGGAATGCTATGAACATAGTGTAGCATGTGTCCTTATTACATGCTAGAGAATCCTCTGGGTATATGCCCAGGAGTGGTATAGCAGGGTTCTCCAGCAGTATTATGCCCAGTTTTCTGAGGAACCAGCAAACTGATTTCCAGATTGGTTGTACCAGCTTGCAATCCCACCAGCAGTGGAAGAGTGTTCCTCTTTCTCCACAAACTCTGCAGCATCTGCTCTCTACTGAGTATTTTATCTTAGCCATTCTGACTTGTGTGAGGTGAAACCTCAGGGTTGTTTTGATTTGTATTTCCCTAATGACTAAGAATGTTGAACATTTCTTTAGGTGCTTCTCAGCCATTCAATAGTCCTCAGGTGAAAATTCTTTGTTTAGCTCTTTACCCCATTTTTTAATAGGGTTATTTGGTTCTCTGGAGTCTAACTTCTTGAGTTCTTTGTATATATTGGATATTGGCCCTCTGTAGGATGTAGGGTTGGTAAAGATCATTTCCCAGTTTGTTGGTTGCTGTTTTATCCTATTAACAGTGTCCTTTGCCTTACAGAAACTTTGTAATTTTATGAGGTCCCATTTGTCAATTCTTGATCTTAGGGCATAGGCTATTGGTGATCTGTTCAGGAAATTTTCCTCTGTGTCCATGTGTTCAAGGCGCTTCTCCAGTGTCTTTTCTATTAGTTTCAGTGTGTCTGGTTTTATGTTCAGGTCCTTGATCCACTTGGACTTGAGCTTAGTACAAGGAGATAAGAATGGATTGACTTGCATTCTTCTGCTTGCTAGCCGCCTGTTGAGCCAGCTCCATTGGTTGAAAAGGCTATCTTTTTTCCACTGTATGGATTTCTCTCCTTTGTCAAAGATCAAGTGACCGTAGGTGTATGGGTTCATTTCTGGATCTTCAATTCTATTCCATTGATCTACCTGCCTGTTACTGAACGAATACCATGCAGTTTTTAATACTATTGCTCTGTGGCACTGCTCGTGGTCTGGGATATTGATTCCCCCAGATGTTTTTTACTATTGAGAATACAAATGCCAGCCAAGACTACTAAACCCAGCAACACTCTTAATCACCATAGATGAAGAAATCAAGATATTTCATGATAAAACCAAATTTACACAATATATTTCCACAAATTCATCCCTACAAAGGATAGTAGATGGATAACGCCAATATAAGGAGGACAATTACATCTAAGTAAAAGCAAGATAGTGATCTTCTTTCAACAAACCCAAAAGAAAATGACCACTCAAACATGAAAATAACATCAAAAATAACAGGAAGCAACAATCACTATTCCTTAATATCTCTTAACATCAATGGTTTCAATTCACCAATAAAAAGACATACACTAACAGACTGGATACTTAAACAGGACCCAGCATTTTGCTGCATACAAGAAACACACCTCAGTGTCAAAGACAAACACTACCTCAGAGTAAAAGGCTGGAAAACAATTTTCCAAGCAAATAGTCCCAGGAAACAAGCTGGAGTAGCCATTCTAATATTTATAAAATTGACTTTCAACCAAAAGTCATCAAAAAAGACACGGAAGGACACTTTATACTCATCAAAGGAAAAATCCAATAAGAACTCTCAATTCTGAACATCTATGCTCCAAATGCAAGGGCACTGACATTCATATAAGAAACTTTACTAAAGCTCAAAGCATACATTGCATCTCACACAATAATGTGGGTGACTTCAACATTCCACTCTCCTCAGTAGACCGATCAGGGAAACACAAACTAAACAATGTGTGGGTGGGTGAGGGCGTACCCTCTTAGAAGCAAACAGGAGAGGGTATGGGATTGGGGGTTTTGGAGGGGAGGTCAACAAGGGTGGACAACATTTGAAATGTAAATAAATAAAATAATCAAAAAAAGTACTAGTACAATAAACTATGTTAGAACTTCTGAGCTATTTATAACAATAAGGAGTAAACCAAACTTTGTTAAATGGCCATAGAATCAAATAGGCTAAATGAGCCAACTACTTGTAAAATTAATTATTCTATAGCCCATATTTTAAAAGTATTTGTACAAAAATATATGTCACTAATTTTGCAGAAGGTTTTGAACTTACAAAGCCTACAAATGAAAACCTTAAAAATCGTAGGTCTTAAGAAAAATTTCCCAATATTTTTAGCTTCATGGAAAATTACATTATAGAAAATATCATACATTAAAAAGAAATAGAAAACTGTAAATTTAACTTTCATTTTCCAGATGTAATTGTCATCTTGTAAGCTTACTATTGAATAAGTTCATTATTTTTTGGTTCTTTATGAACGATGACTGGCTCATTCAACTCATCTATCCCACACTCCTCTCCAAGTTGACTGACTCAAATTGGCTTCTCTAAGCTTCTGCAGGAATTGCTCTGCTTGGCTTCAGACTAACTCAAGAAATCTGTTCTAATCTCATGGCTCCTTCTCATTCTCTTGCTAGTTCTGTCTTAACCTGCAATATTTCTCTGTAAAACAGTCTGAGAAAATCTGCCTCCTCATTTTCTCTCTCCCTCTCTTTTCTGTGCTGCTCTCTTCACTTGCATCTTTTTCCTGTGCTTTTCTTGTGAGAGTTCGGTGTATCCTATCTCTGAATCACTGTCAAATCCTTCTCTGATTTGTCATTTGATCTGGTCCTCAGTTAGATCACTTTCAAGCATGGCTTTATTCTTATACAAACTAACTTTAGCTTCATTGTTAGAGATTAAATGTGTATACTAAGTGTGCCAGTATTCCAGCCCAAGGATTAAAGGTATGTAATGTGACTGTGTTCCAGCAAGATCATACAGACCTAGGTCTTTGGATGTGATCTTATGTCAGAGCAGTCTTATTATTGGATTAAAATTCATCTACAAGAAACTATACAAATAGTTGGGAGAAGCATCTTAATACCTACATAGAGAACATTTTTATATCTAATAAAAACAAAGGATTACAACAGATAAGTAATTGACCAGCATGATTGACATGTTGATTGGGCATAGGTAGTATGTATGTTGGAGTTCTCTGTGACCAAAATAATTCACAATAAACCACTTTCAAACATCACATTCTTAAATTCTTGAGCAATGAAGCATGGAGAACATAGGCCATTCTTCAAGTGGAGAAAATGCAACCTTAACAGATACTATCTTAGGGCTCTGACTGCTGATCAGACCTATACAGGGAAAACAATAAATGAATACTTTGGAGGTGACAGAAGACATTCTGGAGAGTGAGTCAGCACAATTGTAGTTCAATTACATAATCTTCAACCCATGAGAAATAGTTATATGCCATTAACATTTTCCAAAATAGATATCCATTCCATTGATGTTTGTTCAAGTTGTTCTACCATCTGTCTACTTATCTATTATTTACAAGTGCATTAACAGTGTCATCACATTGTATGAAAATATCTCTACAACTGAGACAAATGCAGTGCAATAGAGATAATTATTTTGTATTTCCAGAAGGAAGTGCTATTATAAATAGGATGAGCAAGAATCCTAGGATGATGGAAAATCCCAGGAAACTATGAGGGTGACCCTAGTTAAGACTCCAAGCAATAGGGTGATCTGCAGCCTTTAGTAGCCATCTCCTGTAATCAGGCAAGACTTCAAATGGAGGAATTGGGATACTAAGCCAGCCATAAAACTTTAGCCCCATATTTTTTCCTGCCTATATGATATGCAGGGGTAAAAGATGGAGCAGAATTTGAGGCAAAGGTCATTGAATGCCTGGCCAAGCTTGAAACCCATGCTATGAGAGAGAGAACCCACCCTTGACAGTATTAATGATATTCTGCTCTACTTGCAAATAGGAGCCTAGCATAAATGTCGTCAAAAGGACTTCACCCAGTTACTGATGGATATGGATGCAGAGACTCACAGCCAAACATTAAGGGGAGCTTGGAGAATCTCTGGAAGAGGGAGAGAAAAAAAAAACTGAAGGAACCAAAGGGTTAAGGAAACTACAAGAAAACCTATAGAATCAAGTCACCTTGGTTCACAGTAGCTCACAGTGGATCACAGAGACTGAACTACTAATGAGGCAGCATGAGTGGGGCACATATGTAACAGTTTTGAAGTTGGGTCTTCATGTGGGACTCCTAAAGCAGGAGCAGAGTCTGTCTCTGATTCTACGCCTGCCTTTTGATTCCTAGACTGGACTGCATTGACTAGTCTCAGTAGAAGAATACGTGTGCCTAGTGTTACTGTACCTTGATGTAGGAAGGCGAGTTGTTATCCATTTTTCTGAGGAGAAGGGGAGGAGTGGATGGGAATGGGGTGAGGAACTAGGAAGGGAAGAAGGAGGGGGAGCTACAATAGAGATCTGAATTAAGTTAATTAATAAAAAATGATAGGACATGAAAACTCTCATTTTTGCCATTTGTGAAAATTCTCTTATGAAGGAAAAAAGTACATGCTGTTGTTATGGCTTGAGTCTTACCTAGTCATCAAAAACTATACCCAAGCTCTTGGGCATCATATAGGTATTATTAGTAGGTAGTGGGACTATTACTCTGCTGTATGCTACCTAGTATAATGTTCTCCATTATCATCAGTTAAATAATGAGACTTGGTGATCCTAAAACTTTGAACTACAGTCAACATATCTTCTTTCTACATTATTTTGTCACAGTGATGAAACAAATATAATAACAACATTTTAAATAAATCACCCGAATTTTACATTTTTTGTAATTGATGTTATTAAGTTTCCATATATAATGATGACTTTATCTGCACTACCATATTTTACATGATCTTGATGACTAATGGAGAAAAATAATACTGATGAATATAATAGTAATGAAAAAATCACATGCATTATAGAGATTCTCACCTTAACAAATGTTGATATCTAGAGGCTTTCTGCCACCTGCTTCTCCAGGTAGTTTCATTAACCTCAATCAGAAAATATTGAAGGGAAAATTCCAGAAACAAAGATTTACCTTTTTTTAAGGAGTTTACCATCTGAGAAGCACTGTGAAACCTAATGCTGTTTATTTGTATCCTCTTTCAGATAGGAATTGTCTCTTTTGTCTGATGTATCCATGCTGTCTACACTACTTGCCTGTGATGTTTGTCAACCTGATGGGAACTGCAATGACTAAGAAACACACTGAATGACATAAAGACTTAATATCAGATGGGATTGCAGCAAAGCCATGTTGTGTCAATACGAATTAGTTGTATTTTACTTACATACCATGTACAGAACCCTGGGAGTTCCTCTAAATAGTCACTAAAAATAATAATAATGGATGAACTATACCTGAAAGTAATTGTAGAGCTTATTTTTAACCTTGAGAACAGTGGCATAAAAAATATTTTTTTTATTTAAAATTTATACATATGGGCAATTTGAATATATTAGTGTTTACAACTATATATTAAAATGTATGCTAAATGCTCAATTCTTTTTTTTCAATGCTTTACCATTTTCTTTCATATCAAACTTCACCACTCTAGAAACATAATTAGCATCTTAATTTGAGTCGCTGTTCACAAATGAACATATAGCCTGTTTCTTCTGATCCCAGCTAAACACTCAACATCAAACTTTAATTGAACAGGAAAAAAGAAAATAGTCTCAAAAGGAGAATAAGTGTCTATTTTTGAAACATTATCTGTTCCTATAAACTGAGATCTGAGCACTGCAACCGAACCTAGAGTGAAATTACTCCTGGCAGAAATAGCCCAACTTGATATGCTGTGATATAACCATTTTTCCACATTGCATGGAGACAGACAAATATTTACCTTCAGTTTCATTCATAATCTCTATAAAAAGTCTTTACCTCTCCAAGACCTTATGTACAGACATTAAAAGAAAATCAAAGCAGTTTGTTGTTGTTGGTGGTGGTGGTATTGGCAGTGGTGGTGATGGTGACTCATAAATTCAGAGTATTTACAGTATTGCATGTTCAGTAAAAAGTCCTGAAATGATTCAGAACACTGAGGAAAAGTGGGGAATTTCTTTCATTCACAACACTTTTCTTTATTTCCTATAAGAAGGTTTTTATTCTGGTAGTAAAACCAGAAAATGTTAGTATTTTAAAACAAGATTAGTCAGCATTATAAATTGTCTCCAACACAGAAAATTAGAAGAAACTTTAAAAAAATACAGGTCGTTTTTAGTAACAGACCTAGGAAAACCCAATCTTGGCTTATTCATTATTCAATGTGATCATGTGTCAATAGAGGAAATGCAGTATGACTGTAGGCTCCCTAGCCTTTTGGGTAGGAAGAACATCACCTGACAGTGAATGTGTACTCCAACCAAAACTCTCTTTCTTCTTTCTCAAAAAAATTAAATAATTGAAAGTTTTGATTAATGAAGATAGAATATAACAGATAGAACTTGTGTTTTACACATCATGTATTTTATTTAGATAAGTTGTGGGAGTATATAATGATTTTAATATCTAACATGCTTTTCTGCCTTAAAAAGCATTTACTAATGATGGATTTATAGATGGCTCAGCAGTAAAGAGCATTTGAAGGAGACTTAGATTTGGTTCCCAGAAGCAGATAGATAGCTCATAGATATCTGCCTCTCAGTTTCAAGGATTCAGATGACTTAAGATAATGGTGCATCCATACACCGATTTTAAATTTAAAAGTCTATATAAAATTAAAATAATAAAATTAAGGACATTTTCCTGTATGGTGATCTAGTTTATTTTGAGTTAGTCATATATTTTATTAAAATTTAGTATATTGTGGCTGGAGAGATGTCTCAGAGATTAAAATCACTTGTTGGTCTGGCCGAGAACCTGTGCTTGTTTCCTAGTACAACTACATGGTAGCTTCCATCCAAGTGGAACTGAAGCTTCGCTCCCAGGTAGCCCAATGACTTCCGTGGTCTGTGTGAGGAATATATCTAAGTAGTACACATGCACCCATACAGACTAAACACTCATATCCAGAAAGGAAATAAATATTCAGAAAATCAATTAAATATCTCCCTGTTTAAAGTGATTGTTCTCTGCCTTGTTATTTCAATGATGTTTGGTTTTTGTTTTTTTTTTTTGGTTTTTTTTTTCTCAAACTCGTGGTTCATCATGGGAATTCAGTACCATGTCCATGCTGGTGATGCTGGTGACTTGAAAATGGAGACAGACATTATTTACTAAAAGGAAGCAATAACAAAAGAACCTAAATGAGACATTTTCCTACTTCCTTGTGAAAATCTAGACAACAGAACTAGAGTGTAATGTTTGGTGGTGCTTCCTTGCTGTGAAATTTTTGAATCCCTTTTAATGGACTCTAAAATACCACTGAAGCAGGTCCATGCAAGAGATGGCAACTCATTAATTCAGGTAACGCGTCATTTTCCACAAGCCTCTAGTAGAAGAAAGGTTATAAAAACACCTTTAAAATGAAAAGAAGGAGAAGAAAGAGTTTTTTCTGTAAAGTGGTGAATGCTTGACATGATGCAAAATATACACTTGCCTTTCTGATCCAAAGTAGAACAAACTTTATAAACAATACATACTACACATGAGATATCATTAAGAAAACTTTCATGGCTCTCCATTAATCCCCTTTGGGTATGACAACTTTGAGGGGAACTTCAGTTTACCCCAGTCTCTAGGGGTTACAGAGTTTGTCTGGAAAGTTCATGGAGTCTGGATCCAGCTTGTGGGTTTTCAGCCACTGCTGTCTCCAGTCTCCGCTGGAAGACTTATAAGTGAGGTCTTTCATGTGGCTTTCAACATTTCTCACTCCAGCCTCTGAAAGAAATGGAAACAAACCCTGCTCGTGTGTGTTTATGGCAGCCCTGGAAGGGAGGTTGAATTTCAAGTCTGTTCTTGAAGGAGGGTGAAATGTCCGTTTGGGAGTGAAAAGGAAATTAGAAAAGTTGTTCTTATGCTACTATGCTCTTCAGCACAGCATCCTCTCTCCTAACAGGGACCCCAAGTGTGGTCAAAGTTGGTGCAAATGACTGTCCTGCCCAGTTGTGGCATTAACATGCAGTGCCAGATTCAAATCACATAGAATAATACTAATGGTCATTTTTATGTAAAAGCAGATCACAAAAATCTGCAAGTTATTATATTCAAGTATCTTTTGAAGATCACATTATTGCTTCAAGTACACAAGAAAATTAAATGTTGTAGTGTTTTGAGAAATAAGGCATATCCTCTCTCACTCTTAAGTTCAAGATAGGAGTTTAATCTTTTAAATGGACACAGACTAAGTATTTTAAAGTACTTTATTTTGAAATGTCTTTTATGATTCCTACATACTATGGGGGTAGTGTGTACTTCGTATAAAAATGACATCAATATTTCTTACTGTGGTTAAGTGGTTTACATAAGAAAACATTGTTAATAAAGAATAAGGTAGAGCTGCATTTAAGGATCTGAGATTTTCAGTATGTAGCCAGCTTTTTAATGAAGTGCCTTCTACTAATAAAAAAATACGTATTGCATTATTCTCATAGAACTCAAACTTCAGACAAATTTCTTCAAAAACTATGCAGTGTTGAAATAACAGAATATATGCATGATGGCCAACCATGTATGCCAATGAAAAATTAAGGAACAATGAATAGTCATGATTGTACTTGAAAGGGAGAAATGTTTAACCTGGAATGCTGAGCTAACACTTCACAGAGGTTATTGCTAGCATTTTCCATGTTACCATAACAGCTATTCCACATTTGTTTGCAGAATGGAGGAATGATGGAAAAAGTAATAACCTCATATTGAACACAGTGATCAGGTATTATGCATTGATACCATTTACTTGTTCATTATGTGAGTCTTACCAATAATTGTAGCATGACAATGAGATCCTCTTTGCTCTTCATAGTGATTTATATTTAAGCTTAAAGGGAGAAAGAATCCATCTAGATGAAAGTTATCATGGGAAGCTTCAGAGCTTCTACTCTTCCACTGCTGGATGTTTTAACCCCAGAATATGCCATCCTATGTTTACAAGTTTACTTTCTCAGTATCATGTAGTAAAAGAGACAATATTCTCATTAAGTGTAGAGCATAAAATGGAAAATACATCTTCTGAAACTTAAGTAAACATTTTTCTTGTCAAACATATCAATATACAGCAGAGATTACATCGGGCAAAATTGTCTGAAAATAAAAAGACACAATCACCTTTCTAAACAGAATATTAATTTAACATGATAAGTGATAATGATGGATTATGTCTTTACTTTATATACACAAATATATTATTAATAACTCTAAAATATAAAATATATTATTTTATTCAGTTATTCAACCATGTTCAGTTTGCATATAATGTTAGCAAAAACCCAAACCAAACCAAAACAACAACCAAAAAGTAACTTGACCTTCTTTCCTTTGCTTTTAAATATCCTTTAAGCAGAGTATATTCTCAGTAAGTGTAGATTATAAAATGGAAAATACATCCTTTGAAACTTCAGTAAACATGTTTCTTGTCTAACATAGCAGGATGCAGCAGAAATTACACAGGGGAAAATTGTCTGAAAATAAAAGAATCCCCAGAAAAATTTAGAAAGAAATAGAGATTGAAAAATTTCTCATTTCTTGCCTTGCTTATTCTTGTTCTACCTTAACTGCCATTGCTAAATGGTACCCCTCACTTGTAAAGTCAAAATGATACTAGGTCATGTTTCATGAGTCATAACATAAGGGAGAAAGGATGTTTCCATCCTTGCCTTAAAGGAATACTATGATGTAAGTAATCATGTCTCCATTTCTCGCCTTATTGAAATCCTATCTGCCAAAAAGAGAAGATAATGTAAGAAGACAAAATAAGGAAGGCCAGTCAATAAGACAGGCATTGATGTGGGACCCAATCTTATTACTGTCAATCAGTCTCTGTCCATATGTCTAGGACAATCATAATATTCCACATACTCAGATACTTTGACTCAATAAAAATCATCTAATCTTTTGTAGAATCCTCCATTTCTCAACTGGTTCTACTCATTTATCATCTGGGAAGATGCAAATATATTATCATATCTTAACATATCAAAAGAAATTGAATATATGCTGTCATAAAATTCTAATTTAAATTTAATCATCATGTGTACTTATTGGTCCATGTCTCTCTCTTTCCACATCTTAAATTTTAATAATGTATCAGAATTTATTTTTTACTTTTAAAATGGGAGAAGGAAGAAAAATGTCAGTTTGAAACTATCTTCTATTTTTTACATAGAAGAGAGTATGAGAGCCCAAGAGCTGACCCTGCCTCCTGCAGATGGTAAAATTGGTGGCCTAGGGAGAGCCAGAAGGCTGAGCAGTCCAGTTACAACTTATGCCCTGATGCAGGGCTTTGATTTGGCCTACCTTCATCATTGGTGATCTGTTGGGGATTGTGAAAGAGCCTTTCCTGCTATCAAAACCTTCAGGGTCTCTATGACAGAAAGCAAAAACAGAACAAGCAGGAGGAGGTCCTGTGAGGAGCTGATACTGACGGTGTCACGGAAGCCAGAAAGCTCAAACTAGAACTGTGACTCATTGCAACAAACATCCACAAGTGAAGATGTGTGGACAGAGGGGTATAGTGTGGGTCACAGTATTGTTTGTTTCTGTGTGTGTGATTTTATTCCTGGGGTAGTGCGGGTTTTGCAAGGAAAGAGGGCAGATAAGAGGGGATGGAGAGCTGAGTGGGACTGGGGTAGATTATGTGAAAGTTACAAAGATTTTTTTTAAGTTTTGTTTTTGTTTTTGTTTTTTAAATATTAGAAGTATGTAAGTGGTTTTCCTGGAGACATTTCTCTAAGAGCTTCATCTCCTAATGTAGTATTAAGAGTGGAATTTTTGTTTAAAGACTATAATCTCATTTTATTCATCTTCCAACTGATAAGTAGATAGCACAGTGATGCACCTACTGTGTAGAAAAGACTTTAACTTATTTGCTTTCCAAAGTAAATGACTAACCACATGAGAACTTACAAAGAAATTCAGGACATTTTCCTAATTAGAGACAATCAATCAACCATTACTTTGAGTCATATCATGCCTCTTCTTATTAAAAGAGTACAGAAAATATTTTAAAATTACCAAGATATCAATATCCTGTTTGTGTGCTGTATTAGTCAAGGGAGGGGAGGACTAAAATTTCAGATGAAAGGATTGCAAATAAACAGAGCATTTGGGTAGTCATCAAGTAACCTTTCTTGTCTCTTTCATGTGCTTCTCTGGGAATGTATTAATCTTTAAAGCCCTCTTACATTATAAATATTGCTTATGGCACAAATCATGCAAATTTATCTCCCTTCACTACTTCAGAGCTTCCTAGGTCAAGAGTTATCATTCAGACAACATCAGCTGCTTCAATTAAGCCATATTATGCATCGGTGTGAGTTTCCATTCAAATTCATGATGTAGTGCCATGATTAATCCTTCCCAGCCTTTGGCAAAGTTAGTAAGGCAAGATTCTGTTTAGAAAAGAGAGATTTTTAAGGTTTAAGTGCACTGTTCCCAGGAAATCAAGCAAATAGAAGGCAATCCTAATAAAATAAATAAATAAAACATAATCCCATAAGAATCTATGTCAGTAGTGTTAGAGTTGAGGTTCTTTTAGAAAATATCCCAGGATACCCCTTAAAGATGGTGGGAGATTTTTCCATCTATAATGAACTGTCAAGGTGTCTAGAGAGAAGGTGCATAGGACAGCAAGATTTATAAGATGGAATTTAGAAATACTATCTGGAACTGCTATTTAATAAATTTATGAAACCACATGTCAAGAGGCAAATATTCTTCTAATACCTATTTTTCTGACCTCCAATGATGCACATAGCCAGCATACACAGCACTCTCCTTTATTACAGATATAAAGTCTGTTTGAGCACTATCTAGATTGGGGGAATGAGGAAAACAGGACAGCAACTCTCTTGGCAGTTAGGAGAATGTATAACTAAAAAGTATATCAATGTAAATTGTAACCCATTCACTGCATGGACTAGTTACCATGCATTTTGTCTCCTCTATCAAACACTATTTTAGGTTTCGTTTGTTTTAATCAAAATCTCATCATGTAACTCAGATGTGCTTTAAAATCACCATCTGCCTGCCTCAAGCTCTCAACAGCAAGATTATAGTTGTATATTACCCTATCTCTCTTTTTTCGACATGGAAATTTTGCAATCAGTTTGTTCTAATTTTGTAATTAAATTAGATTACTAGAGAAATTATTTAATTAAAATCAAGTTTAAAAGAATAACACATTTTATTTAACATTGATATTACTGCTCTGGATTCCTGAAAGATGTCTCAGTCTATAAAGTCTTCTAGTGGACCAGGGTTCAGTTCCTAGCATTCACATAGTGACTAATACTGTCTCTTCTAGTCACTGTAGGCACTACATGCAAGTGTTTCATAGATATATATGTAGGAAAAACAATGATATACACAAAGAATGATGATGATTGTGATGATGATGATTTACTAGACTTTAATACCTGATTTTGACTTAGTGAAAGTATTTACACACATTTCTGTGACACTTACCAGGATGCTCACATATATCCCTTTTTGAATGAGTCCACATTGGTGACCTGATTATTCTTCATGTTGTCCAAGCTGAGACACATTAAAAACTGTAGCAAGTCTACCGAATTGGGCAGATGGTGAGCTAGAATTGGATACCAAGGATTTGAGTACCCATGGCACTGATCTCAGCTCTGTTCTGCTCCAGGGAGCGATGCTTACTTTTGAATGGAAAGGCTAGCAAAATGGCTAATCCTGTACGACCACGGCAGACCAAACATAAAGACCTAATTTGAATTCCTTGAACCTTCATAAAAACTGGGGCATAAACAAAACATGCTTGTAACCCAGTGTTGTACAGTAGGATACAAAGGCCAATATCTCCCTGAAAATGATGAGCTCCTGGTAAAATGCTTTACTCTCTTTATAGGGAAAGATTGACGTTCTTATCTACATGTATTGTCATATATCTCCTTCCCTCCCAAACACAAACATTCATGCATGCTCGCACACACACATCCTCCATAAATACAGACTCAAGGAAGTTATTTTTGTAAAAGATTGCATTAAAGGCAGATATTTACCTCCACTTCAAATTTACAGACCAAGAAAAAAAACACACTTACTAAAGTCAATACCTCATTTCTACCAATTAAAAATGAACCAGTGCTAAATTATGTAAAGTTTGATATCTTTATGGAGGAATAAAATGCACGATCTTCCATGTACATTTTTTTTATAATTCTTGATTCAGCCAGTGCTAAGAAGGCATTTTTCCACTGATGATACAGGGATAAAGCAAGTGAAAATAATGAAGAAAAATAGTTTATCTTTGCTGCTCATCAACTGCGCATATGCATGACTTGTTAGATGATGTGAGATGAAAAACATTGACTGAGAATTCATCTGTGTTTTTATGTTTCCAGATGAGAAATGCTGGAGATGTTGTAAGCACACCTGAAGTAAATGCTGTCCAAAGTACACAGTATCATTAGAACTGGGGATTGTATTGTAAAAGTTTATCACTGTAATAACTTAACTTATTAGAAAAACATAAGCCGTGTTAAGTCTGTAAGTCCACACTTGGAGTAATGCTGTCCAATAAAGGATAAACAGAATCTCTGTAGTTTTAAATGAGACCAAGTGAAGTGGGAAGAGTACATCAACTCTTCTATTTTTAAATAAATATTATTTATTGGTTTATTTGGCTTTATGGAAAGGTGTACATCAAGGTACCCCAGCAGATGTCAGAGCACAGCTTCAAGGAGTTAGTTCCCTTCTATACATAAGTCCTAGGAATTGAACAAAAGTTTCAGAATTGGTCACAAATGCCTTTAATCGTGGATCTGCCTCTCCTCATCATGTATTGACCTTTAAGAACAAAGACAAATAAGGTTCCATATCACCACTGTGATGAGTCACAGTTACAGTCATCCAGTAGTCTCTTGGGAGCCTCCTAACAGTGGAGGGATAAGGACAATAAACCACCCACAAACTTTTCAAACCAAATTTGTCCTCTCTAGAAGAAATTCATGGATTAAGATAGAGCAGAGAATGTGAGAATGACCAACTAATAACTGGCCCGACTTGAGACCCATCCCATGAGCCAAGCAGCAATCCCTGGCATTATTAATCCTACTCCGTTATGCCTGCTGACAGGAGTCAAGCATAACTCTCCTTTGAATGGCTCCACCCAGCAGCTGAGTGAAACAGATGCAGAGACACACAGTCAAGAATAGGACACAGCTAAGGGAGTCTTATGGAAGACTTTGGGGAAAGATTGAAGGCCTTGGAGGGAATAGGAACTCCATAGGAAATGCAACAGCTTCAACTAACCTGGATCCTTGGGGGCATCAGAAATTTAAATCACCAAACAAAGAGCATACAACAGCTGGAGTAAGGGCTCCTGTACATCTGCAACTATAACTTCACGTGGGTCCCCCATGACTTCAGCAGGTCTGTCTCTAAAGCTATTGCCTGTTTGTGGATCCTGTTCCCTACCTGGACTGCCTTGTATGGCTTCAGAGGGAGAGGAAGCACCTAACCCTGCAAAGACTTTTTATGCCAGGGTTGAGGGGGGATATCCATGGGGGTCCTCCATCCTCTCAGAAGAGAATGGGACTGCATACCATGTGTGTTCTTTTGTGATTGGGTTACATCACTAAGGATGATATTTTTCAGTTCTGACCATTTGCCTAGGAATTTCGTGAATTCATTATTTTTAATTGCAGAGTAGTATTCCATTGTGTAAATATACCATATCTTCTGAATCCATTCCTCCGTTGAGGGACATCTGGGTTCTTTCCAGCTTCTGGATATTATAAATAAGGCTGCTATGAACATAATGGAGCATGTTTCCTTATTGCATGCAGGGGAATCCTCTGGGTATATACCCAGGAGTGGTATAGCAGGATCCTCCGGGAATGTCATGCCCAGTTTTTGAATGGGAAGGAGGGATAGAGGGAGAGACTCTGTGTGTGTGTGTGTGTGTGTGTGTGTGTGTGTGTGTGTGTGTGTGTGTGTGTGTGTGTGTGTGTTTGGGGAGCAAGCTGGAGAAGGGAAGCAGTGATCAAGATGTAAAGTGAATAAATAATGAAAAAAGGCGCTAAGTAAAATAATAATCAGAGGAGTCCTTAAAATTAAAAATTGACTTTAGTGAGCAAATGAAAATTAAATTAAACTCAGGTGAAACTTCTCACACAATTCTAAACTGAAGTTATGTGGTAGAACACCATTGCATTGCTTGAATGAAATTTACGTTCAGTGACTGGTAATTTTGAAATCACGAGGTGCTAGAATTGAAATGTTGAGGTTAACAATAAATATATACTTCACATTTCTGTTTGCTTAGTGATGAAATATATTTTACAACAAAATCAAGTACAGGAAACAAATAGTTTGTAAGATGGAAGGAAACAAAAAGGAGGGGGACAGGGAGAAGTATAGCAAGAGAAAAGAAGAGTTAATACAAAGAGGAAAGAAAAAATAGACTGCAATGACTCAATAATTTAATAATTAGTGTTAGTTTCAACTCAATAGTTGTTACAACCAACAGCAGCTATTCTATTAAGATTTTGGTGAATACTAAAATATTGTTGTATTCTCTCAAATAGGATGAGTGTAACATAGAAAGCAATGTTTTCCAGAAATAATTAAATCATCAGTGATGACACACAGTTAATAAATATTCATAACATCTGGTAGGAAAAGTAATAAAAACAAAACTTTATGAAGTCTGCATTTCGTGTACTATATTGAAAATATAATGTATCACTGGCTATGTCATCCACATTCTAGAGCACTTCTCATGCCTAGGAATTGTTGGTCATCTGAAAATGGATTGAGGTTTCTCTTTACTTTCTGTGCACATTTAGTTTAGTTTTGTTAATTTTTGTCTTTTTAACTTTCTTTCTTTCTTACTTTGTTTCTTTTTTTTTGTTTTAGGTTATCTTTCTATTTTGATATTTTGATAAGAGAGACATGAAGCTGGGTAGATAAAGATGGAGTGAGGATTTGAAGGGTGTTGGGTAAAGAGAAAAATATATGATAAAAATGCACAGACTGGACATAAAGTTCAAGGGTTAAAAGCACTGACTGCTCTTTCAGAGGACCTGGGTTCAATTCCCAGGACCCACATGGAAGTTCACAGCTGCTTGTAACTCTAGTTTCATGGGCTCTGTCACCTTGAAACAGACACATTCAAACAAGACACCAACACACATAAAATAAAAATAAATAATAACTAAAAATATACAGTATAAAATGTAAATAAAATTTATCATAAAATGCAATGCAACATTAATAGATAGGTTGATTAACAATAGCATGTGAATGGTACAAAGATCATGCCTTGTAAACTCTAAATTAAGATTTTTTTCAAGCTTCTTGTCTCAAGTATTTTGCAGTCATAATGTGAAACACTATCATTCATAATCACTTTTCACGTGTTCCATTAATTTTTATGCATATATAGTGTCATCTATATAGAATTGAAATAAAATAACAATATGATACATTATATTCTTTGTGCATATGTATGGTCTGTGTGTATGTATATTCTTAGGTATGTGTATACATTTCTATGTGTCAATGCACTTATGCACATTTATGGGTATGCATGTAGAAGTTCAAATCCAACATCTCTGTCTCCTTTGATAGTGCTTTACTTGTTAAGTTATGGTTTTCCACTAAACAGTGAGTCCATCAATCTCAGTGACTCTAATACCCTAGCTAGCTTACTCACAGCAACCACATCCCTGTGTCTGGAAATAGGAGATTATAGGCAGACACTATTCCTGATCAGCATTTCATTTACTTATTCTCTGGACCTGATCTCCCATGCTGACACTTCGGTCAACTAGTGTTGTATCCACTGAGCAATATCTGAAGCATCTATATTTATTTTATTATAAATATTTTTAGACCTTTATGGGAACACTGTCATCAACTTATATCACATATGTTTGTCTTTTATTAAAATGGTTTGAGGCAGTCAAGAAACTAAATCTTTAAAAGTATTATAATTAATTATAGCTATATTTGTAAGTCTGTAAATAAACTTTTGTTTGCTCATCTTTTATAGTTTCCTTACATGAAATATTAAACTAGATATATTCTTCTTAGCAGGTGAAATTAATTATTAAAAAATTACAAAAATAATAAATTTAAAAATAAAGAAGTATAAAGGAGAATTGAGTTTTGGAAATACTTTCTAAATCCATATGTATCTAGTTAGTCTTCTACAAAAAGTCCTTTAAATATATACTTAAGGGTTTATTGCTCATCTCTGTGATAGTTTATCTTTATTACCCCCTTGTCTGTATTTAGCATGAAGATAATTTTCTAGGCACATCTATGAGATCACTTACGGTGATTTTGTAGTGAAGAGACTCAAGTTGAACGCAGGTAGCATCATATATGGGCTGGAATTGTGGACTGAATAAACAGAAAATGAGTAGTGTTCTAGCATTCCTCTATCACTTGATTGAGGACACTGTAGGCTGCCAGCTCATGACCTGTTTTCTTTTCTGTCCTACCATCATGGACTATATGGACTATATCACCATGAGCAAAAATAAATTCTTGCTTCTTCTGATTGCTTTTCTCCAGGTATCTGTCTATGCAACAGAGTAATAATTACTACATTGTAGAAACAACATTATAGTTCGCTGCAACTAAAGTATCTTACTGTTATTCAAGTTCGTTTCCAACAAGTATTTAGATGTCAGCTGACCAAAATGAGAGAATATTCAGATATCACTTATCACAAGAAGTCAGCAATAGTAAACTATCCTAACTTTGCTTCAGTTGATATTAAGATAGTCACATTCAGAGTAAGCATACATATTACAAGCTCCCTAGAGTCAAAGCCACATGCTTTCAAAGATGTCTTGGTAATCCCATGTTATCCTGAAAGACAATGAGCTAGCACCACTTGGCTGCATGTCACCATGTTTGCACACTCCTTGGGACTTTCCATTTATGCTGAGCCAATTTTCCCTCTTTCCCCGTTGCTTTTCCATCCTTTATCTCTTCTGCCTTTGAGTGATTTTTATGGATAGACAAAGTAGGTCATGAAAGATAAGCCACTGTCACTCTATACTAAATCTTCCCACTTTTTCAGAACTGCCCTGAAACTGAACTTTTACCAAGAATTTCTGATTCATATGGCAATGCAGGCCTGTATTGCTAGCAGTGTTCTTTGCACCAAGGAAAGAAATTGGGATTCTCATTTTTAATCCAGTTTACTGCCTATTTGAGCATAGGGAAGCCATTACCTATCCCAACTATGTTTCTTCATTAGAAAATATAAATAACAATGCCTTTTAGCTCAAATCCCCAATTCCACGAGAGACTTAATAAAGTTGTCTAAGCAAACACACCCATAAACTATGAAAGCACAATGAAATAGAAATGTCCGACAATGTAATAAACTTTGTTCTTTAATGATTCAATATGATTCTGTAGTTTCAGGGTTTGATTTTTTTCCTTCACCTTTGAAATAATGAATACTAGAACACTCCCTGCCTAAGTTGGAAAAAGGAGTATGATCTGAATACAAAAGATCTTGGTTTTAATTACAGGCATAAATTATTGGATTTTTAGGAAACTATGACACCTTTTTTTGTCTGTCGTATTTCTACTGCTATTGCTATCAGTGAAGGCAAGAATCTAAGCTTATTATCAGTAACACCTTGGATAATCAAATATTCTGTACCAGTAAATGTATTCAATAACAAAGAATATTATAATATTCATTGTATACAAATAATCTATTGAAAAAACCATGTTAGAACTCAAGAACAGATAATGAAAATAATAAGATTATTGAGTAGGTTATTCAATGCAAATAGCTAGTTTCTCTGAATAATTTATGATAATCTCCATGATAATATGTGAATTTGTTTAATATATTCATTATTTTGTAAATGAAATAATGTTATATACATTTAAATTATAATTTAATAAAATAATATCTATGAATTGATCTAAATATAAATAATGTAATTAGCTTTACTATCTTCTATTATTTTATAGATCCTTCCATTTATGTGTTTGTTCATTAATGCAATAACCCCTAAGCATTTTCTGTGGGGCAGGCAGTATTACACAATGATCATACACAATTGTGAGCCACACGTAGCTCTCTCACTGCCCCACTAATCATGTTTGCAAATTTCTTCAAATTTCTACTAATTATTATTGCAAAGACAAGGTTAAAAAGAATGAGAAAAGTTTGACAAAGGTAGTGAATCCTGTATTGATGAGAATAATCATTAAAATATTAATTGGTCATTAGTATTTGATCAGGAACCTGAAGAAAGGTGAAGTCAGCCTTTCAAATCTTTTATATGTGGGATAGGGATGAACAGTAAGAGAGAAAGGCTCTGATGAAAGGCTATACATGGCAGTTTCAGTCAATGTGAGATTCAAAGAAGCTCTGTTGACAGAGGGAGAAAGGATATACAGCAAGAAATATATTTAATTATATTTAATTAAATATATCAAATTATAATTATATTGCTTTAAGTCCTGACTTGTCTTTCCAGCACTTTTTAATATAGTGACATGACAATAAAATAAATACAGCTCTCCAATTGCAATAATCCAAGTGGGGGATGATGGAGTCCCAGGCTCTGTGGGACACAAAGGTTGGAAGTGCTCCAGTGACACTGGGATTTTCTTTGAATATGTATTTAATAATTTTTGTCATGTGTTTGGATTCTAAACATTATTCAAAATGGATTAATATTTGGGGGTGGAAGAAAGTTTCAGCAGTAAACACACTTACTGTTATCCCAAAGAACCTGAGTTCATATCTCAGCATCCTTCTCAGGTTGGTCAAAACCACCTGTACCTTCAGTTCCCCAGGGGTGGCCATTTGTTTTCAGCTTCTATGAACTCCTGTGTGGATCTATAACATATACTGATATAAGTGTAGACATAAATGTAAATACAATGAATATTATTAAAATAATATTTACCATATGATCACAAAGCAACTTATCTTAAAAAATTGTCAAGGTATAGTATATTGAGTATAATGTTGGACATCAGGTATAAGAAAGCCAGGATTTATATAGGTATTTGCAACTGAGCATTTTGAGCTGCATGGCTTTATCTTAATTTTTAAAAACTTAAATTAAATCTATTGCTATTTTGGTATATATTTTGAAATATGAAAAAAGAAATCTCTTTGGTAGTAGCTAATTTTAAAGAAATAAACAGACAAAAGCGTCATTCTGTTTTGTCATCCTATTTTGGTAAGTTGTAAAATATTGATTACATCTTTCTTAACTTTACAAATCTCATCATTCATAGGTATATAGTAAATTTCATTTCGAGGTAAATTTTGTTGCGGAATAAAATAATATAAATTAACTATAATTATTATTTTTCATATATTTTCAAACATAAAAATGTTAAGATTGGTGAACTCAGTTTCTTTTATCTTCAGGATTTATATATTTAAAAAAAATCAACTTCCTTGAGCTGCTAGATGAAAGAGTATATCATGAAAGAGTGGGTTTTGTTTGAAGGATATTGAAATGGTATTGCTATTTCATGGATAAGTAAAACTTCTTCTGTAAGAGACAGAAAACATTTCACATTGATTTGAAACAAGGCAAACCAAAATTAATTTATCACTAACTCAATAATAGTGTCATCAGCCTAAATATAGAACTTCAATCCTTGAAGCAAGAACTTGCTTTTGATTTTGTTCAGCCAATGAGAAACAAAAATCTTTTCCAATTCTAACTTGTTAAAAAACACAACAGGAGAGCAGAATAATAATGATAGGCAGGTTGTACTAGGCAGCTACCTGGATATAATATGCACTGTTCAAGAATATTTACAATAATATATCTTTTATTTAAAAATATGAATATAACCTTTATTTCATGTTCCTATTCAAGAGTCAGAAAAGAGTAAGCATGGTTTTCTTTTACACCAAAACCTAAAATGTGTTTGATGTTTCTCCTTCACTTATGTTCGTCTCATACTGATTGAAAATTTCTCTCATGTCTTTCTGTCATTTGAATGTACTTATCAAAATTATTTGATACCTTCTGAAACTACTCATTCTTATTAAAAGAGATATGAAAATGCCAAATTATTTCCTTTATTTCTTCATTTTCAGTTTTTAAAACTCCTTTTTCCTATATGTTTATTTTATTTTTCTATTGAGAATGCAAAAGGGCCGCTTACATTTTTTCCCACATTTTATAGCGAATTACTAAATTGACACCTGAAATATGAAAAAAGAAATCTCTTTGGTAGTAGCTAATTTTAAAGAAATAAACAGACAAAAGCGTCATTCTGTCTACATCAGTCATTTATCACAGAAAAAATAAAACATATTCTGAAAGCCAAATCAAATACATTTTGTTTGAAAACATAACACTAAACTGTAACACAGAGGAACACAACATCTGGTTCTAAATGCATAGGAGATGAGGACTGCTATCCAGATGCTTCATGTTGCCAATCAGAAAGTATTCTCCTGAGAATTCAAGATTCCTCACACCCTCCCACAGACATGTCTGCCCTTCTGTGGAGTTCTTTGCAGCACTGGTAATAGTGATTGTTCTATTAGATCTCTTTTCAATTCATCCTGTTTGTAAAGCAAGTTGAGGCTGCACATACCCATCCTTAAACATGGTGGCATCCACAGCAAAATGGATCAGCTATCTTACTCTAGCAATTCCAGATGTATATGGTAGACTACATAGAAGTCCTCAAGGAAGGGATTCAAATTTGGAAAAGAAAACAAAGCAAAACAAAGAGAAAAGAGAAGCAAAGAAAGGAAAGGGAAAGGAAAGGAAAGGAAAGGAAAGGAAAGGAAAGGAAAGGAAAGGAAAGGAAAGAGCCATTAGAATTGCTGCAGAGGTGACTCAGTGGTTAAGAACAATCTACTCTTGCAGAGAGTCTAGGTTTGTTCCCCACACCCACATAAAAGCTTGCAACTCTCTTTAATTCTAGTTCTATTGGCTCTGATACCATTTTCTGCCTTCCTGGACTCTTCTATGTATGTGATTCATATAAATTCATACATAAAAGAAAAAACTCCTAAAACTTGCAAATTCATCTTTGAGAATACTAAAGAATATTGTCACTTTGGTACTAATGAATAAACCAATTTCACATGCTTCCAAGTCTTATCTCTCTGTTATGACCAAAAGAGATTGAATACAAATGTTCTCAAACAGCCATTATGAAGTTATTCTATCTTAATGGAAAAGGGCCATTCTAGAAGGAAGAAAATGGGGTTTATAAAACTTAGAAATGTCAACAAAAGTTACAACTCTCTGGAAGTAAAGAAAATGAATAGGTCATAAAAGCAGTAAAGAGTTAATGGGCAAAGGAGATGAATGCTACAACCAACTGAGCTACAAGTAATACAATGTGTCGCTGTGATAGTGTCTCTATGTCAGTCTTTGCTAGAGAGGTGGCATTTTTGGTAACACAATTGCCTTTGAGCAACCTCTTCTTTATTTAAATAACACCAAGAAAAATCACTGATTCACTAACCTAGGCTTGAGGGCATTCTTTTTTTCTTTTCCCTGTCATTAGTGCCACACACAGGGCAAACAAACCTTTGTTCAAGTCTTCACAGGATAGCTACACAACACTGGACAAAAAAGTGTCATGACTGGAAAATTATTGGTTTCTAGATAATTTTGTGAGAATACTTCTGAACAAAAATTATCACTTGCATTAGTAGAGTCAAAAGCAGACTGCCCTACTGAGTGTAGTTCGGCCACATTGATTCCACAGGGGTCTTGTATAGAAAAGATGACCATGAGAGAAATACATCTCCATTTTTTTTTTTTGCATTGAGTCGAATAAAGATTCAGTTCTTTCTCTGCCTGCTGTTTGTGATTCGGACAAGAACTTACTCCATCTATACCCCTGACTTTTAAGGCTCCAGAATTAGAGAGTAACTATTCCATGAGGTCCACAGATGCCAATGTGTAACTACTAGTCCCACATTGCCATCTTAATCATTTGCCAGAGACCACAGACCCTCAACTAAATGTCTCCTTTCTCAGAGATCAAACCAAGCCCCTAAACAGTCTTCTTCCCTGAGTGATGTTGATTAAAAAAATTAAAAAAACCAACAAACAAACAGACAAACCAACAACCCTACAGATACATATGAAACAAACGATGGCTTTATGTGACAATGTTGGGAGGGGAGGCCCTTGGTTCTGTGGAGGCTTGATGCCCCAGGGTAGAAGGTTGTTAGAGCACTGAGGCCGAACAGGGTGAGTGGGTGGAGGATTATCCTCATAGAGGCAAAGGGGAGGGAGTGAGAGGTGATAGCATGGGATGTTTGTGGAGGGGTTACTGGGAAGGGGGATATCATTTGAAATGTAAACAAATAAAATGATTCATAAAAATTTTCCATGATAATATAGGTACCACAGATGGTACATATAATCCCTCCCTGCTCCCTACTTACAGCATCAATACAACGCGAATTATAATTTGTTTTATTTTATCATTTTTCCTAGATGTCTCTCATATGTTCTAGTTCACAGGGAATTTCCCCTCAACCTTTTCTCAAAACCTAATAAGAGCCAGAAATTCCCTTAGTCTTATAGAACTATAGGTTCTCTCTTTCTTTAAGACCACATCATGATGACATGATGCTTATAACTCTTATTACAACACTAGCAATTGAGCACATCTCTACTTTTAAATTCATATCATAGGTCTATGGCAGTGATGATATCTCTCCTAATGCCCTGTGGGGCCTGGGCATGGCTCCTGTGAGTCTCAGCCCCATTTCTCCTAATAAAGTTCATTTGAAGGGTTATTTATTTGACAATCTTTTATTCTATAAATTTTCTTTCCTTTATAAGTTACATTAATATGAAGTTATTATCCCTGGTAAAAATTTCCCTTATTCAAATATATATATTTGAATATATATTATATATATATATATAATTAATTTCTACTCATGTTTGGTTTTGATACAACTATAATTAAAATTTTAGAATGTTTGTTATTTTACTGAGCTACATTTTGAAATTTTATTTTTTTCAACAGTTCCTTAAATAACATTTAGACATAATAAAAAATCTGCTTGCTTCACGGACAAACAGAAATGATAGGCCTCTCTAGGACTTGTTAAAAGCACTCAGATGGCAGAGAAATCTTGAATATATTTCAACTGAAAGCCCATTTGGCCCCCTCAAAAATTTATACTGTTGTGTTAACAAATAGTTGTTTTTTAACAATTGAAAAAGAAATGAACTTATAAATGCAATCCCTAAGCACACAAACAATTTGCCATCTGCTCTGTGAAAACTATATTGTATTTCAAGTTTCCTGAAAAAATTGGTCTCAGGTCTTTCAGCTGTTTTACAGATTTAAGTTAAATCTTATCTGATTACATTTGTTCATCTATAGTAGGTCATTTACGCTACTACTCAAGCTAATTGATGTTCACAAAATCTTTGTCTCAAAAATCAGTGGTACTCACATTAAAGTATACATTATTGATAAATTTAAGACTGGCAAGAGGTGTTAGCTGATGGGTGTAGAAAATAAATAATACAGAAATAAAAAAAATGAAAGGGAGGCATGACATTGCCACCAAATAGTCCAGGAGCAATGAGCTCATTTTTACATAATGTTTTTCATTTATTAAATTAATGAACAGGTTTATACTTTCATATATCAACATATGTGTGCCATATAGTGACAAAATATGATGCAATATTACAATGTCTGTATATCTAGCAAAGATTAAATACATAGTTTCAAACTCTATCTCTTTGTATATTTAAAAATGAAAAATTATCGGGCAGTGGTGGCGCACGCCTTTAATCCCAGCACTTGGGAGGCAGAGGCAGGAGGATTTCTGAGTTCGAGGCCAGCCTGGTCTACAGAGTGAGTTCCAGGACAGCCAGGGCTACACAGAGAAACCCTGTCTCGAAAAACCAAAAAAAAAAAAAAAAAAAAAAAAAAAAAAAAAAAAAAAAAAAACAAAAAATGAAAAATTATGAACCCAAAGTCTCCATTTTACCATGTATTATTTCTTTTTAAAAATTTATTCCAATTTTGATAGCTCCATATATGGTGCTGTATTACCTCAACATCTCTCTCTCTTTCAATGACAATCCCCCATGTACCCTATCTTCTCAAATTCAGAGCAACTCTTTTTAAACATACATTTACATATATAAATAAGTTATATGTAATATATATTAATACATGTATAATGATATATTATGTGTGTGCATGTGTGTGAATTTGAAATTATAGCCTGTTGTGTCTGTTCAGTTGTGTCCCTATAGCTCCAAAAGAAGTTATTCATTGTTACCCATTTTCATGGTTCACTCTTGAGTAGGTGCTGATAAGTTTAGTATATACATCTCTAATTTTATCTGACTAATACTTTAAACCAGGCACTGAAATTTTCTTTTTATTATGAATTATCAGAATTAAAATACTTGTCTGATCTCATGCTACCTTACAACATTGTACTTCTGAGTCACAAGAATGAAAATATTTTAGTAGAGAACCTAGGTAGATGACACCATACTCAAAAAATGAAATTTCCTTTCATGAGTTATGAACATGAGGAAAACTTACCTGGCTTTACATAGTGCACTGAAATATAGAGTGTAGACTGTTCTATGAGTTCTGTTCCAAATGCCAAAGGCCTGGACATAATTTGAAGCAAATATTCAAAAAATCCAAATAGACAACAATTATTGAATACATACATACACAAACTTGTGCATGAATCTCTTAAAATATTTCTTTCAAAATTATTCAAATTAAGGGCTTTGGGTATAGTTTAGCATTCAAGAACAAATACTGCTCAATCATGAAGACTTTGTTTTGATCCCAGCACCCATCAGATGGCTCTATAAAGTGAAGCCTTCAACTCCATCCACAAGGGACCAGATGGCACTCTCTGACCTTTGTGGACATGCATTTGTAGATACACTCATACAGAAGCAGACACACACACTCACATAAAATAAAACAAGCTCAGCTATAATAGGACTTGTAAAGATGGATCAGCAGTTAAGAGCTGATATTGTTCTTGCATAGAACTAGAGTTGTGTTCCTAGTACCTGTGCTGTGGTACTTACAATAGCCTATTTCTCCAACTCTGGACATAATCATCACATCTATAAGCCCTTCAGTTCTCTCTCTCTCTCTCTCTCTCTCTCTCTCTCTCTCTCTCTCTCTGTGTGTGTGTGTGTGTGTATGTGTGTGTAGCTGTATTAGTTGTAGTTTTAGTAGTAGTCATAGTCATAGTAGTAGTAGTATTAGTAGGAGAGAGAGATTTATAATTAAAATAACTAAAAGTCTTTTAAAATTATAATGTTCTTAAAAAGCAAGAACAGACATAATAGTATTTACAAATCCTATTTTTAATACTTGTAGTACTTGGAGAGATGATAATAAAAATGAAGAAGACATATAATTTAAAACAACATTTGACCTTGAGTTGGTTTTGCCACAAAACTCATATCAGAAACTCAAGAAGAGATGTCAAGGATCAACCTCCCAGTTCTCTCTAAAGATTTCTCTGGATAGCTCATCTAGTGTAGATTATAAGCCCGGTTTTTTATTTTACATATCAATCCAGTCATTTACTGTAGATTTCCTTTTGATTATCCTGTGAATCAGCGCCCCCTGATCCCAGTCCCTTAATTCTTAGGAGACATCAATATACATTTTCTTTTCACATTGCAAGGGAATTCAGAGATCTGCCTGCCTCTTTTAAGCATAGACAAAAAACTAGCTGGGTCAGATCCTGCCCTGAAATTACCATATCTACCATATCTGGGCCTAAGCTTGTCCCAGGCAAACCCTGAACTCAGGAACCCAAACAAATAAACAAACAAAAACTTA
This sequence comes from Tokudaia tokunoshimensis, assembly GCA_036184795.1. NCBI lineage: Eukaryota > Metazoa > Chordata > Mammalia > Rodentia > Muridae > Tokudaia > Tokudaia tokunoshimensis. Next base: position 112,118,671 of record BTHU01000012.1, on the reverse strand, counting down.
CTTGGGGGGAATTTCTTTTGATCTCTACTCCCTAAATTTCTTTATCTCTTTCTTTAGTGTATTTCTGACAAATTGGCTCACAGTACATCTGCTATTGTTTATTTTGTTTAATAAAGCCCTTCATGATTCATATTGCATACTTATATTTTGCATAGTTGAGAAATCATATTTTTGAACCCATGATTTTAGTGTTATTTTCCACAGCCTTAAGGGCTGTCCTGAAGGTGCCACCATTTAACATTTTGTAGGAATATTAGTCACATCTTTGTGTACTGGACTGCCTCTGATTATGATGGAGTCATGAGCATTAACAGAGAAGATATTCCTTGAAGAAGGAACATAAAACATATACATTATTATGCAAACAAGCATAATGTCCACAACAGCCAACTATACTCATGGAAGACCATGACTGCTGATTCTGTCCCGGAGGAAGAAATCTGTTATTTCTCTCCCTAACAAGGCCATGCAAGGATTGGCATAGGTGAGCGGGCAGGGGTGGAGCTTTAAAGGGAAAAACATGCAACATGAAGCTCAAATGTCATGACTCTTAGAAATTATAGCTATTAGAAATTATAACTTTCAGAAAATCTCAGTAAAACTTATATGAAAAACTTTTGCTTCAATTTTAAGAATTTTGTAAGTCCTTTTAATGTTTCAAAAATATTTTAACCCAAAAATACAAAAACATATATAATGATATTTATCTAAATATTTATATTTAGAAATTTTTTTTTCCGTTTTTATCCAAGGTTCTAATATTGCTAATTAGCTTTGATTTCTACAATTTTGTAAGGACACCAATAGATAAATAAAGACAAAAAGGAAGAAAGAAAGAAACAAAGAAAGAAAGAGAAAAAAGAAAGAAAGAAAGAAAGAAAGAAAGAAAGAAAGAAAGAAAGAAAGAAAGAAAGAAAGAAAGAAAGAAAGTTAGTTTTCAAAGGCTTTGATAAACAATTTCTTGTCCATATTGTCTTTTGAACATGAAGTTAAGGAGTTTATCAGTATGCAAAAGAAGCTGCTTACAACATTATGGCTATAAAACAAAAATAAAAAAGAAGAAGAGAAAGAGGAAATAGACGGGATTCTCACACCACTACATTCAGACTATATGCCAATTATTTATTTTTTATTCTCTTCCAAAACATAGACAACAAATTCTAAGGGATGTATTAGCACTCAACACCCATGGCCTTTAGGAGAAACATCATTCCACAAATCCTGCAGTTCCTCTTGGGACATTTGGGATTACATGACTATATATGCTTTTACCACATTGGTTTTAGGGGGCAAATTTAAAAATATAATATGGGAAATTGCAGAGCTGTTGAAAATTTTGGGGTTCCTGGAGATAGACTAGTTATATTTTTGTATTAGAAGTGAATCTTGGGACTTATGAAGGAAAAATATAGGGAGAATATTAGAAACATCTCCAAAAGTTGTATGTGGTAGACATTTGGTTTCCAAATCAATTTAAAGATTAAACCCTGAGAACTATTTTGATTAACTAACGCATGAAAAAAAATTGTGAAATATGTGACATTACCAAGAAATAATCAAGGTAGCAAAGAAGATAGGGCATAATTGGAAGAAGCTCATCCCCAGAACCATCCACTTAAAGGATATTGGCCTAGGATATTCTTCCATCTCTTAATTGTAATGATGTAAGCAGCTATATTCAATTATATCATCTTCCCTCTACGTCTTCTCCACCATAGTTTTCAGTTGCAGTGCCAAGAGAAGATGAATTGTAAATGTAGACCAAAAATAAATATTCATGTTGTAAGCTAGTTTAGTTTCATGTGTTTTATCTGAGCAATGGATCCCAGACTTCTACAAGTTCACCAAAGTGAGCAATATCTAAAACTACAAAGAGATAAAGTCACTATTTCACAGACAAATATATCAAAAGTTCTAATATGTCTTTTACAGTTTCTGGGGTATATTTCAAAAAATATTATAAAGACTATAATAGGGAAATATATTCTTGTATTTGTGTTTACTGATATTCAGAATGTTATATTGAGTAGTGAAGAAATTAATAAAGTAATGCTCCCTGGTAATTTTACTTGATTTAATATTCATTTAGCCAACCACCAAATTTTAGGAGGTGTTCGCTTTATCAAACATCTCTTTCTGGCCATGCATACATTACTTATACCCTTGATAAAGATATTTATACAAGTTAAGATTTAAAGTAGTAGATAGGTAATGTATCAGCACCAAATGTCAAACAATGTTAAGCTCATTATTTCATATTAACAACACATTGTTTCTTTTCAAGAGAAACTGTTGACTGTATTTAAAATAATGGTGAATGATAGACCTATTTCTAGGTATTTTTAAAAGCTTTGTCTCCAAGTTAAGAAAATGTTAATAGGTGGGATCTATAAAATGAACTGAAATTTGGGTCTCTTCCCTTGTAAGAATTACCTAACAATCTGGTATGTCCTTTCTCTTAGGTGTAATTCAGATTAACTCTTGTCATTCATGATATGTCTAACTGTCTCAAACAGACTGAGAAAACAAGTCTTAAATGGTTTCAATGTGTCCTATCATTTTCTCTTTGTAATTTGTTTAATGCTATGACTTGTAACAGTAGTAAATAAATCAATAAATGCTTAGGCTATTGCTTTTGCTAATTATATACATTAACTTAATTTAATTGAATATTTACTTTTAATTGAAAATATATTTATATTTAATATTCATCAGTACTTTATCGATATGTATACTTATGCACTATATTTATTCCTAGCATCCTTGGAGATTAAAGCAATTGTTAGTTTTCCTACACACAGACGTATACCTGTTAGTGGGACACCACACAGGTGCTGAGAACTGAACCTGTGGCATCTGTAAGAGAAACACTTGTTCTTATCACTGACTTATCTCCCAAACTCTATTTCTATTTTTTCAATAATTTGTTTATTTTTATGTACATAAATGTTCTGCTTGAATACATGTCTGTGTAAGGGTATTAGATCTCCTGGAACTGAATTTAGAGATAGACATGGGTTACCACTAGGAATTGAATCCAGGTTCTTTGGAAGAAGAGCTAGAGTTCTTACCTGTTGAGTTATCTCTCCAGGCTCCCTTATATCAATTTTTAAAGATGTATTTATTTTTATTTGATGTACATGCATGTTGGCCTACATGAATATACACATCATGGTTGTGCAATGTCTAAGAAGAGGTTGTTGGATTCCTTGGAGCTGAGTTCTAGTCTATTGTGACCAATTCAATACCTAGAACTGGAAAGGAACTTGATTCCTCTGAAGATTATTGCATACTCTTAAGCACTGACATGTGGGGAAACTCTGCTAATTAAAGTCACAGTCTACCTTCAGCAGATAGCTCTTCTGAGCTCAGCATAAAATGAACATTCCCTTACCAGCAGGGCTTCCCCTTCTCTAACCATGTCTGGGGAGCCAAACCTCCCATACCCTAAACCCAAGGAAGGTCAAGAAGTCCTTGGAAGACTTGCAAGTTCAACTTCCTTGTTCTAATAAAAACTCATCCAGCTAGTATCTGGAATTGCTGGAATGCCTCTCAATACATCTGAGGCATTTACAGTACTTTAAAATCCACCCAATGATTTTAAAATCACCTTGAAAATTTCTTTGTTCTCTCCATGGTTTGTATATAGCCCTGCTCACCCTGAATAAGTTGTATGTATATAAGCCTACCCTGAATAAAGATATGCACATATACTAAGATCATCTAAGAAAACTGTTTCATTGAATATTGTCTAAAAGAGCTGTAACACTACATTCCTCAGAGAAGACCTTTCTTCTTACCTGTCAGCATTCACTCCCACCTGGACTGATATCCTGCAGATGCCGCCCTTTCTTGACTTCCAGTCTGGTGCCTGGACACTCAGGAGGACAGAGGACACTGTACCACAGCTGGTCCCCAACATGAATAAAACACTGAGACATCTTCCCAACATTCCAAGGACTATTTGTGATAGTTAATTTACCCGTAAAATGACAGCAGATATTTTAGTATTGAGGAGGGGAAAAAAAAGAAATTCTGATGAACTTTAACACATGAATATATATAACTTTACCATGAATTGCCCATTTCTTTCACCCAAATTACTATTTTCCTATTCACAACAATACAAACATAAATATGGTAAGCAAAAGAATGCATACCCAATAACATGAATACTATTTGAGACCCATTGACAATATTTGCTAGGGCAGAATACCAATGGGTGTGAACACAAGATTATAAGGTATAAGCCTGATTTCTAGGCTGGTTTTACAAAGTGAACTAGCAACACTAAAATAATGAAGATGACCTTAATAGAAATTGTAGTGCTTTAAATTTTAGTAAAAAATGCTTATAGAAAGATGAAATAGTGCCAGGGAGATAAAAGCATTTGTAAACTGTTATCTCAAGCCAAGTATGTGTCACTAGAATAGCACTAATACTGTGAAGATTTACATTCTCATTGTTCTTATGTCTTCATTCTGAAAGATCAGAGACAATTATGAAAACATTGAAGGAAGGCATAATTTCTATAGTATTCTCGCCCTGTAGCAACAGAAAAAGTAAACATTTTATAGCATTTTGCTTGACATAGTACTGTTGTGCTAGATTATTACATTAGAGGTTCCTTGGGTAGAGAAAATTCTCTCTATTCATTACATAAGTAAAAGTTCAAAATATTGTGAATAAAATCTATTTGTTTAATTCAAAATGGCTAGAGAAAGGGAACATAGAGCATGCATTTCTATTACTCTGACATAAAGAGCTGAAAGAACAAATTCGCAATTCTCTCTATGGAGCCTATCACAGTGCTCCTGGATACTCTGTCATTAGGAGAAAGAACCAAATCCTTTGATTCAAACCCTATTTTTAATAAAAAGCAAAACAGAAAAGAAGTTAAACTGCAAATAATTGCTTAGTCTCCAGAACTGCTAAAATTCCATAATTTGTAATTATTTTCAGTATTGTACCTGTCTCCTCAAGCCTGTTTCAGAATAAGAACCCAATGTTGTACTCAACCATGTAATTCAAACTGTCTGTCCTTCCAGAGTTAAAAAATATTACCCAAAGTATATCAGCATTAAATATGGCTCTTACTACTCTACATACCCACTGGAATTGTTTTATATTTTATTACAATGCATAATTTCCTTCACAATTTATAGCTATGCTTTGCTATTTATATTAGTTCAAAAGATATTATCTTCATGTTAGTATAAAATCTTCAATAATGTATCTTTCATTAGAACCCCCTCCATCAAGAAATTATTAAACGATTGGGGTGGCATTCTGGGGAAGGCTGTAGATAGAGTGCTGTGGTATAAAGAGAGAAAGATAATGCATCAGAGATGAGTAAATTCAGTGGGGATGAAAAAGAAGGATAAAAGAGGGAGAGTGGGCAAGAATAACTAATACTAAAAACCATTTGAAAGTATTACAAAGAAATCTACTACTAAAAATGTGTGTGTGTGTGTGTGTGTGTGTCAACAGAATTATGCTTTCAAAAGTTTGAAAGTTCTCTTGAATCAACTGAGATCCAAAATGTCTTTCTGAATCCATCATATAAGGTATAATATAAAAAAATAATAAACAAATAGAATGTGATTAAATTAAGTACAAATAGATAACCTAAAAGATCAAATATAGACACATGAACTGATGGAAACAGATGCAGAGACCCACAGCCAAATATTAGGCAGAGCTTGGAGAATCCTGTAGAAGAGAGGAAAGGAGAATTTTAGAAGTCAGAAAGGTCAAGAACGCCATACACACACACGCACACACACATGCACACGCACATACACACACACGCACATACACACACACACACACACACACACACACACCCTCAAAGAATTAAATAATCTGGACCCACAGGGGCTCACAGAGACTGAACTGCCAACCAGGGTGCTTGCAGGGATCTGACTGAGACCGTCTGCAGATACACATATATATTCCAGCTTCATGTAGGACTCCTAACAGAGGGAGCAGAGGTTGTCTCTGACTCTGCTTTTGAGACCCTTTCCTCCTCCTGGGTTGTCTTCTCTATCATTAAAAGGAGAAGAGGGGCCTGGTCTTATTACAGCTTGATATGCCATGGCTTGTTGATATTCATAGATGTTCTGATTAAATAGGAAGAGAAACTAAGAAGTGGATAGGCTACAAGAGGGCCAGTTAGTGGAGCAGGATTGGGAGAAGAGCAGCAGGGAAGAGAAACTGTGCTTGGGATTTTAATTAAAATAAATAAATAAATAAATAAATAAATAAATAAATAAATAAATAAATGTATTTTTTTTAAATGAAGCAAAAGTTAAAAGAACACAGAGATCATGTAACTACATAATTATTATAAAATAAGTTACAGGGCATATACTGTCTATATTAATAAGAGCATAGAAGAATATATAAGAAGATATTAACTAAGCTAACTAAACTACCAAAAAATGTATATAAATCAAAAGCCATTTTCAGTACTCAGATAACTGCTTTTTTTTTTAATTGGTAAACAATCACAACTCTCTAGAACTTTGGAAACTGTATACATTTTAATAACTTCAACAAGGATATAATCATTTAATTCAGTCATGGAAATCCTCCGTGCCTAAGAAACTGAAGAATATATTCAGGATTTTCTTTTAATCTCTAGAGTCCAAGGGGAGTCAGTCACAATAAGATAAATTATTCTAGAGAGAAAAATGTGAGCAAATAATAGCTCTACTCAAGGAGGTCCTGACATGCAAAGGAACAACACTCATGAACATGAGAAACAGATTTGTAACACTTCAGGATTCATTCAAACCATAATGCACATGAACACCCTGAGGAAAGTGCTTAAGAATTTATTCTGATAACTCCAGATCCCCTGAAGGTGGAGACAGGAGGATCGCTGGCACTTACTAACTTCCAGCCTAGCCTAAAAAAAATTAAGTCTTAGGTTCAAGAAGAGATCTTGCCATAAAACATAGGTTGGCAGTGGTAAAAGGGGATACCTGATACTGTTTTGTGTCCATTGCTAATGCACACTCATACACGTTTACACATTGAAAGATATAAACATATACACAAAAATGTTTCAGAAATAAATATTAAAAAGCATGCATTTAATCTTAGTTTTTCCACTTGCATATTGTTTTGTTTTGTTTACTTGCAAATCTTAGCTAAAACTCTAAAACCAATAAATGAAAGTGGTTGCTTCGATATATCATGTAATGCTGGTACTTCTCTCCTCAAAGAGCATCTATAGTGATTTCAGCATTAGGAATGCTCACAGGTATCCATGAGTTTTCTTTTTTTCTTTTTTTTTTTTCCTCACCTCTGTTGACTTTCTTTTTTTTTTTTTAATTTAATTTAATTTTATTTTTTTAATTTACATTCCAAATCACTTCCCCTTTCCCGTTTCCTCCCTCCCCGAAAGTCCCATAAGCCCCCTTCCCTCCCTCTTTTCTCCGTTCAACCCCCTCTCATTACTCTGTCCTGGCGTTCCCCTACATCCAGTCTTTCCAGGACCAGGGGTCTCTCCTTCCATCTTTTTAGAAATCTATTGATATGCTGATTGTGTCTAGGGTATTCTGAGATTCTGGGTCAATATCCCCTTATCAGTGACTTCATACCATGTGTGATCTTTTGTGATTGGGTTACCTCACTAAGGATGATATTTTCAAGTTCTGACCATTTGCCTAGGAATTTCGTGAATTCATTGTTTTTAATTGCAGAGTAGTATTCCATTGTGTAAATATACCACATCTTCTGAATCCATTCCTCCGTTGAGGGACATCTGGGTTCTTTCCAGCTTCTGGCTATTATAAATAAGGCTGCTATGAATATAGTGGAGCATGTGTCCTTATTGCATGCAGGTAAAGTCTCTGGGTATATGCCCAGGAGTGGTATAGCCGGATCCTCCGGAAGTGTCATGCCCAGTTTTCTGAGGAGCCGCCAGACTGCTTTCCAGAGTGGTTGTACCAGCCTGCAATTCCACCAGCAGTGGAGGAGTGTTCCTCTTTCTCCACATCCTCGCCAACAACTGCTGTCTCCTGTGTTTTTGATCTTAGCCATCCTGACTATTGTGAGATGGAATCTCAGGGTTGTTTTGATTTGCATTTCCCTAATGACTAAGGATGATGAACATCTCTCTAGGTGCTTCTCAGCCATTAGATATTCTTCAGGTGAGAACTCTTTGTGGAGCTCTGTACCCCATTTTTTAATAGGGTTACTTGCCTCTCTGGAGTTTAACTTCTTGAGTTCTTTGTATATCTTGGATATTAGCCCTCTGTCGGATGTAAGGTTGGTAAAGATCATTTCCCAGTTAGTTGGTTGCCGCTTTGTCTTTTTGACGGTGTCTTTTGCCTTGCAAAAACTTTGTAATTTAATGAGGTCCCATTTGTCTATTCTTGATCTTAGAGTATAAGCTATTGGAGTTCTGTTCAGGAAATTCTCCCCTGTGCCCATATGTTCAAGGTTCTTCCCTAGTTTCCCTTCTATTAGTTTCAGTATGTCTGGTTTTATGTGGAGATCTTTGATCCACTTAGAATTGAGCTTAGTGCAAGGAGATAAGGATGGGTCAATTTGCATTCTTCTGCATGTTGACCTCCAGCTGAGCCAGCACCATTTGTTGAAAAGGCTATCTTTTTTCCACTGGATGGTTTTAGCTCCTTTGTCAAAGATCAAGTGACCATAGGAGTGTGGATTCATTTCTGGGTCTTCAATTCTGTTCCATTGATCTACATGTCTGTTACTGTACCAATACCATGCAGTTTTTAACACTATTGCTCTGTAGTACAGCTTGAGGTCCGGGATACTGATTCCCCCAGAGGTTCTTTTACTCTTGAGAATAGTTTTAGCTATTCTGGGTTTTCTGTTATTCCAGATGAATTTTTGAATTGCTCTTTCTAACTCTATGAAGAATTGAGTTGGGATTTTGATGGGGATTGCATTGAATCTGTGTATTACTTTTGGTAAGATGCTCATTTTTACTATATTAATCCTGCCAATCCATGAGCATGGCAGATTTTTCCATCTTCCGAGGTCTTCTTCAATTTCTTTCTTCAGAGACTTGAAGTTCTTGTCATACAGATCTTTCACTTGTTTGGTTAGCGTCACGAGCCTGTAACTGCCCACAGTTACATCGAACAGGTTACCTGGAGGGGAAGCTGGGGATGGATGGGAAGGCGTCGAAAAGAGATGGAGACCAAGACAACATTGCTGTTCAAGGTCTCAAAGTTTAATGGAGAATTCCAAATATATAGGCAGGGACAACCCTTCCCCCAAAGGCTGGAAGCTTCTCCGCAGAACCAGTTGGGTTGCTCCACAAGTGACTAGTGTTTTTCAGGGAACTGCAGGTCCTTGAAGAACAATGGGCTTCACCTTGGGCTGAGTGTTCCACCCAGGTGGAGGGATTATGGCTAACACAGGAGTTCCCACTTAAAGTCTGAGAGAGGAACTTCACAATTGTCAAATTCCTGCCAGGTGGCATGGAACCCCAATAAGGAACACTACGGCATCTAATTAAGCGTTTACCATTTGATGACATATCATTGTGACATCTTCAACAATAAGGTTACCCTCAGGTTTTGGAGGGTAAACAATAGCCTTGGCTAAGGCCTTTAGTATTTGCAGGTTGTCTACGGCACCCCTTTAATCAAAAAAGTTCAAGCTAAACAGAATCTCATCACAGAGAAGTGGGTATAAGGTCTCACTCCTAGCCAAAAAGCTACTTACAATTGAAAGCTACTGGAAGGAAGATTAGTTTCATTCAATGGAGTGAAACAAAATATATCACCTACACTCTAAGACATAGCCACATACTCAGGAGGTATTAGGTAAAACCAAATGGACCATGTGTTTTGATTTAATAAACTGAATTTACTTACTTGTGTGTACTTTTTGTTTTCTTTTTGCTTCAAGAAAGAGAAAGACTATCAAGTTGAGAACATCTTTGAGGGATATTCTAATTTTAGTGAATTGATATAAGAATATGCTGGTAAATATAAGAGTAAATCTTCATTGGGATGGGTTCATACACTGACTGAAAAAGAGAAAGTGAGCTGAGAGCAGGCATTCAGCTCTCTCTAGGTTCTGACAACAGGTGCAAGTCTCTTGCTACATCTAACAGGACATATCCTCCATGAAGGGATGTACCCTGGAAGTATTTGCTAAAATAAGCTAAGCTTCCCATTCTCCATAGTAGATTTTGACAGACACCTATAGCATCAAGAAAAGTAATTCAAATGTAAACTTAGAAGTGAAGGGATGTATGGTTTAATTTACTATATGATGTAACTGAGCTCAATGAGTATTATACATCCTGAATTTGCTTTGAAGCAGAAACCTCAAATGTCACAATGATGTTTTTAGTATCTGATACAATTATGTCAAGTATCAACATTTATGGCATTTCCTTATGAGGAAAACATGGAGAAATGGGCTATATATACTTTTTAAAATATTATCATATAGGTGCCAGTCTTCTGTGATTGTTCCTTGTTAAGGGTAGCCATGTGACCTCTGGGCACCCTCTTAATCAAATAACACAAGAGCAGCCACATCAAAGAAGCCACAATGACCTAAGGAATAATTGTTTGACATTATGGTTTGAAAATCCTTAAGCAGATTTGCAAGTAGGTAGGCAGAGTTCAAGTGTCAAATATGGATTGTGCATTCACAGTACATTTTGCCAGAGCACAAAAGTTTGCAACATCATCAACTGGACTTACAGTTGTTCTGGTCAACAAGGGGGGGAGTACAATTTTAACTGTTATACCACATACAAGAGTGTCAGTTGAGAAATAAAGTCTCTTTTCTGCAGCCTATAACCACAAAGGGTATACTGTTCAGAGATGGGCTTAGAGATCATCAAGTCTATGGAAGATGAGTGATGGATTGGGATCTACCCAACACCATGAAAACAGAACACACAATGAAACAATAAAACTCTTGGCACCCAGTGCTAACTGTCAGTTTTAAATCAGTACTCTCCCGACACCTGGAGAGGCAGGGAGACTATATAATGCCAAGCATTTATAAAATGAGTGTTGTAGTTTAAAAGTAAATTAAGAAAAATGTAAGGACTAATATGAGAAAGAAGGAAATGTAGGAGGATTGGTGCAGTCTGAGACAGAGTGAGTTAGTTTTGGCTGGGAGATCGTTTCAAAACCCTAGTGACAGTGACTGTTAACAAATGCTATGACCTTCTTGTTGAAATAAAGGCTTGTTTAGTTGGTGCATTTGAAGTGGGAACTGAAATCTTTCCAGTTGGCTAGAAGTTTAACAAGCCTTTCTTTGGGAGTTCTGCATCTGTCCGGTGAATCAGAACAAGGGTTGTACTTACATTAAGCCAGAGAAAAATTATATCTAATGAACTGCTAAGACCAAGTGTCTGTGAAGTCCCTCAAAGTTTGTTCACATCAGACAGAAGTTAAAAGGCCAAGCTTTTGATGATCTGGGAATACTGTTCACAGAGAAAAATAAGTTTGAAAATTTTATAAACAAACCATTTGTGAGAGAAATATTACCTAACACTTAACAGCAAACTATCATCATCTAATACTGGTAATGGTTCCCCAATCTACACTAGTCTCAGTATATGTGTCCTAATTCACAAATAATATGAAATACTTGTAAAGTGATTGTCCCTAAATCCAACTTTGTATACACTGTGGAATTAAAATTAAAAATTCATGAATTCATAAATTTTAGTATCTCCCTGAAAATGATGAAGTTACAAGAAAAAAAAGAAAAAGAAAAGAAAGAAAAAGAAAAAAAGGGAAGCCTATTCTCCTTCTCCCTTTGTACACATTAAAAACCAGAAAGTTAAGTGTTTCCAAAACCTCACAAATGAACAAGCACATGATATGATACCTCAATGCATTAAGACCACTAAGATATGAAATAAGTGTACCCAGAACCAACCAACCAACCAACCAACCAACCAACCAACCAACCAACATGGTGAAAGGAAAGAACTAACTCTCTCAAGTTTTCCTCAAACTTTACACTACCTCTCTCAAGTGCACACGCACATGCACACACACACACACACACACACACACACACACACACACACACACACTAATTAATTAAAAAGTCACAAGTACCAGATCTGCAGACAGGTTTTCTGGCTGTGTGAATGAAGCCAGGTTTGCTTTATTGATGTATATACAACACACATTCAGAAGTAGAGTAGTAACAGAGCAGAGAGTGAGCTTTCATGCTAAAGTTAATTCATTTTAAGTGATGCCAAGGTCAACTAACTACACTGTCTTACCTGTTGCTTGTAGGATGTGTGATGTTTGCCCTTTCACTATTAAATTTGAATTGTTTTCAAACATTGTTAGTTATGGTGGTTCTTACAAGGAAAGTTGAGATAGAGGGTAAGCATTACTAAAAACAGAACATGATACTTCGAGGGATAGTTTAAAAATGAAAATAAAAATATAAAAATATATATAAATAAAACTAAAATAAAACATAAAAATTGTATGTTGTACTTTTATGTTTGCATGTAACATTTTGTTTCTTAATAAGCTCAAGTAATATTATACAAAATTAATTGAGCCAAAAGAGAGCAGCAGATGGGGGGGGCTAGTTCCAATTCTGAGCTTTTACCAATTAGTTAGTGTTCATCTTTTAAAGCCATGTTCTCTTAATTTTCCAGTTGCTGTGTGGTATGAATTGTGTCATGCACATCAGAAGTACTATGTAGTAGAATCTCCCAAATATGCCATTATCCTGTAAACATATTGTTGCTTGTAGTTAGCACTCCAGGCTAGCTCACATTGTGTCCTGTGAATGTAAGACAAAGGTCATCAAATCACAGTCACAGGAGTAGCTTGCTTGATGTGTGTTGCACCATATGTGTTTCAGAACCATTCAGGAATAGACTCACATTTTATTATTCAGATATTCTATTTATTTATTTATTTATTTATTTATTTATTTATTTATTTATTGTGTGTGGAAATATTTGGAGAAGTTTAGGAGATGTGGCTGTGTTATGAGAAATAGATCACTTGGATTGGGATTTTCAAGTTCAATTCATTTCTATGAAGCATCACATCAATAACCAATTAAAAATGCACCACAACTTATATCCAGGCTAATATGGTGAAGGCAGATTCTGAATTTAAGCATTCCTCTTCCAAAATGACTCTAGCTTATGTGAAGTCAATATAAATCAATCTAATATGCATACTACATAGAACAAGAACCATTTTTCTCTGATTGAAATAGTTTGTTTTGTGTGATGTAAATAATTGTCACAAACTAGCTGACTTATAGCAAGATAAATTACAAGCTAATTTAACTCATTCACACGTGTGGGGCTATAAATCTATACTCTGTATAATTTTCCAAACTTATAGATGCCTTCTAAGTGTCTAAGAGGGGACTGTGCATTACCTTTTAATCACTTAGTGACAAGTGGCATTATTTGGCTTACTGCCATGTCATTGCATTGATCATGACATATTCTAACATTTCTCTCCTCTACATACATAGCCCTGTCTCCTGTGCATATACACGCATGTATCTTCCACTTTATCTTTTCTTTCATAAAATATTAGAATTATATACAAGGTTCACCTTTTAGATTATACCTGAAAATGTCAATTTACAAGAAGAAAGTCCTTCCTGATTGTAATACATGAAAATGTGTGGTGGGCTATATACGTAGCTGCATTCCGAAGAGCAGAGAATATGCATAACCTTAAAAGACAGCATTTAGTCACCTATATCCTCCAGCTAGATCACATTTTGAAAACTTCCACAGCCTCACAATAATACTGTTTAATAGAGAATCAAACATTGAGAACATGAGAATGTGGGGGAAACTCAGATTTAAACTCTAACATAATCCTCATCTGAAGACCCTTATATATTTTCTATACTGTGACTTTGTAATATAATGTCATATATACAGATACAAGAAGTTGGAATTGATAACCTTAGGCTTAACTACTTAGTCTGCTAAAGTGAACTTATAATTTATGTGTGATTTTTTCCCCCAGGGATAGTAAAAGCAGTTGAAATGGGTAAAATTTTAAGATATCTATATGAATTACCATCTATTTGTAATGACCTTTTCTTTGCTTATGACAAATATCATGATGTATGAATGCCCTTTCTTTACCAGGGAGTCTCTTGCAAATGTAGTAATTGTTTTACTTGATATTTAGAATATGTATTTTCATCTTCTTAATTATTAGTTAGGAATAGTTCTATATGCTTGAGGCATAATTTTCAGAATTCAAGGATATATTTCTCTCCTTTGTTCTTTTTCTTCTCCACAATATGGCATATAACCTATAGAGCAGGTAATTATATACATATAATTCTACTTTAGAAGTAGATCACAAGTGCTTCTCTCTTTGTAGTTCTCTTGTCTATGCTAACAATTTCATCATTTCTCCAGATAATATGTACATTGCATGACACTGGTATTGCTTTTTGCATTTATTTATGTCAACATTACCAATTAGCTAGGGTTTTTGCTCTATACCAAGGTTAGTTTCAAATGTTAACTCTCCCTTAATTCTACTCATGTCTGAGGTGGATATGTGTGTTGTTTCTTCCTACTTTAAATTTTCTTTCTTTCTTTCTTTCTTTCTTTCTTTCTTTCTTTCTTTCTTTCTTTCTTTCTTTCTTTATTGGTTTTTGGAACAGGGTTTCTCTGTATAACCCTGGCTATCCTGGAACTCACTCTGTAGATCAGGCTGGCCTCTAATTCAGAAATCTGCCTGCCTCTGACTCCCAAGTGCTGGGTTTAAAGGCATGCACCACCACTGTCAGGCTCTACTTTAAATTTTAATGGAGAAAAGAAATATATCAGATATAACGTAAACCAAATGCTAAATGTATTTGTAAATACAGTGAATAGAACTATAGAGAAAATATTGACTAATGCTATCACAAATGATATTTATTTTCCAATCCTTTTGACCTTGTTATTGAACTAGCATCCCTCTATGTTATAGGCATATTTAATGATCAGTTTCCAACTTATATATTAAATATATTTAGTCAAATTCACTTATAGACTTATGGTTATCCATACATGGTTTTCCATATAGTGTTTATGCTAAGATACATATAGGGAAGTTCATCATCCGATGTGATACTATAGGACCATATGAACTTAAGTTTGACTGGTTTCATAATGGACAGTCTCTAGACTAAGAAACACCAATGTATTTTCATTTGTTGAGAGCACATAGAAGAAAGACATGTAAGGACATAGTAAGAAACAACAGACCATGAAAAAAAATCCACTGTGACTCAGCCTTGTTAGTGACAACTACCATCTTGCATAATTTTGAGAAATAAAATCCTACCCTTTGATCCAGCTCTTCTGATGATGGTATTTTGTTAGGACAGACTGAGAAGGACAATACACATCTTATTCATTACAAGAACTATTACTACAGTTTTTCCCCATGTATGAAAATTTAGTAAGCATATACATATACATAAAAATTGTCTGAAAAAATGTATTATTGTAGTTGTTATAAGTCTGCTCACTTATTTTTGGTACATTCCACTGTCAATACTATGTCCCTGCCTTTAAGTGTATAGTTCACTGTATATTTAAAGAATTTCTCTTGATGTTTATAGTTTTATTATATAAGTAAGAGTAAAGAATGAAAACAAGTGTGCAACTCAACAAAATAGAAATATAAAGTATAAAATAATGATTAAGAATGAAACACTGTATTTTCCTCCTGAGTTAAATTCACTCATGGGATCTGATTATGAACAATTGTGCTCATCTGTTTTGCCTTTATGCATAAACTATTTCTAAGAATCTGTATTCTAAACTATTCATAATATTATCCTTGAAATTGAAAAAGAAAAAAATCCAATTTATTTTGTTAAATTAAGAACTTTTTATTTAAGAAAATGACAATGTTCAAAATATAGTGTATTTTAACACGTTAATGAACACCTTTAAATATTTTATGGAGTAAGAGCAGAAAAAATGAGGACCCTCACATTTATTCCAGTTCCATGGGGAATATCTTTTTTATTCCCACTGAGGCGTATTCTGTTTTTCGGGATTTTTGTCCAAACTTTAATCATGAAGGTTTGTTGAACTTTGGAAAATGCTTCTCTGAATCTACTGAAAAAACAGTTTTCAGGACAGTAGAGTACAGCAATTGCAGAAAACTATCTATCTATGCTATAAACATTTGCATATTTAGGCAGGTCCCCAAAGTCCTTTACTACGATGAAGGTGTTGTACTAAAAAAATCAGTGCTTTAAAGTGGCAGGGTAGAAAGTTAACTAAAATGAATCAGTAGCCCTCATTTATACAAATGATAAACAGGTTGAGCAAGAAATTAGGGAAACACCAACCTTTATAATATCCATAAATAATATAAAATATCTTGGTGTAATTCTAACCAAGCAAGTGAAAGATCTGTATGAAAAGTACTTCAAGTTCATGAAAAAGAAAATTTGGAAGATATCTGAATGTGAAAAGATCATCCATGTTCATGGATCTGAAGAATTAACATAGTTAAAATGGCCATCTTACCAAAAGCAATCTACAAATTCAATGCAATCTCAATTGAAACTCTAACAAATCTTTTCTTTATACCATAAGAGCAATGCTCAACTTCATATGAAAAATAACAAACAAATAAACAAACAAAAATCCTAGAATAGCCAAAACAATCCTGAACAATAAAAGGACTTCAGAAGGAATCACCATTCCTGATCTCAAGCTATACTGCAGAGCAATAGGGTTAAAAACTGCATGGTATTGGTGCAGAAACAGACAGGTTGATAAATGGAATTGAATCAAAAACCTGAAATAAACCCATATACCTATGGATATTTGGTTTTTTGATAATGAAGCCAAAAGCATAATATGGAAAAATGAAAGCATTTTCAGCATATAGCGTTGGTTTAAGTGGATGTCTACATGTAGAAGAGTGGAAATTGATCCATATTGATCACCCAACACATAACTCAAGTCCAAGTAGATCAAGAACTTCAAATTAAAGCAGGATTCACTAAATCCCGTAGAAGACAATTGGGAAATAGCCTTGAACATATTGGTACATGTCCCAAATTTCTTGAACAGAACACCAATGGCTCAGGCTTAAAGATTAACAATTTAGAAATGGAACCTTATGAAACTGCAAGGGTTCTGTAAGGCAAAGGACACTTTCAATAGGACAAATTGGCAGTCTACAGATTGGGAAAGAACATTTAGCAAACCTACATCAGGCAGAATGATAATACTCAGAATTTATAAAGAACTCACAAAGTTAAACACCAACAATCCAAATAACAGGAATAAAAATCGAGGCACAGAGCTAAACAGAGAATTTTCAATAGAAGAATCTCAAATGACTGAGAAGCACTTAAAGAAATGTTCAAAGTTTTTAGTCATCATGGTAATCCTAATCAAAACAACTTTGATATTCCATCTCAGACAAGTCAGAATGGCTAAGATCACAGTCTCAAGTGGTTGCCCATGCAGGCGTGGATGTGGAGCAAGGAGAATATTTCTCCACTGCTGGAGGGAGTGCAAATTTGAACAACCACTTTGGAAATCAATTTCGAAGTTTCTCAGAAAATGGGGAATAGTTCTACCTCAAGACCCAGCTATGCCACTCCTCAGCATATACCCAAAAGATTGCCACCGTCCCACAAAGATAGTTGCACAACTGTGTTCGTAACAGCTTTATTCTTAGTAGCCAGAAATTGGAAACCACCTAGATATCCCTCTACTGAAGAATGGATAAAGAAAATATGGAACATCTACACAATGGAATAATATTCAGATGTTAAAAACAAAGACTTCATGAATTTTGCAGACAAATGGATGGATCTTGAGAATATCATCATGAGAGAAGTAGCCCAGTCACTAAAAGACATGCATGCTATGTAATCACTTATAAGGGGATATTAGCCATAAAATATAGGATACTAATACTATAATCCATATAACCAATTAAGCTAAATGAAAGGGATGACACAAGAGAAGAAACTTGAATCTCATTTAGTAGGAGGAATAAAATACTCATAAGAGGCAGATGGAAGGAGAGAACTGGGTGAGGGAAGGGATTGGGAGGGAAGCAGCAAGATTCAGGATCAAGTGTTGGAAGAGACAGGAGATATGGCCAGATAGCCATGAGAATGAATGGAAATCTGAAATTGACAGGGGTAGGGAAGTAGGGGTTATCTCCAGGTAAAACTGTGACATGAGATAAGGCAGGCACCCAAGAATCAATGGAATATTCCTTAGCTGTGATCCACAGCATTGAAGACTTGGAACCTGAAGAGGCCACCTCCTATAGCTAGGCAGGAAGTCCAATGGAGTGATAGGGACACCAACCTGCCCAAAACTTTTGACACAAAATGTATACTTTCTACAAGAATTACATGGACAGTGCATGTAGCAGAGACTAAGAAAATGGCCAACCAATAATCAGACCAACATGAGACCTATCTCATTGGCAAGAAACATCCCATGATACTATTAATGACATTCTATTATACTTTCAGACAGGAGTCTAGCAATGCTCTTCTCTGAGAGGCTCCACCCAAAAGATGACTCAGAAGGAGGCAGACACCCACAGCCAAACAGTGGATGTAGCTTGGAGACTCTTATGGAAGAATAGGAGAAAGGATTATGGGCCCAAAAGGAGATAAGAACTCCACAGGTAGACCATCAGAGGCAACTAACCAGGAACCTTGGGGCTCTCTGAGACTGAACCATCAACCAAAGAATACCCACAAGCTGGACTTAGGCCTCCCCTCACATATGTAGCAGAACTACAACTTGGTCTTCACGTGTGTCCTGAACAACTGGAGCAGGGACTAACCCATAAGCTGTTGCCTGTATGTAGGATATGTTCTTCTAGCTGGGCTGCCTTTTCTAGGCTCAGTGGGAGAGGATGCACCTAGCCTCACAGAGACTTGATGTGTCAGCCAGGACTGAAACCCAAGGTGTCTGCACCAGCTTAGGGGAGAAGCAGAGGGGACATGGGTGGAAGAATACAGGGAAGGGAGGACCTGGAGGGAGCAATGATCATGATGTAAAGTGAATAAATAAAATAATCATAAAAATGGAATCTTTGAATTAAAAATCAGTGCTTTCAAACTTTTCTTTCTCTCCTTTAATGCAGTCACTTTTTCACTTTCCTCACTGTGGTGTTATTGGATTCAAAACAGCAGTCCTGGGAACTCCTATCACTTATTGTTAATCTAGCTCATCAAATTCAAGGAGTTTTCAATTATGAAATCTGATTTTGTAGCTGGATACCACATGTCAGTAAGATGTAAATGACATGGAAGTAGAATAATACATTGAGAAATGCACCAGTATGTGTCATGTTCTTTATATGCAAGAATTTCATTGGAGGTTCAAGATGATGTAAACAGGTAATGATAGCCAGGGTATCGTTTGAAATCCACCTTTGTGAGAGTATTAAGAGTCAGAGAGACACATTATTTGATAGAAGACAAGTTAGTACCACAGATTAAAAAGTGTATTTAAGTTAGTTTTACCAATTTCAAAGCCAGAATCTTGAGTAGTACTATTAACCCTCTCAGCTTCATTCTCATAAGGCTATTGTGATATCTTTTTTTCTAATAGCTGTATGCTACATTTTTACTAAATAAAAAATAGAAAGACATATAATCTGTGTGTTTCCACCAAAAAGGGTTTTAATGTGGAAAATGAAAGGCTTATGAAACTGTTGGGAGATCATAAGATAGAACACTCAGAAGGTGGCTGCTAGAATTTCAGGTGTCATAAAGTACATAAATCATTGATATAAAAACTTCAGCTTTAATTACTTCACACTCTAAAACCAGAAACTGATGTGTAAAATCTACCACTGTATAAAGCTCTCCAGCCTCCACAGTAAAGCCAGACCAAGCCACATGTTTCTCATCCTTCCCAACCTTGCACAAGAGTTTTCCATTGATAGGCCATAGTCTGATGCCTCAGGGATCTTGGAGGTTTCAGGCTTCCAGCCACTTCTAAAAGAATTCAGACTAGAGTATACCAGGTATGGAGGTATGTGTGCGAGAGAGATTCCAATAGGAAATGTATAGAACAGAATCCCAAAGGACTTTATCAATCTAATCCAATATAAACACTAGTTTTGCTATTTCATCTTCATCTATAATTTATGCATTAATTCCATTTTCTGTGCTTTCAATACACTGCAGCCATTATACTGAAGATAATATTGTTTCCATCAGGGATATTTTTATAATTGTTCCATTTCCCATCTTTGCTTGTAAGAATAAGTATTTTAAGCATATTTCCTGGAAAGACCCTTTCATTTTTTTATCAACCCTGATACTTCACAGTTAGTCACTAAAGACACAAACCACAGTCTATGAGTGCATCTGACATCAATTTCACTCTACTTTGTTTTATCAGTGTATTACTTATATCGTTTGGTCGTTCTGAAGATTACAGAGTTCTAACTAATTGATCTCATTGATTTCAATCGCTTAACACAAATCATGTTCGGGTGGTCCGTCACACACAGATTTCCACAATGCATGTGGTAGTTTATGGTATTTGAGTAAAATGCTTCCATTTTGTGGAAGCTTGAAAATAATTCCATTCCTGTCATCTTCACACAGGAGAAGAGAGCAAGAGAGAATTCTCCAGAATTTTTTAAAAAACTGAATCTTCATGCAGTAGTGAAGGGTCTCTATTATTCTGCACCGTAGGAACATGCCTTATTTCACAAAATCAGGTTTCTATATTAATACCTGCATAGTATGCATAAAATAAAATCTAAAATCTTTGACAAATTTGCATAAATAAAGCATCAACTTTTTGATACAGTCTACTAATGTCAATAAACTCCTAAGAGACAAGACTGACTCCACCTTGGGTTCAGAGAACCTGACTTGAGGTTGAACTCAATTTAACTGATAATCATGCATCTAGCCCTAGTTTCTCATTTATTCCCCCAAAAGTCTGCACCTAACACTAGTTTCCAAGTCACTCTCTAACAACCACCAATCAGTAGGAAAGCAGAAGTTAAGTTTTTGGTTTGACTCCCAGCATCTTTCAATTATTTTAAAGAGTAACAAAATTCTAGAATACCACTCCAATCGGATGCGTACCAGGCTAGACACCCCTTTGTTTACTTGCTTGCTTGCCTCTGTAAATGCTTACATGAAACTGGGCTTGGAGCTTCACCCTCCAGTCCTGCAGGGTAAGCAGTGAGACCAAGCTCCAGCTTGAATAAAAAAGATTGTATCACAGTGGATTCCTTGGTGGTCTGTTGGGGTTTCAGAATGCTTCCTGAGTGGGTACAAGGCTCCAAAATGCATTTTTTATTCTCTCTATTTTTTTTAATTTACATTCTGAATGATTTCCCATTTCCTCCCTCCCCGAAAGTCCTATAAGTCCTCTTTCCTCCCCCTGTTCCCCATTCAACACCCTCTCGCTTCTCTGTTCTGGTATTCCCCTACATCCAGTCTTTCCAGGAACAGGGGTCTCTCCTTCCATCTTCTTGGGAATCTATTGATATGTGAATTGTGTCTTGGGTATTCCTAGTTTCTGGGTTAATATCCCCTTATCAGTGACTGCATACCATGTGTGTTCTGCAATTAAAAATAATGAATTCACGAAATTCTTAGGCAAATGGTCAGAACTGGAAAATATCATGCTTAGTGAGGTAACCCAATCCAAAATGCATTTTAAACTAGTTCTTATATCACGAGCCAGGCAAAGTGGGAAATGTCTGTAATTCTAAAACATCTGAGGTAGGGTCTCAAGATTGAGGAATTCAAATGCCCTTGGTTTCATAAAAAAAAAAAAAATTGAGGAAAACTCTCAATCACCATAGATGGAGAGACCAAGATATTCCATGATAAAACCAAATTTTCACAATATCTTTCCACAAATCCAGCCCTGCAACGGATAATAGGTGAAAACCTCCAATACAGGGAGAGAAACAACACCCTGGAAAAAATGAGATAATAACCTTCTTGAATCAAACCCAAAAGTAGATAACCACTCAAACATAAAGATAGCATCAAGAATGGAAGATGGCAATAATCACTATGCCTTAATCTCTCTTAATATCAATGGTCTCAATTCCCCAATTAAAAGACATAGACTAGCAGACTGGATACGTAAACAGGACCCAGCATTTTGCTGCATGCAGGAAACGCACCTCAGTGTCAAAGACAAACACTACCTCAGAGTAAAAGGCTGGAAAACAATTTTACAAGCAAATGGCCCCAAGAAACGAGGTGGAGTAGCCATCCTAATATCGGATAAAATTGATTTTCAACCTAAAGTCATCAAAAAAGACACAGAAGGACACTACATATTGATCAAGGGAAAAATCCAACATCAAGAACTCTCAATTCTGAATATCTATGCTCCAAATGCAAGGGCACCTCATTCGTAAAAGAAACTTTACTAAAACTCAAAGCACACATCGCACCGCACACAATAATAGTGGGTGACTTCAACACCCCGCTCTCTGAAATGGATCGTTCAGGAAAGCAGAAACTAAACAGGGACACAGTGAACCTAATTGAAGCCTTGGACCAAATGGAACTAACTGATATATATAGAACATTTCATCCTAGAGCTAAAGAATCCACCTTCTTCTCAGCTCCTCATGGTACCTTCTCCAAAATTGACCATATAATTGGTCACAAATCAGACCTCAACAGAGACAAGAAGATAGAAATAATCCCATGCCTCCTATCAGATCACTATGGAATAAGGGTGGTCTTCAATGGCAACAAAAACAAAAGAAAACCCACGTACACATGGAGGCTGAACAATGCTCTACTCAATGATAACTTGGTCAAGGTGGAAATAAAGAAAGAAATCAAAGACTTTTTGAAAGTTAATGAAAATGAAGGCACAACATACCCTAATTTATGGGACACAATGAAAGCAGTGCTAAGAGGAAAATTCATAGCCCTGAGTGCCGCCAAAAAGAAACGGGAGACAGCATACACTAACAGCTTAATGGCACACCTGAAAGCCCTGGAACAAAAAGAAGCAAATACACCAAAGAGGAGTAGAAGGCAGGAAATCATCAAACTCAGGGCTGAAATCAATCAAGTAGAAACAAACAAAACCATACAAAGAATCAACAAAACGAGGAGTTGGTTCTTTGAGAAAATTAACAAGATAGATAAGCCCTTAGCCAGACTAGCCAGAGGGCACAGCGACGGTATCCAAATTAATAAAATCAGAAACGAAAAGGGAGAGATAACAACAGAAACTGAGGAAATTCAAAAAACCATCAGATCCTACTACAAAAACCTTTATTCAACACAACTAGAAAATCTTGAGGAAATGGACAATTTCCTTGACAGATACCAAGTACCAAAATTAAATCAGGATCAAATAGACCATCTAAACCGTCCTATAACCCCTGAAGAAATAGAAGTTGTCATTGGAAGTCTTCCAACCAAAAAAAGCACAGGTCCAGATGGTTTTAGTGCAGAATTCTATCAGACCTTCAAAGAAGACCTAACACCAATACTCTTCAAACTGTTCCACAAAATAGAAACAGAAGGAACACTACCCAACTCGTTCTATGAAGCCACAATTACACTAATACCAAAAGCACACAAAGATCCGACAAAGAAAGAGAATCTCAGGCCAATCTCTCTTATGAATATCAATGCAAAAATACTCAATAAAATTCTTGCCAACCGAATCCAAGAACACATCAAAACGATCATTCACCACGATCAAGTAGGCTTCATCCCAGGGATGCAGGGATGTTTCAATATAAGGAAATCCATCAATGTAATCTACTACATAAACAATCTCAAAGAAAAAAACCACATGGTCATCTCATTAGATGCTGAGAAAGCATTTGACAAAATGCAGCATCCTTTCATGCTAAAGGTCTTGGAAAGATCAGGAATTTGAGGCCCATATCTAAACATAGTAAAAGCAATTTACAGCAAACCAGTAGCCAGCATCAATCTAAATGGAGAGAAACTTGAAGCAATCCCACTAAAATCAGGGACTAGACAAGGCTGCCCTCTCTCTCCATATCTTTTCAATATAGTACTTGAAGTTCTAGCTAGAGCAATTAGACAACAAAAAGAGGTCAAAGGGATACAAATTGGAAAGGAAGAAGTCAAACTATCACTATTTGCAGACGATATGATAGTATAAAGAAGCGACCCAAAGAACTCCACCAGAGAACTCCTATAGCTGATAAACGACTTCAGCAAAGTGGCTGGATATAAAATCAACTCAAGCAAGTCAGAAGCCTTCCTATACTCAAAGGATAAGCAGGCTGAGAAAGAAGTAAGAGAAATAATACCCTTTACGATAGCCACAAACCATATTAAGTATCTTGGCGTGACTCTAACCAAACAAGTGAAAGATCTGTATGACAAGAACTTCAAGTCTCTGAAGAAAGAAATTGAAGAAGACCTCAGAAGATGGAAAAATCTGCCATGCTCATGGATTGGCAGGATTAATATAGTAAAAATGAGCATCTTACCAAAAGTAATACACAGATTCAATGCAATCCCCATCAAAATCCCAACTCAATTCTTCATAGAGTTAGAAAGAGCAATTCAAAAATTCATCTGGAATAACAGAAAACCCAGAATAGCTAAAACTATTCTCAAGAGTAAAAGAACCTCTGGGGGAATCTGTATCCCGGACCTCAAGCTGTACTACAGAGCAATAGTGTTAAAAACTGCATGGTATTGGTACAGTAACAGACATGTAGATCAATGGAACAGAATTGAAGACCCAGAAATGAATCCACACTCCTATGGTCACTTGATCTTTGACAAAGGAGCTAAAACCATCCAGTGGAAAAAAGATAGCCTTTTCAACAAATGGTGCTGGCTCAGCTGGAGGTCAACATGCAGAAGAATGCAAATTGACCCATCCTTATCTCCTTGCACTAAGCTCAATTCTAAGTGGATCAAAGATCTCCACATAAAACCAGACACACTGAAACTAATAGAAGGGAAACTAGGGAAGAACCTTGAACATATGGGCACAGGGGAGAATTTCCTGAACAAAACTCCAATAGCTTATGCTCCAAGATCAAGAATAGACAAATGGGACCTCATTAAATTACAAAGTTTTTGCAAGGCAAAAGATACCATCAAAAAGACAAAGCGGCAACCAACTAACTGGGAAATGATCTTTACCAACCTTACATCCGACAGAGAGCTAATATTCAAGATATACAAAGAACTCAAGAAGTTAAACTCCAGAGAGGCAAGTAACCCTATTAAAAAATGGGGTACAGAGCTCCACAAAGAGTTCTCACCTGAAGAATATCTAAGGGCTGAGAAGCACCTAAAGAGATGTTCATCATCCTTAGTCATTAGGGAAATGCAAATCAAAACAACCCTGAGATTCCATCTCACACCAGTCAGGATGGCTAAGATCAAAAACACAGGAAACAGCAGTTGTTGGTGAGGATGTGGAGAAAGAGGAACACTCCTCCACTGCTGGTGGAATTGCAGGCTGGTACAACCACTCTGGAAAGCAGTCTGGCGGTTCCTCAGAAAACTGGGCATGACACTCCCAGAGGATCCGGCTATACCACTCCTGGGCATATACCCAGAGACTTTACCTGCATGCAATAAGGACACATGCTCCACTATGTTCATAGCAGCCTTATTTATAATAGACAGAAGCTGGAAAGAACCCAGATGTCCCTCAACGGAGGAATGGATTCAGAAGATGTGGTATATTTACACAATGGAATACTACTCTGCAATTAAAAACAATGAATTCACGAAATTCCTAGGCAAATGGTCAGAACTTGAAAATATCATCCTTAGTGAGGTAACCCAATCACAAAAGAACACACATGGTATGCAGTCACTGATAAGGGGATATTGACCCAGAATCTCAGAATACCCTAGACACAATCAGCATATCAATAGATTTCTAAAAAGATGGAAGGAGAGACCCCTGGTCCTGGAAAGACTGGATGTAGGGGAACGCCAGGACAGAGTAACGAGAGGGGGTTGAATGGAGAAAAGAGGGTGGGAAGGGGGCTTATGGGACTTTCGGGGAGGGAGGAAACGGGAAAGGGGAAGTGATTTGGAATGTAAATTAAAAAAATAAAATAAAATAAAAAAAAAAACAAATCAAAATCATACCAAACAAAACCCAAGGTAATAGCACCTGAGAAATGACAGCTGACGTTGACCTCTACTCTCCAAAAAAAAAAAAAAAAAAAAAAATTGAGGATTTTACACAAAATTGTTTCAAATATTAATGAATCAATCAATAAAATAATTACAATTTACTTATTATTTTGATATGCTTATTACAATCCAAGATATTGTTTTCTGTCAATGTACCAAACTGGTTCCAGTGAAAAGACTTTCTAACTACTGCTCTGAACAAAATTATTCTCAAGACTAATTTCCTCTT